>JACBWW010000007.1:18669751-18756108 GCA_020086605.1 Lanius collurio | reverse complement strand
CAAGTACTACGACGAGATGGACCGGTACCCGAAATTAAGATTGGGTCGCGATTGCTCAACTGGCGCTAGAGATGAGCTGGCCCCGCCGCCCGACGGCGCCCAGCCGCCCGCGGGGCCGCTCGCCGCGCCGCCCACGCCGGGCACGCCGCACAACAGCCGCGAGCTGGACGCCGAGCTGGACGAGGACGCCGGGCCGGAGTCCCCCCGCGACAACTTCACCGAGGATTCCGGCGAATGCTCTTCCTACGCCGACCACCCCATCAAAGTGGAGTGCCCGTCCTTCGCCATCCCCGTGCCACCGGGTGACGGTGAGTAGCCGGCGGGCTCCCGTCGCCGGGTGTCCTCCCCTCACCCCGCGGGCTCTCGCAACCCGACTGCCGGTGCTTCTCCCCAGCTAGCGCGCTTCTAAGTGGCTTCTGCCTTACCCTGCTACCTCCTGCCGCGTCCTCTGCGCTCCGAAATCCGCCCGTACCTCCCCCAACTCCTGCACCTTGCGCTTCCCCGTGAACTGGGCAGCCCGGAAGGGGAGCGGGCTGCTGCGGGTGCTGGAAATGCTGCAAACCGGTTAAGGGGAGATGCTGGGGACAGAGACCCTAGTGAGTTTTTATCGGTATTTATCAATGGGAAACCCATGGAAAACTAGCGCTAGAGATTATCGAGACAAAGTATAAGGTAGCATTGTACAGGAAAACAAGCATCCTTCTCGATGGAGGATTTTCCCGTTCCCTCCAGGCTGCGTGCAGTTTTGCTAATCGGCATTAAAACAATGATGACGATAATACCTGAAAAATCTACTTATTATTGCAGATGGGCCAGAAAGCCAGGGGAGAGCTTTTGCGTAATTAATTGCATGGGTTGTTTCAGAAACACTGCTTCTAACTTTATCGGGCTTGCGGACAGAAGCAGCGCTTCGATAAGGCCTGTCCTTTCCCTGCGCATTCTTTACCCTCCACATTTGTATTGTGGAGGTGTGGGGGGAGTGTTGCTTATTTGTTTTCAATCTAGATTAATGCAGGGTTTTTAATACAAACATGAACCTGTCTTCAGAAGTTGACATCACTAAGAAATTAGCCAATTGGTTGACGTTTAACCAACCTTCTTTTTACACATAAACCCCATCAAAGAGTTGTTTACACTAATGTTCTTTTGAAATGCAAATCTAGAATGCCAACAGACTGAAACTCAATTTAGATTAATGTAATTACCTGCAATACACAAATGAGGGTATACTATTTAATAACCTTCACTTAAACCTTTTTAGAAGATGAAAAAGACTCCTATTGTTGAAGTTTAGTACTGCAACAATTAAAAAATGTCTGTGATTTTCGTGTTATCCTTGCAACTTGTTAGAAGTTTGTGGGTTTGCTTTAGTACTCAGAAAGAAAAATATCTCAAATAAATACATCTCACATTGAGAAAGTGTAATCTAATGCTTTATGAAGCATTAGGTCACATCTTGCAGGGAGATTTTTTGCTGCTTTCCTCTTAGAATATTGTTTTCCATCAGAAAAATAATTTATTCTTTCCTTGCTTTAGGCTTTAAAGAAGTCAGTGCTCCAACTATTACCCCACCTCTCAATCAGCCTAAAAGATCAAAAAAACGCCATACAAATTTAACATTGGATAAAATGATGGAAAAATTCCTGCAGCAGAGCATGGATACAGATGAGAAATTTTACAGATTTGAAGAGCAGAGGCTCAAAATTGAGGACAAGCGTCGGGAAGCTGAGCATGCTCGAGAACTCCAGATGTTACAGATGTTGGGACAGATGTTGGCTGGAATTTCTTCTACGGTATCACAAAGGTCACAGTCTATACCAGGAAGTCCACCTCGGAGAGCGAACCATCGTTCATATGCGGATAACTTTAATTATAATGCTATGACAGCAACGCTTTCTCCACCGATAGGTACTTCCTTCTACGGCATAAATAAAAGCTAGAGTACTTTTTTAAACTTCTGTGTGAAAGCACTGATAGTAAGCAGCTTTTGAAAATAAAAGCTAATTGGAATTATTTAATAATGTGATGAAGGTATTTGTCTGATATCAAATGAAATGAATTCATTATTCGTATCATTGTACTGATTATTAATACAGATACATTAGTTATAACAAATTTTGATGAGCAAAATCATGCCTTTTGAACCCTGTAAACATTGGGAACTTCTTTCCACATTCATGTCTCTGTACGGTGAAGTTAGGAGGAGCTTTGTGCTTGAAAGGCAAGTAGGACAGTTGCTGAAAGCAATCTGGAAACAGTAGTTACTTTGTAGCAGAAATTTTGCTGCCGTTCTGCTTGAAGTTATCAAACATAACCCAGTATATGAAGTTAAGGCTGTGCATGTGTTTTTTCAGGGCTGGGAAAAGAGTGGAGTTTTGCCTACACTGAAGTAAGTCAGATGTTAAGATCTAGCTTCTTTAAAATAAATATCTTTACAACAAAATTATGAATCTCATCAAACATTGTATTATTGTAATAGGTGTAATAGAAGGTGAAAATATTTGCTTACAATTTTTTTTCTACACCAGCTCTTTATAAATTCTTTGGGCCTCTGAATTTACTTTAAAGGAAAAGGAAAAGCAGTATTTCAAGAATTGGTACTTATGCACAAACTCTTCCTTCTGTACCTTATGTGTGGGCCAGAAGCTGATGGTAGCAATCATTAACAAACTTCTTGGGATCTGTGCACCTGTGGCATTTATCATTATCACGGTCTCTGTGTGTAGAGGTAGACTGCGTGGGCAGGAGGAAAATCAGGGATACTCCATCAGTGCTGGAACTGGGGTCAGATTAGGGCTTAATGATTGTAGCCTGCCACGTGGAAATGAAACAAGTCTTACTCTGTTCTAATTCTGAATTTCATACTGCTTGGAAGAAAAAAAGCGTCATTTGAAAAGAAAAAGAAAAAAAAAAAGAAACCACCCAGCCTCAGTGTTGAATAATACTCTGGCCTGCCAGATCCTAATGGGCATTCTCTGAGTCCTGAGAGGCTGTTGGAGCTGTTTCAGTTGTGTGTTACTTGCTGTGTTTCCCTGTAGAATGCATGGCAGACTGGGTCATTAGGCCTGTTGAGGGTTTAGGCTGGCAGATCTGGTTGTATTTCTTCTGGAGTAGATAGTTGGTCTGTAGGATTTCCTGGTAGCAGCAGACTTTTGTAGATAAATTATGTGATCTGAATGGATACAGTGTTTTAAATGTTGTTTTTGCTTCTAGGTGAAGGTACCTACAAGGCCTTACCATTACTTCTGAAAGGTTTTTCCTGAAAAGCTTAATTATGTGTAACATCCTGAAACTGAGGTTCAGTTTTTCTTGCTGGATTTCGCCATATAGGTGTACAGGCATATTGCACTAAAAAAAATGAATTTTATTTATTTTGCTGTAGCAAGAGTAATTTGAGATTCTAATCTTCTAATTGGCAAAGGTGTAGAAAAGTTTTTATGCTAAAATGTGAACATAACGCTTTAGGCAACACATCTTTTAAGGAATTAAGATTTCATTTGTTAAGAGCTGAATATGCTGTAGTGGTTCTGTAGGTAGAGTAGGGCTATATTAAGAATTGCCTTTTGCATAATTCTCTGTTTCCTCTCCATTTATTTTTTAGTCACTTTATATTCACACATGAACAAAAACCAGCATCAAATAAATAGAAGGCCTTCTTAACAACAATGTGGTTTAAGGGTTCCAAGCTATGATATATTCTTGTGTGGTTGAAAACCAGTGAGTGTATGAAGTGTGATTTAAAGAAAATAATATGCCCTGTTTTCAGAGGAGATGAGCATTTTTTTCTCCTCTGGGTCGCTGCAATACTAGTTTGGCCTTAATCCAAAACAGGTTGTGGTGTTTTTTTTCTTTTATTTTCATTCCTTTCTCTTTTTTTTCTCCCTTTTTTTATTATTTCTCAGTAAGAGTGGGATGCCTATATTCAAAAGCAAAAGATCAGCCATGAGTATTTGTCGTTATTGTACACTAAAGCATTCTGTTACTGAAGATTAGCTTGTCTGGTTTAGGTTTAGATTCTGTAGAAGACAGAGAAAAAGATGGATTTTGCTTGATAGCACATAGATTTGGAATTTTCTTGTTTCTTACAGTTTTCCCCTTATTATACCCAGTATTTCTGGAATAGCTTTTCTTCTTTCCCCCCACCCCCCTTCCTTTTTTCCCACCCCTGTATTTGGGAGTTCTGGGGTAGGGTTACTGAGTTTTATACAGCTGAAAGTAAGGAGTCTCATGGGAGTTATTTTCTGCATAATTATGTTATACATGTGTATCAGTTCCTTGAAAGCTTTTTTAGAAGAAGTGTAAAAAAAGAAAGTAAGCATGGCTGTGGTCCAGGATACTGATATTAGCATTCAAATAAACTGCTCTTCTGAACAGAATTGTACAGGTAATGAGGAGCTTTTAAGAACTTGCTCTTTTAGTGTATTTGCTGGAATTCATAGTTACCACATTGTTGACAGAAGTAGTGATCTTCACATTTTTCCCATGTTGGGTAAATGCTTTAATTCTTTATAGTTGTAATTGTTGAAATAATTTTTTCTTCTAAGTTTTTGTAGCCTTTTGAAAGAGTCATTTGATAGATAGCCTACTGAGTGTGCAGTCATTTTAGTATGTGGCTTGACATGCAACTTTGCATCCAAGATCTGGAGATGTATTATAGCTAAAAATGATCTTTATGTGATATTTGTGATGTTTGCATCTAGTGCAATGGATTATAGTTTTGCGGAAAGATTTTTCACTGTGCTTTGTAACCACCCACCAAAATAAAAAAGCAGTGAGATAGGCCTTGATTCTGCTAAGAGGTGGAAGTCTTTAAGGGAAGCGAAATATAAGGTAGGGTGTACATTTAAAATTTGGTTTCAGTTGCTTTGTGCTTGCTCTGTGTCTGGATGTGTTTAGTCTTTACTAAGTGTTCCTATTTCAGTTGAGCTTAATTATGGAATTGATTTCTGGCTGAACTAAGAAGGTATTTCTAGTTACAGAATGTTCATATGACTGTTCTGAGTCGTTGTTTCTTTCTGTACCTGAGCCCTAAATTAGGACTGTGAGCAGTCAGTGAGTGTATTCTATGCATCAGACCTGGAATTCATTTTTAAAATCATCACCTTCCCTAGTTACTTACTGTTCTAAAGGCCTTTAAGTGACAAAGCATTTGGGTTTTAGAAGTATGTCACTTTATGTCTCCTTGTGTGATTTTATTAGCATACATGAGTGCTTAAAAGAAATGCTTGGCAGTAGTTTAAGAAAGAACATTCTTTGAAGTAACAATTATTTTCTTCTTTTCAGTTATAGAGAGATCTTTTTCACTGCACAGAACACACACTCTGAAGGATATGGAGAATATTTTTCAGCTGGTGCGCAATGTTATCCCTCCCCTAACAGGGAAAAAGCATAAAGGTCAAGATGGTCGCATAGGCATTGTTGGAGGATGTCAAGAGTAAGTTAAATAGAAGTTTGATTTTTGCTTCTGATAAGGCTTCAGGATGTCATAACTATTTGTAGAAGCCATTCAAACTTGCCTTGCACTTAAGTCACAGTTTTCCAGAGAGCTTTAATACTCCATCATCATGACCATGCATACTTAGGAAAGAGCATGGTATCTTGCAGATGTGTTGCAAAATTTTGATACTGAATGTTATGGGAACTTAAAAATGCTGTTTGTGTCTACCTTCTCTGTCTTTGACCACCAAACTCTGCTTTCAGTGTTAGTCTTTTCCCATTGCATGATAAGGCTATAGAATAAGTAGAGTAGAGTAAGACAATGGCACATCTGCTTCTTTGGAATCTTGGGAACTGGGTTTCTGTATTTTCTTACACTATGTTTTCTTGTGAGCTTTTTATTTTGATAAATATTGGTGTTTACTAGGTTCTGTCAATACCTTGTTTTATGTATTGGAGTAATGAAAATACCCTGTTTCAGGGGAAAAATGAGGTACTGCATAAATCAGTTAAATGCTGTACTGACCTAGAAATAATATTGGCCACAATACTTTGAATGAGCCACTGCACCTTCCTGTTTTTCATTTTTCCCTTTTGAAAGAGAGATGACGTCCTTCTCTTGTAAGAGAGATCTGCTATTGGACATCTGCCATTAATAAACATTTCATAAGAGCAAAAAGGTGATGTCTTGTAGCTGGGTTGAATAGCTAGGAGTTAGAACCTAACGCTCATAGGTTCTTACCTCTTGGCTGAAGTAAGCATTTTGGAGGGTGATTTTGTTCATATCTCTGTCTTTAGTCTTCATAAAGAGAATTAAGGGCAACTGGAATCACAGTTTAGGCACTTTAGTTAAGCATCTACAGCCAGATGGGATTGATCCAGGTCACAGATCCCATATTTAGCTTGCGAACACTTGTCAGGTCTTGTTTTCTTTGTCTCAAGTTTTACCTCTGTTACTTGAGAAAATTTTGCTGGTTTATGGCATGATCTTTGTAAATATTTCCATGAAAGATCATTATCTAATCTTGTTACTGTGTTTTCTAACGTAAATTTTATTTCATTCTAGATACACTGGAGCACCATACTTTGCTGCAATTACAGCTCTCAAAGTGGTACGTGTTCTTCTATACAAGTCCAAAATGAACTTTTCATCATTTCTGTTGCCTAGGTTCCATTTTTAAAATAGCATTCATTCTGTAATGCACATGAACTTTCGCTCTAGAAGGTCTTCTCTTGAGCAAAGAAAATCTTTCATTGAGAATTTGTAGAAATACTTTGCAAATGTGTCATTCACTGTGTTTCATTCACTGTGTTTTCTTTCTCTGTATGAGGTGAAGTTAGAAATATGTCCAGAATTTGACAGTTTCAGGGACTTAGATAGGAAATTTCAAGACTTGATGAAGTATTTTCTCCAAAAGTGAACAATAATAAACTTAGATTATTGTTTAAAATTATGTTTTTGTGCTATAGTGGGTTCCTCAGAAATTTTGCTGGAGCTAATAGCTGTGTTGAATGAAGTAACTTTGAAAATTTAAAGTTTTAGCCTAGTAAAATTCTTACATCCTCTAAGTCTAACGATTGGGGGTGGAATTCAGTGCAATCTCTAGTAGCACATTTTATTTTCATTCTCATCTTCAGCAGAAGTATTTTCTAAGCTTTTTTTTCCCTAGAAGCATGAACTTCCTTATTTTATTGACATATTAAATGGCTAAACATATTTACTGCAGAGTACATAAATACAGAGTGATGGTTAAAATGTAAACAAGCCATGCTTACATAATATATCTATTTTTCAGAATGCTGCATATAATGTATCAGTACTTTCAATTTTTCTTTTTGAAGATTTCTCTCAATAAGTAGGTAACAAACCCAGGTGTTACCAACCACCTCTTCCCTCAGGATAAAAACCCTCCAAGATTTAAAACTGAAGTTATACTATTTAATCATGTTATTATAAGATCCCAGGGCCACTCGGCTTTCTGTCCACTATGTGCAAATACAGTGGCAATTCTAGGAGGTTCCTTACTGAGATCACTTGATTTCAGACCATTTATCTGCACATAAACAGTCACAGTAGCTTGAAATGTTAAATGTATAGTAGTAAAGCAGAGAGGACAATTCCATAACAATGGGAAATTTCAGTATGCATGACCAATACAAGATCAGGTTTTCTGGTCACTGCTTATGTAATTTTATGTGTATTTCTGATTTTTTGAGTTGGTAGCAGAAGCTTGAGACTCAAGTCTTCAGCTTTAATGTTTATTTAACATAGGGTGTGTTGCTGAAATTGTACCAGCCTTTTTCTTGTATGAATTTGGCCCATTGAGTAAAAATGGTAGGGCTAGAAATGTACTGTAACATACTTGCTATATTTTGGAAGTATATTACAGTAGAACTGCAAATGAGAAACATTTCTCAAGTGAGTAAAAATTCAAGATTTGTGTTTTCAGTCATCCTGTTAGGGAGAAACAGAAAAAAAAATATATTGGAAATTAGCTACCAGTAGAACAGAACATTTCATACTAGTCTAAGCCAAAATAGAAAAAAATTAATAAAGTTTGTTTAAACTATTGAGAAATAAGAATTCAGTTTAATTATTAATTGAGTAATCTTGAGAATGATAAAGTTATCATTAAGTACAAATTTCATAATATTGTTTGCACATTTTCTTTTTTTAGGGTGCAGATTTATCCCATGTGTTTTGTACCAAAGATGCAGCAACAGTAATCAAATCATATAGTCCAGAGCTGATTGTTCATCCAGTTCTGTAAGTGACTTACGTTTTATTTAAATGAGCTAGTCAGGCTTACTAGTTTTAATATTTCAGTCTGATAATTGATTAGTTTGTGTTATTTCTTTCGCTGAGTTACTGGATGGGTGAGCTGGAGATCACAGAAACTCTGGGCTTTGTCCTTTCATTACAAGCAGTTAGATATTTAATATAGGACAATCAGTTGTGAACTTCTCTTTCGTGACTGTTTAAGTACAATTTTTAAAAATCATAGATCTTTCTCTCTGCTACTTGCTGATGTGTTCTGTGGTTGTAATGCATTTAACAGTGAACGGTAGCAAGATCTGGAACTACAAATCACTGCAAGTCAGCATTTTGAAATCTGCATTTGAAAGGCAGATGGAGTGTGTTCTCTTGCTTCTTCAGCCCTATTAGTATTTAATAGTAGTGTGCCTTTTTTCCTCTCAGTACTGTGTTTGTAGACACCTATGCAAAATTACAAGGCAAGAGAGATGCTTATTCTCCTTTTTCTTCATGAATATGTTGCTTGATATAGACATCTGTTGTTGGGAATAAATAGATGTTCCAAAATTATATAAAATACAGGACTTAATTAACAAGAAGATTGTTGTAATGGGGAATCCTTACAACAAGTATGAGACAGTGATGAACTTGGGAGGAAAGATGAAGCGATATTTTTGTAAATGCTCAAGAATTATTTTATTTCTTCAGCCGCATGGCTGGAGTTCCCAGGCAGACCCCAGTCATGGGACCCTGCTCTCTTCCCGGGCCCTGGGCACCCAAACCCAACCATTCGGGAACAGGTATGGGGCACACGTGACATGGGGACGGGGACAGAGGCAGACCCGCACCCTGCAGGGTCCCTCCCCCTGGGATTTCAGGGGAAGGCACCCCCACAATTCACCCTTTCTTTTTAAATAACATTAGAAACAGTTGGATAAACAATAAAGCAATTTCAAAGGAAAGGAAGCCACTATCTTGAGTCCCTAAATGTCCAAACAGGTTTTCTTTGGAGCATCGGAAGGGAGACAGGACTTGAGCACGCTTCAGATGGAAACTGAGTCAGGAGAGGGTTTTTTTCCTTTTTGTACCTGTTGGAATCTTAGAAATGACAGTTAACTTCTACCCTCTCTCCTTTTCATCCCCCCATCGGCATTGCAAAGGGATTCATGGCAAATGGAAAAGCATGGGTTTGTGAGGGGAACCAGAAAGGGAAATTTGGGCTGGGCATTTGTGGGGGATAAAGGGTCATGGGATAAAAGGGGAAGGTAGGATAGGGGAATGGACAGGGATTATGGGAATATTGTCTAGCATATCTACTGACTTTGACATGAGCACCCCCAGGGCCTGTAACACATGCAGCCTGCAGGCCCTTTCTTCCTTGTACAATTCTAAATTCTACTCTTTCTCATTCTTCTAAGCTTGGAACATTACTTTTGGGGTTATTTTTCACAATAGCAGATTTATGGACAAAAATAGCTTCTCCAGTATAATTTTTCAATAAGAAACCGTAATTTTTCTTTACATTATACCATTTTACAGTTCCAAAAACCCTAGCTGCGATAACCTTTTCATTTTTCCGAGTTCCTTTGTTCTTGCTTTCACTTTTGGATTTTCTTGCTCTCTCGCTGGAGCTGCCGCAGCCGGGACCGCCAGGGCCGGGGCCACCAGCGCGTTCCTGTCACAGGGTCTGGACTCCTCGGGATCGTGTGTGGGGCCATGCAGGTCCAGTCTGGCCGTGCTGATGCACGCTGACCCTGCTGGCTGCTCCACCTTCGGCCCCCTCTGCACCACCGTTTGGCGCTGTGCTCGCTTCTCCTCTGGAGCTCCGTGTGACTGCTCCACGCTTTCTGGGATTTAGCGCGGCTGCACGGCCGTGCCCTATGAGGCGTTCACGTGTTCGCGGCTTTGTACCGCTGGTGCTGCTGCTGCTGCTGCTGTCAGCTGTGTGGCTGTGGGCCAGCACGGTTCCCTTCTTGCCCCCACGTTGCCCCGGCTCTGCTCGGCGTGGCTCACCATGGTCACCACAGCAACTGCCGCTATCGCCGCTGCCTTTCTTGGCGTGGGGCTCGGGCTTGGACCGTCGCTCGCCACACAGCGCGGGGCGGCTATCGCCAGGTCATGCCACCGTCGCCCTCACCCTCGCCGCCGCCCTTGCTGCTCGTGCCTCTGCTCTTGCAGCTCACTTTTTGCATTTTTCAGCAGCTATTTCTACCAGCTGTCCTTCTTTATTCACTGTAAGAATACCTTGGAGACTCCTGGGAATGCACTCTCACATCCAGCGTCTTTGTCGTTGCTCTCTCGCCCGCTGTCACTGAGGAGTGCACTCTGATACAGGGGTGGGGTCTGCTCTACGGTTTGTGCTTTTAGGGGGGCTGGGAGCCTCCACCACAGGCATCTCTGCCGCAGGCACCTCTGTGTTACTGGTACCGAGTATGTGCTTTATGAGAGCGTCTTCAATTGCAAAAGATGCTAGGATCAATTCTAGTACCATTCCACTTCTTGACTGGATCATTATCAACTCATCGATTTCTTTCCAAAACTTGTTCCCTCTAGTCACAGGAAAACCAACATCAAAAATTAAGTCTCGAGTGACATAAAAAAAATTTTTGAAAAGCCAGTTAAAGAAGTGTTCTAAACGTCCTGGGTCCAGTTTTGCATTTTGTTTCACTAGAATTTCTTTCACTTCCAAGTACATTTTTCTCTGTGGCTCAGATAGCCACAACTCCTCTGATTTCTCCATCTGGTCAGAAAGTACAGCCAAAACCAAGACAACAATAAAGTTCAATTACTCACAATTCACATTGGTGTACTCCGGACCTTCAGAAATCGTTTTCAGGGATCGAATGTCCGCATTCTCCACCATTTGTTGTAATGGGGAATCCTTACAACAAGTATAAGACAGCGATGAACTTGGAAGGAAAGATGAAGTGATATTTTTGGAGGTGTTCAGGGATGATTTATTCCTCCAGCCACATGGCTGGAGTTCCCAGGCAGGCCCCAGTCATGGGACCCTGCTCTCTTCCCTGGGCCTGGGCACCCAAACCACCCAATCAGGAACAGGTATGGAACACACGTGACATGGGGACAGGGACAGGGACAGACTCGTACCCTGCAGGGTCCCTCCCCCCGGGATTTCAGGAGAGGCGGAGAGGCACCTCCACAGAAGATGAAAAGTTTAAAAAGTAACTGTCCTAATTAGTAAAATCAGTGTGTTTATGCTTTTCCAAATTTTTGTTCTGAAATGTGCTATCGATTGATGAACTTTCATAGGATAAATTTGTTTCAATTAGGTGTTATGATGGTTTGCAATGAGCACTGCAGATGAGAATTTAGATGTGTGCCTTAGGTATATGCCTCGGAGCTTAGCTTGCACCAATGCATGTCAAAGTCTGTTGGTGCATATACCAAAGCTGTGATTGGAGTAGGAGAAGCATAATTTAGAAACGTATTTGTCGGATATTGCTGTCAGGAAGGATTTATGGCAGTAGAAATATTTTGATGTCTGAGAACAAGAATATGATTTTCCTTATGGGGGTACCCGCAGTTGGAAGTCATAAGTTTATTGCATTCTGAAGGTGGGCTTCATTCCTGTTGCTGTAGACAGATGTGCTTAGAAAGAAGACAGTTAAACAGGGTTGTGTTTTGTTGGTTGCTTTTTTCCCCCAACCCCCCAAAGACAGAAGAAATCCAGAACTTTACGGATTTCAGAAAAAATAAAAAATTTATTTGAAAGCAAGGGAGAGATGGGTAGGGATTTTACCAGTATGACTGTTTGCCTCTTCAATCAAAAAAGCATCTCTTCAGTTGATGTTCTGTCTGGTATCACATGGTAGCAAATGCAGTGGAGAAGCCTAATGGCAATATTAACATTTAACTTGGGGTGTCTCGATGTGTTCCACTTGAGATACAGCATATGGTCATCTTGTATGGTAACAAGTTGACCTTCCCTTGGGAAAAGCATTGTTTGTGTGCACAGTGGTCCTTGATGTCTGGTAATGGGAAAGGTTAATTGGAGAAATAGAAGCAGCAGATAGGAAAGGGGAGGTGAAAATAGGGTTAACACTAAACTTTCTGTTCATGGAGGACCAAATCGTGCCTGCTAAGAGTGGGATTTTTTTTATATGCAGATTCTCAGTGTCTTCTGTGGAATTCAGATTTCAGTGAAAACTCTGATCCTTCTACCTGCAAAGAGAACTTTTGATTTTAAACTTCTGCTCTGAGTTCCTTCAGATGTACCCAGTAAAGTGAATCTAGAGATTTTCATATATCTTTAAGTCTGCAACTCAGTATTTAATACCTTTATTAAAACTCTGATTAATTTTACACAGCCAGCTGGACTAATTGCATGATGCGGTGGATCTGTAAATATTGTTTACATGACATTCAAAATTTAAAAAATGCAAATATCCAAGTGTTCAGATTTTATTTATTAAATTTTCTCATTTTTTTGTCCCTTCTGCTTCATTTGAGGGAGAGAGAAAACAGTCTTTTCTGGTTAGAAAGGAAAAAATCTTGACTGACTCTATTGAGCCCAGGTTTTATTGAAATTTACACTAACAGCCTATTTTTCTTGTGAGGTCCTTTGTCTTCAGTGTCACACTTTTCATATGATCCTTTATATGTTGTGGAGCCATTTGAGTTCTGCAGGCACGGCTGGCTGCTCTTGATTCAGAGCCTGATCTCTTAAACAGTCTTTGTACTTTCTCCCGGGCCGCACTTCACGCATGGAAGAACCTCTGGGTAAACCCACGAGCAGCTATGTCATTGTTTTCTTTTGTGTCTCCCCTTAAAACTTTGCTTTGTTATGATTTCTCTATGACCCTTCAGAGTAACTAGGTAGCTGTTGTACCACTCTCTTATTATGCTAATCATAATTATGGCCCCGTGTACTCAACTCCCTGTTTGAGCAGCTTGGCATTTTGCCAGGGTTCAGCTGCCATTTTGTGCTTCTGGGAGTCTGACATTTTATCATTTTAGCAGCCACTACTTTCTCTACTGCCTTCACCTCACAGGCGATCACCTCAAGGGAAGAAAATGCTCTTTTTTGCCCTCTTTGAATGCTCAGACTCTTCTGGTTCATTAGAGCTGCTCTTGTGGATCTTTGCCAGCATGACTGGTGAAGGTATGTGAGAGTTAGAAGCTGGACTGGAGCCTTTCAGGTCTTTGGCAGTTGTCTGTCACTTGAAGGATGCAGAGAATGTTATGTGAGAAAGATTGAGAAGGATTGCAGAGGGAGGGTTATGAAAATGAACATCCATCTTGCAGCATTGCCAGGGCAGTTCCATGTGACCCCAGATGTAGACCATCCTGGGAATCCTTTTGGTGTAACATTCCATACTGGGGACACCCATACTGCAACTGTGGTTTTTGTCTCTTGACTTTATTCCCTGTGAGTGAATGTGGGAGCTGGGACTGCACATGACAGCCTGGGATCTGGAAAGACAAAAAGCTTCAGCACCTGGCTCTGTGTCCTCACCACGTGAGCAGAATAACGATAGCAGGGAATCTGGAGGCTGTGAATTGTCAGTATTATCAATGGTAACTTTTCCTTTTTATTCAGGGATTCTGTCAAATGGGTTGTGGCCCCTTCCACAATGAATAGGTATTATTCAAAAATTGACCAGCTAACCAGTTCAGTATTGTTGCTGTCCGACTTTGCTTTCCTGTGGAGAAAAGTGTGTTGGGGCCCTTTGAGTAGTGGGATATACCCCGTGTTGGTGACATCTGTTCTCCTTGGTCTTGTCGCGGCTACCCCCGGTTTGTACTGCATTTTCCTGTTTTGTCAGCTAATGTGCTTCCACTGTAAATGCTTCACAAATACAGGCAAGATGAAACTTAGCTTTTGCATTTTATTGCAGGTGTTCTTTGTGTGGATTTTTGCTGTAGATGTGTGCATACTTCCTTCACGCATTTGTAGGGAAGAGTTTTCAGCAGCATTTTATATTTGCCATGTTAATGGCCTTGCTCAAGTCAGGTTGAATAGATTTCTTGGATACCTGTGTTGGGTTAGCTTATCCTGTCCTGCTAGGGAAGTGATCCCAGAGCTAAATCAGCTATGTGAACCCAGCTGGTTGTATGTTAAAACAAGAGAGAATAAATCAATTGTGCCATATTCCCCTCTTGCAAGGACTTTTCGTAATTGTACAGAGATTTTCTTCTCTGTAGACCAGAAAAATGCGAGATACTACTGAATGCCCCCCTTGTAAGCTGGTTATCAGACAGTTTGTCAGGTCAACAGTTTATATTCTCCTTGATCTCCAGAGTTTTATCAGAGAAGTAGAATGAGATGCCAGGTTATTAATTTCTTGTGGTGCCAAAAAAGTGATGTAATTTTACATTATCCACCAAAAAAATCGCCCTTGAACTAGGCATGGATTTAGAACTAATACCTTCCTCTTAGATGGTTGTATCTCTGGGTTTGTGTGGACTAGGAAAGATTGTCAGAATTACTAGAAGTCTTACAGTTAATTGCAGAGTTCAGGTTTAAGTTGGATTTTCAAAAATACTATTCTTTTCAGTTTGAAATAAAAATAAATGGGGAGAAAATTCTCATGAGGCTGGACTGTGTGTTCAGGCCAGTTACCTTTAATGAAGAAGCTTAATGAAGATCAGGGTTTCTGGAACATATTTTACCTAGTTTTATTGAATTTTGGCTATGTTTTGACCATTTGAAAAAAAACATGAAAGTGAATCATTGGGTAGCTGAGGCCCTGGTAAATTATTTGAGCACATTAAATCAGTGTCAAATCTCTTAAAGAAGGCCCAGGAATAACGTTAAGATTTTTGGCCCCCTATAATTAATTATGTGGAGAGGAGATGCAAAAACATTGATCCGGTGTGGGAGGATGCTGGTACCTTTCACTTGTGTTAGCTGAGGATAGCTATTAAACACAGCTGTGGTGTAATGCTGGCACTGACCTCTTTTGGATCAGCTGCTGGAAGAAATGGAGAGTTGTTGTCACCAGGGAAAGTCAGGAAATAAACAGAGATTCCTCCAACAATCAAAAAAGATGTCTCACAAGTGACTTGGCTGCTGGGTCTCTATTACACCTGCAGAGCAGATGAAGGAAGATCTAAACTTTGTCATCTTTCTTCCAAAGCTTCATTTAGACATCAGCCTAGCTAGGAATCACATGAGAAAGTCTGGGTTTTTTTTCTTAAGTACTTAAAGAGAGATAAAGGTCAGTTTGTATGTGCTGACTCAGAGAATTTATGTATTTAAATTCTTTCTTGTTCTGTTATGCGATGCCATGGCCAGAACTTACTTATGGACCTGTTTTCTGTGTCTGGCTTTCTTGACAAAAAGCTGCTTCTTCTTTGCTATGTGTTGCAGAGGGAATAAAAGCTGGGGCCTGTGTTCACCCTGTACTGTAGTCCCTTTCCTCCCTGTTGTTGCAGAGGTTCCATGTGATTCCAGAGGAGGTTTTGTCACCTCCTGCAAATGTGAGAAGTAGCCAAAGATTTTTAGCATCGCTGCAGGGAGGACTGCTGTCCTTGCTGCTTTCTGATATGTCAGAAAGAAATGTACTCCAGTTAGATCTGGCCAAATTTATCTTTCTGAATGTTTGCCGTACTGCTGTGACTTGAAACCAGGATCAAATTTCTTTGGTGTGCAATCTTTCTTGCGTTTGAGTGAAGGCAGGCATCCCTGGGGTTTGTTTTTGAAGGTTTGAGGATCCCCTTTTTCTTTTTTTCTCCCTAGATGACAAGCAAAGCAGACAGTTAGGCTGAGACCTGTCCTGTCTTATGTATCCACGGCCGATTGGAAGTACTCTGGCCTTCTGGATACTAATTCAACTATCACCTGTGCCTTAAGAGTTGACTGTGAGGGCTACCAGTGTGATAAAAGCTTGTCACTTTATTTACTGGTTTTAACATTAAAAAAAAAAAGGGAATTATTTTTTCTAGGGACATTTTAAGTGTGTTCCTTTCTGAGGGAAATTACATTGTTGTCTTCATTCTGTTGCTTTGAAAGTCACAGGCTGAATTTATTGCAGTCCATTTGAAAAATATTTGACAGGTTCTATTTATCAAGTCAATCCACAGGAAGTATAATGGGATCAAGACCACTTCCATGAACTCTGAAAATAGGAGGTCAAGACATTTGGTTATCATTATGCTTTTGGGGAGGATTGTCATAATACACATTGGTAATGTGGTTGAGATCAAAACAGACTACAACTGCTTTAAGTATTTGTATATATCAAAATGCGGGTCATAAAATGATTGTGTTGGTAGCTGTGCTATCTTTACAAGGGTAGATGAGGTTGACCTTTAGTGCTGTTGTCATGTCTTTGTGAGAGATCTCAGAAAACAGAGTCAGGCAACAGCTTCGTCTCCTTTGGGACTCTCTCACAGAATGCAGGAGGCTCTGCTCTGCTTAAGAGAGGTGATCCCATTTGTTTAGTGCATTTCAGTTCATTATTAAAGAGACTGTTGTGAGTTCCAATGCCTGCAATGTGTGACCACCTAATTCCTAGTGAAGCAGAACTAAGTGAGAGTCTGGTGTCCAAGCAGCAGCTTTCAGTTGTTGTCATTATGAAAAAAAACCCAAAACAATGATATGGTCAGTGTGGCATTTTTTTCTAAATGTTTACCTCAATAGGTCATTCACATGTTTACTGCCTTGAAGGTAGAATATGGAGCAAGTAAAGACTCTGGTATCTGCATATTAAGAGCAGTCTCTTCCTATGAACTTGTGACACCCCTGCTTCTCCTGGATAATGGGATGCTGTTCCTGATGCTGCTAATATTCAGAAGAAGCCTACCAGGTTCACTTCTAGTGTCTAGATTAACTTACTCAATGTCTGGAAATAAAGATTTGACTAGAATTAAAACTCTCCATTAAGGTCTTTATTTTTCTTTAATTTTTTCCCTGTTATTTAATCAAATTGTAGCTGGAAAATACGTATTGTCTATCCAGTGTTCACAGATTGTACACATTCAAAGATATAAACAGCTTGGTAGGTGAAAATGACCCTTTTTTCTTCTAAACATTTGGGGGGGGCATTTTAATATGCTAATACTAATTTAATAAATATATCTCTTTTTGTTCTCTAACTGCATCCAGACAGCTCCATGCCAGCATGTTGTCTCTGTGATTTGCTCTAACTGATTGAGGTGCTTGGTGAGAGACACACAAGCTCAGTGAGCTTCTCTGGAATAAGCTGTTATTTCCAGTTCTGTTCATGGGATTGAAAGAGGCTGCCTGAAGTCCTTGGGCTTCTGGAAATTTGGCATTTATTTACGAGAAAGATGATTTAAACATTAACAAATATCTTGGAATAGATAAATAGTTTAATTTTATGCTCTTTTTTTTTTTTTTTTTTTTTTTTTTTTTTTTTGCATTGTTTGGGTTTGCTTTTCATTCCTTTGACCCATTCTTTCCAGGATTATTTCACTCTCTCTCGTTTTCCCACTTTTCAATAAATACATCACCCCAGGTTTACCACAATTGGTAACTATTAGCTTTCTGAGATAAATACTTCATTTGTAGAGCTACACATTATGTCCCATCTTTGGCTCTTTTGATGTGTTGCATTACATGACAGGTTCCAAGTGTCAGCAGATCTAACATTTTGATTCACATTAATTATGATTACCTGCAGTATTTGGACAAACAAAACTGAAAGTCTTTCATCCTCAGATCAGAAACTTCTTCATGTCTTTGAAGATAAGTCTGTAGATTTTCTATGAAACTGCCCCCTTAGTGAGGCTTTGTCTGAGTTTGCACAAACAGACATGTGCAGTGGTATATTTTAATGCATTTGGAGTTACCTCAGTCATACCAAGTGTGTACAGATAACGAGCAGAATTTGAATAATGTACTCTCCAGCCAGGAGCCATGTAGTCAATCGGGTGACAGCAGTCTTGCTTTTGTCCCAGTTCTTCTCTAGCAGGAGGTCCCACTGATTGGCATTTTCTGATGTCCAAACCACATCTCTGATTACTAAGGTGATACCAGCTCTGCTTAAAACCTGTGTGAAGAGTTGCAGTCCTGCAGCCTCCTGTTTCTGCTGTCATTCATGCTTATCTGCTCTTTCTGTAGCTCCTGGTTATACCCTTGCTGACTTTGCTTCACGTTTTCTTGTTTCCATGTAAAATTTGACAGGGCCGCACCTTATCACTTGTTCCTTTCCCTCCTCTAGAAAGCAATGACAGAAACTGTCAGTCATCCTGAATGAGGAAAGCTACTGTGCTTACAGCTTTCTGTGATAATTTAATGCTATTGCTTGGGGCCTTTTCATCATTTGGTGAAAGCCAGTCTTTGAATAAAATGCAGCATAGAACAAAATTTTATTTCTTTGGAGAGCTGGGGATGGGAGTGATGTTTCAGGTCCTAGCTGTCAAGTGTCCCCCCAGTCTGGGCACTGACCAACCTAAAGCAGACTTTCAAGCAGATGGTACCTGTCAGGTACCTGTTACAAACAGCTCTAGAAGCTGCTTACAAACTGTGGGTGGTATTAAGGTAGTAGCCACTATCTTTTTTTTCAGATATTTGTTGGTGGTTTTTTGTTTGTTTTTTTTTTAATGTTAGGAGTTTTTGTTTGCTTGCTTATTTGTTTGTTTTTTGAAAGGTTATTACATCAAGCTTTCCCTAAGACGAAGATCTACAGAACTGTGTTTTAGGACAATTTTTATTGTGTGATAGTGAAATATAGAAGCGTTCTGAAGAGCAAAAACCTTAACTTAGTTCTTCTTTCTATATTAGGTCTATATTAGCTCTTCACCTCAGGGCTGCCCCCAGTCACTTCTCCCAGTCGGTACTCGTATTGAGGATTGGACTGATCCAGGTGCAGCCCCTTGCACTCATTGAACTTTATGAGGTTAATGTGGCAAAAGTTATCTAAAGCCACTAATAATTTACAAAGAAAATTTGTCCTCACCATTTTAGAGGCTCAGTGATGTTTAGTTAGAAGAATCTTAGTTTATTTTGCCATGGAAAGTACTCTCAATACATTGTGGAAGAAGAGAAAAAAGCAAAAAGATGAGCATGCAAGATACTGAACACCATACCTTGGTCCTGTCTATGCAGCAGTTTCAGGGACAGCAAATGATAAAGGTGTTGTGTCTGCCTTCTCAAGAGATCATCAGTCTCTCAGCCTTCCCTTACCTCTCACTAACAGCCAAGGAAAGCTGGTCAGACCCAGTCTCTGAGGTCGTTTTCCTTTGTGTGCCTCTGTGTAACCCTCTCTCTCTGCTTGCTTGTTTGTTTAGTCTGACTAATGGACAATGTGTGAAGTTGATTCAATGGTTGTTGACATTAGCTTTAGACTCATTCTTACCCATGCAAGTTCACAGATAGGACACAAGTTACAGAAGCTCCTTCAGTTTTTCTTATTAGTTATTCTGGTGTCTTGTAGTTATTTATGTGTTTACCCTGTGATAGGTATTTTCTGTGTGCAGTCAGAACTTTATTGGTTGCTTTGCAGACAACCTAAGATTTTGAGGAAGCTTTTGAGAGTTTGGAGGGGTGTTGCATAGTTGCTTGATTGAGCAACAATGAGCTGTCATAATCTAGATTTTCATCACAATGGCATCTGATAACATGTCACATAACACTTAGTGATTAACTGGAAGTAGCTGTTCAGTATCTGTTCCTTCCCCATTTGTTCCCTGATGTGGTTTGTCACTAGGATCTTCTTTTGCACACATCTGCAAAATGGTACTATGTTTCACTCTCCATGTTTCCAGGTGTTACTGCTAGGATTCAGGTTCCCAGTTATTCCTGTTATGTATGTCTGTGGTGCAGAGTTTGCATTTTCATATTATGGGAAAGCCAGACTAGTTCCCAAACTCTTGCCCTATCACCTTCCAAAAAAATTTGCTTTATTTTGGAAAATCACAGATTTTTATTTAAATAAGATCTCTTCCAAAGGTTTTTACCCTCTTCTCAGAAATTGAAATGCTGTTTTCTCCTGTCCTTAAGAGATTTTCTTACTCCTTTTTATATTATTACTAGCTTTGTGCTTTAGAGTGGGATTACTGCATTTGTGATATCCTTTTTGGAAAGAAATCAGGTTGGATATCATACAGTTCTGCTCCTCTAAAGGCTATAGTGATTCTTGCTTACTTGATTCATTTCTGTCAAAGCTTGAAGATTACATCTCTTTTGATCAAGGAGACATCATACCTCATACCTTTCTAGAAAGGTGTTGGGTTTTTTTAAATACAGCACTAATTTCAGTTGTTGTTTCAATGTCTTGGGCAATGGAGGTGATAATTAAGAGGAGAGGTTTGAGATTGGGTTAGTAACCAGGCAGGGAAATTGGCATGAAGTGACAAAGGAGGTTCACTGTGTTTGTGTGAGCGTAGTACACTGTGAACAGCTGAGAACCTGCCATGGTATTCTGTGCTGGTGCCTCCAAGATAGTTTCTTTCCAAAGACCAGACTTTTGTCTAGATTTGATCCACAGGCAAACAAGAATATGCATTGACTTCTTCTGTAATGATAAACTAAATATTGCCAAGAAATACTTACTCCGCAGTACCCAGGCACAATCATCTGTACCAGCAAATTATCCAAATGATCCTTAGGAATGCTTTTGGCCCATGCCAACTAGCCTTTCCCCAACCACTTTTTCCACTGCTGAGGAATTACCATAGTCCAGGAACTGTGCCTAACAGGCAGGTTGAGCTTTGTCTGCTCTGAAGCCTGAGAGTTCAGTGGCCATCTGACCTCGGAGGACTTTTTGTAGGGTGTTTAAAATTATGCATAGACTATAGCTGTTAAGAGCTAGAGGAATTTCTGCCTTTGTGCTAAATCCTGTGGTCAGGAACATTCAAGGTTTATCCCTCCCTGAAGAAAGATGCTTGTTGATCATTTGTTCCCTATCAGCTTTAAAATGCCACTGGTTTGATGTGCCTGTGTGGACATAAACTGTGAGATAACACGACAGCCCTTCCACCTTCAGAACAGCTGTAGATAGAGGATATTGGTACGGTGTCCGTACCTGTGTAGCCACAGCTATCGTGAACATCCAGTGTCTTGAAGTGAAGCTGGCATGATGCTTCCACGAGGCAGTATTTTTCTGCTTTCTTTATGAAGATTCAAAATCCATCAGTTACTTTACAGCATGTTTTTATAGCTGATTTTGCAATGCAGTAGTCATTATCACCATTTTTAATCTCTTGACCCTTCACATCTTGGATTGCTTCTTGATGTGAAGTTGCAGTGGAGTTGAACATAATGTTTGTAAAATGCTTTGAAGATTAAAAGCTCCACAGTAGGTTTTTATTATTACCAGAGGCAAAGTGTGCAGGAGTGGCTTAATATTGGAGTGTTTATTTCCCAAGAGATGGCTTTGTTTTGGAAAGTGCACATTATCAATTGAGTTTTAGAAAAAATTACCTTATTTCAATCCTGAACATAAATAAACTGACAAATTGACAATTTTTTTGTCATTAGATTATTTGCATGAGATATTTGTAGAAGAGCAGAGCATTTATGGAACTACCTATGGCTCTGTTCTTAGCTTATATTTAATGAAGCTTTTTTTAATGTATTTGGCTTCTACGGTCCAAAGGTATGTTGAATCCAGACATCCTCATATATATAGCAGTATTCTTGTGACTACTTGGTATATAGATATATTTATTTGTCAGATATATATTTTTTGAGATATATATTGCTCTTCATAAGTAAAATAAGTTTAGTATGTGAACAAAGAAAAGTGTTCTGCATTCAGAAATGGTGGTGTTTTATGAGACTTCTGTCTACAGGCAGTTTTTCACATGTTCAACCTACCACATATTAAAGACCTGTCTTTTTTTTTTTTTTTTTTAAATAGTGCTTTAGATATTTCTTGAATCATTTTTATTTCCAGCCTCTATATACATCATAAACTGATAGGTGATTGTACAGAATAAATAAAAAGAAAAGTGAGCTGTTAACAGTTCTCAAGCTACTGTGGTTTCCATGCAAGGTAGAGGAGAAAGGAGGGAGCTGCAGCGTTCAAATGGAACCCCAGCTTGCTAAAACAGGGACTGCTGAAGGGACAGCGATGTCCTGCCGGGGTCCACTGTCTCCCTTGCCCTTGCAGCAGGTCGTTGCTCCCCACCCAGCAGCCTTGTTCTGGCTGAGCTGTTGTGTGGTGTCAGCACAGGGCACCTCTGGGCTTTGTGAGGCAGCTGCTGTCAGCAGAGGGGCTGCAGCCAGGCACCGCATCCCTGCACCCTTGAGTGGGAGGCCTCGCTCCCTGCAGCTGCAAAAGCTTTGGCCTCCTGGCACTTGCAGAAATCCTTTTTTGGAATTTGCTGATTCTGCCAGACGCAACCTAAACACTGGTTCTCAAGTGGTGTGTCTCATCAGGAGAGCTGTTGGTTATGAAAAACGTGCAGTGGCTTTCATCTGTAACAATACAGCTTTGTTGAAGTACTGCAAGCTTACAATATTCTGAGCAATACTGTGAAGCAGTACCCCCTTGCTCTGCCTACAGGGAGCTTTATTCCCTGTGCTTCAGTTAAAACGTTCATTTATTGTTGTCACCAATGCCAGAGGTGGGGAAGAAGGGAGGCTAAATTTTCCCTCCATACTGTCAGTAAGGATTAACTGCAAATGCCAGGCAGAGCTTTCAAAATATTCTGACCTATTTACACAACAGAACTGATCAGGACAAAATAAACAGTTCTGGTCAGTGGCTGAATGCTGTATTGTGGCAGCTACATTTGGCAGTGAATTTTCTCATCATTTTTCCTATGTAGTCAAGAACCGAAATGCTATAAAATTTTAAGCTTTACAAGCAGATAATGCTCATACTGAATAGCTTGTTTCTCCTGTTGCCTTTTGGGGAGAGGGCACGATTTGGCTGTAATTCAGTTGGAACAAATGCTTATGAAGCAACTGACAAAAAAGCATATGAGTAGATTTATCATTCTGCCATGTGGGGTAATAAACAATTGCATCATTTCCAGCAAGCTGCAATATATACCTGTGAGATGGTGGATCTGTCTCCAAGGTATAACCTCTGCAAGGAAGCATTAAATAGGGAATTGTGGCAGACTCTAAAAATTGTTGGTTTCCTACTTGGATTTTATTTTTTTTTATTTTGTAACAACCAGAGTGGATACTTGCAATTACCTCCTCATTTTTATGTGGTATCCCCTAAAGAATGAATTGAGAGAAATTTTTCATTTTAGCTATTTGGACAACCATTCTATATTTCCTGGGTCACAGATTCTTGGTAGTTTGGAGGATAAAATTGCCTGATATTCGAGACAGGAAATCTCTCTTTCTATCTTGCATCTTGAGCTCAGTTTCTGATAATACTAAAATGAAGCCTTTTCAAACTTTTTTTTTTTTTTTTTTTCACATTTCCATGCAGTGATAGTCCCAATGCTGTCCATGAGGTGGAAAAGTGGTTACCACGGCTGCACTCGGTTGTCATAGGACCTGGCTTAGGTAGAGATGAAGTTCTTCTTGAGAACGCTAAGGTAATGTGCATACTGTTATTTTATCCTGTGTCTTTATGTTGAATTTTATTAACCCTTCCTCCATTTTTCATCATTACACAAATGTTCTTGATATGGTTGCTAATTATCAAGTTTACTAAAATACTGTTGAGTGAGAATTACAATTTTTGTCCATAGTTTTCATTGTTAAACTGTAAGCTTCAGTCTGAATTTTAGGCACCTGTATGGTTGTTCTGATTTGCTTTTGTTTAGCTTGTGGAAGTCACTAATTAAGAAATAGGTGTCAGCATATCTAGATAAAAGGCTATTTTCTTAGGTGCAAAGCACCAGTATGGTAAGTACATAAATATGGATTGAGTTCCTAATTTTCAGAACCACGTTTGACAGCACATATCAGATGCACCAAAGAACAGGGACTGTATCCCCTTGCAGTAAGAAATAATACTCTTAATTATAAAATGTTGCAGATTTCTACTTCGGATAAAGAGATAATCCTATTTCCTCTCAAGCCTTAGTGGAGAGCTGAAACAGGAGATTAGATAGTTTTTTACTTAGAATAACATGTACTTAGACCATCTTCCCAATGATGTTTTGTATTACTGTCAACACCTCTTTGTGTGTTAGAAGTGTACCTTTCAGTCTAATGTCAATCTAATTTTGGGCAATTTAATTTCTTTTTCCTGAGCAGTATTACTGAATTAATCAGTGGCACTAACAAGTAAAATTAATACAATTTACAGAAATGTTGACAGTTACACAGTGAAATCATGAAACAGAGCAGGCAAGAGACTGGAGAGACCACACTATCCAAGTGTTTAGAATACCTTGAGAACTGCGCATGATGGTTTTGTAGGATTTTTTTAGAGAAAGTTGCTGCTGGAATTTCTTGATTCTTTAATTCTTTTTGGAAAGAAAATGTATATATTATGATACAGAGGTGCAAAACTAATAAAGATTAGAAAATAAAAAAGACTATTCTGAGTGAAAAATTTTAACAGATTTTATTATTTTTTTGAAACACTTCTTCAGAATTTTTTTTTCCAGAAAAAATATTTGGGCAGTTGGGTTTTTTTCTTGGCTTAAAAAAAGTAAGTTTGATGGTATTTTTTCCTAAAGAAAAACAACTTTAAACAAAAGAAAACAAGAATTGATTTAGAATACCTAAAACATCTAAGATAAACTTCTTTTATGTCAGAATTCCATCCAGGGTTTATGTGCTTATCTGTGCTACAGAAGTATCTGGAAGATTTCTTGATTGTATTTTTTTCCTCATTGCTAAAATTAATATTGCTTTCTTAGTGAATTACAAGCATACTTTTGCTTCAGTCTGGCTGTCCTGTGTAAGCCAGCTTAGAGTTAAAGAAACAAACCCGGCCAATAAAGACAAGGCATTTGGGAGTTACTTCATGCAAAAATCTCAGGGCACATTCATATGAGCTGTGGGTCTGGCCTTATTAATTTCAAGTCACATTAAAGCGCAAGTTCTTTGTCTCCTCTCTAGTTGTGTAAAATGTTCATGACTTACCCAATGTTGAGGTTTTTAACATGCCATTGGGGACAAGTGAACCCTGGTTGCCTGTCTGAGGAAGGCTGCTGCTATTCTGTGCTGAGGGAAAGCTGAGTCTCCCTCTGGATTCAGCAGCGAATTTTAAGAGTCAAAAAATAATCTACTTTAAACTTCTATAGGAGGGTGTCTTAGTATTAGGTTTTCTGGTGTCCCTTTAAGCTAACTGTGGCATATGTTGTATGAACACAGGGCTGGGAAGTAGGTGAGTGTCTGCTTTCTGGTCAGGGTTTGGTATCCGAGTGGTGGTGATGGTGAGATAGAGCTTCCCCTCTGCCTCCTGCTGCCCCATTTAGGTGTTGAGGCATACTGTGCTGGCATCTCTCTGATGCTGTTTTTATGTCAGTTCTTGTCAGTATTGTGCCAGCACATTGCCAATTAATGTGCTTCTCCAGACAGTCGTGTTTGGGCTGCTTCTTTCTTCTGAGCATTGAGAAATTAAGAAATTAATTACTAGTGCAGTAACCTTCAATTTCTGGTGTTTGGCCGAGAGACAGTGTTTTGTTGTGGAATAGCCTGAGTACTTGTTGACCAGCTGGTGCATCATCTCCGGATCAAAGAATGCTTTGCTTCCTCAGCATCTTTAGTGTGTCACCTGCCTCCATCACTCTTGATGCCTGCACTGTTCACTGTGGCACTTGAACTCCTTTAAACAGTCTAATTAAAAAACCCACCTTGTGATTGTTTTCCTTTGATTGGTTTTTTTTTTTTTTTTTGCTTGAGCACCTTGATAGTCTTTGAATACATATTTACTGGTTTCGTGTGATTTTGTGGGTTTGGCTGTAATTCCAATTTACAAGTCCTGTTACAAGAAGCCACTCTGCAAGTTATATCCTTCTTTTATGTACCGCTTGTGTGGGTCTGTTCCAGAACCCTCACATGGTGTTACTCAGTTGCTTGGAGCTGATGCTCTGTCAGAGCTTTTTAGCCATGGGTTTGCAGGACCAGGAACTGCAGCCTCAGAAAATTCTCCTAAAGGAAGGAAGCATTTGTTGTGTTCTGATAGCTGTACACCAGGATCCCTTGCAGATGGTAGCAATTCTAGTCTCAGCCTGATTAGACCCTCCAATTCCAAAGCAAATTAGCAGTCTGACCTGCTTCTCTTCAAGAGAAAGGAGCAAAACCACATTTCTGCGCCAGTTCTCAGCTCTGGAGTGTGTGGATTGAAGCATTTCTGCTCCCCATACTACTTCAAACTTTTGAAATACTGTTACCACATCTGGTGTGAAAGTTGGCCACAATGTCAACTTTCTTGTAGGGAACATCAGGCCACCTGTTTTTTCCTTTCAGTGTCCATGATTGATTCTGGCCAGAGATACCAATATGTTGTATTACCAAGTTCAGCTCAGTTGGAGTGTTG
This sequence comes from Lanius collurio, assembly GCA_020086605.1. Lineage (NCBI taxonomy): Eukaryota > Metazoa > Chordata > Aves > Passeriformes > Laniidae > Lanius > Lanius collurio. The sequence goes on along the minus strand of JACBWW010000007.1, from coordinate 18,729,582 downwards.
CTGTTGGTGAGAAAGAGTTAGCTGCCATGTGGAAGCAAGGCTAAGGTCCTTATGACTGTCCTCTGCTTAGAAGCAGCATATTTCTAGAGGTGTTGCATATTCTTTTTTGGATATTTTTTTCACACAGCAGCAGTGTTATTGTCCTTATCATATCTACCAATCACAATTTACTTCATCAGCTGTTGCATACATGTTTGTTCTTCTGGCTTTACTCTGATCTGATTTTCCTTGCAGGTGAAGCTTGGAAGTAGGGAAACTTCCGCTTGTACCATCGAGAGCTGTTTCTTAGGTGTGAGAACCAGGTTCCTCTGCTGCAGAGTGATGAGTGCAGCTCCTGAGAGGACTTGTTTAAAAATATAGTATTCCTTGCATTGCCTCCTGGGCGAGCCTAATGCTCCAGGATGTTCTACATTCTGCTGCCACCTGGCAGTTAGGCAGTTACAGGCTGAGCTATGTCCTTCATCAGTTTCCACCTTCTTGTCATCTCCTTTCCCCTCTTCCTTCTGGCTTTGAGGTGTAATGGACTGATACTGGATTGCTGATGGAATAGCAGTTACTGTTGGGGTTGGGTAGAGAAGCATTCATCCTTATGAAGAGCCCTCTCCTTTACTGAAGTCTTTGATGATGGAATCTTCTTTGCTTGTCACTGGGTTCCTTGCCTCTCTCCCTGAAGTGCCACCACCGAGTCCCAGACTCTGGTCTTCCAGACTTGCTGTGTCTTGCCTTGCAGCTGTGAAGTCAGGATGCTGTTTTCAGCAGAGGATGCTTGCTTTCCTCCTGTAGGAGAGATAATGAGGCAAGAACGACTCTGTGTAATTCAGATTACATGATAAAATCAAGTGGGTTCTCAAACCATATGCTTGTTCCTCTTGCTCAATTCTGAGTCTTTGTTTTAGCTTCCAGAACATGTCAGGAATTCCAGCCTGGATTTTCTTTTGGCAGAGGCCCTGCCTAGCTGCCATTTGTGCCTATTGATGTTGCTGTTTTTCTTCCTTCAACTCTCTTGCCCTGCAGTGCTTCCCTCAGCCAGTCATTTGTCCTTAAAGATCTCTGCTATCTCTTGGGATATAATTTTCAGATTCTCATTTTCCATCCCTTGTGTCGTCATCATAAGGTTGTGTTAAAATGTCTTGGCTGTAATTAACATCTACATGGTGAGAGAGGTTTGGGCCCTTGTCACAGATCATCTCCATTGGGTGTGCCCAGAGAGAACCCATTTGAAATTTTCAGATGGGTAGATTCTCAGTTCCCTGACTGAGTGTACTAGTTTTAAAGCAAACTAGTGAGGGACTTCAAGTCAGAAGTACAATTTAATAAGAAAGAAATAAAATAAATGTAATAGTACAAAAAAACCCACAACCCACTGACAGAGTCAGAGTACAAACCTGACCCCCTGACAGTCAGGGGGTTAGCAGCAGTCCAATTTAAATGGTGGCTGCAGTCCTCCTGAAGTGATGGTTCCGTTGAAGCAGTGGCTCTGTAGAGAAGGTCTCGTCTTCCTCTGAAGGTCCAGTGGCAATGTAGAAGGGTCTGGTCTTCCTCTGAGAATCCAGTGGAAAGGCTGCCTGTGGTGTTCAAAATCTCCCCTTATATCCAGGCTGGAAGGCTTGGTTCCTCCCTCTGGGCGGAGCATCTCACAATGGGTGATATAGTCTTATCAGTCATGCGGTGATGGCCCATTAACAGGAGATAGTATAGGAGAGATAAAGGACTCTGCCCCACCTGGTGTCAACAGCTGGCCCATTAACAGAAGATAGCCTCATGAGTTTATCAGGGATGAGTCATGAGGGAGGTGGGGAACACTGTCCCACCAGTTTTAACAGTTTATGAAGATGGTGACAGAATACAGACTTTTGGGTACATTTTACATTGCAACCCAGGACACTGAGGCATCAGCCTTTCTGTGTTTGGTTAATTGGATTATTTTCCCCCTCTCGAGCCTCGTGCATTAAGGATTGAGGCAACGCTTCACAGCCCAAATAAATTGTGGGAATGAGACCAGGTGCTTCACTACACTGTCTGCGCTAGTTTTTTGCAGGATCAAGGGCACTGCAGAATACAGGGCCGCCTGTTGTTATCATATGTGTCTGTTGGAGTTGAATCTGTCATTGTGGGCCTTGAAAAGGATTTTCCTCTTGATATCTAAGTAGCCCTCTGAGTTCTCTTTGTACCAGGTGTAAGACACCTGAGAAGCATCCCAGGTGAATGCTGCAGGTGACAGATTAGTAGTATTGCCTGTGGTACCTAACACCATGATATGAAAATATGAACCAACAGAATGTATTACTGTTTGGAGTTACTGCTTGTGGCAACTCAAATCAGCAGAATTATTTTCCAGAAACTCCATTCTTTAGTGTGTATCATGTGCATTTGCTTGCCCCCTGTTTATACCCGTTGGAGGTCCTTGCTGCGGGGATTCAGCAGTTCATAGGGAACAGAAGTAGCAGCAAGGATATGCCTCTTTTCTCAGCCCTCAGCTTGGAGTGGGTCAGGTGGCTGGGTCTTGTGTTTGGGGTACTGCAAGGGCAAAACCCAGTGGGATGTACATGCCCTCTCTGTGAGAACATTTGTGCTGTCAGCCTTCACCCAACACTCAGCATTGATGTAGATATCACAGGGAGAATCCAGTGAAAAACTGATCTCTTGCTAGCCAAGCTTTCTTGCTTTCAAAAGGCCTGATGAGAGTCAGAATTTGTGTATGTCTTCGCCTAAGGGGGGGCAGTTGCTGGGATAGGATGCAGTTCTTTCTCTGTGGTGGTGTTACTGGTGTGGCTAAACCTTGGAAACACCAGCTCAAGGCATAGATACCCTCTTGGTTATGCCAAGAAACTACTGCTGCTTGTGCTAACAACTATTAGTATTCTGTGGCTTCCTCACAAATGTCTTGATTAGAAAAACAGTGTTTGAATATATGCTAACCGTACCTTAAATACAGGTTTATGCAGCTTGCAAACAGAATTTATTTCTAATATATGTAATGAGTCTTGATGAAAGTCATTCACAGTGAAGTGGGATATTTATTTGCTTTCTGTGTGTAGGCTTATATTGTTGTTTAGCTTGATTTTGATACTTAAAAGCATTTGTAAGCAAACCACTGGTATTGTATATCTTTTCAACTCTTTCTGAACATCATTCAGCTAGAAACCCTAAAAAGAAATTGACAGTGATAAATTCAGTTCATTAAGTTCATTTTAAGCATGACAAGTTCATTTTAAGTTGATGTTTATTTAAGACAAAGTGCCAGCAGCTGACCATGAATATCTTAAGCCAAATCTAGTTAGCACAATCAGCTATAAACTGGAAATCTTGTAGAGTTTGCGTTGTGAGTGCAAACATTCAGTGAATGAGAGCATGAGAAAAAATTCTGCTTTTATTTATTCTGATTTAGATATTTATACTTTGGATTGCAATAAACGGGTTTAACAATTAAAAGTGGATTTCCATGTGTTTAGGGCTGAAATGTATGTATAAATGTAGCTTCCCAAATGATCTCTGGTTGACCATGATTTTGGGGGAGCATGGGCAAAAAGGAGTGCTCTGGGTTTTTTCATAACTAGGATGGTATTTCAGAGGCTTTTGCTTTTTCTTATTGTTTTCAGGCATTACTTTGGCTTATGTCACTTCTTTAAGAATTTAGCATGCGATTGAAGCTGATATTAAGAAACTGTTAGCTGCAGTTTTCCTCCATGCTTAAGGCAAGTGATCTCATTTGGATTCAAAGAAGGAATCTACAAATGAATAATTTTAATATAATTTTTAATGTAAAGTAGAACAGTTTTGATTAGCTGCCATCTACATCTTCAGCTTTGTTGATTGTAACAGCTTCTAACATCTCCCAAAGCACTTAATAAGCCTGATGTTATAGGGGGTTATTCTTCAGAGTCCTTATCACCCTCTGCCTGGCTTAAGTGAAATATTTTGCTATGCAACTGAAAAGCTGTTTTGGAAGACAGGGCCTAACATGTGGTACTACAGTTAAAAGACAAAAGACCAACATGAATTGAATGGAGCATAAACCATGAGATGAAGAACCTGTTTGTTCCAGAGGAGGGATAGTCATCTGTATTATGTGTTCTTCATTCACAAGTGGTGGTCGTTCCTCGCATGAGGTTTGAGGGCTTAGTGGAGTGATTAATGAATTAGTGATAGTTATGCATACAGAAATACATAAAGTAAAACTCAGGCAATTAGGCTAGTTAAAGGTGATTTATATATATCTTGACCACAAAGAGAGATTTTGATTGTCTTTGCTGAATTTTGAAAGGAGGATGTCTTTGGATCAGTTTGTAGGAACTAATAAAATCACATTTAAGAGATAGCTGCACATTTTCACCAGTGAGTCAATAAAAAGCCTAAAACCAGTTACTGAAAATATGGCTCTAATGGGAAGAATCTCAAACAGTAGAACTCCATTCTTAAAGTTTTTCAAACTTCTTGCATCAAATAGAATATATTAAAGGAAGCTTCTCCCCCCTGCCAGCTGAGACTGTAGCCTTGAGCACAGCCTGTACCTGGGATATTTGCCTACTTCTAGCTGTGCAAGATTACAAACTCCTGCTTGCCAAGCCCATTTTCCAGGCATCTCCACCAGAGAGCTGCATCCTGACCTCTATTGCAATTGAGTCCCTGCTAACTCTGCATTTATCCAGTCTTGAAGCAAGCAAGGCAGAAACGCTTCCTAGGGCTTTCTGTGCCTGTTGTAGGAATCAATTTGCAGCGTGTTGGGGTGGAACTTATTTGTTCCTCCCGGTCACCTTGGGGGGAGGAGGGTGTGTGGAAATGCTTTGAGCTGCAGCATTTACAGGAAAATTCTGGCTATTTTTTTCTTTTATCTTTCTGTTTCAGACAAAATCATGGATTCAGGATTGCTGGATCAGAGCAGCATCCATGCAGAAAATATAAGCAATTATAGGTGCCATTTCAACAGTGGTTTCTGATCCTAGCTTTCAGGAGAGGGTTCTTTGTAAAAGGGGCTGCCACTCCCAATGCCATGTTATGTACATTTGCATCTTTACCAAACCAGAGTGTGTAATTACATACTTGGCATTTGCAGGTTGCAGTGGACTGCACTTTCAGTGGGCTGAAGGCAAGGTTACACTGCTTCCTAAAGTGTTTGGATGTCATTGTGGTCAGCACTGTCCATTATTATGGCATGTTAAAGCTTGAATTTCTTTTTGAGAACATGAGTAAGAATTTTTCCAAGTCAGGACATGACTCCTGAAGGGACTGTGGAAATGCAGTGTTTATTGCTGATATCAAGTAAAGCAGTCTTTCCTTTGCTAGGTAGAAAAATGACAACGTGAAAATTACTGTTGTGGGATTGATGTTGCTTTATATATTCTGCTATCCCAGTTTTCTATTCATTTCATTAAAATTCAATCATATATTAAAATGACTGACTGTTTTCCTGATTCTTCCTTTTGCAAACACCAAATGCTAAAGTTTCATGTAGCTGGACCAGCTTGTCAAAAAAAAACCTAAGCAGAGAGAAAACTGCTAGTATATTAAAAGTCACTGCAGGCATTCTGCTGCTAATCCACATCTAATTTAAAAAGCTGAAAAGTATATCTAACTTCGATGTGGGCAAACCTGCATAATTGTCTTTTCCATGGATCTGTGGAGAACCAGCTTTTATGCTGTTGCATGCGGGCAGCATAAATAGGATGGGTGTTATTACTGGCTCGTGGACTTGGGTGGACAAGTCCAGGCTGCAGAGTTTCTTTCCAAGAGGCTCTGGGTACTCACTGTGAGAGCACCACCTGTTCTATGCCCCTGGTGTCTCGGGGTGGCTGCTCTGTGAAGCCTTGCATGGCTGATGAGGGATCCTCTGGTTGTACTTAGGAGCTCCATAAGAATTTGTTCCTCCCTCACATGTTCCCTGCTATTCCTCACATGGCTGTTTCTTACAACCAGTAGCTCATCTCAGCCCCATTCCCTTTTCCATAATACTTGTGGAAGAGTGCAGGAGTGCTGGATGTCCATGTTAGTACAGGGCAGGTGCACCTTGTGTTTCACAGCACAGATGCAGGCTACCAAGTGGTTAAATCCTATCATGCTTTTTTTGCATTACTGTGCCCTCTTTTAGCAGTGTCCTGTCCATTTGTTCCTTCAGGCTTCTCCCTCCTGCAGTCCTTTCCAGCTTTTGCCTTTGTGTGTGTGTTGTACAGGTGTGTTTGGGGTTTTGTGTCATCAGGTTTTTTTTGGAGGAACTGTGGTGTTTGGTGTGTTTTGGTTTTATTTTGGTGGGTTTGCTTTTCTGTGTTTTGGTTTTGTCTTTTAGATTTCTTCTAAAGATTGGAATTTGGGTTTGGGAATCTGTTTTAAAATTCCCATGTGAAAGTTGGGACAGAAAACAGATTTCTACTACAATGAATGCATTGCATTTAAGGGAATAGTTTCCATGATAATAAAAAAATTAAAATCGCATAAATTTTTCATCCTTACTTTGTAAATTTTTGTAATTGCAGTAAAGAGTTACCTTTCCTTAGATAGACTAATGGTTTCTACTATGACACAACTTCTTTTTCAGTTCTTACTGAGTAGGTTGCTTGCGTAGAAATCCTGAAAAACCAGTCAAAGAAAAAAAGCTTTTTCAGGAAGTTGTGTATTTCAGGAGTAGAGTAGGAGTAGATTCAGGTTAATTTTACCCTCTCTGGCTTTCTTTACCTTAGCTATCACCACTAAAAACTGCAATCGCTGAAATACTATTTTGGGCATTCCTAAATGTCAAGTATTTGGTGCTGCTAACAAATGGTAATAACTGTGAGAGAGTTTGTTGCATGGAGCATCTTCATGGGATTTTTGAATCCCCGGTAATTTCCTCTTTAGCTTAATGAGGATAGAAGCTTCAGATTTGGTCTTGTTATTAAGAGAGGAAACTCCTGGTACAGATTTGCTCTAGCACGAGTACTGCAGTCTTGCAATGCACTTGATCATCACTGGTGTTAATGAGAGGCAGTGACACTTCTTTCCCTTGTCTCATGCAAGTGTTGAATCACTGTTTCAGAGGACTACCAAGTATTTAGCCAGCTGATACAAAGAAGAATATCTCTAGCAAGAGATTGCCCATACCCTATTATTAAGAGTCTCAGTATGAAAGGTAAGAGACTGAATTTTGGCCCTGGCTGTGAATTGCAGAGGATGGATCCAAATTTCAGTCTTTGATATCTTAGCTAGCCAGTGTCACTGGCTGTAGGTCATAAGATTGGGTAACAACAGTGTATCATCCTCTTCTTCTCATCACTGTCCGCTCTGCTTGTGACTCGTGCCAAGGGCCTTGTGAGTCCAGTGCTTCAGTTTTGGATGTCCTTGAGGGCTTAGGAATCAACTGAAGGAAGGGTTCCTTCCTTGTTCCAAGCCGAACCACCACTGTTGTAGTGTAATACATTCTGTGCACAGAAAGATTGCCACTGGGATATCCTGGAGCTAGAATCTTCAAAATCTTAATATTCCAAATGCTGTTTGAAGGGAAGGGGTGATGTCTTGGGCTTATCATTGATACCTATGTGTGTTGCTGTTGATTTGGCATTGGTGTTTGGATTTCAGCTTTTGTCTTAGTGACATTTCATAATGTTTTTAATTGTCAATGTTATCTTCTAAATCCTTTCCCATAGAAATAATTGTTACAGTGTATAAAACTGAACAGATGGTTGCTGCTCATACATAGAATTCTTATCAGGAACTGTTAAATAGGTTTTGGTTTGAAAGCAGAGTTAGTCTGAGATGTATTAATTGGGCAATTAACAGTGAAGGTTCTTCTGTATCTACAGATATTAACCAGAGAAATCCACTCCAAGTACTGAGGTACAAATACAGCTGCAAGTTTTTTTTTCTTCCAGGAACAAAGTACTCTGCACAGAGGATGTTGCCGTTATTGCCATAAACTCCTCTTAATGCAAATATTTAAGGGTTTTTTTTAATACAGTATCTGCAGAAGTAGAGTGTTTAAAAGTGGGCTTCATCTCACCTAATTCTTGGTGTCTAAAAATAAAACAGTATAAGTGTCTCTGTAGCCCCTGTGATAACTGAGGAGAGACAGGTATGTCTGTTGGCTATTCATCCTATCCTAAATGTGGTGTCTGAGCTGCATGGGATGAACTGCTCTCCTGGGGTCCTGTCCACAGCCAGTAGGAAACGGGGTCTCCTGTGAATGTTGTGTCCTTCAAACGTGTGACTGTCTTACAAGGGTTCCCTGATCTTTACTGGTTTATTACAGTTTCAAAATCACTCATTCCCTCCCCAGAACTTCCTCTCTGAGGTTTCTTGTCTATCTCCAAGCAATTTCTGTTTGGGTTTAAGGAAGGAAGAGGAAAGGAAAATGATTGGGATAGGGGCTTTTTTTGTTTGTTTGTTTTGTTAGACTCTTTCTTTAATCAAAAATGAGCTTTCTGACTAAGACAAATGACTTTGTATCCCCTGATTATTTGTTTTATAAGGAGAGAAAGAACAAGCAAAGATCATTCAGTATGTTAGATTAGAATCTGATACCTCAGAGACTTAGTGCACAGTAAAAGTTGCTTGCCTAGTAGGTTTTACCTAGTAAGGTGAACTTTCTCTTTAGAGTAGAGGTCAAATGTTTCAGTATTGTTGGAGGATGTGCTAGGGAGGTAGGAACTCAAAACATGATTAGGAAAAAATGCCTTATTTCCCTGGAGTGTACCAGTGATCTGGCCTTTCAGATGCTGTTTACCTGCAGATACACTGTCATGCTTTGTAACTTCCACTTTTTTATATCTTATACATACATTCTTTTGGTATACAGTGGATCTTCAGGGTTGCTTATTTAGGAGAGAGCAAGAGATTCCAATAGCCGAGATGACAGTTATGAGGAAACATGAAATGGGGCCAAACAGTAACAGCATCTGCCAAACCTTAGCTGTTTTGGGAGCAGAATTTTGGCAAAATTCCTTCCCTAGATTGCTCATAATGCTTTTAAGAGAATAGTTTGGAAAGCTAAGGACTCCTGAGATCTGGTGTCTTCCTTCAGACTTCCTCACTGACTGTTGGGGGAATCTTTTTTAGTTTTAGAAAATGAAGTGTCATGGAAGACTGGCTTACTGAAGTTGACATACTAAAATAAACTGGTGGTTCATATTAGTGGGAAGTGGAGCAGTAATCATTTTAAGTGTACTGAAGAGGTTTGGTGAAGCTGCTAATGTACAAAATAGTCTAGTTATAACCAGTTAGAAAACCACGTTGCAGTAAAAGGTATTTGTTTCTTCAAAGATTGGGGGAGGATGATCTCGCTGAGGTCTGGGTCTCAGTGCCCTATGATATCTAATCAGAAGAGCTTAGTATGGTTCAAAAATAATTGGCTGTTGGATCTGTAACATTCAATTATACAAGGAAAATACAAACAGCAAAACACAAAACATGGTTGTTACATCCACAGCCTTGTTTCATTGTTACGAAGTGAGTGGAGTTAAATGTAATTGTTAATGAACTTAACAGCAGGGGCAAAGCAGTGCAGCTTCTCTGAAGGAAAACTGAGCTGTGCACATCTGTGCACATGGATTAGCATGAATGAATTAAGAAATTACTCTCTCATACATTTCTTAAAAACTTTGAAAGTAAGGCACTCTAGTTTTCAGAATGCCACAGTTAATTTTAGGTATGTTTTAAGACTCCATCCTCACACAGCAGTTAAGTATACTTACTAATAAATTTGAATAATTCAGTAGTAGCTGAACAGTATGAGTTGTGTAAAATTTGCAATTGGTTCAGAATTATTCAAATAGCTGAGTATAAGAGAAGACTCTGTGGTATTCCCTAGGGATCTCGAAGGAGGTGGGCACTGAGCAGTCTCGACACACAGCCCAAGTTGTGCAAGTGTAGGAAAGGTTTCTGTTCTCTAGTAGCTTCTACTGCAGGCACAGCTGTGTGTTGTGACAAGTCCTCAGGCTTGGAGCAGTGGATAGTGTTTCAGTCTCATGCTTTCAAACTGCAAACAGTGGCCAAAGAAAATAGAAGGGAAGTGTTTTCCACTGGTATTGGAAAAAACAGAATCGGGTAGTAATGTTTGTGAGGATATGTATATGTCATATGTAATAATTTACAGGGAGCAAGGTGGGTGTTTATTGTACATGGTACAAGAAAAGAGAGATGTTCAGTACCCTGAACATTAATTAAAAATAGCTTCCTTATTCTTTACATCATGTCTTGCTAACCTGTGAAGCTCAGTGCCTTATGATAGCTAATCTGAAGATCTTAATAACATTCAAAAGTAATTAGACTTTTGGATGGATACCATGCTCTGTTATCTTATATAGGAAAAAGATAAACCCCCCCATCTTCAAGGATGAGTTGGTAATAACCGACACAGGAGAAAACCTGTCGGCCACTGCTTATTAAAAAGCTTGAGGATCAGTCATTGCTGCTGCTGAGTTAGGAGAGAGAACAAAGGCAGGCAGTCTGCTCAGAGGTACTGCTTACTGAAAAAAACACTTTTACAGATGGTCTGTTGTCTGGGCCACCTTGGTTTTGCTTTCTGAGCATAAAACCCCCAGGACCATGGGTGAAACATCATATATACTGCTTGTCTCAGTTTGCACATAAACTAATACTGCAGTGGGACTGTCAGCAGCAAAGCAGCTGAAGTTAGTATTATAGTTACTTGCAGATTTCTGTCAAGGCAGCACTCACTGGGGTTTTTCTGGGGTTTTTAATTGAAGATGTATGTTTACTGTGTGTGACTGGTGTTGGCATTACATGCCTCCTGCAGCACGCAGAGTGGGCAAGATTGCTTGTTTGTTTGTATATTGTGGTGGGTTGACCCTGACTGAATGCTGGGTGCCCACCAAAGCTTCTCTGTCACTGCCCTCCTCAGCTGGACAGGGGAGAGAAAATATAACAGAGGCTTGTGGGTTGAGATAAGGACAGGAGAGATCATTCACCAGTTACTGTTATTTTGAAGTATGTGCAATAAACTCAGCTTGGGGAACTTAATTGAGTTTTATTACAAATGAAATCAGAATAGGATAATGAGAAATAAAACCAAATGCTAAAAACACCTTCTCTCCACCCCCCTCTTCTTCCCAAGCTTATTTTAATTCCAAAATTGTGCATTTCCCCTTTCTCAATGGTGCAGGGGGTCAGGAAATGGGGACTCTGGTCAGTTCATCACATGTTGTCTCCGCTGCTCTTTCCTCCTTGGGGGAAGGACTCCACATTCTTCCCGTATTCTACCATGGAGTCCCTCCAACAAGAGACAGTCCTCCACAAACTTCTGCAGTGGACTCTCCATGGACTGCAGTTCTTCACAAACTGCTCCAACATGGGTCTTCCCATGGGGTGCAGTCCTTCAGGAACCGACTGCTCAAGTGTGGGTTCCTCTCTGCATGGGGCCACATGTCCTGCCAGGTGCCTGTTTCAATGCAGCCTCCTTTGGACATCCACCTTCTCTGATGTGGGGTCCTCCACAGGCTGCAGGTGGATCTCTGCTCCCCTGTGAATTTCCATGGGCCGCATGGGCACAGCTGCCTCAGTGTGACCTGCCCCACAGACTGCAACAGAGCCTGGAACACCTCCTCTCCGTCCTTCACTGACCTGCCTGTCTGCAGGGCTGTAGCTTTCACATACTCTCTCTCACTCCTCTCTTCTCTGGCTGCAATTGCTTCATCAGAGTAAATTTTTCTCCTTTTTAAATCTATTATCCCCAAGATGCTGCCTCGCTGCTGGGCTTGGCCTTGGGCAGTTGCAGGACTGACTTGAAGCTGGCTGGCATTGGCTCTATTGGACATGAGGGAAGCTTCCAGCAACTTCTCATAGCGGTCCTGTAACCCCTCTTCCCCCTCCCAAAACCTTGCCCTGAGTACCCAATACACATACCAGCTCTGTGGACACTTAAACCAGGGAGAAAACATTGTGACTGTAAGATTACCTGCTGATATGAAAATGTTTTACGTTAGTTTGCAGAATATAACATTTCCTATCACTTTGAAAAAACAACTTACACAGATTTACTGTATGAATTTGGTTTGGATCTTAAGAGACCTAAATTATCAAACATCTTAAAAGTATCTGCATTTTTTCCAGGGTATTATAGAGAAATCGAAAGTGAAAGGAATTCCTATCATTATTGATGCAGTAAGTATTTTCTTTATATCAGTCAGTGGTTTAACATTTAAGAATCTGTTCAGTAAATGCTCTTCTTACTGTGTTTTGCAGGATGGACTGTGGCTCATTTCCCAGCAGCCTTCTCTTATTCAAGGCTACCAGCGAGCTATTCTTACTCCAAACTACATGGAATTCAGTAGACTGTATGAAGCCATGGTGAGCTGTTTGCCTTTTTGGTATTTAAGTATGTGCAAGTTTAGTCTTTTTGTCCTTGAAAATAAGTAACTTATTACTGGTTTAAATGTTATTGCTGTTTCTTATATGTGAGGGAAGCACTCTATGGGTTTTTATTCCTTGGGATAATTGCCCCAACAATGCATATTCTTAAACAGAGCTCTTATTTAAAGAAGACCCATTCTCATGTATTTTTTAACAATGCAGTGGGTATAGAAAAAAATACATGGAAAGACTGATAATGTTGCCTTCCCCCCCCCCTCCATGCATATGTAAGTAGCATATGTTAGAATATGTTGTTCTAGTAGCAAAATATGTACTGTGTATGGAATTCTTGTGTTGTAGCTTAGAGACCCTGTAGACAGTAGTGATCATCATGGATGTGTGTTAAGACTCAGCCAAGCCATGGGGAATTTGACAGTTGTGCAAAAGGGAGAAAGAGATCTTATTTCAGACGGAGAGAAAGGTAAGTGAAGCCTTCTGCTCTTAGCAATGTGATTGTTCTGTTTGCTTTCAGTTGTAGTCCAGTAGAGTGTACAGCAATAGGCTGTATTCCCCTGAAGATTGGAGGGATTGCTGCCTTTGCAGATCACCTTTAGATGATTTGTGTAAATTTATATTTTAAGAGTGCAACTAAATTTATTTGCTGAAAAAAGTTGCTGATTTCATTTCTCATTTAGATGGCATTATGTTTTACATTACACGAGTATTGAGAAATTAATTACTTAATCTTGGTGAACTGTTTGAAAGTTCTTTGCTAAGATGGTTTATGTAACTGCAGCTGTCATTGCTAATTGATACAAAGCAATGTTGTTAGTTCACTGCCTATCAGTGTGTGTCAAAAGTGAAGATGTCTTGAGGCTCATGACCTGCTCGGTTCCGTGATGCTGTCCATCATGGGGCTGCAGATTAGCATGTACATGTGTGACTTTTACAGCAGCCCTGACAAATTAAAAAATTAACTCTATATTGCCATTACAGCAGTCACATACCCATATAGTTTAAAGTATACTTAATAAAATTAGCTCCTTTTCTGGTGCTTTTTATACTGATCATTTACTGTGATCAGTATGACTTTATTCACGAGCGCCTTCGACACATTTTGACTGCGTGGTCTTACTTCACATACATATCAAGCAGAAGCTCTCCTTTTAATTACTTCAAATGCTAATCTCTGATAAATGTTTGTGCTGCTTCAAAGCTGTTTAGTATATACAGTCAATTTTTCATTACTGGGAGCCATGGAAATCTTTTGTAACAGAAAACAGATATAATAAATACAACTGGTTTGTGCAGAGCCACCTTCCACATCCCCCATTAGTGCAGATACTGTAGCACATTGTGCAACAGCTGGGACCCAGAAGCAATATAGTTACATCTATGGGGTGAAGGACCTTACTTTTATAGTACCCAGATTTCCCTGCAGGAAGTCTTTTGTCATACTGCACCCATAGCAGACTTGATTTGTAACCTTGGACAGTCAGGCCAGGCTTAAGGGTGGATGAACTCCACTGGAGGATAAAATGTCTTCACTCCAGTTTGTGCTAGCTGGAGAGCTTTAGAGTACTGTAGCTGTCTTCTTTCTCTGCTTTTATGTCAACAATGTTCTTTTTATACAGGATTGTTGCTTTTTAAATGAACGTTGGGAAGACTGGGTGAGCGCTTTAGAATGAGTACTTTAACTAGTGTATCTCTGTTCTCCTTTTTAACTATTAACCCTTGAGAAAAGTGTATCCCCACAACTGCTGGAGAAACAGGACACTGTCTCCAATGTCTCTTGTCATGCAGGATTAAAAAAACAGGAAGCAACTGAAACTCTTTCCAGTTTCAATTTTGAATGTTCATATGTGGCACAAGTTCATGGATGTCTTGCATGCTTTTGGGGATTTTTATTGGTTTTATTTTTTTCCCCCACCTTGTTCTTTGTCGTGTTCTGATAATTTTTTTTTATTAGTGAAGTGGCTTTTGTTTTGAAATAAAAATAGTTCTGTGCTGTTATAGCAGTTGATTGATGTCCAGCTATAGGATGATTTTTTTTCTTACCTTGGTACTATCACTGATGCTTGGTTGGATTACATATATTACAGGCAGCATTGCTGAGCTGAGAAAGCAGGTTATAATGTCTGTTACAAAAACTGTTTTTAGAGTTTCCTTGACTTTCAAGAAGATTTCTGAGAATTTTGCAGAAACTACAGACTTCAGCTTCCTTTTAACAAAAGTGTTCTTTGGGTCTAGTCTGCTCGTCATTCTTTAAAAAGTTTCTCAAATGCAAAATTATGTTGAGAAAGGAGATTCTGCTGTGTGCTCTGTGCCACAATATGGAATATGCTGTCATGTCATTGACCTTGAATTCTTTCCCAGGTTTTTTGCTCTTATTTTTCTTCTGTCTCTTCTTTTGATCTTTTATCATTTCTTTTCAGCTAAGACTACATACATCATGATTCCAGTGTGAGGGAAATCCAGATTATTTGATCAGGCCAATGTTCTCTGAGCACAATCAAACATTATGAAAAGATCCATGTACTCCTCTTGCCTTTTATTTGTCATGTCATAATCCATTTGTAGTGCTGAAGCCCTGTCTGTTAGGCATTTCCTGCTTGACTTCCTGTGTTCAGCATACTGTCACTGTGGTTTGCATATAGTACTTTTAAACTTTCTCCTTTGGGAATATATTGCATGTGTGCTTTCTAAGGGGGAAAAAATAAGTAAGTCTCAGTGCTCTCCAGGAAAACCAGAAATTGAGAAATTGCTAACTTAGCCATGTAACTTCAGTGTTTTGTGCTTAGTTGTTGTGGAAGGAAGGCTTTTTGAAGGTGCCAAATTTTGCAGGAGGGAAGATTGGGTTTGTGAATGCTTTATAGCTTAGAGTGATTGTAGTGGTTATTTTCACAGTGCTTTTATTCATGAGTCTGTAAGAAATGCAGTAGACAGTTTACTTCTGTTACCTGAAGACAGAAAGAGTTACCCGGTGATTTGGCATAAGGCATTGGTGAAGAATTACTCTCAATAAAAAGCTTGGTAATCTACACAGAGAGGCTCTGATTCCAGTTCTGATTGGAAGCTGAAGTTTAATAAATTCAAAATAAGATTTTATTAATAGATAAATTAACTGGTACAGCAACGGACCTGAAACTTTGCTAGATTCACTAACTTTGACGTGTCTGGATACCTCTGACGTTTGTTTTCACGGATCAGACAAGCTGGTGCAGGTGATTGCATATGGCCTCAGTCACATACTGGCCTCTGTGAAAGCAGTAGCAGTCCTCCACTATAAAGGACGTTTTTCTAAAATTTGTCTCCATTTCAGTAGTGAGCTGCTGACTGGCCTGTAAACGTAATCACCAAGATTTTAAATTAAGTTTTATATACTCTTTTTCTCTTTCCTTTTGCAATTTCACATTATAGCTTGGTCTACAGTTGTTGATTCCCTGCTCTACAAAGATGAGCTTCACCATGCTCTTGGTAGGTGATATCAGTGCCATCACTGACCAGGGTAGGAATGAGTACTCAGCCTGTGGGTAAAAGGTAAGTCAGCTTTTATTCACTATGGCACAGCTCTCTAAGGTTATTTTTTTATTATTCTTTGGAGAACTGGTCAATAATAAAGTGTGGTTATACCAGCCTTAGTTCCTAACATGTTTAAAATTTGGTTAGGTCCTTGAATTAGACGATTTGAATTTTGTTTTTTAAGCATTATAATGAGCTTTTCTGTGTTTGACCCTCCTCCCTTCCAAAAGGCAGGCTTTTATGGGAACCATCCTGCTACTTTTCCTGAGAACCAGTAGCTAAATTTGGGTTCTCTCCAGTTGCTCAGCTGCAGCCATGGTCTAGAGAAGCAAGGAAGCATGCAAGGCAGAATACTGAGTACTGACTATGGGGTAAAAATCCAACTCTTGCTCTAAGTCCCCAAGCACTACTTCTAATTCCAGCCATTCATCTCCCTACACAGCTGGAAAAAGGAAGCTGTTCAGTGCTTGTCACTGCCTGGCTCACTCACAGCTGCTGAGCAAAACTCACTGAGATTTTTAACTGAGAGGCAGCACCTTTGTCTCCAGTCCTGCTTCTGCAGAATGAGCAAAAAGGGAAGGTGATGGTTCCTGTCCCTGGTGCCACTGCAGTGTTTGTGGCACACGCAGCCCAGCCAGCTTCTCCCTGGCACTGTTCACCTGGCCCCTGGCTCCTGTGCCTGTCCAACAAAACTCATGTAAAATTCAGGTCACTTTTGGCTAACTTCAGTTGCCTGCTCTATCTCGCACTCAAGGACTTATCTAAGTTTTAAAAGTGTGATTAGGGAATAAAAAAGTATAAGCACCCTTTATATAAAAGCCAACTTACGTTTTCCACACCAGTTGAGTTGTTTCCCCAGCCAGAGTCAGTTTCCCTGTCTGTATGCACTCTGGGACATGTTTCTGGGAGTCCATGATCTCCAGCTACATGCATTTGTGAACTAACTTGCAAAAGGAAAAAGATAAATTTCTTACTAGTATAAGTATATATTAGGTCAGAGATGTATATTAGTGATAGATTTTACTAAAAAAATCTGATAATGGTCTAAATCTTGTATTTCATGGAGCAAAGTGATCCTTGATAGCTACATTATTTGCATAGAAAATTGATATCTTAAGCCTTTTATTCAAACTAGAGTGTGTTTGTTGTGTGGGGTGGGTGTTGTTAGCTGATTCGATGCAGTGGGGCCATGTCAGAAGGTAGAATGGTCATGTTTCGTACATTGATTCCTGACCACATTCAGGTGAGTGTAATACTCCTCTGTAAGAGGAAAACAACTGCAAGGAATTTGTTCATGATGTCTGAGATTCAGGAGTTAAATTTAAATCTCCAGTCTTTCAGTCTGCAGTCTTAATAAATGTGATATTTCACATGGGTTCTTCAGCCTTCTTGACCATCATCAGAACAACTAAACTATCCCCCATTTCACATGCTGTGCTCTAAATGCAACAGTAGAAGCCACCCCAGAGATTAATTTCTTTTTTTCACTCCTGGGTGAACATGGTGAATCAAGAACAAGCAGACACACACTACCTTTTCTACTACTTAGGTTTTCTAACTGTGGAGTGTCCAGGAGCTGGCATTGTAAATGGTGCTGCCTGCATACAGCCATATCAAAATCTGTGCTTCCAAGTTAACTTGTAGTGCTTGAGGTCAGCAAAACTACTGCATTCTGACTTTGTTCATTCAAAGAGAAGACAGCTATTTTCACTTACATAACAGAATGTTGTGGTTTTGTTTTTTTAATTAAGTACACAATACCCATAAATAGGTCATTCTTCTGGGCTTTTGGCAGCAGTGAAATTTGAGCTGGGAGTTTTTCAGCTTAAAACTTGGCAATGATACAGCTAAGTGTGACACCATGGTCTGAATGCTTTCATAAATATTAATGTGTATCTTGCCATCACTCCCTTTTCAGCACTTCTTGAAAATACTTTATGGCCTGAAATACATTAAACATAGCACTACTAAATGACTTGGCCATAGTTACCCAGAAAGTCTGGGGCAAAGTTTTGAATTGTTTGGAGCCTAAAACTCTTGAATTTCTACTTTCCAGTATTCTGTCCATATGACAGCCTTAAGTTTTTTGTTTCTGCTGCACTCATTTCAGTACAAATTATTTCTGTGGATTTAGGTATGCAAGAAATCTGTGTGATTATATGTGAGCAAATACGTGTTGTATTTGCTGCCTAAAGCTCTGGCAGTATTTATGTGATGTTTACTTGCTGAGACTGTGTTGAAACTGTTGAATAGGACTGACTCTAGCAGGTCTCCTTGCAGGCATTTCTTCAGTGATGACATTTTTACTTCATCTATCCTTTTCTTCTGATAGCATATGTGTGCTGCATGGATAAATGTTGTAGTGTGGGGTATGACTTGGGGACGTGTGTTTCCAGATAAATGCTAGGGAATTGGGTAATTTGGGTTTTTTTTTCCATGAGACTTACTTGCATATATCAGTTTTTGTTAAAAAACTGTGCTACTTATACTGAGGGTTTTTTTTTGATTCATCACCTTGAGAAGTAATGACATCAGATTTGGTTGCCCAGACCCATTAGAAAACAGAACGGGACACGCTGCCCTACCAGCCAGCTCGACCAGCATTAATTGTGTGTTTCTGTCTCTTACACTCTTGTCAGTTGAGCTACAGCTGAACCTCTCCATTGTTTTGATCAGGACTGGTGTCAGACTAATTGACCTTAAGTGGCCCTGGCTGCTACCTTTTCAAAATTGACACATTGTGGTGATTTCAGTCTTTGTAGTTTCCCTGTTGTCCTGCATCCAGTCATCTTGGTCTCTTCTCAGCTCTTCCAAGAACCGCATTTTCTAGGTTTGTTGATGTATGTGCCCATCTCTAGCTGAACATGCTACAGCCTCACTGAACAACACATCCAAAAAAGCTTCATCCTCATCCAGATAAGAGTGCTGTGCATGTTTCCAGGGAATAGAACTGCTCACCTTCTCAGCATCATAGCTGACTATTCAGCCATGTCCAGCTAATCGAGGTCTTGTACCATTGCCACTGGTTGGGACTGCTCAGTGCAACATAAGGCTTCACCCCATGATCCTTAAAGAACTGCTGGAGCTGTCTTCACAGCAGGACTCAGACATTCAGTGGGGGATGTTGCACTCGGGGAGTGTGAAGACAGCAGTTCTGTTTTGTTGTTCTAGGAGAAGGCTGGGAAAAGCATCCTGTGTTGATTCGGCAGTATGCTGGTTTGTCTTGATGCTACTGTGGGATTCCTTCTTATATTTTAAAAGCTTTTAATAATGACTGTAATTCAGAGATGTTTTTAAATCCTTTTCCCGTTGCCTGTTGTCATGTTCATCATCCTTTTATTTTGAGATGTTCTTTGATCAGCCAAGCCTCTGCACAAGAATTGTGTGACTTATATCTTTCCCTCCTCATTCGAGTGAATTTCCTGTAGTTCTGCTTCTTTGAAGGTATTCCATGGATTTGTTTTCCAGCATCTGTGGCAGTGTACAAAGGTCTGCTTTTGTTGTTTCCTGTGAGGTAGTCTGCACATATTTGAGACTTAGTTTTTAAAACCACAAACAAAAGACCACTCTTTTTTTTTTTTTTTTTTTATTTAGCAGAGTATTATAATTGGCCTAGTTTGAGGAGATCTTGCTTTCCTGTGCAGCTCAAAAATGACTGGAAGGTTGTTGGGCTGCAGAATAGTGGCAGATGGTGACATACAGCTAATAAGCAGGGGCTTGTGCTCAGCTGTCAGTCAGAAGGCCCCAAAGCTTTTGAACAGAGGATTTCCATCCTGCCTCCTGCCAGGAGTTCAAGCCCTCAAAGTGAAAATCCGGTGAGATAGCATCTTCAAAGTAGTAGAATTAGAGGTAATTTCTCCAAAGCACTGTATTTAAAATAAAAATAAGAATAAATTGCACCACCTAAAAGGGCATACCTTCTTCAGATAGCTAACTCAGAAGGGCAGTACACTTGTGAAATTTGACATTAGCTACTGCTCACTGAGAAACACATCCAGAATCTTAATTTGAGAGGGGGAGGGGGAAGGAGAGAAGAGTGACTGCAAAATGAACTGCTGGCAAGGCTGCAGTGGTGTGTGCTGTGCTGGTGGTGACTAATGAATCTTTGCCCTCTCAGTGGCAGCAAACACGCACAACTGCCTGGCCTCGGGAGCCCCACAGTTACTGCTGGAGGAATCAGTAGGAAATGGAAGTGAAGTGCAATTCTTTGCTGTTGCATGTAATGAAGTGGAAGGGGTTCATTTGCATTATGGAGTTTTTTTACCATTTGCTATTTAGGAAGATGTATCTGCAAGTCCTTCAGTTCTGTGCAAATTTTTTTCATTAGTTTGAAAGATGAAAATTTTTATAAATGTTAAAAATATGGACAGTACTCTCTCTAAAACACCTGGGCTACTCTGTTTATACACTTAAGAGAAGACCAGCCCAGGCTTGAGGTAAGAGCTGTTGTCCAAGCAATGCCTGGTCTTGCTTGATCCTTGGCTTGTATATTTGGCATGCTCAGCAGCACAGAAGTGATTGTGTGCACAGTCCTGAATCCTGCAGTAGCTGACTGGAGATGCTAGGGACCACCACTTGGCCAATCATGATTCTGCCAGCTATTCCATTCTCTTAGGAGAGGAAAATAAATCTGTCCTGGGGTTTTTTTCAGAGCCAAGCAAGAAAAGAAGCTAAGGGGTAGGTACACATCCACAAGAGAGTTTGGAGAAGGGGAGCAAAATTGATGCTATTTTCTTTTTGTGTGCCTTTTATGTCCTCCAGGCTTCTTGCTTGGACTTGTTGAGAGTGGTGAACAAAGGAGTTAAATGTAGTTTGTGTGTTCTTCATAGTTAAAGCTGCACAAAGAGATCAGTTTGACCAAGGTCCTTTGTATATTTAAAATAGAAATGTAACATCTGATACCCTGACACAGCCTGTCCACAGTGACACTGCTGACAGAAACATACACGGATGGTGAGGCACTGTTGATTGGCAGAAAAAAATAAATCTGTTTTGCATGTGGTTTTTACAGAGCTGAAGAAAAAGGCTGTTTCAGTATTTTCATGATGGACATGGTAGAACACTTGAGATTTTAGTTCTGGTTTGCATTTGCTTTTTGTAAACACCTTGGTTTACATTTGCAAACTCAGAGATGCTGAAGAGTTGTGTTTGTGCAATGGCTTTGTGACCTGGTCCAGTTTGGGGTGATGGCTCATTATGGCACGTGAATAACTAAACTCAACCTGTGCAGGCTGAGTGAAGTGGAGAAAGTGTGCACATTGTGCAATGTTATTTGCAAAAGATTAAAAAGTAATGAGAAAAGTATTTTTAAAAATGTTAATGCAATTTTTATTTTTTTTAAGAAGAGTGTATTTCATCGTGTTCTGCTGCCTGTGTTAAGTCTCTCACCTGTTAGTTTCTGTGTGCCTCAGAGAGTCACCCTTGCAGCTGCAGTGCTGTCATTGTAAATGGAGGGGGAAAAGCAAATGACTTTGTTTTTGGTTTGTCTGTTCATAGTACTTGTGTGCAGTCACGAAGGAAGCAGCCGGAGATGCGGTGGACAGGGGGACCTCCTTTCTGGTTCTCTTGGAGTCTTGGCACACTGGGCATTTGTTGCTGGAGCAGAAAAAACAAATGGGTATGAATATTAATTAATAACTTAATTGCTGTGAGTCTATGTTCACTTGTGGCAACTGTCGTAGACCTGCTATGTGAATTTCCAAATGAAATTGGAGGTTTTGGTAAGAAGGTATCCATGTACTTTTTTAAAAAGTGTAAGGGTGTTCTAGAGCAGTCTGCATAACAGTAATAATTTTAATAAGGCAAACCCTTCCGTAATCTAACATCTCCCAAGTCTGGGGCAGAAGAAGAGCCTCTGGATCTGTTTGCAAGGACATTTATATATGAGGTACGTGTTTTCAAAACAATTGAATGTAGACAGAAAGTATGAAGTACAAGTAAGTGGTGGTCACTGGCAGTAGCATCTCTGTAATTCAAAAGACATGTTGTTTGGCTTTGTTTTTTCTATTTTGTTGAATTTCCTGTGTTGTGCCTGAGTAATTCAGTGGGGCAGGTATCTTGAAACTTGCAAATAAAATACAGTTTCAAAGAGAATAATTCTTAAAAGGCCAAATGGCAGCCCACTTTGGTTGTACATAAAGCCATGCAAATGGCTGTTGGCTTTTTAGTTAAATTATGTCAATTCCTGCCACACTAGCTGGTCCAGATAGTCATGTAGTCTTTCTGAGAAAGCAGCAGCTTTAAATAAAGTTGAAAGGGACATAAGCAGTGAGGTACTTACAATCTCTTCTCAGTAAGTAATGAGTTCTGGAAGCTTGAGGAGTGGAGACCTTCTGTAGTCCTTGGGGATGCTGCATGCAGGTGCTCAGTATCAGATGTCCATGGGAGTTGTCCAGCCTGTGCCTGTGTAACCACAGGGGCAGGAGGTGCCCCAGGGGGAATGAGGGACTAGTTGAACCCAACTTCAGAATTCTGAAATCTAACATACACAATCTTGGGTTCCTTTGTCATTCTGGGTATCTGAGTTCTGTTTTAAGTCATTAAAAAAGTGACTTCATTTTTGCATGGGGTACATTACAGCAGTGTTAAATTGTGGAGAGATTAGCAAACACGGCACGTGTTCGTCAGGCTCTCCTGACTTGAGCTCGGGTGTCTTTTCTAAACAGCTTGCTCGGAAACTCCTTTATTTTATAGATGAAGGAAAAGTGTAATTGGCATCAGCAACGCATTGTGTCTCCTGCAGTGGTGTTAAGGTGACCCTTCACAGGCACCTGCTGTACCAATCCTACCCACCTCGTGTGTTGAAGGAGGAGCTTTTTGGGTTCAGTGAGTCAGGGCATTTGCTTGGAGACTGCACTGCAGGCAGTCCAGCCAGTCCTTAGTTTGTGCCTGGCTCTGGCATTTCACAGTGGGTCTGTACAGAGGGATTTTCAAACTCTGAGACTGCGCTGGCTTTCAGGGGTGCTACTGGTGCAGTAGGTAGGGTTCCTCACTTAAGCAGAGAGGATGCTGATGCCTTTGGAGTATGGTGCTTTAGCTGTTTTGAGCCCAGGAGCCTGTGCACAGCTCTTGTTTCAGAGCAGTATTTGGGCATCCAAGATTATGTCTCAAGGTGGCTTGAATACTCCTGTACCTTGATGAGTACATGGAAATTCTGCTTAGGTAACACCTAATTGTAAAGTCATGTCCTGCTTTGCCTGCGTTTTACATTGGGATTCTTCCCAAAACTCTCACTTGGCAGAGGAGTCAGGAGGCCCTTAGTGTATGCCAGGCAGCAATGCTCAGCTGAGGCTGAGCTTTGTGAGGTTTTTGATCAGCCAGAACCTGGAGTGTAGTGCTGGCTGCTGAACTATTCTGCAGTTGTTTTCTGTTTTAAGGCAGCAGAAGTGACTCCCATGGCCCAGCCTGTGAGAAGGTGCTCTGGAGGGTGCAGCTGGAGCTGGCTCTGGACTGCGCCAGCTTCTCAAGGGGAGGTTCAGCATTAGAGGTCTGTTCTGGGTCCACTCTCTTGGACCCACAGTTCCTGAGTGTGTAGGAGGCATTTCAGCAGTGTGCCTTAATTTGTGTTGTGGTCTTCACCTGCCACTGTGTACCCCTTTTAAGCTGATCTAATGAAGGCCCTGGAGCAGTCATTATGGCCCTGTTGAAAATGATCTCTTGTCTGCATCCCCATGACCTTCCCCCACCCCTGCAAGACAGAACTAAATGGAGTTACCCTGTGAGTGGAGAGGAAAGGGGGTTGAAAGGCTGTCAGGTGAGACTTCAGTCTTGAAGGAAGCATGAATCTTCACATCAGTAAAACTAGACATGGAACACCTTACCCACTTTATGAGCCTGTTGTCCTTTTGCATGCTTTGGCCCTGGTGGTGTTTCTCACTCAGTCACATGCTGTGCCATGAGTAGGGAAGTATTTGTTAAAAAAAAAATTCAGTCAAAGATGCTCTGCAGTGCAAGAGTCCGAGAAGGTGTTTGCTTAAGAGGCCTTCCTGGTAATTCTGACCAACACTTAGAAGTACAAAGATGATGTCCACCACCTTGTAAACTGCACAGAAGTGTTTGTATTCTCTTCATAATGTTGTTTTTTGTTTTTTTCCTTTCAGTCAAAATCCCTTTCTAGTGGCTGCTTTTGGAGCTTGCTCTCTCACGAGGCAGTCTAACCACCAAGCCTTTCAAAAATTTGGACGTTCAATGACAGCCTCTGACATGGTTTCAGAAGTTGGAACAGCTTTTAACAAACTTTTTGAAACCTGAAGCCAAAGCAGCAAAGAAGAAAAGGAAGAACAATGACTGCAAGAGTAATTACATGTACCGTAGAATTTACATAATGCACCCTTTCAAGTGCTGTAGCAGCATTGGTATGTTAGGTAGATATTTTTTATTTTTAAGAATAGAAAAATATGATTAATGTAGATATTTTTTAAGAGTTTGGGATACAAAAATGTTTTGGCTGAAATAAGCTGTAGTTGCAGATCTGTTATAATATAATAAAACTAAACTGAAAGTATTCCTGTTCTTTTTGATAGTTATTGAGCAATAACTAAAGTGTGAACAGCAAAAAAAAAAAATGCACTTGATGTTTAGATAAAATTCTTCCACCAGCTCAACTGAATTTCTTGGATTGCACCAAGGTTGTCACTTGTCATTCTTAGACCCTCTGTCTAGAATTAGCTATTGCACTTCATTTTTTGCCATGCTAGTATAGTAAGAAGCAAGAAGTAAGCCTCTTTGGAAAGGGAACGCATGAGAGTTGCTGTAGATTTTGAATGTACTTAGTTGCCTTTTCCCATTCCCGGTCCCAGAGGCAGCATTCACTCGGACAGGGCACTCCTTCTTGTAATGTTTTGTGTTATTTTTTTAAAAGGTTTCCCCGTGGCAGAATGAAGATATACTATAGGTATCTTAGCAGTAAAATTCATTAAACAATAATTGGGCTTACCTGAAAAATAAATTTCTCTTTCTGGTCTCGACTCATCTGGAACTGGATATGATGAACCTGTGAAATTATCATTTGGAGAGGTACTAGGCGGGGCAAGAAACTCAGAGATACCCAGCAGAAACTGGTTCGTCTCTCAGTGCCCATGGAAGAGTGAAGTGCTGTTAAAACTCCAGTTGCTGCTGGGTTAGAGCTCAGAGCAGACCAGCACACAGATCCGTAGGTGGAAAGCACTGAGCCAGTGGGAATACAAGTTGAGGAACAAAAGGCAGCCCACGGCATGTACCTGTACCTTCATAGTGGTGTGCAGGCTGTGTGCGCTGCAGGTCAAAGGCAGGAACAGAAAAAGGGTGTTTGAGCTTCAAGTGCAGTACTTACTACTGCAAAAAGCAGGAGTTTTTAGAGCAAAAAGCATAGAGGCTTTTGCCTGATCTTTGCAGGACAGACACACTGTCACGGCCACACCGCCCTGGTGCACTGGCAGAGCAGGCGAATGTTGGGTGTAAAGCAGAACTTCTGTGGGATTTTGCACAGGACCATTCCTTAAATCCTTGGAGATCTAGTCAAAGCTTGTAGGGATTGAACCAGAGTGGAGAGGAAGGCGAGTTCATGCAAAGTAAATTTAAGCAGGTATTGCCCTTGACCTCCAGTCCAGCTCCAAGTGTTCCTGCTCATTAAAGCGCCGGAGCAAGCACATAACGCGTCCGGTTACTGCAGCAGATGTTACCTGTTCAGCACAGCCACTCTTGCAGTGCTCTCAGCCTGAACATGGTGTCTCACAGACCAGTTGGACTGTGTTCTCATTCCCTGCAAGAGCTGCCTGCAGAAAGCACCTGGAATCAGAAAGGCTACTCCAAGTATTTCCCTTCAGCCCTTAGAGTTGGTATTTCTGGATGCACTGTGACTACTACCTCACCCTGATGCATTTTTTCTTTTTAAACCAGTTACCTATTTTTAAAATAGGTTTTTAAGTGTTTGCTTGTGTTGCTCTATGAGGGTTCACAGACTACTCTTAAGAGATGAAGTTTTAGTGTTTAATTTAAGCAGTTTTGTAAACTGTCTACAAATTTGGGGAAACTTAAGCTATTATTTCCCCCCCTTAAATGTATTTGAGAAACCTAACTACTTTTAAATTAAATCATTAAGTTAAAAATGATTTTAAAACAGCTACTGCCTTTCCTTTAAAATAAGTGATTTTTTCTTGTGATTAAACATCAGTGGTATTATAATCTAAATGACATTTGTAGGCAAAGTCAATCAATTAAGAGCTCAGTACAGATTTCAACATGCCATGTTGGTTTTAAAACTACACAGAAGTTGTAACTGTTATTCACTAATGTACACAAATTGTTAACAATTTTTAAACATCCTGGAAATGTAGCAGTTTCTTTTGGTAGGAAATAAAAATAATAGAAAACTGACTGGACTTTGTTTGGTGTGTGCTGATGCCATTTCACACAGCAGCTGAGCTGCCTGCTCCATTCACTCTGTTTTGCTAGAACACTGCCACGAACACATGTACAATACCAGCTGTGTCAAGTAAGCACCTGCCCCAGTGCTGATAAGTGACAGCCCACTCTTCTCTGGAAGTACAGGTAACAGAGAAAGGGAGCAGAAAAACAGCTACACATTTTATTCTCAACAGTATAAAATAAAGCCTTTATCCTTTTGAACAGATACTTTGAGAACCTTGGAGATGAACCCATGTTCTTGGGTTTTATGTTTTCATAAATTGATTTAAGGGAATTGCACATACCAGCTAAGTACCAGCCCCATATCAACACAGGCCCTGGAACACAGGTCACGTCAGGTGTAAGAGAGGCTTCTGCACCTGTGCCCACAGCCACAGCAGCCATGGCCAGCAAAAAGGTAGCAGGTGAAAACTGAACACACAAATTTTGTCTTCCCACTTCTGGAGAGATCCTGAGCATGCTGCACTCCCAGTGCTAAAGCCATCTCCATGTATTCTGTGTAGAAACAAACAGAAGATACCAAGCCTTAGAGGTAACTGGATATCATCATATTACAGGTAAAGGTTTCACAGGACCAAAGCACCACCACTGCAATAAGGAAATACTTCAAGGTTAAAAGTATGCCCCACTCCTATGTCTGAGAGGAACAGAATTCTTAAACCCACAGGTAAAAAGTGTTTTCACCTTAAAGATAGGCGTAAGTTCTTGCCTCTGCCTTCACTATGTTTAAATTGTGTCAGGTCAGCAACATGGGACCAGGGCAGATCACAGCACTTGGGGCTGGGGCAGCTCCTGCAGTAGAACAGACCCATGTCTGTTTAAATCAGTGCAGCTGCTCCCATGCTGCCTTGTATTCTGGATGCTTCCAGCACCTGTGCTGCAAGGCCTGTATTTATTTACCAAGCAGGAGTGCCAACAGTTTTGCTCAAATTACACGCTATCATTTTTAGCCATTCTGTTCAACAGATTTTATTTTGAAAGAATTAGTATTTACAACAGTTGCCAAAGTAGCTGAAATAAAAAAACAAGTCCAAGGATGAAGGATTAGCTTTTTTTCTCAGTCTCCTTCTCTGTCTGCCCTCCTTCCACAATTTCCCAGGTTGAAACAGCAGCTCTGTCCTGTAAGAAAAAGTAAGCAGGTCAAATCCCACCAGTCTGGATCACAGGTATTAACCAAGATTCACTCAGCAAAGCTATTCATCCAGTGGCAATACAATCTCACAGGAATGCCACTGCTACTAATAATGCTCACAGCTGTAAAGCAAAACTAGAGAATTTTTCACAGCTCAGAGGGAAGAAACACACAGTAGAAATGTCACCTCTTCAGCATGGGATGCTGCAGAGGGTTGTAGCTTCTCATATGAGTAGCTTCTGCTCAGCTCATGCAGTTTTATTTTCAAGTCTCAGTGGCTCATGTTCCTGAAAAAACACACTCAATACATAAGAATATATGCTGAAAAGGTTTAATCTTCTGAACTCAGGACAGAAGCCTGTTGATTCTAGTATGTGTAATGAGATCCTGTCATACTTTTGAAAGGCAATATTGCAGCTAAATTGAACATTCTGTTTAGAACCAGCTGTTTGACTGCAGTGGTTGAAAATAAAAGTTAATCTGAACATTGACACATGGTAATGTTCCATGAGTGCTGACTCATGCCAGTGGCTGGAAATGTTGTTTTAACATTAAAATGAAAACTTTTTGATGCCTAAATACCCAATTACTGCATTTCACTTACTAGCATAGCTTCCAAGCATGCTACAATGCCAAGAAAAGACACATGGATTTTTTTAATCAGTCTGTTCCAAGTTATGTAACCAGCCAAAATCCTTTGCATTGAGCAACCTGACAGAAGAAACCAGAGTAGGGAAACCACAAGCTAGAACCTGAAGGAGAAATTACCCTTTTTACAAAGCTGGTTTTTAAGGAATTTTAAGCTTAAACTGGAGCCTCCCTCTCCCTGCCCTGCCTCAAACCAGAGGGGTTCCTAGTTTGCACTGTGTGGAGCTGAGGCTTGTCTGCTTCATCTGTTCCACTGCTTTTCCTTTTGCACATGGACTTGAGAAGTTGCTGGCTTGCTTGAGCCTCGCGTGGCAGAGGCATTAATGAATGCACAGTATGAGGCTCAAAAGTTTTGTGGAAATAAGAGGCTGGGTAGAAATGAGAAATTCAAGTAACATCCTCAAGCACTAATTAGGCAAGCAGGACCCTGTTAGGAGCTGTTTTGCTGGGGCATTTTTGGCATCACTGGACCCAGCCAGGCAGACTCATGATGAGCAAGAGAGTGGAGAGAGCCCTGCTTTGTATAGGCCATGTTTTGTTGCACATGTACTTTGGTGAGCCTGTGTAAAGAACTGCAGAGCTGCACCACTCAGTTTACAGGACTTTGGGATCTGCAAAAGCAAAGTGTGACCAAACTTCACAACACCCCTTTGGATACTTTCACAGTATCAGCAAAAAAAGCAGGAGTTCAGCTTTGGATGCTTGCTGTGTGTGCTCATAAGTGTATGTGTGCTTTGTCTTCTGAAGCAATCTATTCTGGGACAGATAATGCTGAGCTTCAGGTTATTAAATTTTTTTTAAAATAAATGGTTTGAATCCTGGCTCAGACTAATTTGTGGGGTTTTCAAATGTGAATCCCTTTAAAAACAAGCCAAAACAAACCTGTGAAAGGATGGAGGTGGGGCTGCAGCATTTTTCCAATAGATGAAAAGGCAGGCTGCTTCTCCAAGACTTTGTCTCAGCGCAGTTGCTTGGATTTGCAAACTTGCTTGACAGATGAGTTTAGTGGGGATTTACAAACAAGTTAGAGGAAGCAGATGTTCCAGCTTCCCTTTCCTTTCACAGCTGCAGCTCAGCACCACCACCATGCTCTGGCCCTCACCCCAGATTGTGTCGGCCCGC
The DNA here is from genome assembly GCA_020086605.1 of Lanius collurio. NCBI lineage: Eukaryota > Metazoa > Chordata > Aves > Passeriformes > Laniidae > Lanius > Lanius collurio. The sequence continues at coordinate 18,700,481 of JACBWW010000007.1, read as the reverse complement.
TCGCTGTCATCCGAGAGAGGAGAGCTCTGACAAGTGACAGCCCTCGCACTCGGCCGCTGCAGCGGATGTGTGCTGGCACTCCCTGATGTCACTGTGCTTTCCATCCTCCCACTGGTAACACCATGGAACCAGACTTGCTAGGATCAGTTCCCAAGCAAAGGAAAAATGAGCAGCATGAAGTGGATGGAGGGAGAGAATGTGGAAGATTATCATGTGCACAAGGAGCAATGCTGACCCTCTCCTTACAGAGGCAAGAAGGGCAGTGCCCAAGATGAAGTGGAAGAAGCAGCACTTTAAAGAAGTAATGCAGCTCCTTGGAACCAGGAGGAGGCAGAAATACCATAGAGGGTCTTCTCTCAAGACAGATGCCACTGAGATAATGGAAAGGAACACTGGCATAGACTAAAAGTAGAAAGCAGGAGAAAGGAGTGGTACAGGAATCAGGCAAAGCCCCTGTGGCTCAGGAACAGTTGGGAATGAAGCTGCTGAAGATGGAAGAGGCTTTCTTGTGGAGACTTATTTTAGGTGGGGAGGGTAGAAGGAAGGCCTTATTTACACAAGTCATCTCGGTTTACTTTCCAGTTCCTTTGCAATCTTTTTTAAGACTCCACACATTATTCACACCCTTCCTTCTGGATTAACTTGGGCAACTTAGGGATTTCTTAATATTATGGGATTTTCAGCGGCTTGCATGGAGACACTAGGCTGAAGGGAAGCAGAAGAGAAGGCAGCAGTACAGCCAGACAAGGGCTTGACTTTCACCTCCTGCTACTGCAGTCACACATGGAGCAGAGCACACCACCACAAGCTGCTGAAGGAGAATGAAGGACAAAAGTAAGTGTTGTCTTAAAAAGTGACCGAGACTCTCACAAGGAGAGTTCCTGTCTTCTACCTTTATGTGGATTCCAAAGGCAGCAAGGTCTCCACGCAGACTGTCACAAGCCTCCAAGAGGGGTTTTCTCTCCCGCATCAGCTGCTTCGTCTTCTCCTTCTGCTCCTGTTTGGGTTCCTTGTCTCCCGCTGCACCCTCCACTGGCAGAGCATCCGCTGCTTCCGGCAGAGCCAGCGCGTAATGACGGACCTTCGTGCGGAACCTCACCAGCTCCTCAATGACACTGGAGAGCACTGCAGACTTGTCTCCTCCCACAGCCACCTAGAAATCAAACACAGTGCTTTACAAACATCTGAGAATGATATTAAAAACATCAACCCCATCTCCGTAGCAATGTGAGGCCTTACCACCTCTCTTGGCTGTACATCTGCCATATATTGGTAGGACTAAAATGTCACCATCTCACTAACGCTGGACAAAAAGTTACAGCAGAGTCACACTTGGAAGTAGTTCAGCATGTTCCTGCACAAGAGAGCATTCACCTTGGAGCAGAGTGCTCTCACATGAACACAACACACTGCATAACCCTAGCGGGGAACTCATTGCCACAGGAAACCTCCGAGATGCCAGAAACGTGCATAACTTAAAAAGGGATCAGACAAGTTAATGTAAGAAAGGCCTGGCAACAGGAATCCAACACAGCAAGGGAAGCCTAGCCACCAGTTCAGACAGCTCCTTGGCTGTAAAAGTCCAAAGACAGAGAATACATCAGCCCTTTACTTTGTATCTCCAGACCTCCTTCAGGAAACACAAACCAGGAAAAATTAGTATTTTGGCTTTAAGTCGCTGGTCTGTCCTATCCTTTTTCCTTTCATCTACAGAAAACCTTCCTAAATCCACAGAACTTTAATCTGATCCATCTTACCCAAAGTTTCAGCCACTCAAAAAATCCTGATGGAGCAGCAGCTACTGCACACAGGGTGTCGTGGGTGTTTCCTGGCTGAAGCTGAGCCTCTTTCTCCCCTCACCCACCTCCACGCTTTCTTGGCATCCTCTGGCTTGGCAGAAATCTCACTGGTCAATGCCTCAGGAAGGGAACAGACTCATTCCTCCTACAGAGCCCTGCTCCAACAGCTGCCAGGATGGGAGCTTGGCAGCCAGCTGAAGAGGAAGGCCATTCCTCAGCACTAGCACAGCCAGGCTCCTGGTCTCACTCTTGGCAGAGAGACCATCCCTGTTTCTTATTAGAGGGAAACTCCCAAGGGGGAGGGAAAGGACAAACCTCCAACAAACAAGAGAACACCAGTGTGGTGTTTTATCACTACAAGAGCGGGAGCACAAAGCGCACCAAGGCCGGGGGCGAAGCTCCTGGCAGCAACATCATCTGGGAGAGAAAGAGCAGCTGAGTAATTAAAGCCAGAGGGCACTGGCTTTAGTCAGTGAATGGCAGGATGGGAAAGAAAGGGAGCAGAGTTTCAGAGGTCACTACAAACAAAGAGGAGCAGGAGGAGGAGGTGACAGGGAAGCTATTGAAGATAAAAGTGTGAAATGCGGCAAATTCCCTGAGCTTTCAAAACATGTAACCATACTAAAGAAAAAGTTTATGAGATTGAAGAAGATAATAAATCTAAGTGCCAGAAATGCTCCATAGTAACCTGGGGCAGGATAAATACTTAAATACAGGAGGGAAAGACACGATGATGGGAGCAAGAAACATGCCTCTACAAACACCACTGCAAGAGTTCAAATCAGGCACCTACTGGAGTGAGAGCCTTCAAAAGGAGAAGCAGCTTTAGGAGATGAACTGATCTGATTTCAACATAAAACACTGTGCAGCCTCTCAAGGCCAGTCTCAAATTTCTGGCCCTTGCTTGCTCCACAGATTGGCCCCAGCTGCACCTGCAATACACTCAACACTCTGCATTCTTTGGCAGAGCAAAAGCTTCCCAGCTCTAAAACAAGCACAATGGTTTTCACTCATCACCTTTCCAGAGGGATTCATCTTACCTCCCTGTGGATAAGATCTCTTGCCAATGCAAAGAAAGAGACAGGCGGTTTTACTGCATACAGCCCCCAGACTGAGATGAGCAATCCCCACCAGTGACTTCAGAAGCACAGGCAGCTACAATAGACTGTAAGGCTCATCAGCTGAGATGAATCCCCAGCCCAGGAGCAAGGCAGACCCACAGGCCACATGCAAACATCCAAATGAGGGTGCCCAAACACCACTCCCTGTACCCTCTGCACTGTTAGCACAGCAGTGTCCAGGCCAGGCAGCCCTCTCACACACAGCACACACGCCTGGAACCACTGTGGTCAGGAACTGCTCCTGGCAAGCTGCATGCCTGGGGCTACCTGGCTAAGGGGCAAGAAAAGGTGGGTGCGGGCTGCTGTGGATGCTCTCGGGGTCAGGGAACAATCCTTACACCATTTTGTTTACTGAATTGTGGTAACCCATGGACCTTTCTGAAGATTTTGACAGATTCATTTACTGGAAGCTGAAAGAGCAGAGGAATAGAGAAGAGTCTGATCAGCTGCTCCTTTCATGCCTGCTTATCTCAGACCAGCATCTTCTGCTGATCCTCCTGCCATAGAGAAAGGGACTAGCACTGCCTACAACAAAGAAAAGCATTCAGATACTTGTTTCAGCAAAAATACAGGTGCAGCAGACACCTGCATGCAGACAGCCCAGAACCTGGAGGAATGACTATGCTATCCAACTAACAAAAAAATTTAAGCCTTTAGTATGCCACTACAAAATTATATGCAAACCACAGGCGATGAGGAGTAACACACAGCCAAATCACATCCAGCCACCATTTTGAAAGAACTTTTGTGAGAAAATCCATGGAGGTAAACGAAATAAATGCATTTACCACCATACTGCCAGACTTTCAACGGACAAAAACTGTAATTTACATTCTTATTCTCTTCTCCCCCTCCCAAAAATAAACTTTTGCAGAATATTTTCTCTACAGAAAGTTTTCCATTACTGTGCATTCAGCTCCATATTTAAGCAGGAGAGGAGCAAAGAACAGCCTGCTGTTCTCAAACACCTTGTGTCATTTTAAATGCTCCCTTTCCATACATCAGGGTATCACTTCCATATTGATGACTCTCTTTTCTGTTCAGTACTTTGCTTTGAGCTTTTCTCTCTTTTCTTTTCTCTCCCCATTCCTATCTTTCCAAGAACTAATTTCGTAAGAGCCCCATCCCCAACTCATTGTCCTCCCCTCCCCATACCTCAAAGCAGAGCAGCCCTTTCCTTGGCTTTCTGCAGAGGAGTGGGACCCCTCACAATTGCAAATATTTGCACAGCTATCAAAGCCAGCCTGGATGCAACCATCAGGAAGAAGAGGAAAAGTTGGGGGAAAGCCAGACACTTAACAGGATAATTTAAAGGCCTCCAATGCTAACTTTTTCTTGTTTCCTTCCTCAGTCTTTCATCTCCACAGCACAATTGGTGCAGAAGTCACACGGGAGTATCCAAGAACTAAAAAGCCCACACTTTGTTCCACCTGCTCATACATTCTCCTAAAACATCACAGGAGAAACTGCAAGAAGTGCAGCTAGGGTTACTAAAACCATAAATAACTTTGTTACATCTGATGCTTTCAGAAAGCATTCTATGAAACAGCACTGGGGCTGCTACCATATACTACAACACGTAGAAGATATATTTCATTACCTGTCTTTCTCCAAAGGACATCCCAAGGGCATTGAAAAAGCCTTCTATATAGGAAATAATGCTTCCATACACAACAGAGCTTCTAGGAGACCCGGCATCCTGTTTAGAAAACACTCAAAAGAGATTGTCCAGTCAATACATATTACAGAACCCAGCATCTCTCTCTAGCCTAGTCCACAAGGGAAAACTATTACTAATTATATGGATCTACCTCCACCAGAACACCTGCCCAGACAGGCAATCTTACAGAGATATAAAAGCACCTCACAGCACAAAAGGAAGGGATTTAAGTAAACGAGGAAATGGAAGAGCTTATCACCAGCCTGTGCAGCAAGGAGATGTGTGAAGCTGCCACGCATTACACGTGTGCAGTAAATTAGAACTAAAGATAGCACTTCTGGGCATGAGAGGACTGAGTGTATGGAAACAAAATAAAAAGAACAAAATCCCAGATTCATGGACATTTAGAATGCAAAAGATTAAAAATAAATAATTCTTTGAGTATCTTACTGATTTGATCCATGTGGAGATAGTGTATGGCATTTGAGATAGTGTATGGCATTTTGTCATGCCCTGGTAGCACCAGCAAGCAGCAGCAGCAGCAGCAGCAATAAAATAAGGATTAAATGACAGACTGAAGGGCAATTTAAGGGACTAACCCTTTCCTACAAAAAATAAGAGTGATGACATGCACACAATCAAATCTGCAGCTGGTACTGGATTTTATCTGACATCTTCATTAGGGCCTGAGATAAGCCATAGTCTAAAATGTATAGGAAGATCTGAACTGTGAGGAGCTGGAGCAGGCCCCTGGGAGAAAGGAATAGGAGTGTGCCATCTAATGTGAGAGACATTTAGCAGGAAGGCTAAAGAGAGGATTAAGCAGTCATGTGAATTTACTCACAGTTCTTAAGGAGAAAAACTACACTCACAGCCATAAAGAAGGAACACTCCAGGCAGCTGAGCTGTACCCAGGTAAGCTCCACCACCCCAACCAGAAACCTACATCAGCTGCCCCATCTCATTCTCAACAGAGCCACTGACAGGAGGAATTCAGAGGGAATAAGCAGGTGACTGACAAAATGAGGGTACTTTTATCTAGGAGTGATAATACCATTACAGAACCCTGCTGCAAAGTGTTTCAGGTAAGGGATTTGCTCAGAGAGTCATTTTGTAAAGATAAGGCTAAGGACAGAATTTACAGCCAATGCCAAGACAGAACCAGAAGGAGGTGGGATTTCTAAAACAACAGGTTAATTCTCTCTTAAAATCAGTTACTACCATATACACATTTCTTTTACTGCACAAACATGGTGAACATGATGACACCACCACTCATGGGGCACAGCAACAAGGCTGAGATGTTCACCTTGAGTGACAAAGGGAGCTGTTGGTAAATGGAGAACCCAGAAGTGCTTCGGATAGTGTTTATTGCTCAAGTCTTGTCCTTACCAGATGCTTTCTTTGTGTAAGCATGAGAGATCTTAGCAGGGTCGTAATTTGCCAAAAGCCATGTGAACACAGACCCATGCAGGAACGCTGATGCTAGTTACAGTCTGCTGACAGCAGAAATCACTCAGTCCCCAGCGCTGAACTTGCCACCAAGACTGCCCAGTGCACCTGGGGCTGCCAGCCAGAGCCCCTGCAGCAACCACCCCCCCACACCACTTCCCAGTTTAGCTTAATTTCTGTGCATGGATATTAAGCAAAGAAGCAGGGTAAGAACACAGAACCAGCAAAAAAATTAGCAGCATGTCACAACGGCTTTGGGTCTTTCAAAAACATTAGCTATAAATAATATAAGGTAGCAGGAAAGAAACATCCTCTGGACACAGCGAAGCACAAAACAATAGCCATGCACAATTCCTGTGATAGGGTCAGGACAAATGGGCTCCATTAAGGTCAACAATTTATGGGGCTTTGTTTCTGCTGGTTTCTTATGTGAACAATAAACTAATCTGTCTGCATTAAGCAGTAGGACAGTGGACAGCTGTCATTTTCTGATCTCTGTATCCTAATGGGTTACCTTAGTAACAGCCTTAAGCTGTCTGTTGCCATGGTGAATGAGGTCCATAATTGCTGCAACAGCCCTGGAGGTGTCAAAGTCATCTGCAAACGCAGCCTTCACGGTTACTTTTGTGTTGGCTAGCCTTCAAGAAGAAAAGGTAACATTTAAGATAAAACAAACAAGATGCCAGCAGTATGCTGAATTCATCAGCCATTCAGCCAGAGGGAGTCATCGAAAGGACCCTGCCATCTCCTTCCCAGCTGTCCTGTGATGGGCAGTGCTACACTCATCAGGGAGAATACACCTTTCTGCTGTGAAGAGAAAAACCTGATGCATGTAAGAATCCTAAGTGTTACATCCATTCAATACATACACATGGTTAATCAGAGGGGCCACCAACAACACAGCACTTTGCCTTAAATCATTTAAAAACAGATGGAAAATGAGGCTGATATTAAGCACATCAAAGATCTTACTGAGTTCTGCATTTTTTTTCCAGCATCCCATTTATCATGCTAACAGCATGCTTTTCTTCCAAGGGCACATCACAGGCAGCACACCAGTGCCAGGCAGGAAAGCCATCCTGGTGTTGCCCAAGAATCCTGTTATCAGGATCTGACTCCCAACCAAGCACTGCTTCCTCCTTTCTGAGGAGAGCCCAATCCCAAGGGACTCCACTCACCGTGGCCCAGATGGAAAGATCCTGTGGGACCATTTGTGTAACAGTGCCAAAAGCCAGCAGGCAATCAGCACTGATCACCACAGAACCAGTGCCACTGGCTGCAGCCACTTGGAGAGGGAGCTGAGGAGAGCAGCAGGGATAAACGGAGAGCTACAGACAGTTGCTGGCAGTGTGCTCCCATAGACAGCCAGGAAAACCAGAGCTCCACAGCGCTGGCCCAAGGATGCCACTTCCCAATAGAGCCCAAGGAGCAGGCTTAGCTGGGGAGCCTCAAGCTATCCTAGCATCTCTGGGGCTCTCTGTATTTTGCCTGTTTCTGAATGTTTTTGCCCGGAACGCCTACCTTCCCTCAGATACTGGATGGCTGCTGCTCTAATTCATTCCTCCCAACACTTTTCCCTGCAAGCTTCCCCCTTCTCCACTGAGTATCTAACACTTTGCTAATTAAGAGCTTTGTTTCATTTTGTTTTTACACCTAGGGATACACAAGTTGTGCCCTCCCACACATCCCCTACTGATTATCCATTTCAACTTCCTCATGCCTCTCAGCTTTATCTCACACCAACAGATCTCCTGCTGAAGGATTTGCTTTTGCCAAATACCACAGCTAGTTAATGCAACTCCACTTTCCTGTAATGTGCTCCAGTGCCCCTTGTAACCCCCACTCAGTGCAGCCACAAGTTTCCCCAGCAGTGAGGTGCCTGAGCCACAAGGAAGCTGCCTCTCACCTCTACAGGCTGCCTCCCCTCTGATTCTAGAGCCCAGAGCTGCCTGCACTAACCTTGCTTCAGGGCACTCAAGGCCCCTCCTACCCTGACCCCTGAGCACCATGCTCCTGCTCTCAGCTTTGCACCCAACACACAGCACATCTCAGTCCTGAAGATAATCTGGTTTTCACAATGGACTCCAAAGCACTCTTCTCACCATTGTAAGGGTCACAACAGCTGTAATGTCTTCCTTTCCTGTGACATCCCTGCCCATGGCCAATCTCTCAGCAGCCCCTCTCTCCTCTGCTGCACACCACAGTGCCAGCCAGCTGGATTACAAACTCACATGCCTGAGGTGTATCACTCTTCAGTCACCCTCTTCTCCAGTCACTATGCCCAGCTCTATGCCCAGCTCTACTCTCAAACTGGGGAGCCTCACTACTGCCATAGCTTTGCTTCCTACATATCTCACAAGGGGCAAAGATGCTTGTGTTAGGACAGGCATACTGCATAAGTAACACAGATTTTAAAAACACAATGAACTGAGTGTAGCAGACTATGAGCAAAAACAGCTGACTAGAAAAATTTAAAAAAACCCTGCCCTTGGTTTTTGGGCTGGGAGGGAGGACTGCTGCTTAGTCCTTCTTGTCCTGCTTCTTAAACAGAACCTCTGAGCCCGTTAGCGAACTACTGCTCACATAATCACCATCTTTTAAGATACAGGAGGTGCACTTACCTTTCCCACAATATGTCTTCTCTAACAGGCTCACACACCAGCTGTCCTTTTATATAATCATTTGCATCTCTAATAAATGAGGAGATCGCCTGAAGAAGGTTCTTTGCATCTTCCATGCTCTCATCACTAAATTCTACCGCTAAGGAAAAAAGAAATTAAGGCATTATGATGGAGAGAATGTTGTCTGTCACACATAGGAACAGTACTAGGAGACAAAGGAGAAGTTTGTTATTATTTGTATAGCAAACTTCTTACAATTAATTGCACATTTAATTAAAAGCTCCATTCTTCATGCACACCAGGTGAATTAAATCAATACAAAAGACAATCACTACATATGATGAAGTACAACCTACTGGAAAAGGTATCAAACTGATTCAAAAGTTGTATCTGAAAGTTTACTGAAGCAATCAGTATTTGACTTTAATTTTCTTCCATTATTGAATCTTTCTGCAAGGTTATCAACCCAAAGCATTAGAATGTAATATACTTCTAAGCATTCCCCTAGATTTGAGATGGCAACACCTACTTCTACCTTTGTGCCTATTCTAATTTAGGTAGACATAGTCTGTATTTGGAGACCTCCAAAGAGGCCTAACCCTCACCACTGAGTCTGTTGAAAGGGCTGCTTCACCAATACCTAAAATTTAGATGAACCTAAAATCTGTGGACTAGCTGCTGAACAATTCCCTCACAATATCAAAGCTAAACTGACCATATCGTTTCGAGAAAGCGATTTTTAGAGAAAATACAAATTGCTTAAACTCATAAGGGCATGTCTAGGGTGGGATTCATCACACTCAACCCACACACATCAAAGCCTCTCACAGTCACTGGAAAGAAAGATAAAACCTCAAAGCATCCAAAGCTGAGCTCTGCTTTGCAAGAAAATGTGCTGTACAGGAACCCTACAGTGCTCCTCCTCTTCCACCAGCTGCAGAAATATCAGACATCCCCACTGCATTCAGGGGGACTTTAGCTTTGGCAGGCAATTCCACTTTGGGGACTTCCAGCATCCACTCTTGCTGGCAGTTCAGCAGACCCCTCTCACCTTGCCTGCACCCTCAGAAGTGCAGGTGCCAGACTAGCTCCCTGCCACTTTTACTGGGAACTGCTATCAGTGAGAGGCTTTTCTTTATTTGTACAGTAATATGCAACCTTCTGTAGGAGAGTGTGCTCTTCTGTAGAAGAGCTCTTGGAACCCAGACAAGAGAGTTCACTTGGCTTCAGTGGAAGTTGTGTCCACCTAGGCCAAGCCTAAGTTTGAATGCATTCCTTCCCCAGTATCACACCAGAGCCATTCATAGCCAGTGCAGTATTGCCTCACCATTGTATACCTGACCTCTGCAATGAGGTACATCCAAACTACAGATTCCTGCATATTCTTAATCTCCTCAGCACTGAGCATCACCCATCTCACCTCTGGTCCTGCTCATGTTACATCCAGCTGCTTTGCAGAACTACCCAAAGCTGCCCAGACAGACTCTTTAGAACAGACAGTCATACCAAGAGGGCAGATCTAAGAGAGAAAAAGCAGCCAGATGTGAGACCTGATCTCAGTTCCATTAGCCTAAATCCTAAGGAAGCCTAAGTGTTTAAGCAGACTTTCCACAGGATTTACCCCAGTCTAACAGAGGTGTAAGTCTGGACCTGTATTTGTCAGATTTTTCACTTATGTGTAATTAAAAATCCACATTACTGCCTCATTAACACTGGTTTTAAAATTAAGCTTTACTCAGTTTTCAAAAAGACGAATGTACAGACCTATATGACACAGTGAGACACTGAGAGTGATCATTTATATACACTAGGATTACTCAGTTGATTAATCTGGTTACAAGAATTCTGCAAGGAATACTTGATAAAAGTTTATCCTGATGAAGCCTGCTTTGATTCAAGCTGTTCCTGATCCCCAATTCAGGGCATAATCCTAAAATACTGCCTGCTGGCACTGCAAACCCAGAGCACAGCACAGGCAAGCCTAGCCCTATAAACCTTCACTGTGCTCCCTGCTCCTTCCCTCCTTTGCCACCAAGGGCATCACCAATGCATCATCAAATTACAGTACATTTATTAGCATCAACAAATAATTAGACACCAGAAGGGTCAAAATATTGCAGTTCGCTCAGGTTCACAAAATCACCAGAGCATTTCTGCTGACCAGGATAGCATTTTGGAGACAGAACCCCACTGCCTCTGGCAGGGCTCACACGCCCTGGCTCTTCACTACATAAAGTGAAGCCACTGCTGATGAGACACGAGAGGAAAAGTACTGCCTCACAGCAGGGTCCCACAGAGCTTCAGAGACAGCACCTCTCCTTCCAAGCTGCACCCAGAGGCACCTGGCACTTTGCTGGAGGGTCACCATGCTGCTGCCTCGGGTACTGAGGAACCACGTTCCCAACAGCCTCAGGTGTGGCACAGGGTGGTGATTCAGGCCAAGAAGGGAACAGCCAGAGGCACCAGCCAAAGCAAAAGGCCCATATAATCACCACTGCCCCCAGGAGCTCAGCTTTACTCAGAGGAGCTCTGCCCCACCACCCAGAGCAGGCAGAGGGCAATGAAGCAGAGACCCCGTGCAGAAATGCATTATGGAAGGATGATCAAAGGCTCTTCTCTCTGACTTTTCTCCTCTTCCCCAAAAGCAAGGCATCCAGCTTTATCCTCCCTCTGACAATGCTCATCAAAGGAGGGGACTCCACTCCCATGAAACACATGCACCTCCCTGCATACACCCCTTCAACCCTTGCTTCTCCAAGGCTGGGGCAGTCTGGGGTCACATTTGTCTCTATTTGTGCCTGTTAGCAAACACACACACACAGAGGGGGTAGCCCAGACAACAAAAAAGGCCCATTCCAAGCCCAAGAAACCTCAGAATCAAGCATGAGCCATTCCCAACTGTCAGGTGCTGCCCTCATCCCCATGCCTACAAAGATCTTTTACAGGCTCAATGCAATGTGTGTGGTACCATGTGACCCCCAAACCTGGATTTTACAAAAGGCTTTCTTTAGCAAGCAGGGATGGCAGGAACCATCACCCATGGGTCTAGGCTATAAAAACCTTTTAAGGAACAAAGAGAAGGTGCTTGGGATCTCACTTCTAATAAAAACATGAGCAAACAGCAAGATGAGAAGGAGTGCAGTAAACTTATGTTTAGACCAAAGTGAATTTATAGCAGGGACACAAGTTGACAGGCAGCACAGTAAATACCTGGCTCAGCAGAGACCGACTCTGGCTCCTTACTGGGAAGCTAATAATACATACAGCCTCATAAGGCAGAGATGGCAAGAGCAGGCTTCTGAGCAACCCCTACCTGCTAACTGGCACTATACTCTCACATAACACCACCAAATTCTTTCATCAAAATCACCCCTAGCCACACAGGTAGCGCTCTTTTTTTTTACCTCAGGAAGGCATTTATCCCAGAAGTAATGCAAAAAGCAGAGGTTGAAATGCAGCCAGCTGACAGGGAGTGAAGAAAGCCTGCAGGTAGCCCTCCACTGCAGGGCTCCAGTGCCATTCCTTGTCCTGAGGCAAGCTTAGAAACTACCAGTCAGTGCTTGTTTACATCTACATATATAATAGTGTAGTAGGTGTTAGTCTTTTCTTTTGTTTTAAACACACATTTGTTCACGACTCCCAGGTGTCCCCAGACAGAGAGACACTTAAGTGTACACAAGGTATTTCATCTCCTAAAAGAGGAAATCAGCCAAGTGTGCCACTGCTCTGCAGCATTATCCAAAAACAGCCAGGCATGCCACCAACCCACTGCCTGCCCCAAACGGGATGCTGTTCTGCAGCAGACCTTCCAATTGGATTCACTCCTCTTTTCCTATCACAGTGGAGGTCAGAAGTTAATAACCACCTGTCTCTTTACTGTCCCATGCTTTGAAATACTGCAGGGATATATCACATTCCTGATGCCTTTGGCTGCCCTAGGAGAGGGAGGATCAACCAGGAAGATCACATGGGTGACTCCTGCAAGGCAGCTAGAGGTATTAACAAGCAGAAAGACTTCTCAGTTCAATGACTGCATGTGTACAAGGGCTGGCAGCACACGGACAGGCACGAGCAATGCCCCAGAGCCTTGACCACACCAGCTCTTGCAGTCACACTGCTACAGGTGCTCTATCCAAGGCAGCTAGGGGCCCACTGAAACACCACAGCAGCTGCTGCCCCGTGCTCCACCCATCCCTTGCCATGCCAGGACAGCCAACAAGCCAGGTGACCCAACACTGCTTAAGGAACTACCATCTGCTGACAAAACCAGGGAAGCTGACAAAATCTCCCACACCTCTCCCCACAAGCACAGAGATGATCTGCCAGGCTAAGATGATCATTAGGTTATTATGTGCTGGTGTAAGCAAGCTGCACTGCAGCACAGAACTGCCTGAACACTCAGGCGCTCCACAGGACAAAAATGGTAACACAGCAGGGAGATAAAAAATATTAGCCAGCCCTCATCATACCCTACAGGAATATAAGCCAAAGCTCATCTAGGTATGTGTCCAAAACCAGCTGATCGTGACTGCAATACAAGTAACTACAACAGATGCAAATCAGAGACAGAGGTAATTCATTAATTACAAGTACAATTAGCTGAGAGTCGCAACTAACTGCAGCTCAAGAAGGTATTTAGATGAATGGTTATGCACTGTGCTCAGTAAAGATGATTTTCTAAATGTGAGCCAAAGAGCAGCCCCACAGAGCACCACCAAAACCTTTCCCCCCACTGGATTCCGGTACCGCACGCCCTGCAGGGAGAGCTCGCTCCGCCTCCACATTGCCAGCTGTGTGTGTGGAAAGCCATGCACACCTCAACAGCTAAGGGGCTTTTCCTTACCTGAGCTGTATCTGCCACGCAAACAAAACATTCTGAATTGATCTGATGAACATTTCTTCAGGAAATCCTAAACTCCATGCACAAAAAGACAGCTTTAGCATGATATCAATTTCTCCAGGAGTTCTTCCACCCCCTTGCATTTCAAACTAACATGATAAATAACACATCTTTGCAGTTTAAGATAAGCATAAAATCTTTAAACTCTTAACACTGCTTTAAGACCTAAACTAAATAAAATTCAATTCCATATAAGATAGATGTGCATACATATACACAAGATATAAATATACACACAGTGTCCAATATAGGACAGTGAACATTACTTTGCAAGTACAATCAAACATACACTGTATAAAGACCTTTGCAAAAAAATCCCAAAATGAAATTATCAGACTAAGACTGGGATACAATCTTACAGAAAGGAAAGCTCCTGAGTTCTGCAAACTTTACGGAAAAAAAAACTCATTGGAAAAGAAAATGAGTGTACTTTTTCTGCAGGACTAGAATATCAAGACACATAGGGAGTGAACAAAGATAAATCCTAGCAGTTAAGGAAGAATTATCTGTGTTAATCATGAAGCCTAATAAACTCCACTCTAATATTTATCTAGCTGTACAAATAATTTCCTCCAGTAAACAGTAAATTATTAGTATTACTACTAGTACAAATAACTACTAGTACAAATAACTACTAGTACAAATAACTTACATTAATAGTATAAAGAACTGTTTAAATGTTTTGAAAGTACACTGATAAAACACTCCAGCACTTCCAATTCTGCTCTCAGCAAGGCTGGACACTGTGCTAGATTGACTGTGACTATTGCACTTCTGCTTCTTTTTTTTTTTTTTTTTAATTTGCAAACTGGTGATGATCACTAAGGTGTCACAAGAATCAAAAACTGTAAGAAGCCAGTACAAGTGAGAAAATATGGAAAGTGTCATTTGCTTAAATCTCACCTTTAGAAACAAGGCTTCTGCTACAAGACCAAACCAGCCTGAACACCGAAAAAAGCATCAGCAATGTGCTCTCTCTCAAGTGAAAATAGAAACAATTGAGGTAATCAAAATCAAGAAATAGTGATACTGATTGTTTTGGTGGGTGTTTGTTTGTTTTTTGTGGGTTTTTAAAATAAAACTGGATATAAATGAATGTACTCAATGTGCCCAGAAGCTTTACGCTAATATACATAGGTAGAACAATATGAGTACAGTACAGAAATAAATTCAAATTTGGGAAAGGAACATCCAAACTAGAAAAAAAAAATTCTGCCTTTCCTTAAAAACAGAACAGACAAAGTACCACAGCCCTTTGAAAGCAGGTTGCTTGGCTCTGTGTTATTACAATCTCTTTGATTTCTGGGGTAGAAGTAACAGCTATTAACAAAAGGAAAGAAAAAACTGGAGTAGGATACAAGGGGGAGGGAAAACAGGGCAGCTGGATGCAGAGCATGCAGGGGTTCTGTGCCCAGGTGACAACCTGAGATGCAGATAGCCACTGTCTGGACCAAGGGAAGATTCTGGACAGACCTCCCCTCTTTTGGCACAGGCACAAAACCTTCCATGTAGGGCTTAACTTTCAAGGTGCAAGGCAGCTGTACAGGAAAAAAACTGTTTCACTGGACTGAAAATCACTTCCAGGGAAGGATTAATACTTGTTAGCCATGTGAAAGGGCAGACATGAAAAGCAGCAACCCACAAGGAAAGAGAGATAGGCCTGAAATCTTTGTTTCCTCAACATAAGGAATCTCATCATGGGAGACGTGGAGGGGAACATTTTTATATGTTGCTTTTAACTCCATGCATCTGTGGTCATTTCTCCACCCTGTCCACAACATCTGCTGAGACTCATGAGATTTCTGTGAAAATTGTGAGCTCCAGGGAAACAGGGCTTAACTGTACCCAGACAGCAATAGAAGACTTAAAAATAAAGCAGCTCATACTGAACTTTTTAAAGGGATTTTAATTAATTCTTCCAAGAGGGCAAAGGGGAACATATGTGCTGAAGCAGCTTCCCAAGCTTTGTCTAAAGGAAGGAAATCACTCTATTCCAGCAGTAGGTGTCAGCCATCACAGGTGCCACCCCAGTGCCATGCAGAGCTCTATCATACATGCCTGGCAGAGAAACCCTGCTCTGTGCCACACCAAAGACTTGGGGACACAGTGTATAACAGTCTTGTGGCTCGTGGCTATCAAAAGGCAAAGCTCTCTGTGCATCAGCAAGGTCACTGTATAAAAATAAAGGGTAGTGGGAGAGACCACTGCCATAGTGTGGTTCAGGATTGCCCAGTAGCTTCCTGGGCACTGAACGCTGACACTACATCCCATTTCACCTAAAGAAGGACAAGGAAAAACATCCACTCTTTTCCAAGTCCAAGCTTTTTCAAAGCACTACTAAGAATAAACAGATGAGAACTCATCACTACAGAACAGAATCATTCAGGTTGGAAAAGACTCCTGAGATTGTCGAGACCAACCACAAACCTACAGCGCAGGACCCTGGTACTGGCACAAATTCTTCTCCTGCTAACACTTTCAGCTCAATGAGATCCACTGTTATAAGCAAACCCTGAATCTGAGCAGGTATCCTACATCCAGATCCACAGCAACAGATCCATCAGTACTAGAGAAACACTGCACCATAAGCACACAATCTTAAATTTTCTCAAAAGGGGGTTGTGATTAATATTTACATATTGCAAACATACATTGCTTCAATGCAAACGAAGAAATTACCTTAATCGTTATGTAGTTTTTTAATGACTTTGACATTTTTTCTTGACTTCCTTTAACATGCAAATGCCCTGCAGTTAAAAAAAAAAAAAAATTAATCAGGATAAACAAGTGTGCTTCTGAATAGGGAGCAAATGAGAAAGACCGCACAGAAACACTGGAAATGCTGGAAGCAGCATATGCTATGATGGATACACAACAACCATTTCAATGCAATGGGTAACATTTTTCAACAGATTTGCTTACAGTCCTACACACCTCTCCATCCTCAAAACTTCCACTGGGTGAATTCTAAAATATATACATCTAAATAATTTAAAAAAATATGAAAAACCCCACCACCACTATGAGTCTCCCTGTCCAGAATTGACAATAAACTGATAAAAACCAGCAATAGTTTCAGTCTTCACAGGACAAGTACTTTACTTGTTACTCTTGACTTCTCAGAAGTATTTTAAGAAATATATTCCAGTGATCTCACATTAAAAAATCCTTAAAACTCAAACGTCTGTACTTATTACTTGCTAGTGGCTGTTAACAATATTTTTTTTTACCCCAAAGTTTTACAGAACTGGTTCAAAATATCTTAAATGCAAAATGAATTTTCTGCACATTGTCAACTTCTCCAGACTTGTGAGACTGAGAAAAAGCAGGACAAGTGATGGATGCCGCTACAATGCCTAATTTGAATTAGTTTATTTTAAAAAGTGATCTCTGAGCACTGCTAGAACTTTCAATAGTCACATGGACCACTGCTTTGCAGGGCTGTAGCACAGGAAAAAGGTAGTAACGCTGCATTTAACTGAGTATGAGAGTTTGGCTTTAGGACTGAAAGTTCTGTTAAAGAAAGACAGGAGAGGCATAGCCTAAGGTTGCCTTCTTCCAGGTCTCATACACGTGAGCCACAGCAGTACCACTGATGGAAAACACCAATTATTCACAGTACCAGAGAGATGCCAAACATGCCGCCACTGAAAGACTACTCAGCGTAATTTCAGAAATGTTGTTAAAAGCCCTAACAGGTTTCTCCTAATAAAAGGGTAATTCTGTAAGTTACCAGCCACCCACAACTAACACGGGATTTTTAGGCACTTCTGTGGCCTCCAGCATCCAGCACTTAATCATGCTTTGAGGCAGATTTTTAAGCATAAACTTCTCTTGCTCTGTAATACCCTACCAGCACTGCATTCTTTCACATTTGGCAGCCCAGTGGTACCAACGCCTCAGAGTGCTCCAGAAGGACAATGTATGATCACGCTCCTGCTTTTATGAGTGGTGACAGAAGCAGTATTTCTTGCTCAGCAGCCCATGCAGCTGTCTGCATTTTGTGCTACTCACTGCACAGAGCTGCTTTGCAGCCTTGCCTGAAATCCCCTTTCTTCTACTAGTAGATAAAATCCCCATTACACTCATCCGGATATGAAAGCTCAGACCTGATAAATGGACCTGAAAAGCTCATGGTTTCACTTCTCAGCTGTTTCTGATAATAATTCAAAGCAGCAGGGACTCACCATGAGAAGGCTACCTCCAGTCCTACCTTGACCACCTTGCAAATTAATTCTGCACAACACACTCTACGGAGAGTAGGAATGAATCCGAAGATCTACGGATGCAGAACCAGCTACAGCAGCTACCCATGAGAAAAAAATCTTGCTTCCATTGTCTGTCCTGCCTGCTAGCAGGTGAAGCCACTTTCACCACTGCATCTTTAAACTTGGGACACCCAACAAGCATATTCAGGCTGTCAGACACAGCTGGACACCCGTAGCTCTTTTGACTCATATAAAACCCACAGCCAAAATTCTCCTGGGAGAAGGGGAAGAGTCTGGGTAGGATTACTTTTTCTCTTTTTACTAAATATTGATTAACTTCAGGCAGCCAAGCTTAAAATAGTTGGACTGTGTTCTCCTAAAATGGTACCAGTAACATCTGAATTTGAATTAATATTCCACTTCCAAGAGTTTCAGTACTTAGAATGATTTCATTCAAGGATACAAAATACAAGGATTTTCATAACTTTGGTTTGGCACTCTTCCCAGAGTACAAGTAGTCTAAAAATAAAGTCCTCATAAGATTTATCCCTAGTGCAGGGATTTTCTTCCTCTAATGGGGATTGCTCCTTCAATTCTGAGCTGCTAAAATTCTGAAGTCTGTTAGCAGAATAAATTGTTTCTGAAGCTGATTTATTTGTCCTAAATAATTCACACCATCATCCTCCAGCAAGACTTTTTGACTTAATGAATGTAATCTGTCAGCTCCTACAGAACCAACTGCCCTTGGCATTAAGTTCTCCCTTTTCTTTTTTTAATTGACTCCTCTTTTTTTAGCTAGTATCAAAAAATATTTCCCCTACAGTTTCAGTTCCAAGTTTGAAAAGCCAGAATCACTGGTTTTCAACAGAAGGCTCCAGCTGGCAGTAACCAATGCATCTCAATGGAAGTGCAGAGCATTCCGCAGTGCCATGGGAACAAAGCACACCTTTTCCAGAGGATACACCAACCTCTGGACAACTGCTATTGATTTACAACAGGCTCTACACTGGGAACTGAAACTAGAATTCAATATTCAACCACCCATACAGTACAAATACATAAAAATGAAAGCTCATGTAATTCCTAGTGTGTACCACAGGCCTAACTCTGCAGCTTTTCTACTCAGGGAAGCAGCTCCACGAGCTCAGACATCCTGCCCAAAATACTGATCAGCAAAAGAGAGGTTGCATTTGATCCTGACTTTCAACTGACTTCAGCTGTCCACCTGGAACCACCATGACTGCAAGAGGAAGAACAAATGTCAAGGTTTCTGTCAATGGGAACAGCACTAGAACCATCAGCCAGTGACGTGGTTCAAAGCACTGTACAGCACAGACTTCACTGAATGAAGCACTTTTGTGCAGAGGGAGCAAGGAGCAGTTCTGCATAATGCCAGGCAGCGTAACATGTTTTCATAGCATAAAATGCCAAACCTAAAAAACTCAAACTGCTGTATTTGTACAGGCCTCTCAAGTGATCAAAATTTTACTTACCAGAATGCAAAAAGTAATTCCCCCATTGCTCACACTGATGATACACCTCACACTGTGCAATTTCATTTTCATGATGAGGAAATGCGAGATCTATTCCACCAGTATGGATGTCCAGCTGCTTTCCAAACACTGCACTGTAACAATATTTTCCTGATCGGTAAGTAGAACACCACAAAAGCTTTTAGTAAAAAGAAATGCAGAAAAGAGTAAGATGAAACAACATAAATTTAAGTGTACAATTTAATAAGTGCAGTTTTAAAACAAGACCTTTACACATAACTTGGATACCAAAACTGCAGCAGAACTTGTATGGACAGGACCCATATCTGTTCCCAATTACTTCTCCTTAGTAGAAGCAATTATTTTTCTACCTTAGTTTAAAGGATGGCAAGCAGGATGTCTCCTTTCCTTGTTCTGCCACAGTTTCAGTATCAGACAGGTGCATTTATCTGCACAGCTAACAATTTTGAAGCAGCAAACATTTCTGTAAATTTGGTATTACTCTTCCTCATCTTGCACCTTTTCTGTAGGAATTCAGACAACAGTGTGTGCAGTCAGGTTAGCAGCTTTATTTTATTAATCTGTTAAACAAAGATTACACTTACAGCCTCATAGGGATGTAAGTCAACCTTAACTGTTCAGAAACCAGGACTGCTCAAGCAGGGGAAGATGCAAGGCCTAGAGACACACACACAGGCCTCCCCACATTACCTTAACAAGGTGCTCCTGGTAGCTGGCTAAACATTAATACTTTAGTTCCTTTTTGAGACAAAACACCCTGCTGACACTGCGCCACATGATGGCTTTGCAGAAGTTGTTGGGGAACAGGAGGGAAAGGCAAGGAGGAGAAGAGAGGAGGGAAGAAAGATGAGCTGTCACCATCTCCCAAGTTCATCCTTCTCTGCTCCTGCCTGCTTCAAAACCATCTAAAGCACAAATCTGACTGACCCTCACCTTCCCTTGTGCCACCTACAGAGGAGCACTTGCTGTTTCCTCCAACAAAACCTTTAAGAGCTGGAGGAAGGTGACAGACTGATCTGCCAAATGCTCAGGGACAGGAGGAGCCGTCCACATCACCACAAGGGAAACTGCAGAGAGAAGATCAGACCTGAGGGAGTCAAAGCAGGGGATTCCCTCCTCCAGGGCTGCTCTAGAGACCACAGACTCCTCATCCACCTTCACAGACTTTTCAAAATTAATTCACCTAACTTAAAGTGCTTTGAGATACTTACCAAAATGACAGCTAAATAAGTACTGCTTAAAAATGGGCCTTCGACAGCTGACTGGGACAGCAAATTGTTTTAGGTCACTTACCAAAGTAAACTCTCCATTTTTCATGGTCCAAGATTACTACACTTACTCTCTCCATGGGTCAGCTTTTATTTACATGGCAGGAGCCTCATCCAGCCTCAGTAAAATACATTTTTACAGAAAGAAATGCAGACTATAAACAGCACTGCATTAGCAGACAGGCCATTTCGTAACTGGCATTTCTTATCTGTGCACTTCTGTCACAGGTTGTACATCAAACACAGCATGATTTTGTGCACTTTGATTGCTTTAAGAGCTGCCTCACTATGCTGCGACTATTTACAGACAGAAAATCACCCTTATAAACAGTTTTCACAAGCAGATAGAAATGACTAACAATCCTAGGTGCACCAAAAAAAACATATGAAAGAGAAATCTAAAGCAGCTGGTTCCACCTCCTTTCAGCTTTAGTTGAAAATTTAAGCTAAACAAGTTCAGATCTAAAGTATTTGTTATTAGCTTCCAAAAAAACATCTGAGACTAGAGCAAAACTAAGTACCACTATCTATCTTCCAGAAGAGATGACTTTTTCTCCTGTTCTAAATTAAGAGCAAATTACATCAAACCAACAGCAAGCAAAACACTACTCAGCAAGAAAGCTGAATAACATTTAGGTTATTAGCATGAACATCCACAGCTGCTGTTAAGACAAGGCCAGCAAGATCTCACAGAACAAGCTGGAATCCCAAACCCTGTCCTCTGACACAGCCTACATCCTGAACTAGGCCTGATGGAGACTGCCAGAAGCAGAGAGGAAGTAAGTACCATAATTTCACCAAACCTTTGGTCACTCAGTTCAAGTTAAAAGACTGCTAATCAACTGTGTGACCCTGCGTGACATATTCTAAGTACCAAGTGTGACTCAAGGTGGCAAAGCATAGAGACAGCTGTGACAGTAAGGTGAAGTAGAGTTTATCTGGGCCACATGTAGCATCCCAAGTTGCATAAAATGGTCACATTAAAACCAGTGCTATCTACTGACCAGAAGACACTTTCAATACTGCTGCTACTACTGTACTGTGACTGAAAACAGAAAATAGCATTAGATTTATTAAAATCCAAGAAATCTGACCTTGATATTGTGGAACACTCAATGTGCCATCCAGGTCTTCCTTTTCCCCAAGGAGAATTCCAAGATAGCTCTTGAGGCTTGGCAGCCTTCCACAGGGCAAAATCCTTACCATGTCGTTTATCAGAATCAACTGGCAAGAATAAGTGATTTGTTAATGGGATATGTCTCAAAGAAAAAAAATGACCAAATGAAAGCAAGAGGAAATGTGTTTAGTGAACAAGCTACTCTGATTTTAATCCTCTTCAATTTTCACTACAACTTCTCTCCCTTTCCCCTTATACAGGGTTTCCAGTTGATCAATCAAGTGTTTGGAAAAAATACTGTATTGAAATAGATTTCTACAAGCTACAAAGATTGACTCAAGATTCCTTAATACATCCTATCCTCCTCTTATCCTCCCCTGGTTTTCCTGACTTTGCATTCATTTAGTTATGTATCAGCCAGTTTCCCCAGGACAAACTGACTGCACTGCAGCAGAAAAGGTAATTAAACCAAACCAAAACCTACAAGTAAACACTTCACAATTTTTTCCTCTGAGACACAGGTACTTTGTGTTTTAGATGTATAAAACAAAGTGCACAGAAGTAAGAATCAAAACTGTTTGTGGACAGTAACAATTTTTCAGTACTATTTTCACAGACGAGTTCTCTACAAAGATCTGCCAGCAATATTTGTTCCTTCCTTCACTACATTGCCAAGGATGCACTCCTTTTTGTCACAATACTGCAGGATTGTTCATCTCTGCTGACTCCTAACCCCTAGTCAAATACACAGCACTCCCTGACAGGAGCCACAGAACAGGGTTCTGGACTCTGTACTTTTTTTCTGACAAATACATGACCTCACATTTAGAATCATACAATTCAAAATTCCTAAGAACTAAAGAGACAGAAATACAACCCTAGTTTTATCCACTGAATCTTCACCTGGGCTCTTTCTCTAGACTGCCAAGTTCTGACTGACCAGTATCTGCTGATTCCAACCCTCTTTTGCCCTTTTTTGAGTATACTGCTAAAAAACAGCACTCTTCCACTTCTCCATTTTAAGCAAAACAAGTGTCAAAATATTTATAAATAACATCACACTTAGTTGTGACTAGAGGGGAAGCAGGGTAAAACACATAATCAGCCACAGCTGAGGATGGAAGGCACGTCTGGAGACAGTCTAATCCAACCCCCTGCTCAGAGCAGGCTCAGCTACAGCAGGCAGCCCAGGATGGTGTCCAGCTGGGATTTGATTATCACCACGGATGGAGACTCCACAGCCTCCCTGAGCAAGATGGTTTGTGTTAACCATCCTCAGAGCAAAAAGCATTTTTCTTAGCTTCAAATGGAATTTCCCGTGTTTCAGGCTGTGATCAGTGCCTCTTGTCCCATCACCAAGCACCACTGAGAAAAGCCTGGCTCCATCGGTTCTCCTCCCTCCATCAGTATGAGTACACATGGGTAGGATTCCCTTGAGCCTTCTCCAGGTTGAGTGGTCCAAGCTCTCTCTGCTTTTCCTCATATAAAAGATACTCCAGTACTTCCATAATATTTATGGCATTTTGCTGGCCTTTCTCACTATGCCCATACCATTGCTGTTCTGAGGAGCCCAGCACCAGCCTTGTACTCCAGGCATGTCTCACCAGTACTGAGCAGAGACGGATCACCTCCACTGACCTGCTGGCAATGCTCTTCCCTGTGCAGCCCAGGAGGCTGCTCTCTGCAGGCAGTAATTACCTCTAAATAACTGTTGACAAAATGCATTCCCTCTGTGAGCTATAATGCTGAAACAAGTCCAGAGCAGAACTGTGAGAAGTCCTGGCTGCACCTGAGCA
The DNA here is from genome assembly GCA_020086605.1 of Lanius collurio. Classification (NCBI taxonomy): domain Eukaryota; kingdom Metazoa; phylum Chordata; class Aves; order Passeriformes; family Laniidae; genus Lanius; species Lanius collurio. Next base: position 18,677,025 of record JACBWW010000007.1, on the reverse strand, counting down.
TAATATGCCTGCCAGGCATTTTCAATAATTACATACAGATTTTTTTTTTTTTAATGATGACTACTAAACTTCAGTTTATTTGATGCAGGTGACCTGCATCAAATTCTCTGACGCAGAGATCTGATCAGACCCTTACAGAAACTACAGAGAGGCTCAGCAATCCTAAGCAATCCTGCAAAGCAGGAACTGCAGCAAAAACCCCACAGCCCAGGGTATAGGCCTGTTCTAGCACAGTCTGCGAAGAGATTGCTCATCCTCACACAAAGAGGCTGCTTATCCCAGTGACAAGTAATGAAGGAAGCAATTTATCCAGTCAGCTTCAGAGGAGTGTAACTGCCCCAACAATAACACGGTAGGTGAGGTTTCCTTCTGGTTGCCCTTAAGTCCTCCCTGCTGGCTAGTGCAACAGCAAGAACACCACCTCACTGTGAAGTTTCCATGTGCCACTGCCCAGTATTTAATTAACACTGCTCAAGAACCTTAATTGTTCTAATGTATCAGAACAAAGATATAGAGGGAAGGATGAAAGGAAGGAGACCAAGTTTCCTCCTGCACTGGCAACAGTGAGTGCCTCAAAAAATTACTGTGAAAGCAATGTAATCATAATTAACCAGAAAGTTAGCTATACACAGGCAGGTTAGAAAACCATTTCAGAATGTTGAATGAAAGTTTGCACATAGATGCAACATGCATTCAAATAATGCATTAACACAAACAAGTTGATGCCACAAACTTACCTGCTTCATCTTGGGTATCAGGATTAATAGTAGTTAATACTCCATATCTTTTTCCCCAGGACTTAACATCAAAATAAACATTGCCTAATACAAAAGAAATGTTTAGTTGTATAGCAAAGAGGGGGCACATTGATGAGAAGTTGATAACATTTCCCTGAAAGCAAAACAAAGCGCTCTCCCACTCCCACTTGAAATTCTGATTTAGAAATTCAGAAATACTGCAAAAATAGTAGCAGATGTTTCCATGTAACCCAGCTTTTCAATAACCTCTGTGCACATGCTCATTCTGCCCAGAGCATAACATTGAATTCTGGAGATCTTCCAGATTCTTCCTTGCCCATGCACAGTCAGCAATCCCCTCCCCTACTGCAGCTCAAGCTACATCTAGTCCAGTTACAATGCACCCCACCAGAGGGTGAAGAAGTACTTGAATCCTTCTACAACCACCAGCTCTGCTAAAAAAAAAAAAAAAACAAAAACCGAACATCCACACACTGTGCTTTGCAGGTACATCTTTTACAGCACACAGGAGATACACAGTTCCTCTTCAAAGGTTCCCTTAGCTTTCTTGTAGAAACCAGGCCAGCACTTCCCCAAGGAGTTTAGACAGCAGTTTATTACAGTAAACATTTATATTAAGTAATGAGCTACATTTAACTTAGAAATTGAGTAATAATTGTTCTGCCCACTCATGTCATCACAAACAATTCGCTCACACCCTGTTAAGCAACAGAAGGAAAGCGTGGCATGGGGTATCTCATCTGGTTCCAAAACACGATTACTAAGAGCAGTGACTTCCTATACACGTGCTGAACAAGGAGTTACCTTGCTCAAAGTCTTACCTTGGGAGGTTGCATAAGCTTGTCCACTGGAAATTATTGTTTTTATAAAGGAAATTATGTGAGGGATATTGTCAGTCACCCTCATATATACCATAGGAGGAAGGACCTTAAAGGAAAAGTAACATGTCATTAATCTGTATGAAACACAGTGCTCATGAGCTCCTTCACTCTAAGAAACAAACTAAAAAGAACATTCTCCTCAATTTTATCTTTAAAAAAAACCTGCAAGTATCATAAAAAGTTCGTAAGCAGTATTAAAGATAATACACACACAGAAAAAATATTTGAGGGGCGGCAAAAACCTCTGAATTTTTCCCAGTGGTTTACTCCCTGCTTCTGACAGGGAGACAAGAAGCAAAGTCATTTGAAATCAATGAAAGATTGTTTCCTATGTTTTCAATCAGGCTATTCCTGCATTATAGTAAATATGCAACATCTGGTTGTGAATCAAGGTTCTACTGAATGTGGAAAAAAGTAGCTCCTAAAAAAATTTAACTTGTTCATTCCAAAGCTCAGGATTGCTTCTCCCCACATTTCCTTACTCAAAAGGTGTGCAGTATCATTCCAGGAGAATGAAAAAGTAAATCAGCACTCAGCTGATTTCCAAGGAACAAATTTATTTTCTCAAACGCTCTAAACCAGATTCCTTACCAAAATAAATGCTTAGAAATACTCCTAAATTTAGACTGTCAAGTATTTGTACCTTTAAGGCAGCCATATCTTGTTTAAAGTCTTCTTCATAAATACGAGCAAGAGCTACTGGTGATATATTCATCTGAAAAAAAAAAAAAGAAGCAGACTAGCAAATCATAAATCAGAGTAACAATATAAAATACAGCAATCTTTTCTCAGACACCTAATAGCTAATTGGAAGACTTAGAGAGCCCCCAAGGTAAAGACTCAGAAAGGTTTATTAATCTAACATTGACAGAGAGGAGATGTAAGCTATAAATAACTTAGCAGTATATCATTTATGTGTCTCAATTTACAAAATATTAATACATATCTTTTAAGAGAAAGCAACCAAAGACTAAAACAATAAACTCCTTTCCTCTCTCATTATTTTCCTACTGAGAGGGTCTTTCATGTCCAGTGACAAAATGTACTACTATACACAGGACATAAAATCCATTCAACTTACTGACAGGAAACACCAATTCCACCTACATGTCAGAAAGGCAGATCAGAGATTTGCAGGATGAGACGACATTAATTTTCGGTGATTAGGAAAAAGAAGCTATTTCAGCAGATCATGGGTACTCATAGATCTCAATACTGAAAGTCAATTCCATGCTTTGCCAAGTCCAATGTTTCTTAAGCACCTTCTCTACATTTCTCATTCATGGGACAGGAACAGGTTCCTCTTGCAGATGGGATGAAAAAACGCAACCCAAAAGGAAAGGAAACTTACACATGATAATATTTGTTCTCAAATATTCAGAAGAGGCCAGGGATTGAAAGACGCATGACAGTAAAACCTGCCCTAGCAAGCAACAGCACGGTAGCAAAGTGTTTCAAACACATGCTTTTACATCTTCTCTGAGAATAAACTACTGGGGAGAAGACAACATACTGTCAGTCTCTCCAGCTTGCAGGTAACTGAACCATGAACAACATAAATCCCATTTCATCACTTTCAATTCACTACTGGAGCATCTTTATGGGTTCCGACCTGGGTAGTAGGTACCACTGTTTGTACAAACTCCTGAACACAGCAGGAGTTCTGGTGAAAACAGTCCAGGTGTTCATGCAGTAATGAAATGAGGATGATGCTCAGCACTGAAAAACAAAGACATGCTTTTGCCTACAGACCAGTGACTGGATTCACCTTCCTAGACAGCTCAGCTGCTTCTTTGATCAAGACAGAAACAAGCGTGCCTACAGAAAGAAGATGGGGTATTTCCTCCCATCTAGATGGGTGCTCAACACACAAAGAGACTCATGTCTCTCTCAAAGGACCACCGAGGGCATGCAGCACATCCGTCATAAATTAGATACCCAACATGCAGGTATCCCCCAGATGAACCCCACCAGAGGATGAAGAACAAACTTAGGCATGTTGATTCTACCACTGTAATGCCTCAGGTGCACAGGTTCCAACAATAAAAGCTGGGGTAGGGGCCTTGGCCATCCAAACAAAATGGTTGAGCAAACATTTCAAAAAGTCACCAAAAAAAAAGCCATGAAAAGATGACTTCAGAGAACCAAAGAATATAGCAAATTAACACATCTTTTAAGAGCATGTCATTTCCCCCTCCTCAAACATAAAATCTCTAAGATGTTCTGACAATAAGGAAAAACTTTAAGATGCAAACATAGATTTAAAATGCCTGAATTTTGGAGGGGGGGTTGTTTGTTTTTAAATTGTTTACTGCCTTAGAAAACTGGAAGCAAATGGACTAAGGGAACAGACGTATTTCTACAGGAGTGGTGTGCTAGTATTCATTTGAAGGCAGTGCCCTATATTTAACTGCAAAAGTAACTGTTTACTTAAAAATTAAGCAAAAGGGACAGCTGTCAAATTCTCCAGCTACAAGAAACTATCTTAAAGTTTGCAACTGCATTCCAAAGACATGAATTACAGATTCTAAAAAAAAATAAAAGACTCAAAATACAGAATAAAACACAGAATACACTCTTAGTACTTCAGAGTTCAAAATGTGTTTTTTAAACAATTTAAAAAAAAAAAAAAAAAGAATCACAGTAACCATTCACCAAGCTCCTCTGGTAATAAAGGTCAGAGTAAAATTCAACAGAGAACCACTTAGCACCAGTCTTATCAAGACTTACCCCTACATACAATATTAACTTTCCTGTAGGTGACAGACTCAGACAGGCCTGACAAAGCTTTCCAAGGTGCTGACATGGCAGCTAGATGGTGCTCGGCACCTTCCAGGAACTGCCCTCAGCCTCACTGGCAGTGCTGTATGTGCTGTACTGCCTTTCGTGACCACGGCACACACCACTTCTCCAGAACTCAGTCAGGACCCTTCTGGCTGCTAAGTTCTGGGATAATTTCACTGTGCTGAGGATTCATGCAGGGCTTTGGTTCTCTGCTGGCCTCTCAGGCAGGGGGAGAGCGCAGGAGGACCCCAGCTGTGGGTGCTGTAATGTAGCCCCGCTCTGTGCCTCTCCTTATCACACAGCTCTTGATGCCCAGCCCTCCTCACTCCCAGACCCGTTACAGCCACACTAGATGGCCAGAAATTTCTAATTAAATCTACTAATTAAAACAAACATAACAAAAGAACCCCAAACCCAGGCTAATTTTCCTATGTAAGCAGCTCAGAAAATACCAGAAGGTTAGTCAAAGACCACAGCAAACACCTACCTCATTGGCTCTTTTTATTATCTTGTCATCTATGTCGGTGATCCCCATCACCATGATAACTTCAATTCCAAAAAACCTTGTCATTATCCTTCGAATTATATCAAACCTAACATAGGAGCTGGAAGAGAAAGAAACATAAGCTTTTGAACATGCAATAGTAAGAATAAACTTAAACAAAAATAACCAACAGCCACAGGGGCAATCTAAATACCCCAATACTTGCAATGAAAAGATGTTCAGTGCATAAGGTGTTTTCTCAAAACCAGTTGCTACCTGCACAAAAGTCAAGCAAATTTCTCTTGAACTGGCCTACCCTCTTCTGGCACTAGTGACACATTACATCAGATTTTCTGAGTGTTTTCTTTTGTTGCATTTCTTTACTCAAGTACAGAAGAGCATCACAAGCTACATGAGCCAGGAGACTTTCAAACCCAACAGGACGAAATAAGACACAGAGATCAGATATTCTTGAAAAACATCCCTTGGGCTTAGTATATTCTAACAGGTTTTCAAAAGTCGTGGGGCAGAAGAACAGGAAGAAATAAAGCAGGATTCAAATAAACTTTTATTAGGGTTGATAAACCCTAAGAAAATCAATAATAATAAACCAATAAACTATTTCATTCACACACCACCACAGACTTTTTCTGATAGCAAAGAGTAGATGGTCTGTAGGTTCTTTTGCTTTATTTACACTTGACAATAAAAGTTATTCTGCAATTTATTCAAAGCAGAGTATTTAATGCTGACAGACTGACAAACTGTATAGGGCTGCTGCTGCAGCTCCTTCTGCTCAGACTCTCCATTTGTATATCTCAAAACACACGCTGACTGAGTTAAACCCAGTTACTATGAGGGACACTAGATGGTTACTAAAAACTCAGAGTCTGCCCTGCAAGGTGATGGGAATCCTCAGCCCTTCTGGGCTGTGTTTTCTCCAAAGCCAGCAAGGAGATTCACAGACCTACATGCTCCCATTTCACCCACAGTATCACACAAACTGCAACTCCCACAGCCCTCGGAACAAAGAATTGTAAGCAACTACTAGAAATGGATTTGCACCCTTCCCTTCAGGTATCAGATGGCACTAAGGTACTGATTTCTGGATGTGTAATATCTTGATGAAGAAAAAGATATTTTGCTATTGTTTGTGCCATGCCCATGATGAAAAAAAAAACTTTTTGAAAGCCTTGCTGCCAGGGAAATAGTTTATAATGAATAGCTGCTCACTGGAAGTAAGGTTCAGCTAATGTGGTGACACAATTCCGAAAGAATATTAAATTGGTCTTTGGATCCTGTTCAGAGAACAACAGCAGCATCAAAAGCTTGATATTAGATTTAACAGCCCTGCAGTCACTGCTCCCAGAGCAGACACAAATTTCACACTGTTCCCTCTCATCTTCCAACTGAATTAATGGAAGAAACTCTGCAAGAGTCAGAGCAGATTTCCTGACACCTCAGAAAGCAGGGTCTTTACCACTTCAGGACTGAAATAAAAAAAAAGACAAAACAGACAGTCAAAATCATGGGGTAGTAGAGCATGCCCCATCTCTTGTGCTTGGTTCTACTCTCATTTCCAAGCACTCAGCCAGGAACCTGGATGCCAACCAAGCTGCAGCTCAAACCAGTACAATGAAGGTCAGACACAGAACTGAGGAAAAAAATAGTATTATTTGCCTGTCTTACTTTTTTCTATATAGAATGGGTGTTGGATGCTATACAGAGGCAAACAGAGCATCTGTTTTTAAGAGTGTAAGCACAACATGGAGAGAATGTTAAATTCTTTAGAGAAGAACTCCATGTGGAATGGAAAGAGGATAGGAGAAAAATAATGCCATTATTAACAAATTCTCCTCAAGGATCTCAAACTCATTTCCATGATCCATTTCTGCATTATTACCTGTTGCACTTGACACAAGTCAAATGTAAGACAGAGGGGGAAAAAAGGAATTCTAGTGAGAACAGAACATGTGGGAAGAGTACAACAAAACTATGGTATTTAACAAGAGCGGCAGAGTTGCAACATCTCCTGCCCCCCCATCAGCAGCACACATTTCAGCTGTTCTATGGTTGGACCTAGCTACTGGGGGAAAAATACACCATTTTAAAAAATAAATAAGTAAATAGAACCAAGAGAGCTCCAGCATCCTGAATAAATCAGCTGAGCAACAGGATGTCAACAGTGACATGTGTAAGACCAGAAATACTGGAAAGGAACAGCCAACTCCTCCCACACTGGAGGGTTTAACTGATGAGTAAAGACAGCAGAAGCTCTTTGCTGCAGACACCTTGTGGAACAACAGGTGAAGCTGCTTAAAGAGGTGCTAAAAGAGAGAGTTATACCTGATGTATCTGCATGACACA
>JACBWW010000007.1:18536900-18655193 GCA_020086605.1 Lanius collurio | reverse complement strand
GCCCCGCTCCGCCGGGCGGGGGGGGCGAGGGGGCAGGACCGGCGTGTGCGCTGTGAGTTGGGGGGGGGGAACCACACGGTCGCGTTTACGGCTGGGCTGAAGCTCCCCCTCCCCTCCCCTCGCTCGGGGCACGCCGTCCCCGTCCCCACGGGAAGGGAAGGAAGGAAAGGCCGGTTTGCGGGACTCGAGGCAGCTTTGTCACTTGGTCGCTGGCGTCCGCTCGGGAAGGGAGGGGGAGGGGGGCGCTTTATTCTGTGCCGCAGGTAGCGGTGACAGCCGGGGTGCCGGGAGGGGGGTACCCCCTCTTCCTGCCCGCGCCCCCGTGCATGTGGCTTTAGGCGCGGTGAGCAGCGAGCTCTGACTGCCGTCCTCAGCCTCTCCTCGGGCAGCCCGCCATGAGACCCCGGCATCTCCCGGGGAAGGGTCCGGGGGAAACTTCCTCGGGAGCCCGCGGGGGGCTGGCCGGGATGGGAGGAAGGAAAAGGACAAGGCGAGCATCGGGCCCCACCAAATCACATCCAGCGGGCACCTCCGCGCTGTGCTGGGAAGGGGCGTTCGTGCTTCTTTTATAGACACCGCTCGTTAGCATATCGCTGTTCGCCACGCCCATCGGGGGCACTGATAGGGCGGGGGCGTCCCCACGGGCCAGCCACGCCCCGCCTCCCCACGCGGATTGGCTCCCGGGCTGGGCTGTCCCGTCTCGCGCCCCCGCCCCCTCGTGACGTTTCGACAAGCAACTTTTCCGTGGGGTTGATTTGAATATCTCGGCCGGCCCCGGTCGGCGCACTCTGATTGGCCGGAGACGCAGCAAGGGGCGGGGCAACCTTGGCCGTCCGGAGTGTGACTGACGTGTCCGGGGCGGGGCGGGGGGGCGCTGCTCCGCCCTCCGCCCCTCGCTCGTGAATGGCCGGAGAGGGCGGGCGCGAGTGCGCTCCTGCCCGCCGTGATTGGTCGCTGTTCCCTGTCAATCACTTGTTTGTTCGTCCCGCCCGCCGTGATTGGTCGCTGTTCCCTGTCAATCACTTGTTTGTTACTCCAAGCGGGTCCGTTCGGCTCCGCTCGCGACGGTGAGGGCGGAGCCGCTCCGCCCCCCCCCCCGGTCCCACGGCAGGTTCCGCGGGGACGTCCCGGTTTCCTGCCCGAGAACAATGGCGGCTCCGTCACCTCCGGGGCGGCCCCGGGCGCCGCAGAGGGACGGGGAGGGGGCCGGGCTCTCGCCTGTGTCCCGCTCGCTGTCGTTCCGCGGTGTCTCAGCCCCCGTGAGGCTGCGGAGCTGCGCTGAGAGTAAAGCCCTGGCGGCATGGTTTCCCCCCGGCTGAGCGGCGTTTGAGATGCAGGGAGTGTGCGTTCGCAAGTCGCGCAGAATGCAGCTTTCCGCTCCTGCAGGAGGGCGCGGGAGCGCAGTTTCCTGGAATTCCCGTGAACTCGGGCTCCCGGGCCGCAGCACGGCCGCCCCGCCGGTTCTCTGGGCCGCTGCACGGAGCGGGCAGCGCGCTGCCGAGGCCGGTGCTGAGCATCCTTGGCTTTGCGGCAGCTGCCGCTCCGTGTCTCTCATACCAAACGCGCCCGCGCCGGGCTCCCAGCCTGCAGCCAGCGCTTCTCCCGCACAGCAGCGCCGGGCCGGGAGCTGCTGCCGGGTAGGAATGGCAGCGTGCAGGGCTAGAACTGAAGTTTTCCCAACGCCCAACTTCAGTCAGTAATGGTTTTGTGCTGTTGCGACAGACTGTTGTTATTCATGGAAGATGCCCACCCACCAGATTTAGGTGGGTTAAACTGATGAGATCACTCACGTGCCAAAGCTTAAAGCATAAAACTTCTGGTTTTGAGCCATTGAAAATGATTAGCACAGCTTTTTCAGCCTTCCTGAATGTGGAATCTGCTGTATGTTTGAAGGGTCTTTTGTTGGCACTTTGGGTTTGGCTTTCTTTTTGGTATTTTTTTGTTGTTGATTTGTTTTGGCATCTTTTTGTAGGTAGAAAAAAACCACAGCATTTGCTTGAGATGGTTAATAGCATATCGGAATACTGATTTGGTTAGATAGGTTATATTGCAGAACCAGCTGAGAGGTCGTGCTTAACCAACGTGTGAAGGACAAGCTGCAGCTCTAAAATCTTAAGTAAAGCTTGCATAATATTTCCTTGTCTTCACTGGAAATGATGTGTCTTTAAAAACTCTGCCCAGGAAAGACAAAACCTAAACTCTTGGTTTGCATATATGTCCCATTCTCCAATAAATAAATAAATAAATAAATAAATGTAACTTTCAAAAAGTTTTGGTAGTGCCAGCTGCACATATGAGAGATCCTGGTTTCTGTTAGATGAATTGAGGTCAGATTTTATATCTCAGTATATTTTGCTTCTCTAAGACAGAATATTCTGACCTGTGAGAAAGGGAAAATTCAGAGAAGAAAGGAGATGCAGGAAAAACATTTCATGTGTTTTTGAGGAGTAAAAATGCTGAGTGTCTTGTGTGCTTTAGTTGATTTATGTGTCTTCATGAAACTCAAAAACATCTTCTTAAAATTAGGTTTCCAGCACTATTTTTGAAACTCTAGACACTTTGCATTGTTGTTTCTTGTAAACTGTTAGAACAATCCTTGAGGTGCAATTCAGGATCTAATATATTTTCAGGGCTACCATTTTAAAGTAGAAACTCTAGCTGTTCCCATTGTCGCCTATCATCTTTAATGTTGTCTTTCAACTTTATCTCCTGTTCTGCAGTAAATATTTAATGAAGATAAAAAGTAGCAACATGTATTGTACAGAAAGTGTAGGTAAGAAATAATCTAAACATCCTGGATATTGTAGTCCTAGTTCTGCAATCCAGAGATTTACATGGCCTCATATTTTCAGCAGAAAAGCTTGGCAGTATTGGATGAAATAGCTTTGGGTCCAGCCCATGCATTTGGTGCTTCTGCATCTCTTGTCAAGTAACCAACAATGTGCTTCTACACTGGTTTGTGCTTTCCTTCTATCCCCCTGTCTTTCTCCCGCTCTGTCATTCACTGAAAATGTTAATGTTGTTATACAGAAAATGATCATTCATTTCCCTTCTAATTTTGCAGTTAATTTTGGAACTTTTGATAGTATGTGTAATTGTTTAGTTAGTTCTTTTTAATTACTGAAAAGCTTAAAGGGAAGGATTATCAACATATGTAAAAATATATTTAGTCACTTTTTTCTTCTAAATCAGCATTTGCATTCCATTCCTATGGGACCAACTAGAACAAAAGTAATCCAGTGGAGTCATGAGCCGCTTGTCAGATACGAGCTTCAGGGAATCTGTCTTTGATCAGCGCTGCATGTTACCAGAAGTTTTTGCTGTGTGGAAGGAAAAATGGGAGGTTTTGTTTTGCCATTCTCCCTGTCAGAAATATTTATAGTTTTTATTTCTTCTTTGCAGAGATTCTGAAGGACCTGGATGATTACTATGAAAAATTTAAACGAGAGACAGATGCTGTGCAGAAGAGAAGAATGTTGCACTGCATACAGAGAGCCTTGATTCGAAGTCAGGAACTGGGCGACGAGAAGATCCAAATCGTCAGTCAGATGGTAGAGCTCGTTGAGAACAGAACAAGGCAAGTGGACAGCCACGTGGAACTGTTTGAGACTTGTCAAGAGACTAATGACACCACTGGAAACAGTGGGAAAGCCAGCCAGGATAAGTCGAAGAATGAGACAATCGCACAGGCTGAAAAGCCCAACAACAAGAGGTCTAGGAGGCAAAGGAATAATGAAAATCGAGAAAATGCCTCAAATAATCATGATCATGATGACATCACCTCAGGAACACCAAAGGAGAAGAAAGCAAAAACATCCAAGAAGAAGAAACGATCCAAGGCTAAAGCGGAGCGGGAAGCTTCTCCTCCTGACCTTCCTATTGACCCTAATGAGCCAACATACTGCTTGTGCAACCAAGTCTCCTACGGAGAAATGATAGGATGTGATAATGATGAGTGCCCCATTGAATGGTTTCACTTTTCTTGTGTGGGACTCAACCATAAACCAAAGGGGAAATGGTACTGCCCCAAATGTAGGGGAGAAAACGAGAAAACTATGGACAAGGCATTGGAGAAATCCAAAAAAGAAAGGGCATACAATAGGTAGTTTGTAGACTTTTCATAGTGAAGGAAAAAACCCACCAAACCAGTGTATTTATTGTCAGTGTCACCTTTGTTGAGGTGAAAGGGTTGTAAAATGTATATTTTTAAAGGAGGTTTAAAACTGAACCATTCCTGTTACAGGGACGGCAATAAGCAATTTTGGTTTTGATTTGGTAAGCTGTAACAAGAATGTGGTCTGTGGACCAATGTATTCCAAAAGTAAAATTACAAGAATATTCGTGTGTTTCTTAAAAGATAAATTAATAATATTTTTTTTTCCTTTTTTTTTTTTTCTTTTAGTGCTGGTAGCACTGTACCCATTAAAATTTTGACAAATGTCTCTGAAATGTAATTTTGTTTTCTCTAATGAAAAATGTTATTTACCTTTTGAGCAAAATTGTTAAATAGTTTAACCACCTGGCTGTATCTGAATAAAGCTGCAATACATTGCAAATGTAACTTCTTTTGGTGATATGCAAGAGCAAACAAAAGGAGGGTAAAATTTGATTCCTGCTACAAAGTGTCAGTATAACAGTTCAATAGCAAATGTTTAAATAGGCTTAGAGGATTATTTTTTAAAACAAAAAGTTAATGGTTAAATTTTAAACAACAAATATTTTATATGCTGGCCAGGTACCACAGAGGCCATTTTAAAATTATTGAATATGTTTTATATTTAACTGGGAAGTGGTTTAGTAATGAGACATAACATAAATGAAGCTTTATACTGTCACAGATAGTGGTGTAGCAATCCTTAATTTGTTTAAGTTGTATAAATGTACATTTTAAGTGGAGTTGCACTTACTGTATTATACTTGGAAATGCAGCCAAATGCCGTTGTGTAACCAATGTGCATTTCCTGCTGTATGTATGAAAATTGTACAGATGTGATATTAAGAAATAAATGAAATGACTTTGACAGTTTGCTCCTTTAGCAATCTTGTTTCATGATCATTCATATGACTCAAAAAAAAAAAAAAAAAAAAAAAAAGAAGAAATTTGTCTTTAACTTCAGCAGCTCCAGCAAACTGCTGCTGGGACACCTGAAACTGTTGTAGTGGTAACCAAATTACAGTTCTGATAATGAATCTTCATAGAGCTTATGGCCAGCAAAGTCATAGGAGAGCCAAAATAGCATTTAAATTTCCATTCAAATCTTCTCATTTTGTGCTTGCAGTCACTCCCAGAACCAAACATTTATCTGAAAATCAATAGTACAGAGCTGGTCTTGTTCAATTGTTTTTGTGCGTTTTCACTATGGCTATAAATTACTCCCTGCTTGTTTCCAGGATCTTTTGGGTTTCTGCATTTCAAAGTATTACTGCAGCTGTTCCAGGGCAGGCCTTTTTATTCTTCATGGTGACCCCATACAAAAACACTTGGTGTGATTCAGGTGCTGTGCCAGATACCCAGTCCTCTGTCCCTTGGATGGATAGTGAAGCTTGGTCAGGCTGTTTCTTTCACCAGCGTGGCTGGAGGGGCCGACATTCTGACTGAGCAGATTTCACCTCCTGTCACCCTGTGGGCCTTCATCCAGGTGAGAAGGGAACAGGACCAGCAGTAGGAAGGCCATGGAAGTGAAGGTTGTTAAATCTTCAGTCTTGCATAAAAACAGGAGAGCCTGGTGTTGGTATTTTTTAGAACACAGCCTTCTCTCTGTATAATGGTACTGTTTTGTTTCCTGAACAGTGAAGTCCTACCACTGAAATTATGCTTTCCCCCCCATATATTCCAGAAGATCCTTCCGTTGGAAGTAGGGGTTTGGATCTGCTGAACATGAGACAGCTGAAGGGGCTCAGTGTTTTCTAAAGAGGTATTGACACGCACCTAAAATGCACTGCCTCATCTTGCATGGATATTCCCTGCCAGACAGACATGCTCACAGGGACAAGTGGAAGTCCTGTTTTACTTCTAAATAGGTGTGCTAAATGTGCACATCTGCATTCGTGTTTCCAGTCCCTACAGACTGTCACGTTACACTGAGCCACCTCTGCCCGGGGCAAGAGCCTGCTCCGAATCGGTGTCCTGTTCCTGAGGTGGTTTAGGGTTGATGTGTAATTTTTCTGCTCTCTTACCCTTCCTTCTTTTCTCTAAAGCCACCTGGTTTTCCATTCTCCCTACACACTTAGTGGTCTTTCCCGCTCCTCCCTCCCTCCCTCCACCTGCTGTTGTTGTGGCTAATGCTGATGTTTCTGGTCTTTTCTGCCTCAGCTGTTCTGTCGTCCTCCCGCCAGCCTATGCTGAGAACATCAATACATAGCAGCAGGACTGTACTAGCAAAACCCCAGTGAAACTTTATATAGGAACTAGTGCAGACACGGTTTCAAACCAAGCCTTTTCCACAAAATGTCTGCATTGATTCTGCAGGATATTTTGAATGTGAAAAGCCAGGAGGAAACAACAAAAGTGCAAAAGAGGATGGTAAGAATGTTCAGCTAAAGATGGGTCATATCTATACTGCCCTTAAATATTTCCAGCTACTGAAGGCTGGCTCTCATATGTGGTCTCCCATATTTCAGTCTGTTGCTGAAGACAGCTGCTGATCTGTAAAGCAGCTTGGAATTACATCCCTTTCCACATTTTTTCCCAGGCTTGTGTTACCTCCCCAACTCACCCTGTTACAGGCTGCAACACTGTTCTGCTCCTTGGCCCTGAGGGCTGAGTGGACTGGCACGGGACAGTTTGACAGGTCTGGTTTCAGCCGATGGGCACGATTAGTTGGATACAAGGGACTCTGCAGTGGCACTAAGCTGTCTGTCGATGGAAGTGGAGCCATCTCGTGTTATACTGACACACTGCCAAGTGCTGCAGACTGTGCAAACTTTGTCCTGGCTTTGGTACTTTGTCTAAAATGCTGCCTTAGTTATTCAGAGGGAATTTAATGGCCACAAGAAACTTCCATCTTTTGAACCAATTTTTGTTATTTCTGAGTGACAAATCAGCTGCTTTGCAAGCTTTCTTATATTGGCCAGCAGAGTGATTTGGAGAGATCATCTGCAGGTTTGAGAAATTGTTTGACTCTCTTGGTGACCCTTTCCCACTGGGGCTGCCAACAAACTGTCTGAGTGAGAGGGAGGCTCTTCTAGCAGCTGACCTAAGGCTTCTTCTCCGTTTCCCATGGGCTAGTGAGCAGCTCTCAGGTGTTGTAGCAGTAATGCAAAATATAAAAATCATCAGGCATTTGCTGAGGAGGAAGTCAGCAGCAGGAGTCACAAACTTGTTAAACTTCTCGTTGAAATCATTCAGGCACTGTAACTGCTGCTCCTCTGTGTGGTAGGTGTAGCAGGTATGTCTGTGTTGTATTGCTGAACCCTCGAGCTGATGATAAAGTCCTTCCAGCTACTGAAAAGTGTCGGTTCAACACTCAAGTCAAGGGAGCTGACAGCAGACCTTGCCCCTGAGTCATCCCTGTCCTTGGCAGCAGATTTGTTGTGCAGTGGGGCAGCTGGCAGTGCAGAACTGGTGCCAGAGGCATGAGTTGGGAAGTAAAAGGCATCAGTCAGGGAGCCCTTTGGGTGCTATGTCAGCTCCAATTGCAAAATGTTCCCAACAAGTTGAGGAGGGAGCGAGAGAGCCACTGCAAGCCTGAACCAGCAGAGCAGAGCATCAGTTTCAACAATTGTACCATCTGAAACTATCCCAATTAAACAGAACTGCTGTCTCCATTGAGCAGCAGCAACCTTGGCCATGCATATCATTAGGTTTAAATAGGTTTCTTACTAATTAAGCACAGTTGCTGATAAACTGTATCCTAATTTCTTGGTGCGTGCAGAATAAATACAATCAAATTGGACTGCTCCACTGTTTTAATTTTTCATTGGGTATTTTCAGTTAATCTTTTAAATTGTAATAATAATGAAAGAGATAAAAATACTGTAAACTGTTTCACAGGATATTATTTAAAATTCTGTAAGAGAAATGCTTCAAATCAATATCTTTGTAGTGAATTCTGCTGTTTTAGTTAGACTTATCATCATTCTTATGGCCTATTTGCTATATATATGTAAAAGCCCCCCATTGTACAGGAATAGCTCAAAGGAGCTAATAATTTCTGAGTATGAAAAGTAGTGCAAGGAAAAGTAGTGTGAGTATCAAAAGAGCAATGTGAGTTCTGTAATGTCAAAAAACAATCGAGTTAATAATGGTCCATGCAGTTTCCTACCTTCCCAGCTGTTGCTGAAATCCCAAATATAAAAAAACAGGAGGAATGATACAGTAAGGAAGAGCAGCAGAGCAAACGTAGTATGCATAGGAAGTGCTGTAAACAGTATTAAGGTTTTCTCCCGAGATTACATTTCCAAGATTATTTTTCCCAGTAGGCATTATTTTTCCTGATAGTCAAAAAAATCAAAGGAATCTCTGTCCTGTCTCAGAGCAGAAAAAGCTGAATTAGTGGCCAGGACAGTTGTGTGGGGGCTGGTGGTGCTCCCCAGTTGCAGCCAGGATTCCCAGGTTAAATTATTCCTTCAGTTCACTTTATAAACTGCTTGCCAGTGGTGGAAGGAGAAGGAAGGTGGGTGATAACAAGCTTTAAAAACAAGTACCAGTATATAAATTTCTCTTACTTGAGAATTGTGGATTAACTTTGTGTCTTAAGATCCTGCTTTGGGTCTGGCTGAGATGGAGCTGTGCCCTCACAGTGCTGTGCTTTGCATTGGGAGCTGGAAAGGAGCTGATAACACTCCAGTGTTTTGGCTGCTGCTGAGCAGAGCTGGCAAAGCCTCAGCTCTGTCTTTCCAACATTCTGCCCCCACATCAGTAGGCTGGGAGCGGGCAAGATCTTGGGAGGGGACACAACTAGGCCAGCTGACCCAAACTGACCAAGGGGATATTCCATACCATATGACGTCTGCTTGGATATAAAAGCTAGGAAAAGGAGGAGGAAGTGGGGGACATTTGTTATGTACAACATTTGCCTTCCAGAGCAACTGCTGCGTGTCCTGAAGCCCTGCTTCCTGGGAAGTGGCCAGACATCACTTGCTAATGGGAAGTAGAGAATAAAATCTTTGCCCTTTCTTCCTTTGCTTGTGCATGCGCAACCTTTCACTTTTGCTTTGCTGACCTGCCTTATCTCAACCTACGAGCTGTTTTCCGTCTTATTTTTCTCTCCCCTGACCAGCTGAGAAGGGGAAGTGATAGAGTGGCTTGGTGGGCATCTGGCATCCAGCCTGGGTCAACCCACCACAGTCCTTTTTAGTGCCTGATGTGGGGTGAGAAGACGGTGCCTATTTATTTGTATTGCATGCTATAGTAATATTAGTTACCCAGTAGCAAGCTCCTGTGCAGAGCACAGTTTGTCAGCTGCCCTGCTTATCTCTTTATTTTGCTGAGTTTGGGAACATGTTAATACAAACAATGGCTCTGTGCTTTTGCCTGGCATTGACGGCCTTGCTGTGCTGGGGGAACTATCTTGTGGAGACAATGAGGGAATACATCTCTCTCTTCCTACCCGGAATTGATGTAGATGCTTTTGTTATTCAGGCTCCCATGGTCCTTGTTCATCCTTACATGATCTGTTTAATTAGTACTGTAAGCATATCATGGGGTTTGTGGAATCTGATGTCTTGCTGGTGTATGAGAAAACAAATTTTGAGTGAGGTGGTATCAAAATGTTCCCTGAAGAGGTCAGTTCCTGGGTGGCAGGGTGCGTGGAAGGATTTGGGCAGGTTCCTAGGGCGGTTATCACCTCCTGTTGCCTGGGACTTTACACCTGAGCAGGTGATCAACCCTGACAAACTGACCCATCAGCTGATAGAGGGGTGCCTTGCCCAACCCAGTGAAAACCAGCAGCTTCTCGCCCTGTGCTGGGGCCTGGCCTGTGCCTACCGAGCCATAGTTCAGTACTCTCAAAGGACTGTGGCTGAGGCAGGGACACAAACTGTGTTTGAGGACACGATGGTTGAGATAGGGACCCAGACCACAACAACTACTGTAACTGTGCCACTAATGGAAAAGAAAAAGTGGACAAGGAGAACTACAAGTCCTTATCATCAATTAGAAAGGGGGGAAGAAGAGGAAGAAAAAAAAGATGAGGAAGAAGAAAAAGAAGACAAAGAAAAAGAAGAAAAGGAAGAAGAAAAAGAAGAAAAGGAAGAAGAAAAGGAAGAAGAAAAAGAAGACAAAGAAAAAGAAGAAAAAGAAAAAGAAGAAAAAGAAGAAAAGGAAGAAGAAAAGGAAGAAGAAAAAGAAAAAGAAGAAAAAAAAGAAGAAAAAGAAGAAAAGGAAGAAGAAAAGGAAGAAGAAAAAGAAAAAGAAGAAAAAGAAGAAGAAAAAGAAGAAAAGGAAGAAGATAAAGAAGAAAAAGAATTATCAGAAAAGGAAGTGTCTGATCAAGAAACCAGTTCTTCAACAAATAAATCAAAGAAAGGAGTGAAAGAATTCAAACAGGAAACAGAAATTATCTGGTCTCTGACATCATCAGAACTTCGAGAATTACGGAAAGATTACAGCCGCCAGCCAGATGAGCAGATTTCTGCCTGGCTGCTTCGATGCTGGGATTATGGGGCTGATGGTCACCTGCTGGAAGGTAGGGAAGCCCAACAGCTGGGATCCCTTGCTAGAGATCGAGGAATTGAAAGAGGAATTGGACAAGAGACAGCAATTTGCAGTCTCTGGAGAAGACTCCTCTCAGGTGTGAAGGCAAGATATCCATTTAAGGAAGATCTTGTGAACTCCCCAGGAAAGTGGACCACTGCAGATGAAGGTATCCAGTACCTGAGAGAATTAGCAGTGCTGGAAATCATCTATAGTGATCTAAAAAATGATAACATCTCTAAAGATCCAGAGGATGTCCCTTGCACAATGGCCATGTGGAGGAAGGTAATTCAAAGTGCCCCTGCATCATATTCTAACAGCTT
This sequence comes from Lanius collurio, assembly GCA_020086605.1. Classification (NCBI taxonomy): domain Eukaryota; kingdom Metazoa; phylum Chordata; class Aves; order Passeriformes; family Laniidae; genus Lanius; species Lanius collurio. The sequence continues at coordinate 18,644,234 of JACBWW010000007.1, read as the reverse complement.
GGCAGCAATATATTACCCAGAAATGGATACACCAACTGTAGAGAGAGTGTCTTTCTGGCTCCAAAACTTAGAAGAAACTCCTTGTACCTCCTCATCCCTACAGGCCAGCACCTCAGCTGTCAAGGGTAGTCCAAGAAATCAGTCTTCTCCTGCCCTGATCAGAGGGAAAGAGATGCCCAGACACATGACACGTGGTGCACTCTGGTTCTTTCTGTGTGATCAGGGGGAGGACATGAGGAAGTGGGATGGTGAACCCACCTTTAAGCTGGAAGCCCGTGCCCGTGAACTGAGAGAGAAGAGGGCTGTTAAGAAGGGGCCACCCAAGAAACTTGTCTGTTTAGTTTCTGCAGACCCAAGACAGCAATCAGCAACCTCCCAGACACAGAAGAACTGACATTGTCTCTCTTGATCCTGGTGAGGACACTTCTGGTCTGGCACTGCAAGGGTCAGGCAGTGTACACTCTAACCAGGAGCAGGAATAGAGGGTCCCTCCCTTCGGCCAGGAGGAGGAAAGGGATGACTGAGTATATTGGATTTGATAGCCTGGCACATCAGACCCACAGAAGTATATAAGGCTTTGGTAGATACTGGTGCATAGCATACGCTAGAGCCACAGGGGCTCAGAACCCATTTGGATCTCTGGAGTGAACAGGGGTTGCCAAGAATTTTCTGTTTTGGAGGCTGAAGGGAGCTTAACAGGGGACAAGTGGGAAAGTACCCTGTTGTGACTAGCCCAGAGGCCCCTTGTATCCTTGGAATTGCCTGCCTCAGGAGAGGGTACTTCAGGGACCTAGAGGGGTACCAATGGCTTTTTGGGGTAGCTACAGTGAACAAAGAGAAGATCAAACAGTTGTCCACCCTGCCTGGCCTCTTAGAATATCGCTTCCTCCTGGGATTGCTGCAAGGTGAAGAACAGCAGGTGCCAGTTGCTACCAAGACAGTGCACCAGCAGCAGTATCGCACCAACCAAGGTTCCATGGCTCCCATCCAAGAGCTGATTCATCAATTGGAAAGCCAAGGAGCCAGCAGCAATCCTCAATCACCTTGTAACAGTCCCACATGGCAGTGCAAAAGTCTGATGGAGAATGGAGATTAGCATAGGCCACTGTGGCCTAAATGAAGTCAAAGCACCCCTAAGTGCTGCTGAATCAGACATGTTAGAACTCCAATGTGGAGAGTGTCAAATAAACCTGGAATTGACTGCTCCAGGGGATGGAAACACAGTCCTACTATCTGTCATGGGTGTTTCACATCGCCTATCACCCACAAGCCTCTGGAAAGATTGAGATGTGTTATGGACTGCTGAAGACTATGTTGAGAGTGTTGGGCAATGGGGCATGGAAGCATTGGGATGCAAATTTAGCAGAAGCCACTTGGCTGGTTGACACTAGGGGATCTGCTAACCGCCCTGGTCCTGCCCAAGCTAAACACATACACACTGTGGGAGGAGATAAGGTCCCTGTACTACACACAGGGAAGTGGCTGGGGAAGTCAGTGGGGATTTCTCCTCCCAAGGGAAAAGGCAAACCCATTCATGGGATTGTCTTTGCCCAAGGACCTGGGTGTACTTGGTGGGTGATGTGGGAGGATAGGGAGAGATGGTGTGTGCCTCAGGGAGATTTGACCTTGGGGGAAAAATAATCTGTGGTGTGAGTTGTATGTTGCAGAAAGTAAAGCAGCAAGAGTGACATGAACTGGTGAAGACTGAATTTTACAGGGAGCAAGGCAAGTGCGACAACAACACGAGCCAGGCTGGTGTCGGTGCCCAGTGATCAAGTGTGCTGCTTCTCCTGTCCTGAGCACCCATCCTGATGGAGAAGAATCCAAGTCATTGACTGTTTCTGAACATCTGGAGGGGCAGAGGAAGCCCGTGGAATGGGAAAATTATATCTATCTGTGAAAGGACTGGGGATACTAGTTAGAAAATGTTTGAAGCTGTATGTTGGGTATAAAGATGGTTTAAGGTTGTGGTTTAAGGTGTAAGTGTTGGTAAAAAGGGATTTCAGTAATGAGAAGTAAATACAGTGGAATAGTTAGAAGATTACATTTTGTGGGATCTGAGTATGACACAAATGGTATGGAATAACGTGTGGAGATTTTATTTGGTCTGGCTGAAATGGAGTTTGTTTTCCTCATTGCATTGGGAGCTGGAAAGGAGCTGATAACACTCCAGTGTTTTGGCTGCTGCTGAGCAGAGCTGGCACAGCCTCAGCTCTGTCTCTCCAGCATTCTGTCCCCCACATCAGTAGGCTGGGAGGGGTGAGATCTTGGGAAGGGGACACAACTAGGCCAGCTAACCTGAATTAGCCAAAGGGATATTCCATACCATATGATGCCTACTCAGATATGAAAACTAAGAAAAGGAGGAGCAAGTGGGGAGCATTCATTATTTACAATGTTTGCCTTCCAGAAAACCTGTACACGTGATGAAGCCCTGCTTCCTGGGAAGTGGCCAGACATCCCTTGCTGATGGGAAGTAGAGAATAAAATCTTCGGGGTTTTTGCATTTGCTTGTGTGCACACAGCCTTTTATTTGGCTTTAGTAAACTGCCTTATGTCAACGTCCGAGTTGTTTTCCATCTTATTTTCTCTCCCCTGTTCAGATGAGAAGGGGGGTGTGGTAGAGTGGCTTGGTGGGCACACTTGGCATCCAGCCTGGGTCAACCCCCTACACACCCTTGAGAAGGACTGCTGGCTTTGCTGTCCTCTTCAATACCTTGATAGTTCAGGGTAACGATTTTAAAGACCTTGCATGCTATACATGTAGTCACAGTAGATGACTCCTACAGATACTGCAGTAACAAAGAGTGTAAAATTAATCCCACCCAGATGGATGGACACTTTGCAAAAGTCAAAATTCTTTTTAGTTGTCGTGGTGAAAATCTAATCTCCATCCAAATTTTAAGAATCCAGTGATGTAGGGAGCAAAAGATGTGTCTGAAATGTCAGAATTCCTTGCAGTACAGTAATTTGAGTCTATATACTCCTGTGCACTGAATCTGTCCCCCTCAAAAAATGTTTCAAGGTAATTCCTCCATGCAGTCCTATGGACAGTAACAAGAATACTAACTTTTAAGCTGCTTTAAATTATTTGTTTTATTTTCCATAGCATACTTCCATAAGTCATCCTTCTTTTGTGGCCATTAGCTGAGACTGAGGGCTGGAATACACTCTGTGGGATCTGCAGAGGATGCAGGCTGTAGGTGCCTTCATGAGCGTGGTACATCTGTTGTCCACACTGATGCTGGCCGAACTGGACCTGAACTTCTGCTTTGCTTCCTGCTCTAGGGAAAGGATCCTGATGCAAAGAATAGGGAGTTGACTCTTGCATTTGGCTTGCTGACAAGTGGGGCCCTAAAACATTAATGTATCCCAGGCTCATAGCTCAGCATTAGGGAAAAAAACCAAAACCAAAAAAACCCCAAAACCTTAAAATAAACTTGAACCCATTATGTGAATAATGCAAAACTTGTGCAAGATAAATAGAATCACCTTTTTGCTCTCACTTTGTGGAAGAATTAGTGCAATTTAGATGGCTGTTTTCCCCTCAGTGGTATACATCCTGAACTCCCTCATCATACAATACACTCCACTAGTTCGATTTTTTTCAAAATAAATCAAACTTGGAAGAAAAAAAAGGTATTTAGTGATAAGGATTAGAAATACAAGTGAATTGTTCGTAAATTATTCACCTGCATACAGAAAGGAATGTTTTGCAATGCTAATTAAAAGATATATATCAGGGGACTGTTCTTTCTGCCAGCCTCCTCTCTCCTTGAGATTTGTGTGGTTGTGTCTGAAATAAAATGCTCTGTTCTCATAATAGCTTCTTCAGTCTCATAACTTTGGGAACAGACAATTTAGCAAGAGCCCTATCAGTAAAAGATGAATTGTTAGATTCATGTTCCACACAGCGATTTTATTCAATAGCTAAAAGATTAAGGGCAATTCTTTCAGGAAAGTCCCCTGAGTCTGAGTGCTTCAGTTTGTAGGTGTCTTTGGAGGACATTGGAAGTAGAGGGAAATAAATGTAACATGTCTTAAACTTTAATCAAGTCTAATCTACTTTAAAACTTTGATCGTGATTATATCATTTTGGCATAGTGTCACTGCAGAAGAGTAATAAGATTTTTGGAATGCCCTGATTTTTCATCTCCATACTTTATAAGGATTTTATTTATTTTATATTTTGTCTCAGTTTTTTATCTGCTGACCCTATTCTGGTTGGATTGGAGGCAGCTTCAAGAAGACAAAAGTACTATTTTTAAAGTAAAATTACTGATACTGCTCTCAATCTTTGTTATCCACACTAATATTTTTTTTCTGGGAATGTAGAAGGTGTGGTGAGAGCTCCTTAATGCTGAGCCCTTAGAATTAGCACAAAGGAATTTTACAAAAGGGAGAGACTTATAAAGAGTGGAAGTAAGGCTACAATACTGAGGTAAACAATGGGACTTTGCTATCAAAAGCAATCCTCCCTGGGCTAGAATAGATTTAAAGGAATTCTATCTAAATGGCTTCAAGGGAAATAGAGCATTGAATTTCCAAATAAAAGATAAACACAAATTATGTGATACTCCTGCTAGCTTTGATGAAGTGACTGGAGGCTGTTACATGTCAGGGCAGTAGTGACACTTTGCAAAGCCAGAATTGTGTCACACTGCACGATACTGAAGAGCTGTTAGAAGTGGATTTCCAGGGTGTCCTACCATCTATAGTTGTTAAGTTATGGAAGGCACTGTTGGCGAGAAGGTGGCACTCACGTCCTTGGAGATTTCAAGGGAAGCCAAAGAACCTTCACTGTTCAAGTCAGAGGCCAAGGGTTGTCTTATTATGTCTGGCAGAGCAGAAACAGGCAAAATTATATTTGACAACTCATTGTCAAGCCACAGCTAAGCAAGGTTCTCAAAAAAGCACAAATATTAACTTCCATGAGTAAACTGTTCATGTTTTCCATAGATGACTGAGGCAAATGTCAGACACTTGTATTTCAGGAAATATTAGGTGAAGAGATCTGCTATCTAATGCTATCACTGATAAAAGATGAAAACCAAGGAACTTCTGGAGGACAAGCTGAAGTTTGTACCAAAGGTTAAAAAGAACAGGTGTATCTTTATTTGTAAAACTGATGTAAATATTATTTTAGGTTTCATCGAACTTTATGAGGGTTCATTGCCCCATCCTTTCTAACACAGGGCTTTTTAGATAATTTCTTGCTTGAAGTAAAAACTAGAGCCACAGGCTTAGATATGCTATCAGTGTGGGTGGCTCCTTTCTATGCTGGACCTTCACCTGAATCTTTTTGGACAGCAGAGATTTCCCCCAGTGAAAATATAGGTAAGGCATCTCTACTCTGTAGCAAGCAGCTGCTGGAAACTGTTTTGTTAGCACCTTGAAAACACTGGTCAACAAAGTCTGTTTTTTTCTGGGATCTCTGTATTTTTATGGACACATCCTCCTGGTAGGTAGACAAGGATCTCACACACACTCTTTTTTTTCACTTTTTGTGTGTGTGTGGGTGTGTGTTTCAGAGGGGTGTCATAGATGAGTGGATGTGTTTCATTTTCTGCAATATACTAAATGAACCTTTGAAAGCTTATCTTTCTCCTCACCTGTCAATTGCTTCTGGTGGACAGTCTGTGGCAGTGGATGCACACTGTGGATTCGCAAATTCTGTCCATGCTTGCAGCATGAGGTGACAGTAACAACAGAGACACTTCTCCTTGTCCAGCACTGCTGAACTTGGACAGGCTTTAGGGGACAGGGTTGGGTTTCTGCAGTAGGAGAAGAAACGATTGTTATAGGATTGGAATTCCCAGCTGTCTGAAGCAGAATTCCCCTTCAGAGAGACATGAGCATTTCTCATTCCACACCTTTGCTCCTCCCAAATAATTTTAGGTAAACTGGGATAATCAAAAAATGACCCCAATAGAGAGGTGAAAGGATTTTACTTAAATTATGCCAGGTGTGCAGATGACTGTTTGTATGTAGCAGCACGTGAAAGAGGCTGTTATATAGGACTGTTTTTAAAAAAGCCAGAAGCAAAATTTGGAGAATGATTGGCAAATCAACCTTGTTTCAGTCTCTGGGAAAATCACAGAGTCATTTCTGGGCACATGAAGAACAGTGAGAGCCCTCAGCACAGCTTTACACAGGCAAATCATACCCACCCAGCCTGCTTGCCTTCTGCAATAAAATGACCACAACTGTGAATGTAGGGAGAGCCCTGGATCTCATTTACTTCAGCTTTAATGATGTGGCTGCAGTTCGTGTAAACTTTAGCAAGGCTTTTAATGTTGTCTCCCATCATATTCATGCATCTAAATTTGGAGGTTTTAGTCTGAATGGGTGGGAATCTAGAAAGGTAAGCAGCTCTTTGGATGGCTGGGCCCAGAGGACCATGGTTAATGGGTCATATACCATCTTCCTGGGAGCTGGTCATGAGTGGAGTGCTGCAGGTCTGTCCTGTGACCTGTTTGGCACCACTACCCTGGAGGAAGAGATGAAGAGCCCTTTACTGTGACAAGGTTGCGAGTGTCACCGAGCTGGAACGGTGGTACCATCAATAGGCTCGATGCTGCCATCCAGAGGGACCCGGGCAGGCCGGCGTGGGCGTCGGGCGGGAATCCTGCACAGCTCGACGAGGGCAGCTGAATTCACGCGGCTCTCCAGAAGTCCCCAGGGAAACACCTGCTAACGCTTATTTCAGAGACAAGAATCCATTGAAGCACTGGAGACAAGCTTGTTATTTCATCCGTGGGGATCAGCACTATAAAGAAGAAGCAAATAAGCAGAGTAACCCCATTAGCCCACGCTTAAATGATCCTGACACAAGTTTACAGCTCTGCAAAGTTTCTTGTTAGTTTTTTTCTTGGACAAAGATATTCCATGGTGATTTCTGTCAAATAGAACGTTTTCCTTAATTGGGATGAAGGAGAAGGGAATCCCTGGATCATGTAGTTCCTTATGTACTTATTTATGTTTTAGTTTTGCTGTGCCTCCGGCAAGTTCACAGCTCCCCACATCTTGTTTGTGGTAAATTTTAGACAAATTTAAAACTTGACGACTATTTCAGGCTGCTATATTTTTGTTACTACTTCAGCACCTGGAAGTGAGCAGAGCTGTTTGAAATGCTCACAGTGGTAGCAAGAAGTTTCATGCCAGAACACTACTTCTGAGTTTCTTAAATAAACTTCCACAGCAGCTGGATTTTCTGAGTTTAGCCATCCATGTGACTGGAGCGACACAGTACTTGTCTGGTCTTGGAGTGGTGTTTTCATCATTGCAATTTTCTTTCTATATATCCTGTAACTCAGGAAACAGGAGATTTCCAGTGAAGATACCATATTTATCAGAAAGGAAGTGGAAATTTTTCATGGAAAGGATGAGAGAAGACAGCATAGAATTGCACACAGGCCTATATTGTGGGTTGTGAGCTGATGCCTCTGCCACCCTGCCCTCTGTGCACGGTGTGAATTCCTAGCCTGGAATGGCTGTGTTGGCTGCCTCTGTGATGTCTGGAGGTGTGTGGTGGGCACAGCAGTACTACCACACCTACCCAAACTACAGTGATGTTACAGGCTACTGGAAGAAATTTTTCCAGTGGAGCTGAACCTGGTCCAAGGGACATTTATGGGATGCCACTGGCTTAAGTGCACAAGGCTTCATGTCCTGGGACCTGAAAGACTCAAGCATTGGTGATGCATGTCCACTTCTGTGTTCCAAAGTCTGTCTGAGAAGTTGGGGAGGGGGTCCCACACAGCAGGTTTATTTAGGTACACAGTCATATTTGGGATTGGTTTGGAAAATAGTCCTCTGTAGCAGCAAGATGTTCCTGGACATTATGTCTCACTTTTGCTCCAGGATGCCAGAAGAGAGGTGCAAGTGTCTGGCAAAGACACAGAGCAGGAGACGGGCACTTTCATCCTGTTGCAAAAGTAGCAGCCTTGAGCCTTGTGGAGGGTTGGCATGAGCCAAGGATGGAATAAGCAAGTCCCTGTCCCTTAGTGCACCCTGGAAGGACATGGGGCAGGGTGCTCCAGAGGGCCATGAGGTCATGTGCAGCCCCAGAGAACATGTAGACCTTCAAGGGGTGTTTTTCTTGATTGTGGTAGTGTGCCTGCGAAGCCACAGTTTATTGGTTTGCTGCAATTTGTCTGCTTTATGCTAATAGAGAGCTGCTTCTCCTACTTTTGAATTCTTTTAGCCCAAAGCAAGACCAGGCAGTTCTCTTGTGTATACTGGAAGCCTACTGTAAGAATCAAGAGTGAAGATGAACACAAATGAACCCAAAGAACAGGTGCTGCCGTAGAAGACTGGGAATTGGGACTAAACTGTCATTCACATGCACAAGCACAATTCCTACAGATTTCATATTTTACATCTCTACTATCTACACACACAATGTCTTGTCACCCTGTCCTTGCTATCCTTTCCATCTTCTGTGACCAAATCTACCGTCAAATAAATTCCTACAGCTTTCACCAAAGCCAACTGGAATTTAAAATATGTTTTACATTATATTGTAAGTAGAAGTCTTGTTTTCACAAGGTTCAGTACAGCTGGGAATTCATTTTTTTGTATTAGCATGTCTTGATTTTTCACAATGCAAATGTTGCTGGGCTTTTATGAGATTGGACACATTAAATTGCTCCTTATGAGTCCCTCTGTCATCATGAAATGTCTGGCTCACAATACCTGGATAAGTGCAGATTTGCTAATCACACTATGGGGAAAGTAAAAAAAAATCTGTTAAACAGACCAACTAGGAAAATAAAGTGGTGTCTGTAAGTTGATATTACTTGTTAAAATGTTAAAAATATTTATGTAATAGGATGGTAGCACTTTGAAAATGTGACTGTTTACAAAACAACAGAAGCAGAGATTGAAGTAATACAGATAGAAACCTTGAGACACTCATATCAAAACAACTCTCCCCTCCTGTGTCCTGTTACCCACTAGAGCAAAGACCTGTCTGCATTCACCTGCCTTACATCAGATTCACTTCCAGTATCAGCATCAACACCTCTCCAGTTATCACTGTATTGTGATGCAAGAGCCTAATTTCCACCCTGAAAGACCAGACACTGCCCTGACCTGAGCCCTGCTGCTCAGGCAATCCCACACCTTTTCCCATGATGCCATCCAGGGGATGGCAGCTACCCCTCTGCTGAGGTGTGCAGCTCAAAGCCAGACCTCTGCCCCACGCACATTTGCCTGCAGTTCATCCTGGGCCCATGGAAGTCCCCATCCACACACAAAGAGAGTCTGGAGACACCCAAAAAGAAAAGCTTTTGGCTGCCCCCAGTCCCTTCCCATGGGGCCAGGGCCATCCATGCTCTTCTTTGCAGGAGGCAGATGAGTAAGCATAGGTGAGGCACGGTGAGTAGCAGCCCTATTACACATTTCCTTGTCACTTCCCCACCAGACCCGGTGTTTATCTTGCAGATGATGAGCTGATCCTTTTAGCAAGAGAGTGAAGGAATGGCATCAGGAGCTAGGGTAGTAGCACTAGCATTGTCTCTCTTCCCCATTGCGCAGGAATGAGATCCACAAGGGTTATATCTTCCTCAGCCTTAAGGGAGATATGAAATAAAAGAGACAGCTAGAAGCTAGAAGCAGAGAAAGAGAAGGAAAGAAAGGGATATTTTAAAAAAAGGTCTCAATGAGTGAAAAGTTGACACCAGGACGCTGGTATCACATGAGATCTCTGCAACCTGGGATAACAATTTATCCAAACGAGTATGTGTACTGATTGGAGCTTGGTTCATCTGGGCAGTGCAACTGGTAAGCTAATTAATTGCAGGCCAGCTTTCCATGATGTAGTTGTTGGCTACTGTTATACACCCATAAACTGTTTGTACAGGGGTTTTCTTTGTCTGAACTAGGTATTATGTAAGTTTTTTTCTCTCTTAGAAATAAGCAAATCAGCAAACATGCAGTATTAAAAGGGGTGCTTTAATGGAACGTGAATAGGCTGAGGTTTGAACGAATCACGCCCCTTTGAATACTGATGTTCTCAGTCCATCTTTACTCAAGCAGCTTTTCACACTAAGTCTTCTCTGAAAAGTGCTTGGAAAATAAAATTTTAAAAATAGCAGCAGTTAGAAAAAATTAAATCCATATTTTTAGAAGAGCTGAAAAATACCAATACTTGCTTTTAAAGACCAGCAAGTTGTTATTTGAGAATTTCCAGGGTAGTCTGCAAGAATATGTATCACACCATCCCTGTGTGAAAGTGAAGGCTGAAGGGGACAGGAGGTATAAATGGGTTCAAGTGTCACAGCAAGCTGATGGGAAGCATGGATGGAGCAAGATGGGAATTTGGAGCACATTCTGAGGAGAGCAGAGCAGAAGGTGACATTTTGGCAGCCAATGCGTCTTTAAATGGGGTTGTGGTTACTATTTCCCTTTATCTTAAGGTTGGCTAAATTTCAGCTCTGTTTATTTATTATCTAAAACACTGTTTAGCAATCAGGACACTTACAGACAGAGGTGGCTGGCAGCCCTAGGGACTGATGCCCTGTCCCTCAGTCTGGGGACAGTTTCTCCATGCAGAGTGCACAGCCTTCCCTAGACAGGCAGCCATCACCTGCCCTCCCCTTGCAGCTGTGGCTTTCCTGCAAGGAGTGATGCTGCAGCAGGAGGCACCTGGGAGAAACCACACGCTGCTGGGCTCTGGGTCTTGGGTTATTTTTCATCTTGCCTGAAGCCTGAGCTGCCAGTCCCTACTCGGACACCTCCGTAGCTTCACTGTTGTTTCTGCTCCTATGAAGCCTTTATTTGCCTCGTTCATATTCTTGGCAAAGTGGCTAAATTGGAATAGATTCAGTAAATTGCATGGATAATATACAGCTTCAGTGACACGGCCTGAAGCTTTTATTGGCAACTGCCGTATCTTACTGCAAATTCTCTTTTGCACATGATTCCTCCCCACCAGGTTATGGAGAGGTTATTGCTGAGGCAATAATTTTCTCATATACTTGTTTGTGATTTTGTTCTTTCAGTTCACAGGAAAGAGAAAATCACTGTCCAAAAAGGATGTTCAGAGCCAAATGCCCAGCTTGAAAGTGTGATGCAATTTTGGTATGGGGAGAGTGTGAAGCAGAAATTGCAGGATGAAAATCCCCCACTTGTGCTGTGTAGAATTCCTAGCCCTCGGCATTACCTTTAATCAGCAAGAATTTTTCAATCCCTTGCTTTCTGCATTAGCAGCACATGGACAGGTGTTTGGTGTTTGACCATGGCTGCAAACAGTGACCACTAGGTGTAATCCTGCTGTTTGCTCATGCTGAGGAGGGACACAGAGCTGATTCCTGCTTCCACGTCAGGTTACTTCGTGTCTCTGACCCCATTGGGAGCGCAGCAGGCAAGAAAAAAGTACTGCCAGTTCAAGGTATATATGCTTCCCAGTTTTTATATGGTAGAGTAATGTAAAAAAGACCTTTGACTGGAGATCTACATTTTCAAGAGAGGCTACAATCTTGGGGATGTAGTTTTGCAGGATGGTCAGAGCAGAGCTGTGTGTCTCAGTGCTGGGATCACACCTTCTAGCAACCAAGCAGCACAAGTCGCTGTTCATAAAGTTCCTTTACTATATCAAAAGACATACTGAAATTTTTCCAGGTATCTCTGAGTTGTGCCAAAGCAGCTAGTACCTTCACTGGACCCAGTCACCTGGTCCACCTTGCACCTCCTTTGTGGATTTAGTCTCAAGAGGCTTTTCCATCTTTAATGAATCTGTAATCCTTATTTTGTTCCTCAGTTTGCTGAGCCCTGGCATTCTTCCAGGGTGACAATCCTGGGCACTTAGCAAATAGATTTGCCTAGGACACTTGGTGAAGAGGGTCTCCTGTGTGTGTGTGTCTGCTCAGAGCAGGAGGGAAAAAATGTCCTCAAGGATGGCATGTCAGATGCTTCCTTGAATTGCAAATTACAATACTATGTAATGCTTATTAATGTTCTAGGTACAACAAAATAAATTGACTAGTCTATTAATCTATTCTCTGATGAAAAGCTACTCGTTTGGACTGGCCTAATTTTCTCTTTGTCTGCAGCTCTCTGATCACATCCTATTTAATTTCCTCTTCCATCGAGATACCACACATCCAAATGCGAGTGTTGTTACCATGTTCTGCCTAATTAGTTATAATCATCCTTGTTGAGGGAGGCTGAATTCAGGAAAGTCCAGTAAAACCTGATTATTTTACCCCTCCCCCACCATTAGCCTTGACTGTCAAGCTGGTTTTTGTTGTTAAAGTGCCAACCACAGCTGGTAAAATTTCCATACCTCAAAGGCCATCAGTAGGGACAGCCAGCATGAAAAGCATTTGCCAGCTTCTGAAGGAAGGTGAAGACAAGCTTGGGCATCATCCTCCAGCTGTAGGAAGACAGCAGAGATCTTGGACCAAAGCTTAGTTTATGGTGTACTCCTTCCAGAGTGGTGTTACAGCATTTTATTTACAGTACCTCTGGGGTTGCACTGCCCACCTGTGGGAAACCATGTCACCAGAGATTTTAGGAGCCTCCAGACAAAGAGGTGCCTGGCTAGATGTTCTTACAGCTGTTACTTTCATGTGGAATTTATTTGCACTGATATATTCCTTCCTTGGTTTCTCAGTTGTTGCCTTTCCTGAAAATACTTTTGCAGAGGTTTACAACCTGGTCTTGAGGGAGCCTTTTCTGTACCTACGCAACCAGACCTCCCCATGAGTGAGGAGCCCACACCAGGCTGGCACGGAGCTGCTGACCCTGTGGGCAGACACATCATGGATTTGTCCCCTTGGATCCCACTGTGAAACCAGGCTGATAGCCAGGCATCCTACTGACAGATGTTTTCTTGCAGAAACAGCACATTGTCTGATATGTAACTACACCCTTTGACCTTCTGTGTCCGATGTGTTACTCTGCCCTAGGTTGAGCCAGCAGCTGATCCAGCTCCAGATGGATCCAGTGCTGCTCCTCAGGAATGCTCACTGAAGCCAGTGCCCCCACTTAATGCCCTCAGGCACATGGTGTGAGTCTTCTTGTTGTCCTATGTAAGGACAGGATTTAGACTTGATGATCCTTGTGGGCCCCTTCCAGCTCAGTGTATTCTATGATTCTGTGATTCACTTCTGAGGCTTTGGACACTTAAGAAGCATCGGACTTACAGGGCCAGGCAGCAGCAGTTGTGCTGGCTGTGCAAGGCAATGACACGCGTGCAAGCTGAGGGTCACATTGTAAGGACCTTTCCTGGGATTCAGGAAAGCTTTGTAAATGAACCATAGAGAAAAATGGCTGTAATTTTTCAGAGCTCACTGTATATAAAGATGACATTTACCTGGACAAGAACTGTTTCCACAGCATACAGACATCTGGAATACACTGTTAGATTGATCTCTTGTAGCTGAAAATTACCATTACTGTTCAATTGCACACAGACATCTTAAATTATTAATGGAATTCCTGCCTGAGGGTAAATATTGTAGATTCACATTCTGAGATCTTCTAAGAGCTCTTTGATTGCTCACAACTAGGGCTGTTAAATACAGTTATTTGCTTTATACATCTTAAATGGATCAATATCAACTGAAGAAATATCAGGGGGATGGAGAGGGAGAGTAAAGGAGTAGGAGTAAAGTTACCACCAGTATCCCTTGTGTCTTAAAGGATTTTTAAATCTGACTTGAGGTTTTGTCCCTTAACTTCTGTGGAGCAGTTTGGGAACCAGCCCCAGACCTGCACACTGCCCTTGTAGTCATGAATGTCTCACGGGCTGTTTATGAAGGGGGAAGAAGAAGACCACGCATCCACACATGGCCCTTGCAGCAGGGATGCTGTTCTGAGCAGTCCCACGTGCTCTTGGTCACCCAGAAAAGTTATCTTTGTGCTTTCCTCTCCTTATAGGAAGTTATATTTTACCCCTGGATATGAATGGCTCCTTTCTTAAAAGACACACCACTAGAGAAGGCACACAGGGCTTCAATCTGCTCTTTGCCTTCATGCTATGCCTTTATTGGGCACCTGTGTCCACTACTGTTGATCTTTCTACTCCTGCCCCTCTTGGCAGCTTCTTAAAGCCAACTGCCACAGGGGAAAAGTCAGGCTGAGGTGGAAAAAGCTGCTTTGCCTCTTTTCCAGGTTCCTGTTTGTGCTATTCCTCCTTTTGCAGCAGTCTTGGGGTAAGGTTTCATAAGGCAGCGTGAGCCAACATAACAGCCCCCTGCTGCCAGAAGGGGGTGGCTCCCATCCCAGCCCCTGGCCCAAGTTCCTACCACCACCTCTGCCAGGGATGTCACGCATCAGGTTCCTCTCTGAGCAAAAGCAGTGGCCAGGTTTTGCCATTTTGGTAGGTGAATGGGCAAAGGAGAGGGTCTAAGTAGGTGCTAGGCATGCAAGGGAAGTGGTGGGGTAGTGGGGCCAGCACAAGTGGGACCGACTCCCTTTTCGCAGTCGCGGGCTGCTCTGCCAGCTCAGCTGAGCATCCAGCTTCAGCTGCAAGCAGCAACTCAGCTTTCTTTCTGCAAGTGCTTCCCTGGTGCCAGCTCTCTCCAGGCAGAAGGGAAGAGCCCTCGGGTTCAGGCAGACACAAGCTGTGTGCTGTGTGAGGCTGCCAGGTGCCCCTGCTCGCAGGAGAAATGCAAGGGAGAATTTCATGCCCTCCCTTTTGGCAGGACAGTGCTATTTGCTATTACAAACTCAGTCATGCAAAAAGAGAAAACCTTCTCCTGACAAAATGGGCACATAAGCAGAGTGTTGAAGCTTTGAGAAATACTTATCTTATGTCCGGACCCTGAAGTATGTTTCATTTTAATTCTGTTAGCAAAATATCTTTCTCTCCAGGGAAAAGAGAGACCTACCCAGCTATTTTCTTTTTAATCCAGGCTAAACCTGTGGAGGCACTGACATATCCTTTCTCATGTGAAGATCCATCCTCACTGGATTAACTCACACCATTTCTATCTATTCAATTCAATCTACACATTTCTCTGTGCAACCCTGCTGCCCTCTGACTTCCCAACAACGTCAGAAAACTTCAGTACTGAAGTGAGAAAAATGGTGATTTAGTATGGCCTGCAGGAAAAAGAGAAAAGATTCTTCCAACACCATGGAGAGAACTGTTGTTATATTTGATGCCCCATTTGCCACAAACAATATCTTAATACAAACATGTTTCACAATATGTTAATCTTAAATCAAGCATATAATTATTAAGACTGATGTAACACACCTAGAATCACAGCACAGTAATTAGTCCTTAGAGTGCCATTAGTTTAGAGCAATTTAAAATGAATGGTGACATTCAGAGATATCATAGGGTATGTTCACAATTCCTAAACAGTAAATCAGATAATTTCATTCATGCCAGTGTCAGCAAACCTGTGGGCTGCTAAAATACATGCAAATGTATTTAGGATTTGAAAATGAGAATTAATTAATAACATTCTTGGGTCTGGAAAGATTGGATGGAGTTTCAAAGTTAGCATTTGAACCATACATTAAGTGGATTCTGTGTCACTTTGCAGTGTGACCCACACATGGTGAGCAAGTACAGTGTAAGGCTCAGAGGTAATCAAACAAAAAAAAAATTAACCCCTCCAACAACAACAATGTTGCTTTTGATGGAATGACTTCTTAAAAAACTTTTAGGAGGTAAAATATCACACTGACAAAGCCTGATCATTCCAAGTTCCTCAGGAAGCAAAAGCATAAGGAATATTGATACCACAAAATGTTTTTGAAGACTGAAAACTCAATTCTGGACCCTGAAGACATATTTAGCTAGACTTGACATTCAGGCCCAGTAGGCTATGCCAAGTAGTTTGAAAGTCCAAGACGTCATTTTCAGCTGGCTGTTCCTTCATTACAAATGCACAAATGCCATTCAAAGTTGACCTAGAAAGAATTACATGACACTAATATTGCAACATGAACCCTCCTTCAGGAGAGGTTGCACAGTTCTGATTTTCTCTACTATATTGTAGTAGTAAAGCTGAAGTTCAGAAGGGACATTGCAGAATTTTGTTAGCACTGGAGTGCAAAAGCTGTCTGACATAAGGCAGGAAAATCCAATGCTGTGACATTTCTGCAATCTACCAGGGCTTCTAAAATAACTACACCAAATCCCCCAAAGTGCTCAAGCACTTTAAGTGTATCACAGTCCCTAGTGTGGATATCAAAGTCAGCAAGGTCAGGCTAATAACCATCATCAAATCAGAGGTATTGCAAACACTTTTCTGACATGTACGGGGTCCAAATCCTTCAGTGGTATAAATCAACCTGAGTAGAGTCAAGGAGGTAATAAATGGTCTCCTTAAATGACAAAACCCTCCCTGGCAAGTCACTCTCCATCAGAGGCATTTCCAAGGGCCATGGGCTAACTGCCAGGACTTCTTTTCTAGGTAATGCCTGAGCAGAGGGTGAACAGAATTTGTGGGTGAAGGCACTGCACACACAGGTTCAGGCATTGAAGTCTTCCATGTGTATCAGGACTCCCATTTCATGTGCCCCTCACTTATTAATTACTCATTGAGCATTGAGTGTACTCAGCTGTGGAAAAGCTGCAGATTTTTGCCAAGGATGCTGTTAGAGAAAATATTTCTCCTTTGGCTATCACTTGATATTACTAGCTCTTACACTTGCCAGATGACTTATGACAGAAACATCTCTGTGCCTGGCATCCTCCAACATACTTGCTGAACTGTGTGCACTGTTAGCCTGTCCTAAGGCATCCTGTTCAGCAGTTTACTATTTCTGTAAGGAGCATCATCACCTCCTGGCTTACTTTGAGATCACTTTATTGCTAGACAAGTCTTAAAATGGAAATAAACCAGGTTTATATTTTATTTATTTTAAAGTAATATGTTAACCAGTTTATATTTTATTTATTTTAAAGTAATATGTTAAACAAGTGTAAAGTGCTAGCCTGTTCACTAAAGACTATACCTGCTGCTCATCCTGTGTTTTAGCTGTTCTTTTCTCTTTAACTGCTTTCCCTGCTTGGTACAGCTTTACTTCAAACAATATGCTTTTAGCAAGGAATCCTTTTCTTAACTTTTTTATTCCTGTTTGCACATGGACATTTTATGTTTTCTCTTGAACTGCCAAAGCATGTGGCTTTACAAAGGTAGAGTACCTCCATGTTGTGTTGATATGTTGACACTAATGAAGTATCTTTTAAATGTGAGCTGTTTGAGTAGAGAGTCCTTGATTTCCTAGTTTTTCCTCATCTATTTACCCCTTCTCGAGTGTCAAGCAATTTGCCACCATCATCTGACTTCCCAACATTTTACAAATCACATATACAGAAGGAGCCCTTGGGGACAGCACTTTTTCATCTTCTCAGAGAAGACAGGAACCTTTTCGTGAGCTACATGAAAATTTGCCACTTACAGAGTCTAAAATGCCTGACTTTGACACACTTCTATTTGTGTAGTTCATGTGGTACCCTCAGTATCTGCAGGGGCTGCACATGACAGTGGTATCACAGGTGTCTGACCCAACAGGCCAAGTGCCAGGGGATTCTCTGGCAGAGCACTGGTGTTTAAGTTTTGTGGGAGAAGCACACTTCAGGAGAAAGTAGAGAAACTAATAAAGTCACCAATACAATGAGCCTCATTGTTTCATTTCAGCTTTTTTGTCACCAGTCTGATTTTGATCTCCCATGGCAATTTTTTCAGATTTCTCCTTCTGAAATTGGTGCAATAATAGGCTAGTGAAGACCTAACTGGTGAGTTGTATTACTCCAACCCTGACCTTTAAAATTCAATGCTAACCTGGTTTGAGGCGAGTGAACAAAAAAAAAGTAAAACTATTTTTTATTTAAAGGGATTTTTGTCCCTCTTGCACAGTAATCATTCCTGCTAAAGTAATAAAAATTGAAGGATCTGCAGACCTCTGTCTTATATTGAGTACTGAGTTCAGAATTAAGTTCTGTAGCCCTTGGATTAGGCTGTAGGAGAAACAACAAGCAAAAAAACCCAGGGGTGGGTGAGCTGGTCTGTCTGTGCTGTGACAGACAAAGGGTTAACAGCAGTTTCCTTACTCACTTGGTAGCTTCATCCAAGTGGAGAGTAGCTCAAGAAATGCCTCATGCTTCAGGTGTTCCCCCAGCACTGGACATGCAAGACCAGGTGTGGGCCACAGACGTTTTCTGTCTCAGTGCTGCACACCAGCCAGGGGCAGGAGCAAGCGGTGTGCGATGTGTACAGGATGGAGATGCCATATTTGCTCTGGGCTGGAAACATCTGGAGGTCTTGCCTTATGGAGAGCTTGTTTCCATGCCCTGTGGTGAGTGAAGAGCTGGGGGGCAGGACCACTGGTATCTGTGTCCTGCACATCCTGCATGGAGAGGCAAGGGGTCCCTCCCTTTATCCTGACAGCCCAGGAGGCATATGAGGGAGGTGGACTTGCAGGAGAGTCCACTTAGTCGATAATGTGCTTCTTCAGGTCCCTCCCCATCTCTGATCAGGCTGCCCTTGGATTGATGACACTGTGAAGCAGTGGCAGACATTTCTGAGCAGTCCTCTCCCATGTCCCTGTCTCAGCTCTCTCATGTGTGTTTCTTAGGCCAGAGCTGGAGAAAGGAGGGGGGTCTGACTGATCTTGTGTGCACACAAACACGAGCTTCTGCAGCGGGTCTGCCCTCACAGAGTGTGCAGTGCTGCCGTGGAGCCAGCACACTGTCCTCACCTGGCTGCCATCTTTGGGGTTTGATGGCAGAAGAGTGGCAAGGCCACCACAGGTTTTTGGGGCTGACAAGAGGTGTTGTGGCCCTAAGGGGGATGGCCTCAGCTCCAGCATTCCCAACTCTCCATCTCCCTTGACTCCCCCAGTCCTCCTGCTCTGCTCATAAAGAGGAGCCACCTGTCAGGCTGATGTCCCGCAGGGTGATAACCACATAGTCCTAGCCCACGTCAGTGAGTAGCTGTTGCTGTCTTCTTTGGGTTTTCAGGGCTTTTCTGGGTGAGTTCTCCTGATGGCTTTCCATTAAAACATGCACAGTCTCCCTGTTAAGAGAGTCTCCCCAGGTGTAAAAGCATTTCTCAGATGTTTCAGGCATACAGAAGACACATTCATACCAGGTCCACTTCGTTTCAGGAAGGTCATGGAAACATGCTGGGTTTGCTCCAGGCAGAGGCTCTTCCTCTTCCCTAACAAAGATGTAACTCTAATTGCCTGCGAGGGGGCAAGTGGTGAGACTGGCTGTGGTGCCTCCCAGTACAGACCAGAGTCTCCACAAAGCAGTACGAAGGGTCCTCCTCTCTCAGGGATGAAACTCTTTCCCCTTGCAGACACAGTAGGTAGGAGCCCTCCCCTTCTCAGCTGTGATAACCGAGTGGCAGCACAGCCTGTAGCTCACTCAGGCCCAGCTTTCTCAAAGGAGGCTTTGTGCTGCCTGAAGGGAAACGCCCAGCTCTCCTCCTACCAGGGCTGCACTGATGTAATACCACTTATCTATCCTGGTAGAAGTGACCTTGTACTAAATATTTGTTTAGAGCCTGCATTATTTGAGAAAGGCTAGCTCCGTATGGTTTCCTACCTAACAACTGGTGCAGATTTTAGATTGTGAGCACCTTCTGGTGCAGACTGACCGTTTTCTCAAAGGGCAGTTCAGGCCAGTGGAAAATGCTGCCCTTCTTCCTCCAGGCTCCTTTATCTAAGATCTTTGAGGAAACAAGGATACAGAAAAGCTTTACCAGTAGCTTTAGGAGAAGGGATATAAAAGTAGAGATAAATAAGTAGCTGAAGAGAGGATATGGGTGAAATCTGAGAGAAATTTATGTTGTGACCTACATTATTCAAAATACTTATAAATGATGTAGGAAGGAAAGCATCCATCACAAGGGGGGTGGGTGTGTTGATCAGACAATCATAGGATTGTTCAGGTTGGAAAAGACCTCTCAGATCATTGAACCCACCTGTTAAAGCAGCGTGCCATGTCCACCACTAAACCATGTCCCTAAGGCCACATCTGCAAAATTAACCCGAGGTATCTGAACTGTGACCAGCTGCAGACGGTTGCAGAAGAGCTCATGGTGCCAATTAGCTGGAAATAAAGGCAGAGGTGAAAGCTGGTGTTACTGCATTCACAATGGGTCATATAAGGAAAACAATCTTAACTATGTACACACAAGTATTGATGGGCACTCTGTCTCCTCTATATGTGTAAGAATTATCTGGTAGTACCTTCAAAACACCATTTCAGTGTTAAGTGGTAGAGAGTGTCTGGGTAAGTACTAGGAAAAGAAGGGAGCACAAATCAGCATGCATCATTACACTGTAAATTTATGGTGCATCCTCTTTTCATATACTGTCATCTCATCTCATCTCAAAAGGTTATCATGGAAATGGAAAAGAGGTACAGAAAATAACAAGAATTTGCTGTATAGATCCACTTCAAAAAAGTACTGAACAGAATGTGATTTTTCTGCTTGGGAAATGGATGATTAGAGAAAGTCATGAGGAGAAATGTTATGTATCTCTACAAAATTGTGTACTGCATAAGAAAATTTATTCACTGCTTCTCACAGAACTGTGGGTCACCAAATGAAACCACCAGAGACAGCAAATGAAAAGGAGTGCTTTTTCATGAAAATTGAATTTTCACGAAATACTGATTTTTTTTTTTTTTTGAGCTTATTGGCAAAGGATATTCTAGTAGTCAAAATTATGAGGAGGTTCAAAAGTAATGAGACAAACTGATGGAGAGGAGGCAGTCAAAAATATGGAAAACTAGTGTGCACATACACACTCTGACTGGACCAGCGAGCTGTGCAGGAGCTGGTAGCAAAGCCAGGCAGCAGCATCTGGGGCTGCCACAGCAGGAGCACAATGAGGAGCTTGGGGCAGGTCCCCTGTGCCCAGCACTTGATGTCAGAGCACAACTGGGTGCCAGCAGCTTGGTGCCCCAGTGCAGAAAGATGTCAATAACCTGGCGTGAGGTCACCCCTGCAGTGCTCAGGGCTGGAGCCTGGCCCCCGAGCAGAGGCTGGGGCTGGTCCAGCCTGGGCAGAGATGGCTTCGGGGACACCTCACAGACAGCCCAGAGCCTGTAGGGAGGGGAGGGAGAGGAGGCAGCCAGGCCCTTCACAGCCAGTGTGCACAAGGTAGGGCAGCAGGGATTGGATTGAGAGGGCTTCAGGCTGGGGACTGAAACCTCTTCCATGAGGACAGGTAGGACCTGCATGGGGCAGCTGGGCAGGCTCCATCCTTGGGGGATTATGAAACCTGGCTGGGCAAAGCCCTGAGCAACCTGATCTGACGTCACAGCTGACCCTGCTTGGAGCAGTGGTGCATGAGGCACCTCCTGAGGTCCCCTCCAGCCTGAATTTCCCAGTGATCCACTTACCCTCTGATTCTGTAACCCTAATTCCTTTAGGGAGAAATTATCAGAGGTCAGAAAGATATATGGGGGAAAATATTATATTGAACAAGATTTCCCTGATTTGAACTCAATGTATCTCTTTTTTTTAATGTGTTCATACAAAGAAGTAAATGTAGACAGTAAGGAAAAAAAAGTAAATTTTATAAAAAATGAAGCACAATTCTGGGCATAATAGAGCACATGAGGAGAAACCCTGAAGCCTGAGAGTGACCTGAGCCTTATGACAGTATGAAACTGTAACTGCAGTTGATTCATGTCTAGCCTACGGAGCTATTTCAAGGAAGAGAAAGTAGTTTAAGGCATCCACTCTGTCTTGTACATCTTCAGCTGGTTTCTTTTGCAAGTTCCTATTACTCAGCCAATCAATCACGCCTACCCTGTGGCTGCAGAGGTGTCAATGAAAGCCTTCAGTACCCTTCGTGGTCCTGAATGCACTCAGTGGTGTGTCAGGCAGAGATAAAAACAAGCTCAGACATATGTTCCTAGGCTGAATTTGCAGGTTTTGTGGCTGAGAAGACCTAGCACAGGTGTTTTCCGGAGTGACCGGAGCTACTGGATCTGTAGCGCAGAAAACACAGAGGTGTTTTTCACTTAATTTCACATAAGACCATTTTTCACCTGATTTCAGCCCATGTTTTGGTACTGAGTGAATTCCTGAAAGGATTGCAAGTGGAAACTACAGTGAAAGAGCTGTTGGTCTCTTGGAAGTCCCAGGGTGATGTTTCACAAATGTCCATGGTGTTGGGAGGTTGCAGTTCACCTTCAGGTGCAGGACAGTTGCTGTATGGACTGCAGGGTGGGAACAGTGTGAGAGACATTCCCAACCATTTCTCAGTTACAGAGAAATCTCTGTTGTGTTCAGCAACAAATATCTTTTAGCTTTATATCTTTTTAGCTTTTTATAAGAAGGACAAACCAATTCCTCCATCAAGAACCGGGCAGATGCTGGCAAACAGCGCTGTTTTGAGACAGATGTGTGTTCATGAGTAGTTTCATGATGATGCATATTCATTTTATCCTCAGGTAAATTTTAGGTACAAGTGGGCTTTCCTGGGCAGAGAAGAAAACCATGATGACATTGCATTTGAAATATAAACATAGCACTGCCATCACAGAATTACAGAGTCACAGAATGGGTCAGGTTAGAAGGGACCACAGTTGGTCATCTCATCCAACCTCCCTGCTCAAGCAGGGTCATGCCAGAGCACATGGCACAGGAGTGCCTCCGGACAGTTCTTGACTATTTCCAGTGAGGGAGACTCCACAACCTCTCTGGACAACCTGTTCCAGTGCACAGTCACAGTAAAGAAATTCTTCCTTATGTTCAGGTGGAATTTCCTGTGCCTCATTTTGTGCCATTGCCTCTTGCTTAGCACTGCTGAGCAGAGCCTCTGACACCTCCCTTCAGATACCAATAGACATTGATGAGGTCCCCTCTCAGCTACCTCTTCTTGAGGCTGAACAGGCCCAGGTCCCTCCACCTTTCCTCATAAGAGAGATACTCCAGTCCCTTAAGCATCTTTGTAGTCCTCCACTGGACCCATTCCAGGAGACCCATGTCTCCTTTGTACTGAGGACCCCAGACCAGGACACCATTGGTTGCATCTTAATGTCTTGTTCCACTTTGTGTAAGAGCTGAGGAACAGGCTTAAAGCATCATATTTTTCTATCCCTGAACAGCAATGCTTGATTTCCTAGGGCAAGACATCACCCTTTCAAATTAATTGATATAGATATTTCCAAAGTTTGATACTATAAATCAAGCAAGAAATTCATTTCAGAGTGCAGGAGCCCTACACTTTCTTTCCCTCTCAAATCAGTTCCAAATGCTTCACTCAACAAGTTTCTCTTCTTTTCAATTACAGTTCTCCCATGGTAGAAAATAAATTTGTTTCAAACGCACACGTTTCTCTTCTTTTCAATTACAGTACCCTCTCAAGTAATTTAATTTCTTTCAAGTCTTCAGTTCACATACAACTTTCTCCCCAGAAAATATATACACCTGGTAACAGAAATGCATTTCAGGCTCTATTTTCCTATAGATGTTTTAGAAGCTGGGTTTTGTCTCCATTACTTTTGAACTGACTAGGGCAGTTCAGCAAGAGATACTCATAACACATGAAAGCTATGCAAGTGGGCTTTTGTTTGGGTCATCTCCTTTGGTTCCAGCAGCTGCCCTACTCCAGCCACAGGAGGGACTGGAGTGCTGAATTTTGGAGTTCAAAACCTTATTTCAATAAAATTTACTCATTTTAATTTGCAGCAATTGCTGATGTGGTAGTGAAACCCAAGAAGGCCTCATAATTAGCTGTTGTAGGCTGATATTTATCTCCATCTCATCTTCACTGAGTAATAGAAGATGTGGAGAAGGACCAGGCTTACGATGCGCATGAGGTATGTACAGAGGGCTGAAGGAACTGCAGGTCAATGACTTCCTTGAAGCTGAGACTGGGGTGATCTGTACATTCTCTGGTTGCTTTGGGAGGGGTGTCCCAAAGACTGGAGGACAAAGAAATCTGCCAGTACTTGCGCTCTATCCCTCCTGAGAATAAACACAGGACTGAGGTGACCCTTTGGCTATGGTGTTCCACATGTGCTACACCATATATTCAAAAGGGGAAAAGTGGTGAAAAATGCACATAAATTCATTACAACAAGCACTAATTTAAACTCCTTATGTAACAATAAGAGGTTCAGGGAGTGCGGTGGTACACGGCCCTCACTTAGCATAGCAGTGATACGTGGTTAGACTCTGGGATATTTGTTAATTCAGCCAATTGAGTCAGTAGCTTACTGAACAGGCAAGAATATTTCTCTGATGCTTTACTACAGCCACCTGTCAGAGGATGGGTAGAGCAGTCAGTAATCCTCAGAGATCCCCGAGGAGCTTTCTGCTGCCTTTGTTCGCTTAATCACGGCAGCGAGTAACAGTGAATCAGGCTTTCATTAGAGCCATATGAGGGTTATGAAAGTGAGAGACAGCTCTCCTGAGTCAGCTCTCCTGAGCTCCAGTGATCTGATCTCTACAGCTTGCATGTGGGGACCGAGCTGCTGTGATTTTTTCACTGTTCCTGCCCACCCCATCCCCTGGCAGGTCACCAGGTGGGCAGGATCACTCCTCCCATGGTGCTGGGCAGGTCGACCTCAATGCCTGAGGCTTCTGTCTTCAGACTCCTCAGCTAATAACGGTTTATTTGTCTCTGGATTTGGCTTTTATTGTGCAACCCAATTGACACTTGCTGTTTTTATCTATTGAGTCTGTATTTTATGAGAGTCTGTCTTTTTTTTTCTTTCCTTTTATTTTTTTGTTTTGTTTTGTTTTGTTTGTTTGCTTGCTTGGGTTTTTATTGATAGTTTCTCTCTCCCCATTTCACTATGGTTTCAGATCATTCAGTGGCTTTCTAGTTCTATAGCTCTGACCCAGCATCTGGCACAGTACTAAGTCTGTTTCTTTGCCTATACAATACCATTTCTTCTCTTACAAAGGCTTGTTTTCCTAGCATCTAAATTGTGCAGAGAGGCCCATATGTTTCCATAGCCCATGTGCTCTAAAGCATAGCAAATCACTGCTTAGAAAAAGTACTCTGCAGTCCCCTGTGCAAGCCAAAACACACTCCTTGGCATGGTGCCATTCCCATTTACAGTACAAAGCAGTCTCAGGGAGAAGGTTCTCAAGAGGGCACCAGAGCTGATGTGCACAGCAGAAATATAGGTGCAACCAGAGACCAACTCAACCATTACACTCAACATGTAATAATCTGCAAGATAGAAACCTCCCACATTTTAAATACTACATAAGGCACATGCTGAGCTCCCCTTCCTGCATTGTGCAATGGTTAGACTCCTTTAGAGGTTCCTAAGTACACTGAAACCCACCTCTAGCCATTTGGAACAGACAAGGGATTGTGTGGGAGTGCACTAAGTGTTTGCTGGGGTTTCATGAAATGCCTTCCCCACTTTGCTTTTGTCCTTTCCCATTTTAATTCTGTGTCAAACATCTGTTCTCACAACTGTCCCCCATTTTACTCCCCTTGCCATTTGAGAGGGGACTTGGTTCTCACTGCACTAGCACACCTCCTTGAAATCCTCAGTAGTGGAAATTACGGGAGTGATGGGAGCTTGCTTTTGATGTGCCACAAAAAAACACCTACTCTCTCCTGGCAGCCATGGCTTCTGCTGGGTAGGGAAGCTGCCCCTTGTTAGCAGCCCCAGGCAGGGTGAGGGAACATCTGCCTGCTGCAGGCAACAGTGACGAAGGAGCTGTGCTGCATCTTGCTAGGAAGAGCCAATGGTTTTGCTCACCTTTGGATTCAGACACTGGGAAGGGATAGAGGAACAAAGCAGCTGTTGGAAGGGTTCTTCCAACCTCTTAGCTGACTGTCCTCTATTTCAGTCCTGTTTGATTGAGTTAATCCTTTTTAGGTGGGAAACTGGATGTGGAATCTGCTTCTCGCTCCAGTCTTCCTACAGCATTTAGGCTTCCACAAAGCAAGGAAGCCCTCTCCAGGACTGAGATCTTCCCATCCTTCCTCCTCCTGTGACCTATGCTCCTCCTCCCTTGCTGCAGTTTGATATCCTAAGTACTGTTTTTTCTTGTTTTGGTTTGGTTTTTTTTTCCTAGCAGTTTTGGAATAATCAGTTTTGGTTTCTCTCTCTCCCTCACTTTGCTGATGCCTCTTCACTTTCAGTTTTAGGGTATTGCCCAAGCTCTGCACACCCTCAGGGAGTAGCAGAGAATCCAGGGTGGGGTGAGAGCAGAGCTGCACTCAGGGCTGCAGACAAGAAATAGTGTAGTGATGGGTGGGGAATCCTACACATTTGTGTTGACTGAGAAGCCAGAAGGGGGTCTTAGAATGAAATCTGTGGTAAAGAAGGAATTTTTTTCAGACTGACATATTACAGGAGCAGGATGTGGAGGAAGACTGTTCTTAAATGTATAATAAATCAAACTTTTCTAGCAAATAATCACAATGGGACACAATCTGTAACATTCAGAGTATCTGATATTTTCAAATAGGTTCCTACAGGAGAACATGTAGAAGAGGAGAAAAGACAACATCTCAGTGTTACTGCCACTCCATGTTGCAGCTGCTGTTTTTTGAACTTCTTTCAGGATGAAAAGAGGCAATCATGCTCATGTTTGCTCTCTTCAGTCTCACACTAGCCAGCTGACCTGTCCAAGACGTCACCTGTGCATAACTCAGTTCTTTCACTCTGCAAATTGAGTCCAAGGGATGATCTTACTCTCCAGACTCTGGATTCAGCAAGATTATTCCCTCAGCTGTTCTGCCTTTCACTATTGAGGTCATGACAGGCTTAACCTCAGACAGAGTACCAAAGACCTAACAAATAGAGCTTGTTATTTCGGGCTTGGTGCCATGCTAACCTGGTTATAGAGCATCCAGCTGGCACACATCTGGCTGGGGCTGTGCAGTGCTGGTCAGAGCAGCTTATCAACTGCCTGATGAATACAGAGCTGTTGCAGCCAATGTGCCCACCCAGTCTGTGCCATTCCCAGCAGGGGAGGCATGGCTCCAGGGACTGGGAGGGCTGCTGGTCCTAGTGTGGAGAGGGATCTGTCAGGGGTGAGGGTCATTCTGCCCCTGCTGCTTTACTTCCATCTGGAACCTTGCATCCTCCCACCCCTTTGCCCCTGCAGGCCCCATGACAGGTCTGGCACAACAATTCTACCCTGCTCATGGGCAGGGGCTGCCCGTGTTAGGAAAAGCTGGCTTTGCAGGTACCTGGAAAATGTAAAGGTCGGTGCTGCCACTGCAGTTCAGATCCTTGTTCCTTTTCACATTAGCATGGATAATGGTGATTCTTTAGCTCTAAAACAGCAGCTGGAATACTGCTGCCTCCTGTAAAACTGCCATCAACCAGATGTACAGGACAACTGCCCTGTTGATGGAAGCAGCACTACTCATGTGGAAAATTGCTGTGCATTCAAAAAAGGGGTGATCAACAACGTTGTGCTTGGTTACTGTCAGCAATGCCAACCTGTACCTGCAGGATGATGCTCCAAGATGAAGAGTGAAGATCTATCTGGGAAATGGTGATAGTTTTAGTGTAACAGTGTCCAACCCATCAGCTAATGGAAAACACATCTGTGATTTATCAAGACAAGCATTTCAGCTGAAAATGCAGATTTGAAATATTGATTTTGAATATAGTCCAATAAATAAATCCCTAGGCATTTTATCAGATGTGTTGTATATAAAAAAATCCTAAGAATTTTACACTTCCTAGAATTTACAGAATTTTCTGGTTGGTCATCTTAGAGTAGCAAAAATTGCTTGATCTCAGGAACTATCATTTAAGTAAGTGCTTCTCTACATCATGCATATACTTTTTGCTTGGTTCTCCTTACATTGTGTACCTACCTGATTTTAATAATTTTTCTTTTTAGTACTGATTTTTAGAAAATATTTGTATTATAGTGTATGTCAACTATAAAGTAGAATAAACTCAGGTTCTAAGCTACATAGCTAATATTACTGACACTTGATCCAACTCCCAACACCTTTTAGAAACAATGAGAAGAAATAAAAGAAACAAACCTCCACTTCCCCTCCCCCATACAAAACGTGACAAAAACTGCAGACACTGAGGTTTGTGGTTGCCACAGGAAAGCACACGTATCTTTGGTGAGATTGAGCTACCAGCTAGCACTTACAAACAGCACTTGACCTTTCAGTAACACTGAAAGGAGAACTCTACTAATACATGTTATTTCCTCTGTAGTAAGGTTACATCCTGCCTTTGCAACAAAAGAAACTCAGACAAACTTATCTTTCTCCTTTAGCTTACAGTTTAAGCTGGCAAGAAGAAATGTAATTAAGACTATGCAAATTAGTTTTGTGTTCAGCTTCAAGTGCTTGGTTATTTCTCTTGTGGAACACTGCTCAGAACAGTGATCAAGCCAGGGCACTTGTCCTCAGTGTCAAACGTGTGTCTCCCCAATTGCACTTCAGTCAGTTGAGGCTAATTCTTACTGATTTGGAAATGTTTATCAAGTCCTGTATGTGCAGCTCCATCTCAAGGAAGCAAAGAGAAGTTACTCATTAACATGTTTTTTGGTGAGAGAGATGATGCCCAGCTTTCATTCTCATACCACAGGTAACATTCATTATCCTTTTTTGGGGGGTGGGGTACGATTTGAGTGTGGCAAAGCTTTCAAACTGGATATTAATAATGTTCATAACAGAGCCAAGTAGATAGCTCTTTTATAATTCATTGCAGTGTATTAAAAAAAATAACTACAGCCAGATATGCTTTTAAAATAAACCATCTGTCTTAAACCAAAGTTCTTTTGATCCTTGCCTGTGAACAACCAGGCACCAATATGAGACAGGAAACGCTGGGAAAGGAAGGAGAGGTGTGAAATGTCTGGGAGTCATTAAGCAGTGCAGCAGAAACACAGTTACCAGTTGCCAGGAATAGTAAATCCTGCTTACACAAGATTCTTTTTTCTTCCCTTTCCGTGATTCAGCTGGGTCTCAAGGATTTCCTGCTCTGTGAATCTGCATTCCCCAATCCAGCAGCAGCAGCAAAATGGGATGCTCCCAGGGTATCATCTTCCACTCTTGCCTCTGATGCTTCATCTTAATTGCTGCACAGCACTGTCCAGCACAGGAAGATGCCACTTCCATTCCTTTTTGTCCCTGTAGGACAACCACAATATTGTTCCATCCCTAGGCTACCTGACCCAAATATGGCATCTCGGTCTTCCACCCTGCAACATCAAGAAATTAATTTTAGCTGTACCTTGACAAGAAGTCGTATTTGGGATTTAGGGGCAAATAACAACAACAAAAACCCTACAAAACACCCCAATCTCAAAAAATCACCTTATTAGAGTGCCAGAGAAGGTATGCGATTTTTTGTCACAAAGGCCCCTAAAAGCACAATTAAAAAGAATTTCACCAGGTTAGTAACCAGCCTGGAGAAAATATATCAGTGTTTGAATATGCTAGTGGGAAGCTCCAGCACGTGTCACATGTAATAGCACAGCAAGGGAGAAGTGGTCCAGCTACTTCACCCTCTGCTGCTGCTGCCCCACATTCCCAAACCAGGGGAGATAAAGGATGTACTGCACTGGCTGTGTCAGCATGGAAACACAAACTGGGCAGTTCTGTGCCGGGGAAAGGTGGTTTTTCACTGCCTGGGAGAGAGGGGCAGTACACAAAATAGGTGGAGGTGTGTGTGCAAGGCTATGGTTCAGAGCGTGTGCCACTGACAACAGCTGTACCATAGGTCGGCTCTAGTGTGGGGGACAGCAAGGAATCCTTTTCCTTCTAGGTGCGTTTTGTGCTCAGGACTTATTTCCATGTGTTGTGAGGCAGCTCTTTTGGATGTATTACATTTGTAAATTGGAATGCCAAGAAACGATTCGTAACTTGGATATAAAGATGAAGGTGAAGTTCAATTTCAGACTGCAGGAGGATGGTAGTTTGTAAAAGCAGTGAAATACATTGTATTACAGAGTGTCTTTTGCTAGCTTACAGAACCAGAGCCTGAACAAGCATCAGGATTTGATCAGTAAGATACAAAACTAGCAATCAGGAAAGATCACAGGGTGTGAAAGTATTTGGCTCTTCAAACCAAGAAGCACCTCATCTTAATCTAATACTTATCTCAAATGAAAGCTTTCTTCCATCACTGTTAGAAGTTTAGACTAGATTTTACTTGGAATCAGGGGAATGTTAAAAATATTAAAGATGGTAACTACATAAGAAGTAGTGTAACACTTCCCTTTCCCTCTTCCAATAATGCTAACTTTAACTACTCAGTCAGAAATATTCTGTATCAAAATACTGCCTGAATCTGTCCTGACTTGTATTTCTGCCAAAACTCTGCAAATGGTTTTGAAAAACAAAATAGGAAAGGAGCTACTTTGAGGGGGAATTAGGGCAAAAACATCAGCCAGAAAGAAATAAACAGAAATTTCATACAAAATTTCAAAGTCAAAGAGATAATGAGGAAGATGGTGAGAATAACTGGTTAGTGAATTCCATACGACATTCGCAGTGGTGCTATCAAGTTATATCTGGCAGATGGAAAGAAAACTTAGCTTTTGGACAGCCATTTCCAGAACCAAGGTAACAGTAAGACAAAGCAACACCTAAACAATGTTTGCCTGATGAAAGCCTTGGAAATTCTAGACTTGGACAAAAGGCTCAAGTATGAACAGTCCTTCAATACTACCACCCTTGCCAGGCCAAAAGCCTGTGAGACTTTAACTTCAGGTGTTTAAAACCCAGCTGTCTTTCCAGGAATTGCAAAGCACAGCTTAATGGCTCAGCACTGCTGTCAGCAGAATCTGAGACTCGGTAACTCAGGCCTGAGGAGGGTTTGTGAGCTCTGCTAGGCTTCTCAGACTACTGCAGCTGGTCTAGCACTGCAACCCCAGGGAAGTCTTCTTTATTTTAGATATTTAAAAACAAAGCCTCTGCATCATCAACAGTTAATGTCCCTGGCCCACAGCAGGGGATTGGAAGTAATGACTTTTAAGGTCACTTTTAACCCAGGCCATTCTATGATTCTGTGATATGGAAAGACACAGCTGCACCTGGCAGAACTCATTCTGTGCTTGACAATTCTTTACTTACCAGTTCAGCACAGAAGTACAGCTGGATCTGCTGAGCTCATTACTTTTATTGCTCACATGTATCTCAAATTACAAACTGATAACCAGAAAATTCCAAGTAAGCATAAGAAAATGTTTTCCTGTGAGTGTGGTATGGGCTCTCAATAGCAGCATACATTTGGGTATGTATTCACCAACCTCAACCACATGGGGATTCTGTGATTCCCTATTTCATGTTCTATTGAAAATTTATGGGATAATTTTAAAAAAAGACTTTAGATGGCCTTTGCAGTAAGTAAATACTTTGTCTCAAAGAGCACCTGCAAAAATGCCGTCTTGGAATTCTTATTTGATGTTTTAAAGTTGATACACCTCAGCTCTTCCCCGAGCCATACTCTTGTAACAGAGTTCTACTTTTGCAACATTAACTGTAGATGAAGACACACCCAGGGGACACACACAGTACATCTACATCTTATGGCCCTCACTGGTCTTCTCCACTTAATCATAATTTAACAATTGATTTAATGGGGCCTGACAATAGATACAGACCTTGGAATCTGTCTCTCTATCAGCAGGTGGCTGAACACACAGGCACAGAAGTATTTTTTAAAATAAAGCTCCAAATTCTCCCTTTGAAGTACAATGTCTTCTGAGGTATTTTTAGGTGAAGACATCTGATGAGCAAGTGAATGAAAACCAAATGTACACAGATTTTAAAAATCTTGCCTTATAAACAGAGTATAAATCTCACCATGCTAAAATTATGTACCTAACATTACACCCTCATATGCCAATTTAGTTGTACCCCAAGCAAGCCCTCTAGGGATCATTTTACAGCCATGAAGGTTAGGATGGCAGCACTTATGAGTTGCTTTGATTTATTTGAAAAAAATACAAGAAAGCATGTGGAGCAAACTCAGCAAATACTAAGAAGATCCCCAAACCCAAATGCTAAAGCAAATGAGTCGCTGTCTCATGTCAGTTCCATGGCAATGGCATGTGCTCCTCTGGGCACTACAGCAGCAAATTAAACCATCTAAAACCAGAGCTCAGGTGCAGTTGTCCAAGCACAAGCAAGTGGTTAATATGCACGCCAGAGATCTCATCTCAGGGGACACTCAGCTTTCACGAATAGACTT
The DNA here is from genome assembly GCA_020086605.1 of Lanius collurio. Lineage (NCBI taxonomy): Eukaryota > Metazoa > Chordata > Aves > Passeriformes > Laniidae > Lanius > Lanius collurio. The sequence goes on along the minus strand of JACBWW010000007.1, from coordinate 18,612,136 downwards.
TTTTATTTTGTCTCCAGAAGGCACTGAGGAGATTTGCTGGTCTGGCCAACTATCTGCAGAATTGATCAATTTTCCTGTCAGGGCTACTTTCAACCTGAATACATTGTGAGCATCTTGTGTGTACTGAACCACGTGGAGTGTAAAGGCTATTTCAAACACTGACTTCTCTGCAGTCAGTAGCATTTTGCTTAAAAGTGTTTGAATGAGACTATACGTATTTTATTTTTCATTTATAGACAGGCAATATTTTAACCCAGTATTTTTTGAGCTGAAGGCTGATATGACTGTCATACACCAAATATCCAGTTTGTGTTTCTGTAATTCAGTCAAGGACAACTTGTTGGGCTGTTTCCATTTGCTTTCATATATTGACAAAGAGAAATTCTACAGCAGCACTGAGAAAGATTACGAGAATTGTGACATATAACCTATTTAATGCTTTCTTGCTGCTAAAATAATAACATCTGAACAAAATATTCAGATACAATGTAATATGTTTATTTTTTTTAAAATCCAATTTGCAAAGGTCCCTTTTTAAACAAAACAAGAACAAAAAAATCAACACAATTCAGAGGGCTTATCTCATTTACCATATTCTTCCCCACTCTTCACTTATAACACAAGTAGCAACTTATAGTATTAGTGCTCATATAGTGCACTTATATGAATTTTGATTTGTGTATTAAGCATTAAATACAATGTATTTTCCGTGAGCATAGCCCGAAGAGTACACAACATTACATTTTCAAAGCATATGTTAAAAAAAAGACAATAAATGTATATCCAAGACAGTCAAACTCAAATATTTTGACTTGGCAAATTCTATAACGAGTAACAGCAATTTTAAACTGCGTACAAAGCAGAACAGTGCCAACATGCCTCCAGTCTGCGAGCTATGGTAAAATATCAAGCACACATATAAAGGAGAGAAGCCAAAGAAACCCACCACAGAGCTAACCTGAGGCACACCCAACTGCGACCAAACAAAGGCAGCCCATTTTCCCACTCTGCAATGCAAAGAGCCCAACAACAACAAAAAGCACTTCTACGCTACAGGAAGTGAAACAGCAACTTCTTCCAAATTTGTCTCTGCATTTTTAAACAAACTTGTTTAAAAATTTTAAAGATGAACATCTAATTATACCAAATGTACAAACTATAAAGTCAGAGAAGCTCCAGAAGATTGCCACTTTCAACCTTGCATAGTGAGAGCTGGCATTGATATTGCTACCATAGCTTCAGCAGAAGATACGGAAAAGAAAAATCTTTACCTCTAAGTGATGCACATACGTAACATTTTCTTCACAAAATTCAGCTAAACATTGTTTTAATAAAAGGGAAAACAGCTCTAAAAAGGGAAAGATAGTGTTCACAAGCTTAGAAAAAAAATACAAAACCAGAACATTCCATAATAAAAAAATGAAAACAATAAACATTCCATCATGACAGCACCTATTTTATCACTAAATAAGCCCCATACATGCAACAAACTACAACTATTGTATAAGGCCGTCAAATTAAAGGTTTACTTTTCATATAAACAAAGTGTAAAAATAGCAACAAGTTGCAATCTTCAAATTTAATGCTATGTGAGGATTCTGTCCCCCTAGTATCATTTGGTAGCAATTTCAATATGCGTTTGATATAAATGTCATCCACCTAGGAACCGTGGTACAAATACATTGTGCCTAGGACAGTATTGTCGTATCTCTGTTCAACCTTGACAGAATTGGAATGCTCAACAACACTACTGAGTTCGGGGATGCTCTCAGCAGTATCCCCAAAACCATGATAGTGTCCATAGTGCAAAGTATCTCCAGGGTCTTCCACCCACGAGGGCCGGTTAGAAACACAGCTACTCGGGCTTCCATTCAGGTGGAGAGATCCACACATGTCTGTGGAATTACTCATGGCTTTTTCCGGTTCCTCGGTGCCGTTACTGGCATGAATTCGATGCCTGCTGGGAGAAGTTACTCCAGGAATGACTCCGTTAGGTGTTAAAGCTAAGCACTCCTCACTCCTGGCATCCATCCCACTGAGCTGTTGTGCGCCGGTGAAATCCAAATGTCCATTGATGGCACATCCATTTGTCAGTGCATTCAATATGGAGCTACTGCTATTCATATCTGCATTAAGAAATACACCTGTCACCAACAATTAAGAATAGATTGAAATACATCAAAATGTCTCCACTATACTTCACTTACTTAAAAAATGTTTCCATACACAGCTTTGAAAATAAATCTGTCCTTTCTTTATAACAATGTAGGTAGTTCCAAGTAATGAGATCTGACCAGTAAGTTTGTGGCATGGATTCTTACGTTGAAAATGCATCTGTCTACATCTGTTTTGAAAATATGCCTATATTTGTCTTTGCAAAGACAATGTGAACTTCTCAGATTTTTTTTTTTCCATTTAACTGTATGAAATAAATGCAGCAGACAACATTCTGGGCAGTTTTTTCAATGGTGGAATAAAAGGCATCTTTCCATCTTAACTGTAATGCCCTCTTGGGATGGAAGATTATGTACATACAAGAAGAGAGTGTCTGTGAGAGGATGAAGGGTTGTTTTTTTTATTTTTCAGCTGTAATTTAACTGTGGCTTTTTTTTCTTTTTAGCTGTAACTCTCACAGTACAGTATGCACTGAAGTCAAACAGAGAAATGGTACATTGGGGTGCTAATATAAAATGTTGTTTTATATGTTTTATATGTTGCTTTATTCAGAAAGTACTTCAATGTACCTAGCAGCTTCCTAGATAACATACTGGGCAGGTTTGTATTTAATGCTTCACTTGTAATAGCATGTGTACAATCCACATGCAAAATGCCATACAATAGCAACAGCAGAGTGCATAGAAGATTAAAAAATACTAGTAGTAGGAAACAAAATTCTAAAAATGTGCATGCAAAAATCACTGACAACTGTTTTGAAGCAATTTCCTCTTTGATGTTAGTAACTAGTACAATAGGTTTTGTTTCCACGAACAGATTTCATCAGTCTGCCTGAAATGCATGTTTTTGCAGTGGTACTCAAAAGTACTAGCACAAAAAATGCACGATATGTTCCACCTTAAAAATACAATTTATGTCTATATTGGTAAAAGATGAGCAAGGCAAACATAGCAACTACAGAGCTATGTGGTGACATTTAAAGATTTTACATTCTGTGATTATCCTTGGATATATGCACATATGTTTATGCCTCCATGAACGCATAAACCCATGTGCGAAACAGGATTGCATTTACTGTGTGTAGACAAATTAATTCAGTTAATTCAGTCTGTTGGCAACTTCCCACATTTGTAAAACACTGGGTTCCCATTTAAGTGACACATAATGAGTACCACTGTCTGAGAAGGAAAAATCTGGAGTTTTGGTTCTCTCTCAGTCTTTTGCACGGCTATTATTTGAAATACAAATTACAACACTGATACTTCACAGACACCAATATGTAACACAAGAAATGTGTCCAGTTTATAACTCCCTCGATGTACTAACTGGAGTTTCCTGTTTAGTCCCTACATCAATTAAAATAACCACATCAACTGAACTCACTAACCATGAATTCTCATTAAAGTGGAAAAAACCCCCACAAACCCATCAAGACTTCAAAGTTAATACTTCAGTGATGAAAACGCACAGAAGGAGTTTCATATAGTGTTTATTAACTGAAAAGTGCAAAATTTTAACTGTTTAAAAATAAAGGCTTAGGCTGATTTTGCCAAATCAAATTGAATAAATCTGGCACTTCTGTTAGTTAATATGCAAAAGTAGGTAATGAATAGTTCTAGTGATAATTACAGAATGTTATTGGTTAAAAACAAGGACCTATAGTAATGGATTACATTTACGAAAGAAAATAACTTCTCATAAATAAGAACCCTTAGTAATTATCACTGGAAAATATCATAGTCTACTTCTAAAGTGTTGATTAAATATATGTATATATATTTATTCCTAATATATTAAAATATCTATTAATTATCATTCCCTTTGTTGAATTGGATCTGTGGTACAAAGCATAAACATACTTCTGGCAGAAAAAAATTGATACATAGGAAATTAATTTCTGAATGTAGCAATGCATTACTGTAGAAAGACCATGTCTTTACCTACAAAGTGCAAAAAAAGCTGACCCAAGACAGTTTAAATCAAACTCTATACACATCCTGGGGTTACCAAAAGCATCTTGATTAAGCAGCCCTTAAAAAATCTAGAGCATTAATATTGACCAATCCAGTAACATTTTTGACTGTTTCGTGATGATTGGTACAAAACACAAAATCTGTTTTCCAAGGTACACTAGTTCCAAATAGTAGATTAAAACTGTGATGTCTAAACTTCTATTTACATTAAAAAATCCTGTAGCAGGATCCCGCACTTATGTCGTCGTGTCTGAACAAATTCTGAACACAGGATGTATGTCTAGACTATTCTCTGTAGTATTTGTTGCACTATTTTGAATATAGTTTTGTCACAATACATTATTTTCAAATCTAGGATTTTCCCTATCAAGTCTTCTTACTACCTACTCAATCAAAATTAAATGAGTAGTTTAAATTATTTCTGACTTTCCTTTAACCCAAAATTATAGTAACTAGAAGCAAGGCACACGTAATACAAGCCTCAGGTTAAAAGTGAACAGCCATCATGGACTTCTGTTTACCTGAAATATTAAGAAAGGACTAATAAATTCTCTTTCACCATTACAATACATTGCATGAAACAGCTAATTTTCGATAGCTACTAAACCCCCAATATAAATGGGTGTTAACAGCAATACAATAGTTTTCAAGACTCCAGACAACAATGTGCAAAAATAAAGGACTAAGTTTTATAATTAAATTAAAAATAAAACGCATATTGATTCTTGCAACGACAAGGAGTTTGCATTGCAGAAACAGTGTATATTTCAATTTCTTTTGGTCCAACAGAAGTACTCTCCTGTTGTTTGGTGTCTTCAACCATTTGAATGTTGTTGTAGTTAACAGGAAACTGTCCACTCCCACCTGATACAACAGCAAACTCTCTATCAACGTGCATATTGTCAGCATCATCCTCAATTCCTCCATTCAGCACGGGTATTAAGCCATCGAAGCTGTAAGCTGACAAAAAGAGAGTCATGTTTAGTCATTAGTGCTCACTTGAAAACTCATGCAACAAAAAGATGAATACTTTTATTATTAAAGCAAAAGACAGAATTACCAGGGTACCTATTAGACTTTGCACCTACATATCAAAGTTATTAGTCTGATGTACAAATAGTTTGAATAAGTAGAAATTCAAGTTACTCATATTTAGGCTTTACAGGTGATGTGCCCAACTCATATTTGTCTACCATAAGTTTGGACTGCTCTCTTTTTCACTCCCAAGGGCCAGGTCCCAGTAACCCACCCTTATCCACATCAGACTGCTCCAGGGATCTCTTCACAGAGGTGAACAAGCAGATCTGTCTTCTGAGAGAGGCTGAAGAGTGGTTAGACTGCTGGAGGGAATGCTTTAATAAGCATGATGGGCTTGACTTCACTACTGCTTCTTGTACCTACCCAGAGCACTGCTCCAACAGTATCCCAGCAGGCCTTGCCCAGATCTCACACTGACATTAACACGCTTTTCTGCACACACTCTTAATATTATGTTATAAATGCCTGCTTTGGTGGACTGCAATTCAGCTCCCATTACTTTGGGCACAGCGAAAATTTTCATAAACTACTCATTTGTAAAGAACCTTAAGCTCTGAAGTGTTCCAGGGCCAAAGTGATCACTGAGGGCCTAAATCATGTCAGGGCCCTTGGATCAGCAGCTTCAAATTACCCTAAACCAGGAAGGGAAAGACTTTTTTTTTTTTTAGTTACCTAGAGGAATACAAAAGTGCAGTTTCATTTTGACCAGTTACAGGATGCAATTCCAGGAATGCCCTCCACCACACCTCACACAGAACACCCACAGCATCTGTGCTGAGGCTTGTGACAGCGAGACACTGATTGTGAGCAGCACACAGAGCACAGAACACATGTCAGCCTGCTGAGGGCTGGACTACAGGGGCCAGGACTAGGACTGACATGAATACAGCCCTGTCCAGTTGGCCCAGTGTGCATCATCATCATCATCGTCTCTGAACCTGTGCACCACCCACTGCTGACTTGTCCAGGAAGCAGGATGAAATTTCTGGAATTGATTTCAGAAAAATGGACATAAAATCCAGTTTATGTTTTTAAGTCAAGATTAAAAACTATTTGGCATATATCCTGAAAGTAGTCACCAATTTACTTCTGTTAATTACACCTGAGTAATTAGTTTTTATCAAAGTGTATAGTGTATCAGCGTTGCCCAATTTTGAGGTTAAAGGCCTTTCTTAATACTATGGACCTGTTAGGAGATACAACTGTGTGCATATAAACAATTACAAGTAACATTTATCCACATTACAAGTAATGTTTAGCCCAGTTTAGTTATTCCAAGGCAAAGCACACCATAAGCATTTATCTTCTCTCAACTCCAGTGCTTACAGGTTCTTGAAACGGACATATGTTGTTGCAGCAAGTAGTTTTTTTCAAAGCAGCGATTGTTCTGATTTGGGGTATGGCCATCAAAACCTGACTCCTCCCTGCAAATACAGGTTGCCTTCACTCTCTGAACATCTGGAATCTCCTGAGCAATTAGTCTTTAAAGGACAACAGACCATTGTGGTTTTAGTAAGGGTTCAAAATTAACACAGAATTGGGCTTGATTAAGCAGCCCTTAAAAAATTCTTTACAAGGGCTAGCTAGGCACAAAGATGTACTGATAACTCCTCATTATTCAGCTCTGTTGTTTACCAAAAAGCTTCAGGAACAGTGACTCATTCTCAGTGTAACAGACTTTTTACATCAATGCAATAGTTATTACTGATGCTGATGTCTTTGAGGGCAACACGTCAGATTAGAAACTGCAGCTTCTGCAGCTGGGATGTGTCTCTCAGTTACTCCAAAAAGCTTCTAGCAAAAGCAGCAAAGCTTTTGCATTTATTTATGAAGGTCTTAAAAAATCATGCTGCTAACAATTTCAAAAAGTACCCACTGCAGCTGCTTTTCCAACATTTCTGTAATTGCTCAGGAGCACTCATTCAAGCACTGTCCATTTGCTCAATCTAATTTAGGTACTGGACCAGCTCTGTAGAGTGAAAGGTAATGCAGATACTGCTACTTCACAACAAAAGAGAGAATATGTACAGCCTGGTGCCACCCCTCCAGACTGGGGGGAAATGCTGCCTGTCGACTGAAAGGGACAGCTGCTTAGGAAGATTCAGATGGATCATCTCTTCAAAATGCAGGATAAATTGACTTCAAGTAGTGCCTTCTCAATGGACTGAAAACATTCTTCTGTAGTTGTTATGGGCACTTGTATACTGGGCAAGTTTTCTTATTCTGTGTAGCGACTTGGGAAATACTTACTCCTGAAGTCTTGTAGTTAACTGCACAGGGACTTTTCACCATAATGAAATTTATCATTTAGAGTAGCTACATGAAGCAACATATCCTGTTTATGACTGACAATGGAGTACCCAGTTAAGGTCTATAATCCTGGTATAGGTGAAATGGTGTCTGGATAGCAAGTACTGAACAAATACTAGAGCAGATTTGATGTGATTTATGTTGCCCAGGTCATATTTAGAAACATAGTTAAGGTCTCAATTCTCCCTTGCTATCTGGAATTAAGCACTGTTTAAGCCCATTCTATTTGGCTCACTGCAAGTGACATAAGCTAGAAAGTCTCTTCACTTAAGACCTACAAAGTCTCTTTCCCAATGCTAAAGAAAAGCATCCTTTATCATCATTAGGAAAAAGGAGGTTTGAGTTCAGAATTGCTTGCTTGTTTTTAGTAAGAATTTAGTGGGATGATCAATAAAAAGGAAGAAGATAATTCTCCTTAATCATGTCACTCAAGGTGTTCCTTAGATGTAAAAAAGATTTTTACATAGAGCTACCAAAAAGTATCTTTAGGTTGTACTACTCCTTTATTCCTGGCAAAGAAGCAGTATCCTCAATTCACAAGGCTGGATAGGAAACATTAAGGTTCATTCTAGTCTAACACCCTTCTGTAAGATAGCAGTTCCCCGTGGAAAACAATCATGGAAACTTAAGGTATGTTAACTTACAGATGTAACCCCCTCTAGAGTTGAGAAACCTTTCTGCATTCAATTTCTTCCATCCACCCTATCTAGCAGTTTCTGAACTGTGAATTAATCCCTGAATGGAACATTATCAGAACATCCGGGCATCTCTGTGAATCCATGGAATGTTATTTGACTCTCCTAAAGCTGAAGAAACTGAGGAAGGAGTAGAAGCTAATTTCAGTTCCTACTCCTCTGCTTAATTATTCTTGGTGCCATACAGCCAAGAATATTTCCACTTTCTGGAAATAGAAATTTCTGAACACGCCAAGATTACAGGAAAAACTGGGATCTTGTGGCATGGAGTAATTGTATTAATCTGCTTCTTGTATTAATATGTAATTTAGGTATGTGAGTTTGTCAATAATACTCAACATCCACTCCAAAAGGCTTTAAAACTTTTATTTTCCTTTCTTAGCAACAGTATCAACCCACCCCTTTTACCTCTTGAGTCTCACCTTCTGTTCTAGCCTTCTTTACTCCAGCAGACTCCGTATCTTCAAAGGATCTCTTTCGACTTGTCCCACCACTGAATGGATTGGGACCTGCATTCTGATGAACCCCATTTAAGGTGCCATTGCTATAGAAACGATTCAGATGACAGTTCTGGAGGTTCAAGAGAAACTGGGCACATTCTTGGAAGCCCTGGGTATGTGCAAGGTCTGCTGCTGTCAGGCCACTGGCATTTCTCAAGCTGTACAATACAAAGAAACTGGATTACACTCATTCATCAGGCTAGCTGGCTGCTGCTGCTGCCCTTACTGACTATCTATCTGCTGGTGATGAGAGAAAACATACACTTAGCAAATTTTCCATTAAGAAATTAGTTATCAATCTTAGTTTTATAACTAACTTAACTTTTTGCACATATATCTCACTTCTAAGCAAAATTTGGGAGACAATACACTTTTAAATAAAATCAATATACTATGTGCCTTAAACCATCTTCCTATTTAAGATTCTCAAAATGCTTTATTCTAAAATAGTCTGAAGTAGCTGATCTTTACATAAACTTCAGACTAATTTAAGTGTTGAATTCTACCATCTTCTGCTGTTTATTCTGAAATCTATTGCTTTAACTTGAGCAAAAGATCAAATACTCAAAACAAACTTAACATGACTTGGCAATTGTCCATGGCATTCTGGTTTCTAAGGTAACAACAACATCACTATTCTTCCTAACAACAAAATATATACATATATAGTAAAAGATAGATAGATAGGTAGATAGATAAAGATGCTATACTTAGTTATGCTTTGCTTATACTTTTGTTTCTGGTTTGTTTCTCATTTCAAAGTGTGTGACATCATAAGTACTGGGACTTGCTTTGGTAATTTCGACCAAGAATTTTCTGTGCACAAGAAAATGGCACTGGATTTTGCATATTCTAGTGCATCAAGGAGGTTAGGAATGCAATCAGGGAGGACATGTAGAGGTTTAATTTGAGAAAGTGCTGTATCACACGCACTCACACAAACATACAGGATATCTTATGCTTAGCAATTTAAGCTAACTTCATAAGGAATAGCATAGAAGTGGAGACAAAAGGGCCAGGAATAATGAAACCAGATGGTGAAGCAAAAGATGCCAATTAATCTTTCGTATTATCTTTCCAGACAGATGTAACTAGTCAGAAAAATGGAATTTTTGTTTCTTGGCTTCAGTTGTTTAGACAAGTCCATTACTTAAAAATCCAGAAACAGAACAGCTAACAGTGTAAGAATTCAGAAGATTGATAGACCTGATTCTCTTGAAACTCCATCTCATCAGAAGAAATCAAAGAACAAAGCCCAGATTTGCTTCCTAGCTCACTGTAACTTATTTGCTATAAGAAAATCTTTAGAAACTATTACAGCAAGACTACTTCCATAAATTGGTACGTCAAAATACTACAGAGTCACAAAACCTATAACCTAAACCAAGGTTAATTTCATTCTATACTACACTAAGTCACTATTTACTTGGACAACTAGTGAAAATCCACAGAACAGCAGTCAAGAGCAGTCTAGAAAGTAAGACTTCAGAACACTGAAAAATCTAGTTAGTCAAAAGAAGTGAAACTTCGAGGTGGTGGTATTAGTCAGAAGAGCTGCAAAGTGAATAATCTGTTCTGTGCATCCAGTGCAGGCAGTACACTAATGGGATTAATATGAACAAAGAATAATTAAAGTTAGCATCAGGAGAAAGTTTCAGAGTATAAAGGTTGCTGAATCTTGAGAAGGGTCTCTTCCCCTCATTTCAAGAGTAGCCTATGATATCAGAAATTCAACAGTCAAATCTTTCCCCTGCTGAACTGGATGACCTGTTGAAGTTGCTGCTAAGCAACATTTGATACTCCTTTAGTAATTCTAATTTACTTGTGCAGCGTAAGGATGTAGAACAATGAAACTACAGCTTAGGAAACAAATTTTAACAGATCTGTTCTGGTCAAAAAGAAAAGCTCGGTTCTCTGATACCTTTTTTAAATTTGTGAGCCCCAAAAGAACAGTAAAAGAAATAAAAAAAAAAAAATTAAAAAAAAAAAGATTAAAAAAAAAGTAATAGCAAAATAAACAAAGTTATGCAAAGATAAAAATGACAAAACCAATATGGTATTGAATGGCCCCTTAATTTAACAGAAGTTAGCAAGTACTACTGAACACTAACTCTGCTCATAAAGTTGACTGTAAAAGACTACAGTTAAGTCACCATTTTCCAAAGGAATGTCAATATAAGATGACAGAGGCATTTGGAGATGTATAAACTAAGATCAAAGTATGTAAAGCTACACGACCAAACTCTGGGAAAGAAAAATTAAATTTCCCAGAAACGAAATAAGCATTAGTTTGCCAAATTTTAAAATGTAATGATCTTTGATATTCAAAGATCTGTCCCACTCCTACCTCTTACTGAACAAATTACTTGTAACAGGTAAACAAACACGCGCTTGGTCTACAGAAAAATTCTGGAAGCACTGCATAGATTTCCAAGGGACTCAAGCCTATTCGATGTAACATTCTTGCTTCTGTGAGTTTAGAAACATCCCTCTTAAATGTGTAAATCTGAATTTAGACTATCAAGTTAGTAATGAAATCACAGAAAAATAGTCTAATAAAAGATTATAAATTCTCAATGACTAGAAACTGTTTGCACAAGTGTTATGAAAGGTAACACGTTAAGTTCTCCCTCCTCACTTACAGTGGGAACACTAATTTGTGTATCTTTTCTATACCCATTTGTCAATAGCCATGATTTTAATCAAAGCTTGATTATTGAACTTTCATATGCTTTCAAATTTCCCCTAAACTGGCTTGCATTCCATTATTAACAGAAAGGAGAAAAAGAAAAGCTGAAAAATTTTGCAGAAACCTTCTGTCACTTTCTCAAAAGCAGGCTAGAAAGACAAAAAAGACCTACTTCTTTAGTTCATTTTTCTAGCTTTTTCTAAGAAGAAAAAATCTGCCAGTGGAAAGACAAAAGGTAGCAAGAGGTAGCTATGCTATATCAGCCTATCGTAACAAAATGCAAGCAATCAAAAAAAAATGGCTGATGTAAATAGGAACAAAATAGGAAAGAAAATGCTCTTAACAGATATCACAGTTTTACCAGACTGGGATAGTTTTATGTATTTTCAAAGTAATTTAGAAATATTGTCATTACTGTAAAGATTCTGAATCTGTAACAGAAAAACTGTAATACAGTCCTTCCAGAAACCCTGGAGTACTTGAATAAATTAAACAGCTAGGATAGCTACTAGACCATTCTTTAAAAGTGTTAATCTGGACTTGGAGTGGAACCACCCTGTTATAGCTGTAATTAAAAGGAACTGAGAATACATCTAATACTAAATCTGCAGTGTATGATCTACCTCAAATGCTGGCCATGTCTGACAGTGAAGCATCTGCCTCAGCTTATCCCAGGAGCTAAGAATTTAAGTGTCATTACTATAGACAGATGAGATTATATGGATGAAAATAGAAATGGTTCACTGTTCCAACCACACATAACTTAAGAGGACTTCAACCTCTTATGTGCAACCCCTATGTCAGTCCTTGGTTATGAACTGCAATTATGTGTGAACTGACTATCAAGTTAAAAGGAGGAGAAATAGTATGTGATTCATTTGGCTACAAAGTGTCATAGCCATGTGACATGAAAGAAAATGAAACAAAAATCAACAGTTCTGAGGAGAAAACTCAGATAATCACTATATTCAAGTAAATTTTCAGCTATTTCAGTTATTAAGTATCCCTTGAAAGGTACTTCATTTATCATGGCTGCTGACAAAAAGAAAAAAGATAAGTAAAGGATATTAAAACTGAAAGTAACTTTAAGACCTGGGCTGGGAAAGAAAAACACTGGAAAAAAAAGTAAACCAGTGGACAACATGGACAGAACTACCTCAATGGCACATGTCTTGGAAAAAAAAAATCATTTCCACCCATCCTCCACTTTTTTAATAAGTTAAAAATCCCTTTGGTACCAGCTTTGATCTTTTATCCTAAACATCTTCCAAGAGTGGAAGCTCCAAAGAAGCTCAAAACACACTGATATTAAATCTTCATGCAATCTGTCCTTTTGTTACTGCTAATCATACAGCAAGTATGACAGCTCTATTTCTGCAACTCCATTACTCACAATTAAAAAATGAGTACAGAAAGCTCTAGCAGGTTTTACATTTTGTTTTTTAGGGGCTTGTGTTGTTGTTGGCTCTTTTTAAAAAACTTCTTGTTTTGTGACAGATGCCAAACTTAAGGACAAATTTATGTTTCTATTCAAGGTTTGTCTAGGCTAGGCTTCTACCTGAAACAAGCCAAATAGCAAGTTACAAACACTGTATTTTTCAAATTAATTCCTTATGAAGGAAAAAGCCAGCAGCAAGAAAGGTGTGGAAGTATGGAATGAAGACATAAATAAGAAAAGCAGAGTAAGTCCTGAAAAGTGATTTTATGCTTAGTCAGCCTTTATTAAACAGTATTCATTGATTTAGTGAAGAATTTTCCAAAGGTTGGCCTAGTTAGTGTCAAACCAGACAGCAGTGCTCCAAAAACTTAATTCTTTCTTTCTCCAGTAAAAAAGAAGACAACTCTGAAGGTCACTCCAGCTGCAGGAACAGGTGGAAAAACTGAAGAAAGGACAATGAAAACAGAAGCTCTGAAAATATAATTCCTTCTTTGGCACCTGCTTCAGACAGGAACACATATGAAAGCATGAACCAACAAATAGGAGAAAAATTCCTTACTTAACATTGCCCAGGGCTAAAGGCAGTCATCAGAAAATTAATTCACTCCATGTTTAGAAAACACATACCTTGCATCCTTTCCAAGGCAATTCAAGTATTTGAAAAATGACTGACTCCTGTTCAAGTTTTTTCACTTAGCAGCACTTTAAAATTTTTTTGCTATGTAGTTTATCCACAGTTTCCATTATTACTTGAAACGAATTAAAATCATGAAGCACGATATTATTTACCTTTAAGCCTTCTTGTAGGCTAAAATTCAGGAGCTGGGAATAAAAATACCTTGTTTTCTTCAAAGTACAGAAGTATAAGATGCGAACTCCAATGCAAAAGAAGAAAGCCTAATGTAAGGAAGGATATATTTTCATAATATAAAGTTATTCTAAATAGAAAAAATCCATGAGAAAAGCTGGTGGAAATCGGAATATGGATGAGTAGGTGATCTTGAAAATTTTTGACATATGGCACTTGCATTGTTCTGTAGTGGACAGGTATTTTATAAATAAACTCAAAACACACACTGATATATTGAGTTAATTGAGTATATTGACTTTTGCATATGCATTTATTCACAGACCTACTGTGCTTAAAATACTTAAAACATGTTTTTCTTCTTCCGTCAAGTGATGTCCACAGGCAGTCTTCAAAACTGACTAATCTTGACATGAAGAGGACCTTTTTTTAGTATCCATTTTTCTCCCTCTGGTTGACATCATATGAACTTAAATGCCCAGTTCAGCTGAGAGTCATGGTATCCAATTAAAGCAGCTTTAAAGAGGACACTGATGAAGCATGAGTTTAGGTATTTCCTTCTTCTGAAATGCTTTTTCAGAAATGTTGGCTGTGAGTGTAATTCAATTGCTGCTCAAAACCAAGAGACAAGTGCATTATCTGGCTAAACAGGATTGGTGCACAGAAACACGAAGTTAACTTTCAGTTTTGCTTTATTTAGGGGGAAATTTTTATTATTTCAATCTAATTTAAGAAGTTTACTAAAGGAAGGAAAAAAATTGAGGCAAGTCTTTAAAAAATATTCAAGATGCTTCCACTATGACTAAGCCATAGAAAGTAAAAAAATAAAAAAAACAACAGAAAATTTAGAATTGTTTAAAAATGACTTTGTGCAAGGAAGATTTACTTCAGTGTAACTTACAAAATTTACTTTTTGAAAGATCTGTGTAAAGAAAACAAAGACTTGTGCGTCTTACATTGAATTATAAATGCTATTGAATTTACTTAAAAAAAATTGCTTCCAAGTTGCTTTAGTTGTTAACTTTTCATATTCATTGGTGGAAAAAAAGCAAGTAGATTTCTATGTCTTTTTAACATAGAAATACACTATCTTCAACTTATAATGTCACATACCTTGAAAAACAAAACAAACATTTGCTACAAAAAGTCAGCAATAAATCTTTTTGAAAATCATATATGAAAAAAACCTCCTAAATGTTTAATTTGAAATACTGATTACAGCACCTAGAGCTTATTGTGTTTTTGTTAATGCCATGCGACAATCTAAGAAAATAAACCACAGTTTTTGTATATCAATGTAAAATCTGTTAAAAATTACTGATCTCAACTTATCTATTGTTAGTTTACAAATAAAAATGTAGATAATTGTAAATTAGGGTAAGCAAAGCATGCAAATCTATAGATTCTATATCTGAATTCCTAGATTAGCATTAAAACCAATCACCGCAACAAATACCTCAACAGTATGCCTTGTGTGCAGAAAGGAAGCGATACTGAACATTCAATGCCACAACTGTAAGGTTTTCGGAGAAGCACCTGTGGCAGTTTCAGCAGTTTCTATATGGAATGCTCCCCCTTTCTAGGATTACTTGAAAAAATCAAGTCAATTCGAATTACGTAGCTGTAAAACATTGACATGTGTAGTTTTTACAGTTTCAGAATCTTCTGTTTGATTTAAACGGGCAATGGTGCATAAACAGGAAACTTATATCATAAGGGATCACATATTTGCAGGCAACATTAAGATTAAAAGTACATTAACATACATAAAGTGCTGTAGCACATTATTCAATATGTAAGCCATTATCATGTGACCACCTTAACAACAAGATACTAAGCCTTTTATGCCTTTAAAAGCATTATAACTTTCATCCTGAAACCAATTTTTCAGTTCTTCACTGAAATTTATATAGAATGGATTAAAGTTACCGGTCAACTCATGGCTTCAATTACTTTAAATTTAGTAGGCTGTATCTCAAAAGAATTAGTAGCTATTCCTATACAAAAATTAGCAGATACAAGGATTAAAACAAAACAAAAGAAGAAAGAGAAAAAAAAGATCAGAACACTAAAACGCCCACAGTGAGAAAAATTGTTTCCTATATAAACAGTAGTATACTAATCTAAAATTTCTAAAGCAAAATTATTTAAAAATACTAAACTTTAAGTGTTTTAACCCTTTGGTGTCCAAATACAGAAGTTATAAAATTGTTTCAAACTTTTTTTTTTTCCAAATACCAAGAGAGAAATAATCTTAACAAATGTGTGTCACTGCTGGGGACAGCTATACAAATTCATGCTAGAATTACATACTGGGCATCTACAAAAGCACAAGTTGGTGCCAAGTTTTTATTTCACAACAAAGCATTTGACAGCTGAAATTATTTTACACTTTTAAAAGCAGTGGTAGAGTTCCTGTGAACATCATCCAAAATCATAACAAGAGGAACATACTGGACAGAAGGACTCTTGCTTTGTGAAACCACTTTTTCCACATAAAAATCAAGGTTCACTCTGAATTATGCAGCTGTAATTGGCTCCTAGATACTTCAACTCCTGACTGAGTAAACACTGGCAGAAGAAAGAATTCATTAACCATGGTAGGCAATGTTGCAATTACCACAAACATCACCATCAGGATCTTTTGTTGTACCTGTATTCCTGTCTATATGCTTTACTAAAGACTTCAAATAGTGCACTTCATTTTCAGTACCTTCTGTAAAAAATATTTGCATTTCCAAGTAAACTTTTCCCTGAACAATGTAGGCCTGACTTGTACTGGTACCAGTAACAATATCTTAAAATTCATATTTCATTATTTAAGAAGTGATTCCTAAAAACAATTCACAAAGGGAAGGTATGAAAGACCACAATGACTCTTGGAACAGCAGTCTGATTGCAATACAGCATAACAGAAAAGACCTTTCCAATTAAAATGAAAGTATTTTCTAGATCACTAGCAAAATGAAATTCTGAATAAGCGTCTTTATAGTACTGCAGCCACTTTAAATACAAAGAGAATGTTAAGAGTTACTTTGCCAGCCTTACGGCAATGAGAACTATCACTGCTGTTGCTTTCATGTTTCTAGAAACAGAGCAAGAATTGCAAATAAAGTTGCTAAGAATGAAGAAAGTGTAATGGATAACTACTGAGGACAGGTTCAGATCAAACACTGACTTGAAAAGATAAAACAACCTTGCAACACAGATTTCTACTGAGATGAGTCTAGTAGCAAATAAAATGACATTATTTCTCCTTAACATAGCAACTGAAACCCAAAGATAGCTTAGAACTAGAGAAATGAAGGAAGCAAGCTTCTCTCCAATGTGCCAAACTTGGAAAAAAGTTCAAGCTATTCATTACAAAAAGAGCAGACAGCAAAAGTTTGGAAATAAAACTGAAGAGGTAAATTAATTTTAAGGTATTTTTGTGCCAAAAGCAGGGAGAAAATCAAGAATGAAAAGACTACAGGTAGAAGACAGTTTCATTATTTTTCCATAATAGGCACAGAGAGGGACACTATCATACTGCACTTTTTTTTTTTTTGTGTCAAAAATAACTTGATGTTACTCAAGCAGACATGAAATCTTTTGGATTAAGGAACTGCTGAAGTACAAAAAACCAGTTTAAATGTACTTCATAAAAAGTTTTTCCAACTTAGGTTTTTCTCCCTTTATAAGAAAATTTATCTATCTCCTATGAGCATAATCAAGCGAAACAGAATGAAGCTGAGGAGTGATATTTTCCTCAAGTTATAATTATCAAAACTCTTCCATGGTTTGTTAAGCCTCCATGCAATGAGATACATCTTGTAACCAGCATTTCTTGACACACATTAGAAAACTCTTCTGACCAACCTGAACACATTCTGGGCCATGCCACAACTACCTCCTGGGTTGTTTTGTCCCGATGCTACTAGGTTCTAGTTGACCAATGAAAAACTATACTGAAAAGAAACAAACTAGACCAGCAAACAAAACCAAATCAACACAGCAGGAGCAAACATTGCAATAAACAATCCTCTCATCACATATCTAGTCAAAAACTACTGCCAGATCAAACACAGCACCCCTACAGATTCACTACCACTGACATCTGGACTAACCATCAGAACTAATCAGACTATTATATTTGGGATACAATTGTTTCTTTCACTGTATTTAACTCCGGCCAAGCTCCACTTCATAACATTTTGGTTTCTCCACCTGACTTAACTGTACCCAGGCTTCTGTTGCCAGAATAGCAACAGAATAGCTTATCTTGCTGGAAAAAAAACCAAAAAACATCTATCTGAAGGGAAAGCGCACACATTAATGTGAACATCAGCACAATACCTTAAGTGAAGGGAGATCAATCCCAACAAAAACCTCAAACATTCTTGTCAGAAATCAGAGCAATCTACATATAAAAGTCTTGGTAACACTTCTATATTCTTTACCCAGCTCTCTTGGATTGAAGAAAAAGCCAAGAAACCAGTGCTATAAAGCTTCTCACTAATGTATAAGCTACCCTAGCAAGCTCCCATGTATCTTGTGAACTTCCTCTTTATATTCTGGAAAGGTCATAAGTATCACTGCTTTAATGACAGATTTCACTTAACTCACAAAGCAGAACATCTCATGGTCTGCGCTATTTTCAAACTGATGTCAGTAATCACTGTTGTTATTCCACCTCCAATAATCTGCATTCAAACTGAACAGGAATTCAGTGGCACAAGTTTGCCTCATCTTCCTGCAATTATTTGGAATTACTGTATCCATGAAAAACTACTCTTTTCCACACTGGTTTACTCTAAGACTGAGCCTCTCTCATTTTTTATCAGCTACTCATGCATATACATTCTGCTTTGGTATTTCCAGATCTTTTCTTCAGACTAAGTCCAAATTACTGCCTTACTTCATAATCACAAGCTCCTACAAACCACCTCAAGTACTTCTACAACCATAGCAACCAAACAGGAAACCAAACATGGAAGAAATTACCAAGCTTTACTTGCAGGGTTTTTTTGAAGGAGATTTAGTGTTTTATCACTGAAATGCACATACCACTTTGAATTTGCTATTCCATAAGAACTTACATTAAATGAGAAAGGCAGAATAAACTCTAACAAGTGTATCCTCTACACTGAAAAACGGTCAATGAAAGCATACTACAGTGATAGTCCTTAAAATGTTTGTTACATACAATTAAACAAGAACTGCCACATTTTTTTCCTTAACTATACAGCAATGCCTAATAATGCAGCAATAGCAATTAATCCAGCAGTTTGCCTACAGATAGCAAACTGCTATCTGGAGGCAATCAGGTTTACAAAAGGAATGTGTATGAAGTGGTCTGAGTTTGGAAACAGATTATACAAGCATTAATATACTAATTAACAGATAAGAACCTCTCTGTTGAAAAAGAACCTAAATCCAAATGATCAGTAAGAACCTGAAGCATCACTCTCAAGATGAGGTTAATTTAATGACTGTAGGAAAGAAGAAGTGGTTCTTCTACACCGAATCCATGCCATAATACAGCTTCTGATGTAAAAAGATGAACAGTTGTGGCACTTCACAGTATGTAAACACCAGAAATGGACTGCAGTTCAATATTACAAGTTTGGTAGTTAAGTTTGCTAGGCAAGAAAAATAAGCACACATGACAAACCCACAGCTCCTAAAATTTTAAGAGGTCAGGAAGCTATCCAGAAACTAGGGCAGAAGATTTCTGAACCCTGAGATCCTTGAAAAGAACAGGCCACGTACTGAGGGTTCACATCACACAGGAACAGCCAATTTCTGTGTTGTCATCAAAATGACACATCACTACTCTGCTGTCTCTTCACTGGAGGTGACTAATTTTCAGAATGTCAAGAAATCTCGAAAGTACAAATGAGAAGAGTAAAAGCTGAGCTAGCACAAGAATGGTCATTTGAAACAGAAATATAAGAATTTCACAAAGGGCTAATGTAGCAGCACTAAAAAAAAAACCAGATTTCTGTTATGAAGGATGGAGAGCAGTTGTGAAGAAGAAAAAAATTGATGTTGTCTTTTTAAACAACACAAGTCAGCTTGTGACAGATGAATTTGAAAAGAAGAAATAAAATTAAGTCCCTGTCAAAGAATGAGAATAAAGATCTTGCTGAAAAACTCAGTATCACCGATACGACATTTCTGGCACTGAATTTACACACTCGGATGAATGCCAGACAGCTTTAATGAGAAAGTGGCTGAAGTGTCTGCCTAAACCAGATCAACATCACAGCATGAATCTGTCATCTGGTAGAAACAGATGTACTGGTATATTTATCCCAGCATGTCAGTTTTCTACTCAAACCTTGAGACCAGACTATATTAAACTAGAAAGGAAATTCTCTCTTTGAGGTCTCATAACATTCCATCATGCGATACAACCCAATTTTATGCAAAACCTGAAGATTTCTGGCAGGCAAATAAAAAGCTTTTCTACAGTACTATTCAAATATTATGATCAATAAAACTCTTAAGCAAGCAAGAATTTAAGTTCAATTTGATGGGTGCAGACTGAACCATATACACCCCATTCCACACCTCTCTCTATCCCAGGATAATACAGTGTTTGAAACCTCCCTCTTAGCTCTAAATCAAGACATTAAGGAATACACAACTGCTTAAATGACAGTTGCAGAAGAATTTTTATTCAGAAATAAGTGGACACAATGCACAAGTGTACCACATGCAAACGGACATGAAACAAAGAAGTTCAAGTCAGGATAATCAACAGTTGCATCTGCTTCATCTTTTGTTGTTTTTTTTTGATTCCAGTGTCCTGTGTTTATAGATGAATTTTGTATTTTTATACATGCTGTGATACAGTCTGTGACTACAATAATACATAGCACTTACATAATAGTGCAAAAAAGCAAAACAAAACATGGCACCAAGAAGGCTTTTCCTCCATAAAGAGATGTGAACACTTGTCTGTCATGAAGATAAATAATACACAATTAACCATACAGAAATTGCATAAATATGCCTTTTAGTGAAAATCCAGCAGTTATTATGGATATTTTAAAAGGTACTATCCACATTAAAAAGTCAGTTACACAGCAAACCTTTTCACTCATATGAGGACATTGTGACCACCTGCTTCCCCCTCTTCAAGGGTCCATGAATACCATAGTTAGTGGAGCAACCATTTTTATGGCTGTAGGACATACTGTGCACAGAATATGCTTCAGCTAAAATGAGAAGGTAAATACCACAAAAAAAATCAAAATATTTTCACTAGGGTACAATTATTATTTTTTAATATTAAAAATTTACACAGGAATAGAGACCCAAATTCTCTCTCATCAATTAGGAAAACAATGCAACAGCTTAGTGAGATTTATAGACTGAAACATACTGTTTTTCTCTGTAAAAGCAATACACTAACAAGCCTGAAATATAGTAAACTAGAAAAATTCATGTGAGGCTACTTTATTAAAACTAAAATTCTTACTTTGATCCTTAACTTGACTATTATCAATATTCTTTGGTTTCCAATATAACCAAAGGAAGGAATAAAGTAGAAATGTGGTAAACACCAATAACAAGATTACACTAGCCCAAGTTACTTCATTTTAACAGCAGTATCTCAATAATCACTCATTAACAAAAATACATTTCTTGCAATATTACATTCCTGGTTACTAGTGTATGTGTAATAATGAAGTCTTAGCATCCCTGTTCTTTTTACTATAAAAAACTAGGGATGATACCATTCTGGATGTATATTATAAAAATCATATAAAAGCAGTATATTTGACTATTTGAAGTCACAAAAGGGTATTCTATTCAGCCTACTGAAACTAGACTTGAATAACATTAACTACATGAAGAAATAAAGAAAAAACTGGATTAGAAAACCTAATCCCAGTAAAATCAAAAAGCATGTATACATCATCAGTACAGATCAGCACTTTAGTTCTAGTTAGTGCTTAGTTCTGTATTTCATAAAATTCTTGCCTTGGTCTTATACAGTCAATTATAATTTCAGTCAATATATACAAATTAGAACTCAAATATATGGCTAAAACCCCTCTCCTTTTCTTCCAACTGAAGCCATAAAATAAAGGAGTCAAAACTTTCAGAGCATCTACATTTTCAAGTTTTTACAAAAATCAGGAAATCAACGTAACCATTAATGGGGGCCAGCTTTCAAAACCAGATGACTCAAAATTAACCAGTGTCAAAAGCATATATGGATTTGGCCTAATTTAACATATTGAACCTGGAAACTGGGTTTTACAGAAAAAAATCCTCACCCCTATCAGTCAATAGCTAACTCCCTCAGGTGACAAGGCCAAGTCCTTATCCTCTAAATGATTAAACACGGGTTGCTCCACAAGCCTATTGCATTTACATCCCTGATTTTACCATTCCCATGAGAGGACCTGATGTTTAATTACCTAAAAAACTTGTGATAAGTCTACTGAAGTATAGATGGAATTCAAAGTTAGAAAACTGAGAATTCAAAGTATTCCCTGTTCACTAAAACTGCTATAAACCTACACTGCCACTACTGCAAATAGCTTTGGTCAGAGAGGTATCACCCATTTCACATTGTTTAAGCAGTTCCACAACTTCTCTTTTGGTTGGCTACTTTGCAAAAAATCACAAGATTACTTACTAATTGATGATGATAATTAAGGTTTGCTCAATTCCACAGTAAATTTAATTCCAAGTTTATCTTAAAAATATCCGAAAGTGAGTGAAAAAATGGGAAGTTACACATTTATGACTGATTTAATGGGATTGTCAATAACTGAGACAGCTTATTTAGTTTTTCTATGAAGCAATATCTTCATACAAAGCAATTTGTTCACTATTAGCTTAAAAGGTA
Source organism: Lanius collurio (assembly GCA_020086605.1). Lineage (NCBI taxonomy): Eukaryota > Metazoa > Chordata > Aves > Passeriformes > Laniidae > Lanius > Lanius collurio. The sequence goes on along the minus strand of JACBWW010000007.1, from coordinate 18,589,659 downwards.
ATGTATTTCCCAAATACTCTATGATACCACTAAAAGAGTTAAATTCTATGGTAGATTCATCAAGGCAGCATTACAAAAACAGTAAGATGGAAACCAAAGGGTAAAACAAGAAATTAACTACATGATCTTATTTCACTTACAACTTCAAAGTTTCATATTGCAGGTTAAAATACAGTAACTAGTTACCATTTAAGATAATAAAGCTAGTTCTAATTAAAACAAATTGCTAAAGTATTGATATTACTTATAAGCCATAGAGCTTATACTCAACATTTCTAGGTGAAAACTGCATCCATTTTGTCCATGCTGTAAGTTGCAAAAGTTTGTGAACTTTTCTGAATGTTTTTGCAGTACATAAACCTTTAAAGAAAAAAGTTAACAGGGCAAATACACAATACACTAACAAACAGTATTAAACTAATGCTGAAGAGTGTGTGAATTGCTGTTTTGCACATAATGTTGCTTTTGCATTGTTTTCTATATTTATTCACCAGTGCAAGGTGTAGATTTCTTGTAAAAAATAACTACATGCCAAATAAAGTGTACAGTGTGGGGTCATCTGACAGAAGCACAATAAATATTTTAATATATCAGATGTAAGTGCAATACTAATGCAGCACAATGGTATCATTTAAGGAAAATAAACTTTATTACTAGACATGCTAAGCATCTTAGGCTCCATTACAGTTGAACATGTCTAGCTGTCATTATTATTTTGATCACGTGTCTGCTGTTTTGACTTTTCTTTCTGAAATTAGTATCTATGTTTACCAATCTAAGTTAGTCAGCTATACACACAACAATCAATAACAACAAAAAAAATACCTCACTTACTCTATTTGCGCACCATGAGCCACAAGGGCACTTATGGAATCCATACTACCAGACCGTGCTGCTTTATGAATAGGAGTTTCACCAACATAATCCTGTAAAGACAAACTACATTTTGTCAAGCATAATCTTTTTAAAAATTAAAATCTTGTAATTACATTACTCACTTTAATTAAGAAAGCAGATATATAAAAGCAGCATTTATTACTAGCTAGCAAATACATCAGGTACTTTATCATTACTTTAAACTCAGTGGTTGGCTGTCACATATATTAGACATTTAGCAAGAAATAATGCTAAGGGCATTTAACTCACAAGGTAAGCCTTATCCAATAACTAGGCAATCAGCAGACTCATATTCAGCAAAACTGTTTAACCCTCCCAACATATACCAGCATAACATGTTACTTATTCTAACACCTTCATTTCCTGGCACTTTTTTCCCCAGTACATCGGGATAAGCAAGTCCTCTTGAACTTGGGAGCAGCAAGGCTGAATCCATGGGACTGTGCTGCTTTCAGATCTTGCTGACACACTGATTCAGTCCTATAATGTTGCACCATCAGTATTCGGCAGGAGAGGAGCACATACACAGAGCTCTGCTGTAACAGAGGTGTACCCAGTGTTCATAGGACAGGCCACATCTCTCCCAAGTCAAACACATTGATTCACATCCTATATACTTGTCTTTTTAAATTTTCTTTGTCCATTCATATTCCATTATCATTAACCAGCACATCCAATCATCTAATTTTTTTGCATAATGTGCAAACATACTGGGGGTAGTGTATCGCTTTTCAGGCAGCTCCTCCCCACTAGCTCTCTTACAGGTAACAGGGAGAATCTACAACTATTTTACAAATCCAAGCAAGCAGCAGGTAAATTCATGCATCATGATCTACAGGCTGTAGGGGAAATTCAGTACTTGCAATCAGTATTAAGAATCACAGAGAAGAATCTGTAATGAAACATTGCCTTGGAGTACAAGTACAGGTTGTTACTAGTTTGTTAATGTGACTCAGTTCTCAACACTTCCAGTGCGGCAAAGGTGGGGTTTTTTTTTTTTTTTTGGTTTTTTTTTTTTTTTTTTGTTTAGTTTTCTTCCCCCTTCTCTTTCTCTTCAAACTTTTGATGGACTTCACTAGACTGTTCCAGATATTAAACATGTTCTAACTGTATGTGCCTCACTTTAGCTTCCCTGTTCCTTTTATTAAAATATCAACACTAGCTACTGAATTTAACACAGCCCCTTTACTGATTCACCAGTCTTTACACACAACCTATCTCCGCACTATTGGTTACACTTCAGCTCTACTTGAAATGTGAATACATTCAAAATGTTATCATACCACCTAGAAGCTGCTAAGGGTCTTAAATTGTCTGCCAAGCTTTTGAGAAACTTAATCCTATCTTTTAGACCATGTAAGTATAACATGAAAGCAAATTTTGTATTATGAGGTATGTATTCTCAATTTTCTACTTCACTATTTTATTTCATGGTAAAATATCTTTTCAACAAGTCACAAATTCACTGAGGGTGAGCCAGCTTACCAGTGTTGAAGATATATATTCAACCAAACAGTGAACTACCTAGCACACCCAGGAGGGAACAACAAGGGCATCAAAGTTTACTTTCTTATAAACTACGGAAAATTGTTGAGGCTGACAAGGTTTGGAGACAGAGAAGAGCAGCAAATGCCTTAGAGATTAGAAAAGGCCCTTCTTCCAAAGTGGATGTCATCAGCTGATGAATAGAAGACTGCTTTCCAATGAAGTTTACACAATTTTTCCTATTTATAACTCTCCCTGAAGTAACAGGAAGAGAGAGAAGTTTAAGAGAGGATACAATTTTGTTAACTATCATATATGGAAATTCATTTGACACTAATTAATCCAGAAAAAATTTCTTCTTTGTGGAATATATTTTTTAATCATAGAAGCTGTCTTCAATTCATCATTCTGTTATGGTTTCCTCCCCTCTCCCCTTTTGGTAAAGTGGTGAAAGTATAGAAAGGAAGTGATTTGCTTCTTTTGGTCAGCATTAGTACCTAGAAGGCCAACCCTAAGTTAAAAGATAGTCACTCAATATGAAGTTCAGTTTAGGGTTAGTTGGCCATGCATATGACAAAGATAACAAAATCTCCCCTGGCCCCATAAACCTGGCACACAACCCACAGTAGGACCTAGAGAACTGAATTACGATGTCTTGCTGTGGGGAAAGACAAAAAGGATGAGAGAAGACCTTTGCAAAAGGACTCCTCACCACTGCATTAGAAGAAAGAGCTAAGCTCATAGTAGCTACCACTTCTGTCAGCAAACCGAAGAGATTAGTATTTCAGAAGAGAATACATGTCTTGAGAAGGGTTGCTTTCAATCACCATCCCAGGAAGGCATGTGCCTAAAGCTAAGGAATTCAGAAAATACTTAGAAAATGACAGAATATACAGATTTAGATTTTTATGGCATTCCTTTTAATTACAGCACCTAAATTTCAGTCATGATTACTATTATGTTGCTTTGAAATTCTCTTAAGGGGCCAAATATATTTGCACTGAAACAATTTCCTAGCTCCCCTCAGAAATTCTCTCTGGATTATGAGCTCGACTGAAAGGAAAAAAAGATCCCACTGAAAGACGGTTTTTAAATTTACTTATTGTTCAATGCATCCAAAACCATGCACACAGAAGAAAACAAAAGTACTCTGTATGAGCCTCAGAACAATTCTGTTTTGATTCAACAACTGGAATGAATGTGACCAAACAGAAAAACAAAGTAACAGTTTTTTCCAAGAAGCTTCTGAGAACAGTTCAGGGTCTAGCCTGCCAACACATCTTCATGTATAAGACACCTCCTCCCTATCTCTTTTCAGCTATGTGGAGCAAAGGAAGTTATTTCATTTTGAGAGACTCTACAAATTCCTGATTATCCTTGATAACACCTCATAATCCTTTAAATTGTTCACAATTCCCATCTATGCTTGTGCCTTTTGTAGTAATATGCCAGGAAGGGAAGCATCAATAACTTGTGCTGGCCTTTCACAACTAGAGCAGAACTTGTCCCTCTGTTGCAACACTGCAGCAACAGCCCAAACTTGTCTCACAATCTAGAGGATGCATTATAAATTAGCAGAAACTCAAATTAAATACCATTAATTAAGTATAACAATTTATTTTATTAACTAATTAATTTCAAGATAACAAATTTGATTGCTTCTGTGGCTACTAAATATTTTGTGCTCAGTGCTCTTCAAGAAATGGCAAAAAGAATTCATGAAGCATCACATTTAGTTTTTGCCACTCACTGCTGAAAGCCTTCCTCCTAGCCCTTGGAAAGAATGGCTACCCTTTCACACAAGGGCAATCCTCTCTAGTGCGGGGTCATGACTCGATTACCTCTGACTTCTATTCCATTTTACTGAATAAACATCTAGCTTCCTTTCTTATTCTCTTTTTATTTATGTGGCTGAAGAGTCTTTTGCTTTTTTGGCTTTAACCAGTAAATCTATCTCAGTTTGATTAATCAGTTTGCAGTTCCTCACTGTGCTGCTTAACCTCAAAAGACATTTCCTCTACTGATTAAATACTTTGGTCAAACTCCCTTCCAAGGCCTCTTTCATGTATGGCTATTTTTTCAATTCAGACTATAGCAATTTTTTACTCCTTCTGTCTTTTTGAGACCCAAAGTTCTGTTGGCTTGAGGGTAGTCCAGCTGAATTCAGTGTATATTTCCTATTTTGTTCTCCAAGTCCCTGGATATGATTCAATTGATTTCACTCACTTCTACCTTTACATTCCTTCCATTTATCAAAAAAAACAAAACAAAACCAACCCAACCCCACCCTCCCCAAAACAACACAACCAAAACAACTACAAAAAAAACCCCACAACCAAAAAAAAAAAAAAACCCCAAACACCCAACCAAAACAACTTACTTGCAGGTATTTATTTTTAAAATAAAAAGCTTGCACACACATTTACACTGAAAGCTTTCAACTGTGTGTACTGTTTTGGCTGGGACAGAGTTAATTTTCTTCATAGTAGCTGATAAGACATTTTGGATTTGTGACCAGCAAAGTGTTTTTAATACACCTATGTTCTAGCTAGGAGTGTGCTGGGATGTGGCACAGCTGGGACCACTGACCCAAATGGACCAGAGGATTATCCCACATCATATGACATCATGCTCAGCAAGTAAATCTGGGGCAGGGGAAGCAGTTTGCCAGGGTATTTCCTTTTTCACATGTTAAACTGTCATTATTTCAACCCATGACTTCTTCTCACACTTCCCTTCTGATTCTCCCACTCACCTCACTTGGTGGGGGGAACAAGGAAGTAGCCATGTGGTACTCAGGTTTCTACAGGGGTTAAACCTCAGCACTATGCAAACACTTCTGAAATACTTCTAGTAATGACACCTAACTAAGACACAGAAGCCCCATTTTACTTGCTAAGAAATATAAACTAACTCTATTCCTTAACTAAACTGACTGAATTTCAAGCTCTATTAGATGATCACATTTCCAAACACTACTCATTTCTTAGAACCAGTACCCTACCCTTTCTGAAGCTAGAAGTGGAAACTAAAGAACACTGAGTACATTTCCTCCTTTGCTAAAAAGGCTTTTGAGAGCACATGGGAACGACAGAATCTTTTGATCTGGATTTAGTCCTAATTGTTGTTTAAAATAAAAACTGTAATATACCAAAAGTATGTTTTCTTCCTCCCCACCAAGGCTATCAGCCTGTTCACAGCTCTTACTATTATGGGCAGTCTAATCATCCTACAACTATCTGCCACCACTGCCATGTGATGATAACCAACTGCATGAATAACAAGTTGCACCCCCTGCAAGGGTGCACTATTTCTTTTCCCTTCTCCATATGACAGTCCACACAACACTTATTTTGGCCAATCAACAAAGGCAACATACAATAGAAATACCTGAGGGTAGAGGGGAAATATACTTAAATGAAGTTAATAGTTTTCTAAATCAGAAAGTACTCATTATCTGATGTTAATATGTACAACAGACCAGAATCAATCTGTGTTGTGACAAGGACAAACATCAGAAAAAAATCCTCAGGAAAAGTAGCAGGATAATTGCTTTGCACTGTTACAGTGAACTAGAGCAGGCAGGCAGCCAAACGCAGGTCCTGAGTCACATTACTAAGAGCTATTCGCAGGCACTGCTCGCTGAGGTAAAAAAAAAGTCAGAATCAGTACAACATTCTCTTGAATCCATTGCTGGGTAGAAACCAACAGACCATTGTTTGGCACTTCAGCTTTCCTCTTGTGCATTTCTACATGTTAATCCTGAGGGGAAAGAACAGCCCCCTGATCAGAGAGATACGATTCTAGCCAGCACACACAGTTATATAAGAGGGCTGGGCATCACAGGATATACTCACAGAATTTATTTGGGGAGCAAAGTACAGTTGGGACAAGCAGTTTTCAGCACCTGTCCTTCATTGCTGTTGCCTGAGAAGTGTCCTGGGCAACTGTTACCAGCAACGATAAGACATTTTTAAGTTTTCCTAAACTTCAGGGCAGGCAGCATGAGCTACAATACAATACCTCAGGGCAGATATGAGAAAGCACGCATGCAAATTCTACTGAGTACCGGAGGTTTACGGTAAAACTGAGAGACTCGAGTGGATTCCTTTTCAGAAGCTATCCTTTTCTTTTTCCAGAAGTGAAGGGTTAGTCTGTAGCCAATGACCAGAAGTCAGTTTGGAAGGAAAAGTTTACTAGTTTAAATATCAAGCATTCCCAGATCTTTCTCAGCATGTGTTTTGTATCCAGTGTCCATGGAACACTTGTCCTCACACAAGCATTAGCCAGTGACTATGTCTGTTTGGAGTACAGCATCAGTCAGCGAGCTGGAAGGAATAAACAAAATACACATCAGGAAATAGTGCCCCAAAAGCTCAAAAGTGTGGGTGGAATCCCTAGATGACCACCTAGAAGTGCTTGCAAATTAAATAAGGAACTGAGATCATTTAAGGAGTTCAAATCAAACAAGAATAGTAGAATTTGACTGCAATTCAATAAACAGTGGAGGGAACTGGGGAGAGCAAAGCATGCACTGTGCTTTACATAGCCATGTATGAAACATTCCAACTATCTGTGGGATGAGTTTTCTGCTTTAGTTATTACCAAGGCACTCTGCTTAGCTTTCAGTGCTTGTGCATTTGAAAACAGTGTGACTGACCAGTTGCATCCGAACAACTTAAAAGACTATTTTGTTTCCACTACTATTTTAACTAACCAGAGGTATCTTATCACTGAACTGAGTCTAAAATAGCTCTTCTCATGTTCAATTAGTATTTTGTGGGGATACATACACGGCACTCACAGTGTCAACCCTCAGTACCCATCTATAGTGTCTCTGTGGTCTATCATTACCTAAGCCTGCCCTTAGAAGTCTATAGGATACTATCACCACTATCTGGAAACTTAAAGTGGAGGACCATCTGCTCTGGCAACAAGCCATCAATATAGACTCCTGAGTCACTGGCTTGCCTTAGTGACTTCTTTAAGCTGGATGAGTCTCCTTCCCATTTTTAACTGCATATTATGCTGCCTTCTGCTTTCTTTTACAGTCATCTGCATGTTGCCCTCAGCCCATGGGGAGACCTCTCCACACTCTTCTCTTCTTCTGAGAGCTAGCTGCTACTTTCTTCTTTGCTACAACTTCCCTCACTACATGTGATTTTTTCCCCCTCATCATGTTCCAGGACATCAAGCTTGTTCTTCAACTCCATTTCAATCTCACTGGTCAGTTCTTCTCTTTATCCTCATAGCTGGAAACTTTCATTCTTCTCATTCATTCACTTTCATTCATTCTTCTCTTCTCATTTAGCAGTTATTTGAGTACCTTTATTCTGTGCATGCCATGTTTCCTCTCTAATCACCATTTCTTTACATTCTTACCTGGTCTCCAGATGCATTTATAGTTCTTGTATTTTCTCTTCTGAAGATTCTACCACTATGCAGCAATAACTTATTGCATAAGTTACTTTTGTCAGGTATCAAGGAGAAGATGCGATCTATAGCCTCTGCATCCAGTCACCTTCATTGTTTCTACAATTCTCCTGGTGTCTCACAGCTGCTCTCAATGCACCAGACTTCTTTTCTGAAAACTCAACACAAACTTCCCCATTTCTTATTTTTGCACAGCTTAAAAAAAAAAAGAACCAAACTCTAGAAATGCAAATGTTTAAGTTCTTCAGCAGACTTAGCTTAACTCTACTGCATATAAAACAGTCTGGCCCTTAAATCTTTTAAGGAAATTATGATGCAAGGTTTAACAGGCCAGACATTTTATGGAAGCTGTGCTATATCACAGCTTTTAATAGCAGCATATGCTGTAGTATTAATTACTCTCATAGAATATTAAAAATATTTTTGATTACCATTAAAAAGGACGTTATGTATGCCCAGCATACACAACAGATTCATTCAGTACTTCAAACATTTTTTTCAAAAATATAATAGTTTTTAAGCATTGATTCTGTTACTGCACCAGAGTACAACAGTCCTTTGCAGGAATTTTGCTATATTAACACTCTCTGCTACCAAATAAATTACACACAGTAAAACTAATAAAAATTATAGTAAAAAGAAAGCAAAAAAATATTTTTAAATCACTCATTCTTTCTTAGTAAAGTACATGTTTCTGATCTATTTTCAGAAAGTTACTAGAAAAGCTTTAGAAATAATCTAAAAGGAAAACATAAAACCAGATGCACCTTAAAATAAATCAAGGCAGACCTTACTAGTTATATGTATGAGTAAATCATGAAGCACCACAAAGGTCTCATGGCTCTGTAGGTAACTGTAAAATTTTTCAATTCTTAGCATATTTAGTAAGCATTGTGTTCCTCACTAGTTTTTTTTCTTGCCCCTACAGCAGCACTACGATATCAGAGTATTTGCTAATGCTGCCAACACCAAAGCAACATTACCATTTTTTTCAAGAAGTAGCGAGATGCCAATTCCTAAAACAAATATCCTCCAAACCCCTAGGGGCTTAAAGAACATTTATTAGTCTTATCTCTACTGCCATATAAATTGTCTATAACTGATCATTAAGTTATCTGACCTCAGCTGACGTTAAAAAGAAAGTATCTGTATGTTAACGTAATGATCATACATGTCATACAAAGGGATCAAGACACTCCTTCCAAAATTATATGCATACATGAAATACACATGAATCCATACCTGTTTGTTTATGTTGGCCCCCACTTGAATCAACCAATTCAGGCACTGTGGATGTCCTCCAAAAGCAGCAATGTGGGCTGGTGTTTGAGCAAAACGTGTTGTACTGGCATTTACTGAAGCTCCAGCTCTTACTAATTGCATTAGGCACTCCAGCTTTAAAGACATGAGGAAAAATAAAACCAAGAATGTTACACAGATGTGCTATGACAATTAGCACGTGCTAAATAAATATATAAAACCTAGAAAAGCTAAACTTGTGAGTAAAACCACATGAATGAAAAACAAGACAGAATATGCAATCTAGGATTCCCTCCCTCCTTCACTCCTCCCTCCTTTGGTCATAGACTATACCCGAAACGCACCTAATTCGCACCTCCAAAACTGAATTTCACCTTTATTTTCAGGAAGGAGGAAAACAGGACATAAATACTTCAATCCTAACTACAAGAGATATCTAGTTCACTTTTGTTAAGAGGGTGGGAGGGAAGGAAAGAAAAAGAGGAGGTTCTGATCCAGCAAACATGATACTAACCAGATATTACTAGAAAACATTCGCCAAAAAAAAAAGTGTTCTTAGGAGATGCATAGGTGAGACTCATACTCAGAGGAGAGTTTATAGAAAGCTAAATCAGAAAAACATAAGATTTTTCATTTCATTAATGTATTCCTGGAGTGACAGAAGATTGGTAAAGAAAAGTAATACTTAACAATATATATAATATGCTAAATCTGTAAGAGGAACTTTTCAAAACAAAACAGGTTGCATGTTTGTGGAAATAAAAGCCCTTTTTGTTTTAAAAAAATCCAGTATTTCATCAAAGTATATTCTACTTTTTTTTCCTAACATACTAGCCAGAAGTGTCAGATAACCAGATACTATTTTTAAATGTTCATAACTTCTCATTTGTAGAAACTAGGCAAACTACAGCCACAATGACCTCAACTTTCAAAAATAGTCAAAACAACACTCCTTTCCTGTCACACAGTAATATTGTCTTCTTGTTCATAGGCAAAGGAACTCACTACACTGAAATAAACAGTTTAGTCTAGGCATCTATTTATTGTGGGTAGAAAACAAATATCACTGCACACAAATGCAACAGCCAAACAAAGACCCTCACACTGGCTTAGGCGTTGGTTCATATAAAACAGATCTATGGGTCTCTTGGTGTCTCACAGTTAAAGAAAACATCAGCCACACCACAGCTGTGGAATAGTCTGTCCATAAAGGAACAATTAAAAATCATCTGAATGTGGGCTGGCATCTTGACTCAGATCGAAGCAGGATTATAACATTCTTCTCTGTTGCTATATGCCAGCCTTTCTTTCTCCCTCTCTCAACCTGTAAATTCCTGATCTTGCTGCATTATATACAAGGTATATATGAGGTAAGAGTACCAATCACTGTAATAAAGTAGTTTACATTAGTTTTGCAAACACACTGTGAACTTAATTTGTTTCCTTCCCTCATATAATTCAAACAAACATATATGAACCCTATCCTTCTGGATATACAGGAGTAATTTTTTGGACTGTAATGGAGTTAAGGCTGGAGACAGCTGGAGACTCCAGGCTGGAGTTCAGTACCATGAACTCACTAACTGCATGAAGTAAAGGTGAGGATAACTGGAATATTGCATATTAATGAATTTAGCTCCATAAACATCAACACTGCCAAAGACAAAGGACCTTTTCAAAAGAAAACAAATAATTTTGTTGGAAAAAAAAATTACATCAAATAACTGGCGTAAGAAAAATTATAAGTTTAAAATTTATTTTAAACTCCAACGCTAGACTACTGAACTTCATTTTGTATCTGGCAATATTAGACTTTCCTTGATGCTCACATGTCAGCACCTGTAATATTGCTGTTAATCCTTACTGATTATTAATTAAATTGTAACATTGTAATTATTAATAAGTCATGTGACAGAAACCACCTCTCCAGCTACAGCAAGAGGTTCATCTGTGGTAACTAAAAGCAAAAATAAATTTCAGCCAGTTTTTAGAACAATAGACTCTTAATAGAGTTGATTTGAAAACACTTCCAGAGAAAGGATTACAACTTCAGGAAGGAATAATATTTCCTGCACAGGCACCAGGCTAAAAGAATTCCATAATTAGACAGGATTATAGCCCATCAACAGAAAAGGGAAAAACACAGAAACTGATTCACCAGTACTATCCTGCACAGTTTAAATCTGTTTTATAAGATGGCTATACACTATGATTATCCATACAACTTCATTCTTAAACACTGGTTTTCTTTTTTTTTTCCTGCATACTCTGACTTCAGAGTTATAGGGCCTAAACAATGAATCTAACATTTCATCCCATTAAAACCCTGAGTATGGATCTGTATCATGTCTGTCAGAAAAACTTGCTTCTTCCAACATTATGGGAGAATGAGGTGAATTACATCCATGAACAGGAAAAGTCAACATAATAAAAAACAATATCTCATTTGACCATTTATGCTTGAGATCAGGACACACAAGTCCACTTTCATTAAAGAGCCTAAATCTAATACAGTGGATATTTATCAACCTAAAGCAGAGGTTAAATTGATTTAGTGAAGAAAGACAGTCCTCCACATCGGCCACAACACTGGCAAAATACCAAGGAAGAGAGGCATTTTTATCTCTACTACTTTTGTTCCAAAAGAAACAGGACATATTTACTACTATTTTGGTTCCTATAACATAAACAGTCAAACGGCAAAAAACAAAAGCCAAGGAAAAGTGCAAGCAAATAGATGCGGTCAGAGAAAGTAAAAATTCACATGCAAATGATTAAAAAGATAATTAATGTTAGTCCAAAACAAAGTGAATTAAAATTAAGACTAAAATCATTTTTTTTTTAATGCAAGCCCTGTATTTTCTACCTCTCTGGCAACTTTTTCAGACTGTTAATATTTTTACATTCTGACCCATCTTCTCAGAAATCTATGGAATACCAGGGTAATTTAGGGCACTATATAATTAACTTCAATTAAAATACAGAAACTCTAATGGGGAATTAATTCACATCTCAGGAGACAAGCACTTTTCTGCAGTCAGAGAATGTCCTGAAAATGTGAACTCCACCACAGGTACTCAACACAGCAAGTAAATTTGCACATGCTACTATCTCTAAAAGGAGGTCCATGCTGTCATTAAACATTCAGATATTACAACCAAAACCACAACCTGCAATATCTATCACCTCCCATTGACTCTGCTGGTATTTTAAGTATTACTTGCAAGCTGCAAAACTATGTTTTGGGGTAAGTTATTCAAGAACACCGTGTTTTTACTTTTAGTCATGAGACTCCATTTTTACTGGTACTGGTGTTACACCAGTATTTCCCCCCATAAGCCACCTTTGCTCTTTCACAAATTCATTTATAACCAACTTGACCATTGCTGCTACTTCCTTACTGAAATGTATCTACAACTGCATGAAAGAATGTAGTTCGACACAGCTTTACTGTAAAATTCTTTTGTACTGCCCGTTGAAACAGGGAGGGCCATCTTCCATGTTCAACCTGTGCCACAGGAAAAAGGAAAGAAACCTCTCTTTGAAGTTCACCAAACCTGGACTCTTGCTGTGTGCACAGGCACACACACGTGTACATGTATGAACTGGCTTAGATTTCACCACTTAAAGTAGTTCCAGAAAGGAATTAAATCAGTTTCGTCTTTCCAGCTTCCTACAGAGCTGCAGCAAGGATCAATACATGTCTGCTAAATGGCCCTATATCAGAAAGCAGACATGAAGCTCTGTCATCACAATTTCTTCCAGGAAAAGAAAAAAACCAAACAAGTGAAAATTCCACAAAATCTAGAAAAACAAAGAAGTGAAGAGGAAGAGTCCTGTCCAGTAACTGTCAATGAACACTTTAAAAATTAACATTTGAAAACTGTGGTACTTTGAGAAACAGAAGAATTCTCCATTTTGTTTAGAAGAATGTGAATTTGGGAAACAAAAAAGCCATAAATATGAATGTAAGACATGCACCTGAGCATCTCTACTGTCACTGCAGGCAAACTGTTGACTAGTGAAAGGTAAAAGTGTAATTGTGCCACACAAACACAAAGCCAGGCAGGTTTGGGTCCAATGACACGACTGTTTTTCAGTGTGTTGTGCAGTCTCTGGCTCTGAGAAAGGAATACAACTCAACTAGACTACAAAGTATGCAGATAACTTCCATAAATTGTTGCCTAGATCTGATGGCTTTCAGGAAAATACATATAAGCAAAATTTTGTAAAACTCATTTACAGTCTATATCACCTTTGCAAATCTCATTCCATTTGTCAGATTTCCCCTCCATATGTAACAATACCACCCAAATTCTGCCCATACCCAAGAATGAATATGGCTAGTACAAGCACAACATGTTGCAGGCCGACTTGTTCCCTTTGTTTGCTGTTTCTGCAAGAGTGTCTTCAACAGAAACTGGAATGCACACAAAAGCTCACACAACCTGGGATGGTTAGCAGAAAGCTGAAGATGCTTAAAGGAAAAAACAACACACATACACAATCCAAAAACCATATCCAATAATCCAATACCCACCACCTTGCAAAAGCAAGGCTGCCAGAAGCTCATACTGAAAAGAAATTCTTACAAGACAGAGAAAGGAAACAGAAGACTGTAAGGCCAATTAGTATCTTCATATTTTCTAAGAGCGCATTTCACAGGGAAAATAAAGGCACTCTACTTTTTTTTGAGTGCAGATTATTAGATTCTTTCTGAACAGATAAAAGGCTGTTCTACATTTCGGATTTTGTGGGTTTTAGGTTTTTTTCTTTTGTTTTAAGACTGAAGAGTACTTAGCTATGCTTCTAAAAGCTTCTCAAAGAAGCAACTGCAGATAAGATCACATAACGTATAGAAACCATCTCTTAACGTCCTTTTATAAACCATGACAACTGCCTAAGTACACCAATCTTCCTCTTCTGGCACACAACCAATAAACAAATAGAAGTATATGGGAAATGGGAGGGAGAACAAGAACAAAAGCCCCTCAAATTCTGAACTCAGACAAACCAATGAGGAAAAAAAAAAGATCCCAACCCTCTAGGCTGGAGTCCTGCACAGACTGAGATACCCACTGAATCAGAAATAGGAAACACATATATAAAAATCAAGAAATTAGAATACCACTCAACCTAAGATGTGAAGTTAGCGTAGCTACTTCTTATGTTTCAGTCTTTCCTGCAATGCAACGACGACAGCGCAGAAAATTCCATACGTATGAACCGCAATTTATTTTTCCAACTGAAGGCAACAGAGGAGCGCCTTACAGGCACAATAAGCACCTTTCTGCCCAAACTCCTAACTAGCCGGTTGTCATAACACGGGCACCACAACACAGCGGTCTCCAGGTGCCGAGCCTGAGGACGATAAAGATCGCGGCCAGACGGCGCAGACAAAGCAGAAGCGCCCGGGAGGGAGGCTCAGCAGGGAAGGAGGATCAGCCGGGGGGCGTGGAAGGGGTCGCGCCGCGGTGGTGCCTCAAGCTCGCGTGGCCGGAGCCCACCAGGGGTGTACGGAGGGGATCAGCTGCTCCTCGTCATTTGCCCCTGCCGCCGGTGGCTCGGGCGCCGTTTGGCAGCCGCGGTGCGAGGCGCGGGGCCGCCGCTGTCACCCGGGAAAGCAGTGGGGAGGGAGAGGGGCGGCTGCCGCCGGCAGTGGGGATGGGATGAGTGATGTGGAAACAGCAGGTGCCGCGAGCCGCGTGACCTGCGCCACCCACGCCTCGCTGACCGCGGAGGCAGGAACGGAGCCAAGGGCCGCGGCTGTCCGCTCCTGTCCCGCCCGATTCCCTGAGGAGCGGCAGGAGGCGCTGAGGAGGGGGGGGGGGCGGCGGCGCCTCCCGGCACAGCGCGCGCTAGGGGCAAAGATGGCGCCGCGTTGCGCGCGAGCGGGAATCGCGTTCTCCTTCTCCTTCCCGTACCCACCCCCGCTCCCGCCGCCGGCTGAGCCCAGCCAGGCCCCACCTTGCCGAAGTGCGCGGCCCAGTGGATGGGCGTCCAGCCATAGAAGGAATCCTCGGCCGCCAGGTCGGAGCGCGGCGAGCTCTGGAGCAGCGCGCACAGGGCGGGCAGGTCCCCATCGCGGCAGGCGCGGTGCAGGGGGAAGCGCAGGGTCAGCAGCTCCTCGCTAGAGAAGCCCGCCTCGGGGCCGGCTCCCAGCGACATGGCGAGCGGGAGAACGGCAGAAGGGAATGGGAAGGAGTGGGGGAGGGAGAAAGGGGGGAAGGAAAAAAAAAAAAAAAAAAAAAGGAGCAGGCGGGCGCGCGCTGCCCTGGCGGGAAGCGCCGGCGACTGCGGCTGGCGCGCGCGGCCCCGGCACAAAGGGAGCGGGGCGGGGCCGCGCGCGAGGCTCCGCCCCCCGGCGGGCGGGGCTGCGAGGCCCTCAGGGAGCCCGGGCTGGGGCGGAGGGGTCGGCGCCAGGCGGGGAGCGGCGGGAGAGTGCGGCCGCCTCCTCCTTCCTTTCCTCCCCCCTTTCCCTGCTCCTTCCTCCTCCCCCGCCTGCTCCTCCTTCTATCTCTCCTTCCGTCTCCCGGTCTTTCCTCCCGCTCTCCTCTTTCTTCTCTCTCCGCACCCGCCTCCCTTCCCTCACCGTTTCCTCCTCTCTTTCTCCTTCTCGCTCCCTCCCCCCCTCCCTCCCCTTCCTCTATTCCGCTCTCCTTCTCTCCCGCGCCTGGATTCTCTGTTGTCTGAGGAGGCAGAGCCGCTCCCGCCGCCGCCTCGGGCCGGTGTGGCTGCAGCGGCCGGCGCAGGGCGGGAGCGGCCCGGGCCCAGCGGGAGCGCTTTGTGCTCCTCCGGCGCCACGGCTGACAGGGACGGCCCGGTGTGTCCGCAGGGAAAGGTGCCGGCGGCAGGGCTGTGCCGCGGGGCACCGGCCATCGTGGTATTTGTTCCCGTACACCACGGACGTGCTGTCAAGGCAGCTTCAGCACTCGGAGGTCAACATGGGTTTGTGCTGCTCAGTGGATTGCAAGGCAAAGGATAACCCTATCAGTGTCTGGTTAAAATGACAATGGCAGATTTTAAATTGCATCCAGAAAACAGTCTTTGGATAACAGCTCCACAGAATGCTTAAGAAACTTCTTTTGGTTGTTCCTAATTGTTTTCTGTCCAAAGTATTTGTGAACGACATTTTCCAACAACGGTAAAATTTTATTGATGGTAATGAAGAGTAAAATTGTTTAAGTACGCTCATCTGTCCTTGAAAATCATGGAGTCACAGAAGCGTGGAATGGTTTTGGTTGGAAGGGACCTTCCAACCCCCCTGCCATAGGCAGGGACACCTTCTACTAGACCAGGTTGCTCAGATCTTCATCCAACCCGGCCTTGAACTTGTCAAGGGGTGTCCACAACTTCTCTGGGCATAAAGGGATATTCCTTCTTCAGTATACATTATTAAGCAATGCAAGCCAGGAATTATGCTCAGAGGCAAAGAAGGTACAAATAAATTTCTGTCAAAAGTATCAAGTAACCGAGGCATTTAAAAAGCTTTTCTTTAACATTAGGTTACATTGATATTTAAGGTATTGTGAAATATGTTTTTCTTAATATAGGACTTATGACTTCTCAGAAATTGTGATTCCATAGGCATTCCTCACATTTATTTGGCTTCTTTGCATTTTGGCATATATAAAGCTGTGTGTGTACAGTATCCAATGCTCAGAGATAAGGTTCCAGCACAAAGAAAAACACCTGCACGCAGAAGGAACTGTACCTTGGCTTATAGCCCAGCATGAAATGTCCCTCTCACATATGCTTCCCATGGCAAGTACTCGTTTTGTACATATGCTAAATCTTAGAAAAGGAATTGGACAGTCAGCATAGGGGGCAATCAGCCTTCAAAAAGGTAAGGAATTCATTCACTGTGGAAGGCACTGATACAGAGTGGCTGTTTGGCTGGATTGTACTGCTCATGTAGAGAAGGTTCTTTCCATTAAGCTGTTGTAACAGCAAACTGGTTAAGAGATTTGAGATTTGAGATTTTCCTTAAAATATCACAAGGATGGCCTGAGCTGGAAACAGTGGATTTACACTGTAAAAATCATAGCAAAATGAAATACCTTTTTAGTATTCTCAAAGTTTTGTTTGGTCTGCACAGTCAAGTAATAACATACAACTCTCGGTACTTAGGACTAGCAGCACAAGTCTGGTATCAAGAAATTTAACTCAAAATTCATAAAAATAATTAACTTGAAATGTGGCTTTATTTTTATAGCTGTATCAAGTCAGAATATGAAGATGGAAATCTTGCTTTCAGAAACTTTCGTTTTTACCTTATCCGTCTTTTTATTTAAACTGCAGAGGCTTATTTAATTTTTTTTTTTATCTGCACAATGGGACTAATACCTGTCCTTGGTGGTGGTAAGCAGCTCAATTAGTCAAAGTGCTTTTGGGTAAGAAACAACACTGCGATATGAATATACAGATGAGGGATTTCAACATGAGGCATTACTGCAGCTAATATTTGTATACCCTATATGTTATTATATTCACCAAAATAAAATAGTGCTTCAGCTTCTTGAATGCTACCAAGTTATAGATCTCAGAACAACGTGCATAGGAGGATGGATTACAAATCAGCCCTTTTATAGATGGTGACACAGAAGCACGGGAAAGCTAAATGCTTTGGCCAGCGGGGGGAGTACTTTCAGGTACAGCAACTTTGAGTTCAGTCCCTTATCCTTTGCCTTACAAAAACGTTCATTTTATGTTGGACCTGGCCTTTGTTTTTACAAGCTCCGAAAGCTCATCATCCTATATGTACTTCCGATCCTGGGTTATGGAGATCTGTTCCCATGTACAGGCAGGCAAATTCTAACACTTTATATCTGCATGCCTTTTTTGGGGATTAAATAATGCAGATCCCATATGATGGAGCAGTTGAAAGAAAAAAAGAAAAAAAAAACCAAAACCAACCCAAACAAAAACAAAACAAAACAAAAAAAATCCCCAAAACAAACCACACAAAACCCTAAAAGAAGCAAGGAAAAAAACAAGCCAAAACAAAACCCCCCAAACTACACCACAGCTTATGACATAAAAATAGACCTTACCATAATGTTTGGTATTAAAGAACACAGTTTCCCTGTTTGAAAAAAGCAATCTGTTTTACAGGGTTGTGTAAAAGCACTGACATAGTTGTTCACATATTATTTTTAACTATCATCAAAAGCAATAAAGAACGTGGGTTATAGTGAAGATGAGCAAAACTTAAAGATTCCTGCCCTTGAGAAGATTAAGATAATCAAGATTTGCATGTGTTTTTTATCTTATACAGAGTTGTAGAAACTGCCACACCACACAAAAGCAGGGGGCTGGCTAGTGCCCTTATGGACACTGACTTCATTTACCTTCTAGTAACTCCTACAAGATAGACAACTACCGTTGCATTCCTTTTGGAAAGGGGGAAGAAGAATGCAGAGAGGGGAAGAGGCTTTAACAATGATGTGCAGGAGTTCTGCATGTAGGACTGAACTCCAGTATATCTTGTTTCATGACTAAATTCTTTATGAGGTCGACCTTTTTTATTTCCATGCTAGTGATCTACAACAAAAGTTCCAAAATAGACAAGCACAGTGCTCTCTATATGAGACTGATTCCTTAATCAGTCTGTAGTTGGCATATGACTTGTGAAATTGCATTTGTTTGTATTTTTTGAAATGTGGATCATTGTCCAGATAAATGTAAAATAATGTATGTTTTGATATTCTGTGTTTCCTTCGACTTCCTTAAAATATTTTGGCAATGGATTTTAAAAGTTAATTAAATTTAATAGAAGTAAAATCTTTAACTACTGTCATATCTTGTGAAATGGAGCATATGGAAATTTGGGTTTTTTTAACATTTCATTTCAATGACATTATAATTTATTCTTTTGTACTTCTCTATTGCTATTGTGGCTAGATTCTGTACAGAACAAGACAAATCTTAAAGAGATTTTCAACAATCTTGCTGTGCAAAAGATCAGATACATAAAATATAAATATGTTTTGTAATTCTGACTTCTTTATAGATGATAGATTTGGTTTCCCTGACCTGCTATTATGGTCTGTTTGCACATGGCATAATTCAAGAAATTGACAATCATGAGTTGAACTGTGATTTACAAACTTTTATGAAAAAATGAGCGCAGTAATACATACAGAAAGAACATTTCAGATTTTTTGCATTTTTTTGTTTTATATAAAGACATTTTAGCATTTAATATGTTTTTTAATCTGAAGTCTTTAATGGAATGCTGTAAATAGTATTGTAAATGCTTACAGTATTATTTATTTTTAAAATACATCCTTGATTGTTTTTTTTAATACTCAGAGTTCACCTACTAAACTTAGTGGAACACATTTTTGTATATTTGAAGAAAGTTTTCATTTTTATATTTGAAAAGTTATTTGCAGTCCTATTTGCATTAATTTCATCCTCAGTTCTATTCTTGGTCCCTTAAGGGAAGTGAGAAACTTTGTTTCCGTTTCTGTCAGATCGGGGAGATAGACTTCATGTTTTGTTGGGATGTTAAACAGAATTAAATTTCTCCTGAGAGAGAAACAGCAAAAGACTCAGAAGAGCTTATAGACAAGGTGGTGTGGAAGAAGAGATTGGCTTTATTTTAGCTAAGTTTGCTTTTATGTTCTCTTTTGGCTAATGGCACAGAAATGAAATAATCTGTAAATGAGGACTTCTGAATATTCACTAGTCTAACAAGTATATATTTAAAAAGTAAACATGTTATTTTAAACACGTGGTTTGTGAAAAAGGGCTTGCTGGGTTACTTAGGTGTAATGTACTTCTCTGTGCCACTCTGATAGAAATAAATTGTATTTGCCCTTTTTTCTTTTCAGACAGGTTGAATATGGAGCATTTTGTAACAACTAGTACTGAACAAAATCAGGGTTTTGTTTGTAAAATATTGCAGAATTTAATCAAATACAGAATTCATTCATATTGTTCTATTCTTGCTGTAGCAAGCTTACACTGGTTAGCACTTAGGGCTTTATTTAGTTGCCCATACATACATTTCTAGTGCTATTTGAGATGCCCAAAAGTATTTGTCCCTGGTGTCAGCTGCTGCTGCAGAACAGGATCAGTTTACACAAGCTCTCTGTCGTGCCTGCACAGAGCTGACAGATATCTTGAGAGTCTGAAGACTTCTTAGGCTAACACTTCTCTATAAATGTCATTTGAATTGATGTGCCCAGTCACATAAGGAGTTCCTCAAAATTTTTCTGATCTTGAATCCCATAAAACCTCTTGTCTTTGGAGGAGGTTGTCATAGAGTTGCTGTCCAAATCCTACATCATACCTGAATCTAGTTCTGGGTCTGTGGGTCATGGTAGTAGCTACTTGTGTTTCATTTTGTTTTCCTGCCTTTGAGGGTGAATTTCCAAAAGGACAAACTTATTCAGATGTTATTAATCTTCCTTTTTCCATTTTCTTTTTTTTTTTTTCCAAACCTCTCAGTGAACTGTGATGAAAATATGACATTTCTTTAGATGCCATGATTTTTTTTTTAGCAATGGTGGGAACTTTCCATAATTTTTCTGGTGTAAATAGAGACTGACTCATAATTTTCAGGGAGTAGTTCGAAGATTAGATTTACTTCCTATTTTTGGTTAAATTAAAACACAGCTGAGTGGTGCACTATTTGAAGTATGTTTTTCTTATCTAGGCTTTTGGCTATCTTCACTTTTCTTCAGCAAAGATCAAGTGTTCTATTTAGATAACTCCTAAGACAAAATTGGAAAAAACACTTTTTTTTTTGCAGTTGGAAATTATTGGGTAAAACAGCTGAAAAATGTTGTAAAAATTAATTTCATAGACTTAGAAACATTGGTGCTTGAATGCTAAAACTGAGTGTGTATAGTATGTGAGGCCTCTGGAGGTACAAAGATCAGAAAATTAATAGCAGCAGTAGCTGCTAACATGGAAAAAAAAGTCATGAGTGGAAAAACAGTAAACTGAAAGTCCTTTATCCTCCTTTCCAGTCCTCAGTTCTCAGAGTTTTGTCTGGCAAGAAAAGCAGGGAATCTGTCTGACTTTCAAATAGTTACTGATGTATTACTCTGTTGGAGGCTAGTAGCAAAGAGCAGCTGTGCCCTGTAGACAGAGCCAACTTCTCCCTTTCCCATCCCCCATTTCTAACTGCCTTCCCTGGAGAAAGCAATCTCACTGTTAAACAAACTAGGGCTAGGTTGCAAGACAAACCAAGAGTTCATTGGGAAAATATTTACTCATGCGTAAAGAAGCCCTTTTTAACAACTTTGCTGCTTAGGAAACGATGCGATTTCGTTGGTAATAAATAAAAACAGATTTGTTGCTCTGTAGTTGTAAAGCTGCCATTTTTTATGAGTCTGGGAAGAGTGACCTTTTTCATCATAAGACTTTGTCAATTCTGCCTCTGAGCAGCTCTTCTTCATACATGTGAAACATCTGGGCCATGCTCAGCTGAGAGGTCTAGTCCTTAAAAGACAAGGTACTTTATTATAGTTGTTGGCTTTTTGAGAAACTGCCTTTATTTTCCCCACATTCCTTACCAGTTTAAACTGAAAATTAACATTTCTTGAGTGGCAAAATACCAGTATTGTGATGAAAACCAACACTGTAAGAAATCAATACCAACCCATTTCTGTTTTCCATTTATATTGAGCCTGAACCAAAGTGATGAGAAGGTTCTTCAATGTCCTCATGTTAAAATTGTGTCCTGATTGTAAAAATAAAGGAAAAAAAGTTGACATTTAGGGTGAATAGAAATCTGACTTGCTGAATACTTAGATTCAGTAAGTAACTCCTATCTGAAAAACTGGATGGATCAATCTTGTAATAATCTAGAAACCTTCACATGGGAAAGTATTTAATGAAGGTGAAAATGCCATTTCCACTTACAAAGAGAGGAAACAAAAATCCAGAGGAAGGTGAAGAATGTGAAACATCTGTGTCTGAGCCTAGCAAGTGTTCTTGAAACCTGCACCTTGTTCAGTGAGATTAGATGCTTGTATTTGAGGGTTTTAGTTCTTACTTCTTAAAAAGAGCATGCTCCTCCCCAAGCTGTGATTTAATAAAGCAATTGTGGCATCACATTTTCATCTGAAGTTGGTGCCTGGTGTTTCAGTTTTTCAGGAAAGGGATTGAAAAAGACTAAATGGCCCGTGTTATCAGAAAAGGTTTCTATTTCAGCTTGCATCATATGAAAGGAGCCATCTTGTGGTTGTCTCCTTTGCAAATAAGTGTTGCTGTAAGATTGCCTTGAAAAGCTGAAGTTAAGCATGTGTATAGACCTCTAAGCACTACGCCTCTGTGATGATTTTTCTTCTGTTTTTAGAAATGTTACCTTCCAAGTAACACTTGATCTTACAAATGTTTTTACTCAGATAATTTTTTTCTGTCAGGTTCCAATTCTACCAAATCTTCGGAATTAAAATAGCACACCTGTCTGTTCATTCAGGAATAAACTAGATGTGTTCAATCTGCATTTCAGTGTTAGTCAGTCCATCCCAATATTTGCTAGTCCTCTGACCTCTGTTCAGACTTTAATCTGCACTGTAAATGTTGCTTTAAACTACAATCAACAGCATATCCTCTGAAATACGACCCTTAGTAGAAATGTTTGTGATGCTAAGTTTTTTATATATATATATATATGTAATCTTCATTGAAATGTGCTCCCTGGGAACTCTGTGCATTCCAGGCATGAGGGATCCCCATCCTTTGCTCCTGGACTTCAAACTTGTCTTAGGGAGCCAACATTTAGAGGATACATCAGTCAGATTTCTCCACCTCTTTGCTGATACATAAGGTCACTTATCAGTTTTAGAGTTTGTTAAATCCACACAATCCTGAGTATATGAGTAAATTTATTTTATGTAGATTAGCTCACTGATGCTCATATCAATTTATTAAATATATTTTAAAAAATACTCGCCAATTAACCTTAGTTAAATCATATAAACACAAGCTTCAGTTGTAAAATGTTTAATGTTAAATTTCCCTAATAACTTTGAATAAAGTTATGTATGATTCAGCTTGGGTACCCATCTGCCTACTGCAGTTGTTAGTAACTAATTGTAATATCCGGGCCAAGGATCACAATAACTTGCTGAAAATACAGAAAAATGTTATGGATTTGTATTTGATTGCTTTTTTATATTGATTGGAGGGCAAAAATATATGGAATCTATAGTTTTTGGTATTTGTGCACATACTGCAAGTAACGGATAAGCAAAGTCTTACTTTAGAATGTGCCATTTGAGGTTTATTATATTCCTCAGAGTTGAAGAAAAGATTGTTCTAGGAAAATGCAAATCCTGAATTGGGGTTTGATAAGAGACTTATACTTACTCCTACTGAAATGGAAGGTAGACTTTGAGAAAAGGAGAGACAGGATTAGTAAAAGTTTTTACTGCATCTGGATTGGAAAGACATTGTAAAAACTATATTTGAGACATTGGATTAGACCTGATAAAATTTTCAGTCGGAGAATACCAACTACTTTTTTACTAAAAATACATGTGGGCTCTTTCAGACTATATTTTCTTTGTTAAGTATAACAATTTTTGATGAAAATCTGATTTTTAAAAAATATTAAAATAGTTGAAAACTTTGTTCTAAAATTGAATTGTTAAATAAAATTGTTAAAATTTTTAATAAGATACTTAAGTTTTTTCGTATTTTAAATCTCTTACTGATATCTTTACTTTTTCTCCTCAGCTGAAGGGAAGACTTGAAAGATTATATTTTGCTTGAGATGGAAAAATTATTTCCAGTGCCACTCTAAATAAGACCAAACTGTAAAATGACATCTCACTGTTTGAGAAAATGACTTAATTGAATGAAGCACCACAGCTGTAGAGAACATAAGCAGGGAAATCAAAGGTATCATGCCATGTAGTATTTGGACATAATCTATCTGTAAGGTTGTGTTTGCTCTGCTGTCAGCAGCAATAATTTTCATGTAAATTGTAGATCTTCACTTTCTATTTTAATTACTGCTCTCTGTCTTGCATCTAGTAAAGGAGATATAATCTCTGGAATGAAAGAAGTAGGAGAGGATTCTTGCCTAGGAAATAGGTTAAAAGCAAGGGAGTTAAAATATCTTCCCTCCAAAAGTGTTGCTGGTACCACAGTGATGATTATTCTGAGTGCTGGAGTAAGAGAGACAACATATATATGGGATTGTTTTTCACACAAATAATCTGCTGCTATATAGGAAAGTAAGTCTTTCAATGTACAGGATTCTGGAAGATAATGGATTAGAATAACAATTAAAATAATAATGGTTAACCTGCTTCATTTCAGTAGCTGTTAGGATGCAGAAAGATTCCTAAAATTTCAAAAATTGAGTCTGTGCATCTCTGAAGACAACCATCACAGTTACCCAGAACCACAACTTGACCTCTGTCTCTACATATTTGAGTGGTACTGGAAGCAAAAACTTATTTTTTATATGTTTCCACAAAAACATGTCTTTGGTGAAACTGAAATCACAGATTCATAGATCCCAGACAGATGTAGTTGTGGACCTTTTATGAAAAGACATATAAAAGTCCAGAAAGTTGGCAATTGTAGCATATTCAAGGGAGAGTAAACACACATTCTAAGAAATGTGGAATGTAAAGAAGTTAAAAGAGATCAAATGTGAGAATGGACTGCTTGAAAGAGAGTACCTTTTTAAAGTATTGCATTCCCTCTAATTGTTAAACTCTATGAAAGCTGTTGAAAAGTAACAGCTCATACTCATTTAACAGGACTGATTTGAGCTGATAAGAATTACCTGGATTCAGCTTCCAGAAATTTCTAGTTGCTAAGTGAATTTGTAGTCATAGATACATTTCTTACCTAGGTCAGCACTTCCATAATAATAAACAAGAAGTTGAGTAAGATTTTCCCTAGGAATAAATCATTACCATCCACTGTTCATGGAAGCTTTTAGCAGATCAGCCTTAAAGTTACTTTTGTCCAGATTTTTTTGTTTCTATTAATTAGGATTACGCTAAATTGGCAATCAGAAATTGTGTTATTCAAAAAAGTAAGAAAAGCTTTTTTAAACTGTTTTGGGAAATAATTAAATGTCAGAATCTGGAAGAGAATATTGTAATGCCACAATCTGGAAACTCATCCAAAAAAGAAACTAATTGTCTCCCTGCATTTTTTTCCACCTTGACATATTGAATGAATGTTTAGTTTACTTGGTTGAAATCTTTTGCTTCAATAGTAAACTCCTGATTTGCCAAAAAGAAAATACTTTTGGCACAGAAAAATGCTTCAAACATCTGTGGAGGACCATGAGTTTTATTTGTGCTCTGAAGAGTTTACAGATATCATATATATGGTACTGAATATACAGTGTGAGAGTCTGGTGGAAGTTAATCGGTGATATTTCTGGTGAACTCACCTCCAGATGAGTGGTGTCTCTTTTTGTTGTTTACTTTGGTATTATATTATCACAAGTGAATATTTGTTCCTTTTTATAAGACTTCAGATTTAATCGTGAGAAGTATAGCATATTTTTACCACATTCAGTAGATGCTAGACATCATTTAAAACAGCTAAATGCTGCTAAAACCCTATTGCACACCCTTGGTTCTTGCAGACACCAGCTTTTCACCAGTGTAGTCTCTTCTGCAGTATCTAAGTCCAGATTCTGATCAGATTGGAATCATGTTAATTTTCACTGAACTCACCAAAATAAGAGAACAGCTTTAAACTGTTGACTTTGTTAATTAGATTGGTGATTTTACTGCATAAATCTGTGCCAGTGATAACTATTTGGCTGGACTGAAGAAATGGTTATAGCCCAAGTGCAGCTATGTGGAAAGTGACTGCGAAGACCTTACTTTATGTGCAACTTCAGTACATTTTCCTCAGTCTGCTGGGTGTATCAGAATATTTTCTGAAATAACACAGTACTCAGCAGGAAGTACCAAGAGTAAATGCTGGCCTGAAAGCAAAAGCTTTAGGCAGAGCAAACCAGCATGGCAGCCTGGAAGTCTCTCCTGTAATAGTTTTTATTCTATCAGATGCCTAGCCAGTTGTAGTGGCAACATTCTTGTATCATAATATCCTAACATGCAGATATTCCTTTTATTGACCAATCTTTCTGACAGATACAGACATTTCAGGGAGAAAAGATGTGTCTTGTTTAGTCATGGTGTTGCCATTCTGAAGAAGAAGTTGATGAAATTAGACCTAGCAAGTTTTATGGCACATCTTACAAGAAAGCTTAAACCACAGCTATTATTTATATCACCATAAAGTAGTGGTGCAACCCCAAAGGAATGGCAATGTGTTATTTTAGGCAATCAGACAGGACATGAGAGACTGTCTGATATCCCATATTGGCATAATAGTTAATGCTGAAGTTCTTTAGCTATGCCAGGTTTTGAAATGATGGATAGTACCTTATCTAAAATGTGTTATCTTTTTTTGAAACACACATAATTTTCTCCCTGCTTGGGGAATGATTGTCTGCTAATCACAGTAATGAAATGGATGACTAAACTTGCAAATCTGCCTTGACTTTCAAGCATTTGAGAAGCTGAGGAATATCCAAGCAGTTTGGATACCAGCCTGCATTATGGTAGATTGGTTTGGTTCATCCAATACTTGATGTTTCTTATGTTGTCCCAGATAAGACATACTGGTCCAGATCTACAAAAACTTCTTGCTCCCATTGGTAGCAGCTGAAACCCACTTTAAATAGCAGTTACTTTCTTAAGGCCTTCTGTGGATCTGCACCTGGGTCCATGTTCATTGGGAAAATAGCCTGGGAGAGCTGCTGGGACTCCATCATTCCCCAAGGTTTGTGAGGCTAAGTACAATTTGTGTAAAGTTCTGAGCTACTACAAAGGACAGGGAAATACATATACATAAACAAAAACTTACATTTTTCTCTAATACATCAATGTTGTGTTTTGACACTGGTTAATTGCTAGGCATCCATGAAAAAATATTCACTTATTTACCTCTACTGTAGCTGAACAGAGGAGGGGAAATTAACACAAAACCTTCATGAGTTGAGATAAGGATTAGGAGAAAAACACTTCAAGGTAAAATAAGTTCAAAAGTTAAACAGTATAAAGATTTATTATTAGCAGAATTAAAAGTAAAAGGGGTAATGAGAACCAAAGCGAACTTTCTTTCTAGTCCCTCCCTCTTTCCACTGGCCACACAAGGAAACAAAACGTGGGGTTTTGGTTGGTATTTCACTTCTTAAAAATCTTTCTTCAGTATACTTAAGGAAAAGAGTTTCTTCTGCTGTGCTGAGGGATCCTTCCCATGGGAGATAATTATTTGTGAATTATCTAGTGTGGTTTTAACTTCCACAAGCAACAGTCCCGCCTGAACCTGCTGCAATGTGAATCCTTCCCACGGATCAAGCAGTCTTCCCACAAGCATGGGTCATTTTAGTTCATGGGGTTTAATCTTTTAAGGATGAGCTATTTTAATTTGGAAGCGATGGCTCTCTTCCTCTGTCTCTAAAAACAAAGTTCATCTCTGTCCAAGTTTCTCACTAGATTACATGTTTTCAGCATCCACGTGCTCCAGCATGAGTACTCTTCTTCATGGGCCGTGCGTGGATCTCTGCACCCCTCTATGCACCTCATGAATTGTAGGGAAGCACTTTGTTGTATTACAGTCCTCACCACAGCTTGCAGGAGAATCTCAGCTCTGGCGTTTGGACCCCCTCCTTCATCTCCTTTTTTTCACTGACCTCGGTGCTGCCATGCTGGTTTTCCTCACGTGTCCTCACTTTTCCTTTTTCTCTGACTTAGAAGAAAGTTGGTGTCTGTAAGTTGCAGTTGAGAGGCTGTGCATTGGGGAATTGCTCGCCACGTCTCTCGCTGCTGGCTGCTGGTCCTCACCAGCACTGCACAGCTCTGGCCTTAGGAGGGCCCCTGGAGGGATGGCCCCCAGCAGCCGCCTCACCACCCCTCAGGAGAAAAAAGAAAGCTTCCTGCTGGTTTTCCTTTCTTAAATATGGCATCACAGAGATGTTACCAACTTGTGGTAGTCACCTGCCCATCGTCAGAGACTTCAGCGATTGGCTCTGTGCCGGACATAGATGTTTGGAGCAGCTTTACTCCCACCCCCACTAAAAACTAGACTGTTTTTAAACTAGAACAATCACCTGTGAAAAAATCTTTGATACTAAAGCTGTAATATATCCATATCAAAAGACATATTACCACCGATAAAAAAAAAACAAACCCAAAATCCCATAAGTCCGACCTGTAAAACTTTTGGGAAATGCTTTGGGTTTTTATCCTCAGAGAAATGGTAGGAAAATAAAGCCCTGTGTGTGGATAAGAGCCATTTGGCTCAAATAACCCCAAAATTTGGTGCTATAAACAAATTAGTGTTGAGAGAATTCCAGGCTGTGATACATAGTTATACAGAACAATAGTTTGCTTTCTATATATCTATCATTACATGATGTTTTTCACACATTTCACACATTTATTAATGTATTTTCTTAGTTTAATATAATGTATGATTTGTATTCAAATTGCATAAATCACAACCTAAACAATTATTTGTTCACCTGTACGTCAGAATCAAGAAATTATTTCTGACCTTTAAAAATCATGTTTCTGATTTTTTTTTTTTTAATTTGAATTTGTGAACTTGAACTTGTGGATTCCTTCTCTCTCACCAGATGATATCTATTTTCCAAAGGACAGGAAGCACTGGTGTGTTTTTGCCTCTTCTAAAAGTATTTCTGCTGCCTGTTGAAGGGAGCAATGTAAGTGACTAATTACTATCACTCAGCTCACTGGAGCGCAGGTTAAGGCCCATCAGTTTAAGAGGTACGTGTTTCGTAAGACATCTGTGATGCCCTTTGGCCCAGCATCACCCCATGCTTGTTGAGGCAATCCAAATTCAGCATACTGCATCCATAACTGTTCTCAGGGGAAGGCGAGGAAGAAATCTGCTATTTTAAACTGCTCACTCTGACTTGGATTTGCCCTCCATTCAAAGCTACACTTGTACAGAAGCCAAGACACCTATTTGGGTATAAAAACATCCAAGGTTAGATGTTGTAGTGCTCCATCTAAATCAGTTTGTAGGACAAGTGTATAAAGTTTTTCATGGTACTATACTGAGGAATCAAGTTCACCCCTTGTAGAACAAGAGAAATGGTAAAGGCAGCAGCAGGAACACATTGTTGAAAATCACTGCCCTGCCAGTCTGTTTTAGCATTAACCAAAGACCAAGATCTTTATGATTCACTGTCAATGTCTGTTCTACCTTCAGTTTTGACTAAAAGAAAAAAAAAAAGAGGATGCTTGCCACTCTTTATATTTTTAAATATTCTAGACTCTATGTGTTGAGATGTGTGACCTCAGAAGTTAAAGTTATGCATGTACTGTATACCATATATCACGTGTATTCATAACCTTATCTGGGAGTCTGCATACTTTCCAAAATGTATAGTGCATGGGATGAAAAGAAAGTATATTTAAACTTTTCAGTTTTGGGAAGAAGCCTAACTAAAATTGGAATATGAGTTTGTAAATTCACTGGGGAATTGTGAGGATGGTTGCTGATCAGATCTATAGTGAATTTAGGAGCAGAGCTTCTAAAGACAGATGTAGCTAGCAGACAGTTTGGAAATGGGCACAATGCTGGAGTCTCAAACAGATAGAATGCCTCCTGATAATGAGAATCAGGAAGGAAAATGCTGATGATTTTGTTCAGCCTAACTTTATGTTTCTCACCTCTAGCCAGCCCTTTGGACTATTCTGACCAAATGCTAAAGAGCTCTGCCAGGGTAGGTCTTATGTAATAAGTTCCATTGTTTTATCCAGCAGTCTAGATTTGGGACATACTTAGCTATTTCTTAGTACGATTAGCTCAATTTTATTCAGGTTTTCCATGGTTTTACTGCCAGGCAGTTTAACTGAAAGTAACTCAGTTTTCCCCTGTTTCTGATATTACGGGAAAGAACCCCTGACTGCCGAGTGTGTATGATGCTTTATGATTTTTTTTCTAATACTGATGTAATTCTTGCACTATATATATGTTCTAGTGTTACCTAGACTCTATAGACACTATTATACAGATGACGTTACTGCTGGGAATATAAATGGGAAAGCCCATTGTTCAGAACAACATATTTGTAAGAGCAGTATGTTAAGAATAGGAGCAGTGAGAGTGCTGAATCACAGTGGTGAGGCTCACCTAGGGACGGCTGTGACACTTCCTGCTCCCAGCTGTCCTTTCCATCCCATGACATGTGGTTTTCCAGCCTCAGTGAAAAGATCTTTCAGCTGTTCAATGTAGCAGCTACTTAATTTCTGTAATTTGCAGCCAAACGTATTAAGGTAAGCCCAAATAATTTTTGGCTTACCTTAAAACTAAACTAACTTAGAATTTAAACTGTTCTGCCAACAGGGGTACTTCAGCAGCAGCTTCCCAACTGAGACACGGTTGCAACAGAACAGAAATCATGGGGGAATAGGGGAGACACAATGTCCTCAATGGACTCAAGTTGTCGGATGGAAAAAAGGTTATATTATTAATCTGTGTTGAGAAGCTCAGGAACATTTCCAGGCTCTTTGGTGTGACCACATGCCTTAGCCTTAACCCAGCTACATATTCAGATGAAGCACACATCCAGGATGAGTCATCAGTGATCTTGAATGAGAACTCCCAGAGGGGGAGTCAGCTCCAGACTCAGAGCTCAGTTTAGATGTCTGCAGTGTAGATTCCTACATGTGATGTATGTGCTTCATGCACAAAAGATTCAGTGAGTGCAGTCAGTAGGTCTCTGAGATGAGTTTTGTATCTTGTTGGATTATATCCTCTCCTTTCATTGACCATTACAGTGTATCATACTCATCTCTCTGTTTCTGTAACTACTAATGACTCCTTGATGATCTCTCCCTCTTTTCTTGATCATTTTTTCTCTGCTCTGTTTGTTGGTAATACTTCTCAAGTCTGTTTGGGATGTAACTGCCAGAGACTTTGTGTTCTCTTGCAGAAATCTCATGAATGTTAATAGATTGAATAGGGTTCACTCTGCATTGTGGACTCAACTTCTAGATGTGCCGATAAGTCTACAAGCAGAAGACAGACAACCTGCATCACTTAGTGTTCCTCCTCTCAAGCACAAACTGCCATGTGTCTCACTGAATCAATAAGATTTGATTAAGAGTACATAATAGCTTGCTCTTTTTTCTATCTCTCTTACACGTGAAAAGGTGTTATGTTATTAAACATTCAGTTGTGCCTTTTCCTCCAGTGTTTTCTTTTAAGAGTACAGCTGTTGTCTTGGGGTAAATTACAGTGAGTCAATTGTGGTTACTCTTACCTCTTGGTGACTTCATCTGCCATGAGATTGTCCGTATATACAGAGCTCCTACAATTTTCTTCCAATATTCCCATCATCTTAATACTAAAAGAATTCTCCATAGATCTGTGAAACATACTCTTATGCTGATCATTGTTATGTTTCCCTTCCCTTTCAATACTTTCCAGGGGTTTTCATTAGTTTGTCTTTTTAATGCTGTTCTTAGTAAGTGTGCCTGAGATTAAAGAGAAACATTGTTCAGGGAGAAAAGGGCTTCTGCTGAAACAGATGTCACTTGAAGGACTATATATCCCTTTCTTTTGGCAGCTGGCACAGATTTTGGCTAACATCAGTGGGCATCCTGCCCTCCAACAGATGGTCAGAAGTGTGGAGAGCCAAAAGCCCATCTATGAATGTGGAATATGTTGAAGAGTTTATGTCTACACACAAATGTTGAACGAGCTTTTTTAGTCTGAACTTCTGTGCCCACAGCCAGTCTAGAGAAAAGCAGAGCTTTTTAACAAAAGAACATTCTGCATCAACATATGGCTGCTCCTGTGTTTGGAGCAGCTGATTGTTATGGGAGCATTTGGGAAAGGGAGATCATGAAGTAATCAGCATATTAGAAGAGTCACTCCATTTATGACTTCTTTCTGTTGGGAATACATAGTAAGGGACCAAAACACAGTGCTTCTGGTTCAGCTGAGTTTCACAGAATTAGTTCAGAAGTTGGAAAAATCTGTAGTACAGTTGCTCAAATAAACTTAGGTAGCCTTAGAACAGAATTTCACATGTATTTTAATAGAAAGTCTCACTTGTTTTCTTATGGCTTTGTCATGTTTGCCAATAATTTTGAGAATGAGGGCTGTTTTTGATGTCACAAAACCATCTTGCAAAATACAGAAGTTATCACATGGATCAGTGAGAACTTTGTGTGGATTCTCATAGTCATGCTTAGGAACCTGACCGGTTCTCAGTTTTCTAGGGGAAAGGCAGTGACCTATGCTACTGTAGCTGAGCCAGAAAATGTGTATTGCAACAAATACAGATATTCATAATTAGGTCAAGGCTTTTGCCTTACATCTTCCTGTGACTAGAAATGCTAATATACAGACCGTACTTTACACATAATTTGTCTTTATTTTGTACATGTTTAATCCTTACTCATCTGATCTTAAATATTGAGCAGGTTTAAATCAGTTGCCTTGCATGCTAGATGAAGGCATAGCAAACCGTGATAAACACAAAAAATTTACAGGATAAAATTGAGAAATCAGTGGAGATTTCCCCTTGTCAAAGCAATTTATCTGCAGAATTTGTATGTTTCTTGCATGATTGTACAGGAAGAATTGACTTTAGCTTTGAAGGAAAAGAGAGGTGGATATTAAAGAAGTGTGACTGACACAGATGAGAAACTGAAGGAGCTGGCTTCTTGCTTGCTGTGCCCTGAGAAGAATGTTACAGGTGCTTGCATGCCTTGGAGCATGAACCAGAACAAAATAGAGGCAATGGGCAGTCTGCATTCCTCACCATCAGTGCATCCAGGTTTCAGAAGATTGCCTTTGTTGTGGCAAAAGGGGAAAGTTTGTCTTTAGGGAGTTCATGCAGAAATGAGACCAAATTCAACAAGAATTTGGTAGAGTGAGCATGTTCCCATGGAGGCTTGTCTAGAGACTGTTGGGATGGTTCACTTAAAAGTCATAATACACAGCTATCACTTAATAATGATTTTCACTCACTATCAAGGCTGTTTTGGTGACTGAGGGATAACAAGTAATCTATCTCATTGTCATTCAAACATACTTTTGTGTTCAATTGCATCCTGCTTTCACATTGATTCTCCTTCACACCTTTTTGTTATAATTGATGGTATTTTAAATACCTTCATTTTTAGAGTGGCCAAAATCATATACTTTGGGGTTTTTTTTAAACTTGATTCTCTATAGATGTGTTATTTGACTTCATACAAGTTTCTATAGCTGGTGATTATAAGGTCAATCCCTGAGCGAGCTCACTAGCGCTGTGCATTCAGTAGCACTCCTCATTAGCTGGTTCATAAAAGAATAGGGTTTTTTCAATTCTTTGTACATCGTACTGGAGGGAAGTGTCCCATGAACTCAGTTCCAGCTTTCTTGTATTTACCAGCCTGCTTCCTATTCTTTTAGCTCAGCTAAAAATTACTGTGATTAAATACTAGCTGATGCACAATCTCATGAGCAACATGAGATTTGCTTAGTAATAGCATTTTATTTAAATAAGGAATTTCACAATGGTCTTGAATTGCAGTGCTTGCTTCAGAAGTATTTTCAATCTCCTTGTCATTCTAATATTTAAAGCACATGCAGCAAGTGTAAGAAAGGGGAGGACAGAGCCTAACTTGCTGAGCAGAAAAGTGCATCTTTGTGGTAGCACTGTGAAAAAGGCCCAATCAGGGACCTAATCAAGAAACTGCAGCAGCTAAAGGCTCTCTACAATCCACAGGCCTGGCATGGGGCTATTGTGTACTGGTTTATAGCTGAGGCATTGTGTTTGCTATTCTAATGGAGCCCCGGACAGGGTATGAATGGGAAAATGGAAACCAGTGCCAGTTCCTGTTAATTTTTTTTTCTGTACAAGAGTCTGTTAGCGATTTGCCACGCACCCTGAAGTCCTACTGTCATGTGGGTTTGTTTCCTGACTGTCTCTCTGCCAAGATACTTTCACCATCCTTTGTTCATTATTCTCTTCTGGCCCATATGCAGCACCTGTGTGCTTTTTAACTGCTTTATGCATCTGGAACTGTTTGTCAGACTCTGGACAGTAGGTTTTCTCCCTCAGGAAATCTGTCTCTCCCTACTGTATGAGGAAATCTGGTTGTTTTCCAGTCTGCTTGGAAGCCTGGCTTTGCAGAGTGAAGTGTGTACACATGAATTCCAGAATGAGTGCTTAAGTAAATCTCCATAATAAATCTATGTGTGTGTAACCTGGGTGAGGGCTGAGTGATAAATCAGATTATTATGGAGCCATATTTCACAATTCAACAATTGCCTGCTGCCAGGTCTGAATCTATACAGTTTTTAAGGTGTGTTAAATTTTTATTCTTTTTTGTTATGCCAGAAAGGAAGAATTTTTCATCCTCATTTACCAATCTAATGTAAATACTGCCATCATTAACAGAGAAATTCATAGGTTTAAGTTACAGAAAAATTATTCTGATAGCTATTGGCTGTCTAGTCCCTCTATTGGCAGGTCAATAGAAGGACTATTGATTTTTAGTAGTTACAGCACACATATCACAAGCTGCAGAGAAGTTCCATGCCCATCTTCTGCCCATACTAGTGCTTTATCCACTGGGCTATAGGACAAGTTGAGGGTAAAAGAAGTCATTGCTCTTGTTGAGGCTTGGCCAATGTGTGACATGGGAAGCTTGAGGAGAATCTCAAGTGCTATATATTCAACTGGGGGACCGTAGGAAAAATGACCATTTTAGATTCAAATTTACATGAATTCTGCACAGAAAATAAGCCAGCCATCTGAGTCTAAATATGTAGGAGCAGGGCCCTGCCTTTTTCCCCCCGAGAAGCTTCTAGCTTATCAAATTAACATGCAGACATTCAGTGAGCAAATGTGTCATGTCAGTGAACAAATATTAATTGAATGTACTTATGCCTGTTACCATGGTTAATTCTACATCCCTATTGCAGAACTGCTGGGAAAATTAGATTATTGGCATGGTTGATTTGTATTCTACATCTAATGCATAATACAGAATTTTGCTTTCTTATTAGTAAACAGAACAGTTGGAACTTGGTGTGGAATTGATAGAGCTCAGAGGCACTGCCATCTCTTGACAGTATGGTCTCAAGTAAATGCTTGAGTCAGAGGATACAGGGTTGCTAGCCTTCATGGTTCTAGTGCAATTTTTGTCATTTTCCTTTAGACTTCAGCCTTTTGTTGAACTTCAGCAAAGCATTCAACATGTTTTTACTCAGACTTCTCCTGCACAGAGTGTCAAGAGACTTCACAGATGGTTTGTGAGATGGATATGAAATTGGCTAAGAGGTGGCACTCAGAGGGTAGTGATCAATGGTTTGTACTCAGGCTGAAAGCCTGTCACAAGTAGAATTACCCAGGGATGAATACAGGGCTCCATGCAATTCAACATCTTCATAAACAATCTGGATGATGGGTTCAAAAGCAGCCTCACCAAATTTGCTGATGACACCAAACTGGGTGGTTGAGATGGACATGTCAGAAGGGAGTGCCATCTCACACAGGGACCTGGCCAGGCTGGAAGAGTGACCAAGCAAGAACAGTATGAAGGTTAATGAAGTGTGGCTGGGGAGCAGCCTTGCTGAGAGACCCCTGGGCTGCTGGTGGACACGAGCTGAACAGGAGTCAGCAGTGTGCCACTGCAGCAGCCAAGGCACATCGGATCCCTGGCTGCATCTGCAGGGCTGTGACTGGCAGAGACAGAGACGTGATCATTCCACTCCTCTCAGCGCTTGTCTGCCCGCACCTGGAGTGCTGTGCTCAGTTCTTGTCCCCACAATTCCAGAAAGAGGCAGACTTACTGGACAGGGTCCAAAAGAGGACCATGCAGGTGATCAAAGGGCTGGAAAACCTGCACAGAAGGAAAGACTGAAGGAGTCAGGTCTCTTCTCCCTGGAGAAAAGAATGCTTGGGGGGCACATCATCACATTCCAGTAAAAGTTGCACCAGGAGAGGTTTCATCTCTGTATAAGAAAGAAATTTTTTACAGTGATAACAATCATTCATGGGAACAACTTCCTCTGTGTTGGAACCCCCACCACTGGAGATTTTCAAGATGCCATCCAACAGGGTGCTAAATAATCTCATTGGGGCTCCCTTTCACCATGAAAGGTTGGGCCAGGCAATATTTTGAGGTCACTTCTAACATGGGCTGTTTTTAATTCTATTATTGTTTAAAAATCTGTTTTCTTTCAAATGAAAGTAAACTTTTTAGCCTTAGATATTAGAGTGTCTTGAAATGTTAAAAATAATGTGAGAAGGGACTTGGAGAGTGAATAAAAAGAGCTGAGAATGAATTGTTGTAAAGCAAATCTGAAACTTGTTGCAAGCCAATGCTCTTTATGTTTGAGGAATCAGTTCAGAATTTATAAAGGCATAGAGTGTTCAATATTGTGAAAAATCTCTCTTTGGTGCAGATTTTATTAATGCTTATTGAGAGGATAACTCAACTGGTACCCCAAGTGGCTTGCTAAGTTACCCCCTAAATTCTAGGGTTTATGTTCCTTGGCACCAGAAGAAATTTTTCTTCCTTTCTTCAGAAATGCTTATGCATTTCCAGGGTTTCTGCTGT
Source organism: Lanius collurio (assembly GCA_020086605.1). Classification (NCBI taxonomy): domain Eukaryota; kingdom Metazoa; phylum Chordata; class Aves; order Passeriformes; family Laniidae; genus Lanius; species Lanius collurio. The sequence goes on along the minus strand of JACBWW010000007.1, from coordinate 18,552,976 downwards.
TAGTTTAATTATTTCCTCTTCTATTGTGATTCTTATATTCTCCAGCATTACTAATTCTGTGAATACTAATCTTATTAAATTTTAAAAATATTTTTCCAAAGTTTAGATTTTTAAAAAAATCATATTTCTCTATTCTGAATTACTACCTTCATGAATGCATCTGAGCTTTCATTGGAAATAAAGTATCTACACATTTCAGTTTCTGAGAAAATGCTTGAAAATATGGCTGGAGCACACTCTAGAGGCTCAAAATTTCAATGGCAGATAAATTACCCCAAATTTATTCATATATCAGATCTCATGATTTTGAAGCCAATCTCATTGGTTTTTTTAAGCTTTTTTTATAGTGTTTTGCAAACTAGGAAAATTTATCTTGGTAGGTTTTATAAAAGAATTGTGTCCTGGAAAGAACAAATGCTGCACTTTATAGATTTGTTTGGAGGACCAAGATACAGGCATACATTAACTAAAACATTCTGAACAGGTCTGTGGATGTAATAAGGTTGTATAGGATTTATTATACCACTTGAAAAGGGTCACTACCCTACATGGGGACTTCTTGTTCTCTGCTATTTTACATCATGTTACATGACTGGAAAGCTTGCATGAAGATTAGGAAGAGCAAGATTGCTAAAAGTCCTACTTTTTATGTTGCTTCAAATAATTCAAGTTTGACCATGTGCCTATGCATCTTCACACATTTTTTTATCTGTATAATATGAAGCTCTTGAAGTGTGGCAAAAGGATTAGTGCATTTTTTGGACTGCAACACTTTAGGATCGTATTTATTAACAGGTTCATGTTACTCTCTTGAAGGAGGGTGCTAAATGTCCAGTTGAGTGACCTAGACAGCTGAATGCTGTCACTACATCTGAGCAGCCATTTGTGAAGTCATTCATGATGCTTCTAAGCTGTTAAATAGGCAGCTATCAACACTGTCAAATTTTTGCTATTATTTTCAGCTATTTGTTTAACATACATGCTGCCTGTTTGGATTGTGTTGATCATATACTATTTTATGCTGACACCCTAGAGCCTCAATGATGAATCAAACTCAGACTTCCCTGTCTCTAGTGTGGAGCCCACATGGAGTGATCACAAGACCTTTCTTTTTTTAAACTGCAGTTGTTGTCTCTGTTCCCACTTCTCTGGCTGGTCATTGCTTCATTACACAGAAATGTGTCCTCCAGTCCTCTGTCCTACATTGGCTATGCTGCTTATTTGAAGAATTTGGGGCAGATTCAGGCATAACCAGTAGCAGCCTTCCTGGGTACAGGTTCCAGGGATGTGCAGCCTATCTGCAGAGGAGCTGGCCTGGCATGGAGCCACTTGGCACACTCTTGTTCTGAAGACTCTGCGAGTGCTCAAGACCTGGGGATGTGGTCAGGGCAGCTGAGGGGTGTGCTGATTCAACATGTCCATGCTGGAGCACGGATTCCCAATTTGTAACCTGTGAGCTAACATTTACATTTGGAACAGGTGGCTGGGGGTTATTTTCTCTTGCTGGTAGAGAGCCTTTACACTTTGGAAATTGTCTGAATGACTGTTCAGGCCTGTGGACTGCTGTGATGGTAGTTACCAATCCCTGACAGAAATCAGCACAGCTGGAAGGACAGGGGTAAATTGGACAATGCATCTGAACAAATCTTTTTCCTAAAAGGTATGGACCACTACATAAACATAAAATTTTTGATTCAAAAGTGTCCTTGGGTGACAAAGCCAAAGTATTTTCATTTGAAAACTCAAGGGAAATTATAAAAGCTTCTAGTATTTTTTGTAAACAGGAGATTTCAAGGCAAATTTGTACATGGTCAATGTCACACTTTTCCATCAGAAGATAGGTCTACCAATCTTACTGGACAGTTTACAAAAGCAGACCAAATAACAAGTTTTCTGCCAACCAAAACATACAATTTCTTTTTAAAAAGAAATTTTAAATATTTTTATAAAGTGGCCAGGGCATTCATTGGCATTTAAGCCTATTTAGCATTCTGTATCCCTTAAAATCCTGAGTTTATCTAAACTTTGGTTACAGAAATGGTTTTGGCAGGACAAACTATTGATTTCTATGTGCATGTGCAGTGAAATTCCTCTGGGTGAAAAAGCCTATGTTTCAACAGTAACTACCAGTAATGACAAAAGGAAAAGAGGAAAAAACCCACAGAGGATAAGTAAAGTGTATGCAAAGGAGGGAGAGAACTCCAAGGAAGAGAGTAGGAAATAATATACCATGTGACTGGGGTTAGAGGGAGAATGATCATTCTTGGGATTTGATCCTCAGTCTTGGAATTTGAGCTTGAGCCTTCTTTTCAGTTACCGATTTTGGTGCCTAGCACTGATGCTGGGTAAGACATCTAAGATAGTTTATATATACCATAAATACCATGCTACTTTCCAGTGAAATAAAAGTAATTCCTAGCTCTACATAAGACAGGATATTCTTAAGGAAGACATCATCCATACATGTTCTTTCAGTGAGTTTGTTATGACTCTACGACTTTATTATTTTCAAAAATTGTTCCTGATTGTGCAAATGCAAATAAAGGCATGGATTATTTTCTGCTTGCACTACTTTATGTGAGCTTTAGTACTGCTACATATATATAGCTAAAGTCTAGGGAAAAGTCATTGTGGAACAGACTTGTTTCTTATCTGGAACTTTAAAATAATATTTATTCATATGCCATGGACAGTGAGTCTTGAGAAAGATTATTCTTTTTATCAATCTTATTTTAACAATTACAAAATCTGCAGGTTTATTTGATTGCTAGTTATGCCTGGATATTTTTTAAGATCTTCATATAAACAGGTTTTCTTTAATTACTATTTATTTACTACAGATTAGCCTTCAAATACACTTATTTTTAACTCCTTGCAAAAATGCCTTTGTCCACTGCTAAAATACCGGAGAATTATGCTACAACAGAATTAGGAGAATCATGCAGTGACTATACTGTTTTGAGCTACTGTTACACACATGTATGTGTAAAATCAGTGTGGACAAAAATCATACTGCCTGAACAAAATGTGTATGTATTGAGCAGTCTGAACCCCACAGTGGGGGAGAGCCTTTCACTGCCAGAATGTGACAGGAAGGAGAAGCTGCTTCTGGCAGAGACACATGATGAAATTAATTCCCATTCATTGAGCTCATCTTACTGGTAAGGGGAGGCTCTGTGAGAGTAACTATTAAAAGACTCTGCTAAGAACATCAAGGAACTCAGCATACTATGCTTTTCAGCTTTTGTGATTTTATTAGACATCTGGATGAGGTAACCTCTTGAAATAGCTGAGAGGAAGAGAAAAGAAAGAAGATGCTGGTTGCCTACCATCATCCCGCTAAAGAAATCCTACAGTCACTTGCTAACACCAAGAGGTTCATTCTGAATTGCTGTTTTCTTTATCATGAAGGATATGTTAAAAATTTTGGGTTTTTTTTGTTATGTTTTCTTTCCTTGCATATTCTTGAAGAGTGGATCAGAGACATTCTTGTGAATTCAGCTTCTTGTCCTGGAAAATCATATGCAATCACCATAAATGTTTCAGTCTTTCTGGTCTTTGGTGACCAAAGAGACCTGTTTTATGCCTGCATTTTAAGGCTAGAAGTGAGAATGATGATTATTTCTCCTGACATTCTCCACAACCCTGGTCACATCTCAAGTCAGAGTCATGGAGGTTCTATTTGATAAGGGGATGCTGTCTCATCTGCTTATTCGATACTGAGTAATAAAATGCCTTGAGCTTATTCCTATATGTTGTTTTTTTTTTAATGTCAAGGTGATTACTATGAATTCCCATATGTGAATACTATCACAAAGAAAAACTGGCTATTTTTGTCTAAAATTCATTGATTACTGATCTTTAATTTATAGCTGTAATTTTAGTTCAGATTGTATTTTAGGTTATAATTTAGATTTAGGGGATTTTTTGTGGGTTTTTTAATTGTTTTATATATAGAAGTTTCTGTATGAAATCATTGGGTTGAAAGGACATCATAGTTCATCTAGTACATCTTTCTGTAGCCAGGCAGGAACATGTGTAGATATATCCCTTCTGACAGATACTGCTCTAGTGGTTTTTTTAAGGTTGCTAAGAATGATAAGGTTATGGCACTTGTCCAGAAAAGCTGTAAGGACATTTCCCCATGTCCAATCTGAATTTACCTTGATGCAGTTCTTCTTCACTGCATGCACCACAGACATGAAAAACACATTATTTCCATATGGTTTGCAATAGCCTTTCTATGTATCTGAAGATATGTTTCATTTCTTTCCATAGGTCATATATTTTGTGTACTGTGCTGTTGTTCTTGCCTTGCATTCTCACTTTCCCCTTGCTATTATCAGTAGCTTCATTAGCACATGTATCTATTGTTATTCTTACTGTTCTTTCATTTTTGCCTCAAGTATTTGGAGTTAGAATCTTCACAGTGAGTAACTTCATAGTGAAACATCAAAACTTGCTTTTATATTTTATCTAAATTATTTTATTCACTGGTAATGCACAAAATTTCTAAGGTCAGGACAACAAAAAAATTTGCTAAGTCATTGGAACTTAAATGTTTTACTTTGGTATTTTTTAAAGACTGATTTTCAGTTTCAACTCTCCAGAATGAGAAGCAGGTAAGTACAGGTATCCCTTGCATTTGCCTCTCTTTTCAGGATGTCAGACCGGATGATTTCATGCAGCTTCCATTCCTTCTGTAGAAACAGCTTTGTGCAGCAGGGCTATGTATCTTGCCCCTCAGAAAGCTTTAACTTTGAATTAGCTAAATGGCCTGTGCTACAAGCTGGTGGAGAGTCTGACTAGTCTGCTCTGAGAAGACAGCTCTTGTTCTGCAGTAGTGTTTGTCTTCCATGCCCAGCTTCCCACCATGGAATGTCTGTGCTCCCCTCAAGATGTACCTGGATCATTTCACCTCACGTAATCCTGGAGGAGCATCATGGAATGACTTAGGTCAGAAAGAACCCCTGGAGGGCTCTAGTCCAGACTCTAGTCCAGCCAGGCTTATAAAGGACTTTTTCTAGTTGGGTTTTGAGTAAATACAAGCATCTAGTGTAGTCTCCTCTACATGCGATAACACAGAGACAGCTGTTTCACAGGTGGAGCAAGCTCAATTTTCCCAGCTCTCCTTTTGGATGGTGTGCTTCAGCCCCTGGCCCATCTTTGTGGCCCTGCACTGGACTGGCTCCAGACTGTCAGCAAGTCTCCAGTACTGGGGTGCCCAGAACAGGAGGTACTCCTCAGAGTAGCCCCTCAAGTGTGAATAGTGACCTTACAAGCAAGAGAAGAAAAACACTTCTCTTGGTCAACTGGCTACTCTCTGAGTCCTCAAGGCAACAGGGGGTTGATGTAACTGACATAAAATTTTTGTATGGATTTAAAAGTTTTGGGGTTTTTTTTAATTTTTTTTTTTTATTTTGCTTCAGGCTGTTTATATGAATTTTCTTCAAAACTATATTTTTGGTTAGTCCCCATGTGTGTAGCTTGTATTTAGAGTTCAGCATCAATTTGAATGCCTCTCTCAAAAAGTCTTCGCCACTTCTTCTTGCTACCAGTGCCCACACTTCCTGTGTCTTTAAAAAGATCATGGTACCTAATGACCAGGTGGGATATGGATCCATTTGTACGTTTGTACTGCCCAAAGCCTTTAAAGGAAAAGCTTTCTGCGTATCTTGTTTGCTTCCAGAATAAGTTGCAATATTATTAACTGAATATTCAGATTATTTGCAGGATTCCTGCTGTTACTGTATTTTATACCTCCCTGCCAGAGCAGTAAGCTGAGGCTTAATTGCACTGTGGTCAGCAAACATTGTTATTTTGAGAGCTCAACTGGCTATTATAGAGGGGCAGTTTCCATTTCATCTGAGCACATCCTGTGCAAGTGAGATAACTCAATCATGAACATATGTTACAGGAAGTACAGCTATAGTGCATTGGGTTTTTAAAATTTATTCTTAGACTTATGACTAAAGGGCAGTGTCAAAGTTCATGGTCTAAAAGTGAATATTTCGTGACAGTCATCTTATTTTTAGGTCTCTTAACTTGAAACAGGATTTCTCTTGGCTTGAATGGGGATCAAAAATATATACAGCTGTAATCTGCTGTAAACAATTAAATACCTTTGTAGAAGCTAAATATGCTTATGTGAGATTTTACTGTTTACAAACCTAGTAAAAGAACAATATTTGACTACAAAAATTGGAAATCTTTCAAAGTTTGTTTGCTTAATTTTTTTTTTCATTTTGGAAGAGGAAGCTAAATTATATCCAGCTTTGTAGTCCTGCAGGCATGATGTGCCATTGTTTCTCATTTCATTATGTTATTTGGCTGTAAATTATATATTTGTATATTTCAGATAATCTATACTGTTTAATAAGCACATCCCTAAAATGTACTTTGAAATAAAGCAAACTATCTGTCTTGTGCTTTGCAAATTAAGAGGTAAAAACCAAGTCTTAAATAAAAGTGTCTTGGGCTCAGATTCTGATCTTTTTATATTATGGAACAGTATCTGCTCCTCAAACAGTCCTGCTGTGTCTTTTTGAGAGGTAAAGCCCATCTCCATGTGAATAAGACTATCCCAACCTTGTCACACAATATTTAATTATGTTTCATTACTACTACAGAATATCTGCTCTTACAGTTGTTTAGGCAAAGATCTCAGTGTGTTTATCAGGGACTGAATAAAAACTGTGCGATCACTTTGAGGCTGGTATTGTTTAAGTCAAATATATTACAGTCAGTTTTTATGTAATGTTTAATTAAGTGTATGTGATGTTGAACTTCTTGATTCATAATTCTCTCCAGTTGGAGTCTTCAAAGGCTTACGCCTTTCCTTTGAATCATTTTGTGTACTAGCTGAAAGATGATAGATAAAGACCTCAAGTAGTTGCAAAATTCATCACTTTATTACTTTCACTTCTTATTTTTACATATGCAAAATCTTTAGCTATGGTCCAAACATAATGTTGCATTTATTAATGAAAAATTTGTTGCAACTTCTGCATAAATACCAACCTTTGTTTACATCAATATTCAAAATCCAGAGAAATTCAGAACTATTTTCTCTGGACAGGAATTATTTCTTCATGCATTAAAAACAATAGGAGAGAGTAAGGAAGGAAAATCCCTGTAAAGGTGCTGTCACAGTTCTCTCCACTGCCTTTTAATTTGGCAAAAATGAAACTCGGTATCCAACATAATGAGCTGTGAAACTTGGGAAATGTACAGTCTTTCTATATCAGTGTTTCTCTCATTCTTGTGCAGTTCTTCTACACTGTAGGATAGTGCAGTGGTGGTTGGTGATGTATGATCAGTCTTCTGTAGCAACCAAGAAGCATCCTTCCTGGAAGGATATTAAGTGCAGATTCAGAGGGAAGTGTCCTCACTGGAGGTAGTAAACAGACCAGTTCCTCTTTTCACGAAATAGCAGCAGTGAATGGTGTCTCTAACTTCTCATTTTCCATTTCAGAACATTGTGAATGGCAGGAAATAGCAATGCTTGCCTTTTCCTTGGAAATATATTATATACATATGAAAGTTTTGTTTGAAAGGCTATTTTTATATTCTTTTGAGCAAAAATAGTACAGTTGTACAGGCACGATGGTAGCCAATGGTGTTTTTCTCCTGGCTGGTTCACAAAACAATCCAAGCTTGAAGTTAACTTGTGAATGGCTTTCTTGTCAAGAACAAAATGTTGAAACTGGTGCAGGGGAGTCCATTTGTGCCAGACCTGCTTTCTGGCTTTACAGACCTCATCTGTGCCGTATCAGTTGAGTTGTCTGAGCTTGAAATCAAAGGTGGAGTAGAGAGGGTGAAAGTTTGTGTCCCGTGGGTTCTGCTCATTCCATACAAGTGTATATGATAACTCCTCAGCCTGGAAAACCCAAGAAAATTACTTTTAAGATATTATTCAGCTAAAAGTTTTATAGAATGGTGTATTCTCATCCACAGAAGTTGCCACAGATGAAATTTGTCTGCTGTGGTGAGGTCTTTTGAATAAACAATAACACGAGATTTTGTACTTCATGTTTAGAACAGTATTTTTCCTTTGTTTCATACTGAAATTTAGGGTAGAAAAAAAGCCAGAAGTAGGCTTTGGATTGTTTTGTTACTTCTTCCTGTTGTAAAACACCTACTTACTTAGTGCAAATTTGCTTGAGAATGAACTTTGGTGTTTTGACTTCTGTGTTAGTTAATTAAATGATCCTATTTTCAAGAACAACTTGACCAATAGACATAAATGTTTATGATGTAATATAGCGGTGTAAAACTAATCATTACTGGTCCAGTAATGAATGAGTTTGTGAGTTTGGGTAGAACAGAATGATAAGAAAACAATGGAGGTTTGAATTGTGAGAACTACACTCTATTTCAGGTGCTTTTTTTTTACCCCCATACCAACATTTTTTTAGTCTTTATCTCATTTCCTAATACATATTTGGAAGGTTAAATAGGTGGATCAAGTTTATTTCGGTGGTACTCTTTCTTCCCAGTGGCATTAAGCTGTGACATTCAAGCCACAGTAGCACAGCAAAGCAGCATTTGAGCATCTCTGTGTGCATTACTAATGTCAGACATCAAAGCAGAAGACTCACATTTAGGTCTGATCCCACCCATATTATTAAATTTTAAGATTATGCTGATACTGTTGTGAGTTAAATGTCAAATATAAATTGGTTACAAAACACTTCTTAATGTTAAACTACCTCAGATTGCCTCAATTGGTGCAATTACACGGTGAATGTAATCTACATGTTGAGCAGTAGAAAACTTCTTCCTTGGACTAACAAGGATACATTAAACAATCTCTCCAGCAAATTTCCTTCCCTTAACATCCTTTACTTCTTAAGTTATTGTTTAATACACTTCCTAATCCTAAATTAGTGCAGGTAGTAGCGATTTAGTACTATTTGGCAGTGATGCAGTGAATGCACATTTTCTTCTGACTGACGTACACGATGAAGAGATTTTCATTTCTGAACTGAACAATTATAGACTTGTTTTGCTGTTGAACTGAATATGCAAATAATTATGAGGAAAATAGGCAATACTCCCAGGAAAGCCTCTGGTTTCCAAGTGCAGTCCAATTAGTAAAGAAGGAAGCTTTTTTACACAGCTTTTATCATGGTCTGTTTCACTGATCAGATAGAGATTCTTAACAGATATAGGCCTGAACACTCTTCAGGTTGAAAGACAACTGGGGATAGGGTCAATCCATTATATGGATTACTGATTAATCTAGTACAGGTTTATAAATATCATCACATCAAGACATCACATGTAACAAGCTGAAAATATAGAGATCTGCAGTGCTTTGAAGGTGCCCTAGAAAATTCAAGGTAAACACTGAAAAATTTACTTTGTTTAATTAAAAAAAATAATTTTTTTTACCTGTGCAATGTTGTTCCTTTCTGTAGCTATATCCAATAAGCAGTTGGAACTTACCTTCTGGAAATTGGCTAAATGGCTGCAGAGCTATCCTGAAAATAGGCTTTACATGAATGTAGATACTCTCCATTGGGAGCAGACAAAGCATGGGCAAATGAAAAGGAGAAAAAAATTTCTAGCACTGTTCACCCCAGGGTTCTTTCAATGTTTCATAGTCCAATTCCTGAGTTTAAAAGCAAGAATATTCCATTTCTTGGTTGGAAACATAAGATTTAACTCAAGGCCATCAAGTAATGAGTGTGGTGCTCTCCTTATAAGGAATATTTTTATATGGGGTAATAACTTCAGTGGGATTACACCTAGAATCCCAGAATCATGAAATCATTAAGGTTAGAGAAGACCTTCAAGATCATCAAGTCCAACCTTGGATTGAATACCACCATGCCTACTAAATCATATTGTGAAGTGCCATGACTAGTTTTTTGAACACTTCAGGGGTGTTGACTCCACCACTTCTCTGGGTAGCCTGTTCCAATGCAAATAGGAAAGATTGCAAGGAGAATATGGCATGGGAGAATATGGCCTATGAGGGCAGACCCTACAGAGAGTTTGTTTGCTAAATGGTGGTGTCACCTGAGCTTGAGAACTCTGGGAAATTGGGCATGTCAGTGACGTTTATTTTTCCTTTCTAATCAGCTCTGGTGTAACAGTATGTGCACCTTGGCTTTTATAACATTGTAGATTTTTAGGATTTCTGGAATAGTTTCTGGATTTTTAGGATTTTTAGGATTTCTGGAAGAGTTTGTTTGGTAAGATGCTTGTCAAGTGACTACCAATTTATTAGAGCATACTTATTAGTTTTATTTGGCCAAAATTAAGAGCACTGAGAGTTACAATCCATGCCAACAGGACTATAAAAGCCAAGGAAAAAATACATAAGATTAGTGTCCTTAAACACTGGGAGCTTAAAGAGAAAATGGTAGAGAGCTGAGCCAAATAATCATAATCCATATTTGTTGGGTGCCTTTAATCTGCAAAAAAGGAAGTAGCCAGAGAAACCCAGAGATTCTGGGGCAAAGCACAAGATTTCAGCTGTTGTCATCTCTGTATATTTTGTCTGAGCAGCTTCCACAACTGGCCCTCCACCCTCCTCTTGGGACCTGGTGACAGCACTCCTACATAGGGAGGTGAGGCTCCCATAAGCCTGCTAAGCTTTCAGCAGGGCTTAGTATTTGGTTTCTTTCAAAAGGAGCACAGAAGACTATCTTACTACTGAGAGTGTCACAAATAAATCTGAAGTGAACTGATGATGATACAGAGGTCTATAACCTAAATGAATAGAATAGAATAGAATAGAATAGAATAGAATAGAATAGAATAGAATAGAATAGAATATATAAATACAGGCTGGAAGAGTGCAGATGCTAACTGTAAGGCAGATGGTGACATTTATTGACTGTAACATTTATTGATGGATCATTAGAATGCTTCTAGTACCTTGGCCTTTCAGTACCTACTGCATAGGAAGCAGCCATAGTCAACAAATAGTACTGTAGGACTAAAAATAACAGCTCCATCAGCTCATGTGGTCTCTTGCAAAAGCAGTCCAGTGAGCTCTTGAAAGCCTGATGGAGCCATAGATGTTCTGCTGAGCCCTTCTGCGTGTCAGGCTGGGGCTCTGGCCAGGTGCCAAGGGAGCAGGTTCCCAAATCCCTCCCCTGAGCAAGCCCTGCTGTCATTGACAGTGAGTGCAACCCTCACGCCCAAAAAAGCACGAGGGTGACCCAGCAGATGGTGACATTTGCTGTGCTGTAGGGTAACAGCAATTTCCTCTGTGAATGGGGACTAATCCAGTTTTACAGTTTTATCAAATGTGTCCAGTATGTTGACCACTCATACAACTGTGACTAAGAATTCTCTTGCAAAACTCATTAGCTAACCAACTGCATCAAAATCAGTTCTCTTCCTCTTTACCTGACCAAAGTGTGGAAATCTTGGCATAAATACACTGATGGAAGAGCTGTATTTGATGCTCCTGCTCAATGTGATGACCAAGATCTTCTATAATCTGTGTTCTCTTCCCCTCTCTCTTTCCCTGTGCTGCCCTTCCATCCTCCCACATTTCAAAAATGTCTTCAAAACTGTCTGTCTACTGCCAAGGATTTTGGAGTAAAGTGGAGGACAGGCAGTGGAGTAGCAGGATGCTACTTCACTCTGGTAATTGCTGTGTGTTTAAAAACAAAAGAGGCATAGATCTGTAGCAAAATTTATAGGACTGAAAAATTTGAATACAAAAGAACTCTACAAAATACATCCAAGGGTCACTATGTGTAGCTGTCAACTCTGTGAGCCTATATCTCAGAGAAGAGGATTTTCTTCCATTAACCTAGTTTACTAAGTGTATTTTCCAAGTAGCAATGAACGAGTGTCATTAGCATTCACTCAGAGTGAGAGAATGGCTTTGACTGCGGTTCTGCTTATTTGACTTCTCTCACTAAACCTTATCCATCATGATGAATGCTTGGCCCACTTTGATTCTGGTAGGCATAACGCAAAGTCTGCAGGGGAACGGAGCCTGGGCCGTGTCCAGTCCCTGCTACTGCAGTCAAACCATAGAATCACTTTAACCCGCACATTATACACCTCTCTTAAAACAGCTGGGTTATTTGCCCCACTCTTTCTTATCAGCATTGAAAATTTTTGTGGATAGAAAGATAAAATATATTTTTCTGATTTTCAGCATAAATTTATTCAGGACCTGTTTGTATTAATTTGCTCCTGTGCAAGCATTGTCCTGAAGCTTAAATAGCTGCATGCCTATCCCTGATATTTACCCACTGGTGTATTTATAGACAGCCCTCCTGTACCCTTTCTCAGGCTTTGTTTCACCAGGGCAAACAAGCTGAGTTCCCATAAGATCACTGTCAGTCTTCTAACAACTCTGTTGCTGTGTGATTTAGTTTCTCCAGAGAACAAGTATCCAAGTTTTTGTGCTAAGCTCCAAATGAGTTTCTACTGATGACTCGGTAACACTGTTTGTTACTTTTACTCTACCGAAAATTCTTCATCAGATACAATTTAGAATCTAATTTGCCTCTTTTATGAATGGTCGTGTCAGTCCCCCGTGATCAGAGCTGTGCAAATTGTTGAGCTTGCTGTTTAAAAATGTCATAGATTCATCAACTTTAAGGGAGCTGTGACAACTTCCACCAGCTGGGGATCTGCATCTGATATTTCAGCCTGCAGGACACTGCTTTCTGTGCGTCTGGCCTGAAATGGTGGAGTTCACTGCCAATTCCCCTCCCCCAAGTCCTTCCACAGGGGAACCACTGATTTACTTCTGCCCAGCCTGCAATGTTAAAAAAGCACTTACTCCAACTCATGCTAACAAAATACGGGGCAAAAGTTGGAAAATAGTGTTCATTCATTATGCATTTGTTTGAAAACATCTGAGAATCTCAGCTCCTTTTTTGTTTCTTTAAATTCAAAACATTTTCATTCATTTTATTAATTTTGATTTCTCGCTGGTCAATTCTTGTCCTTCATTTCTTTCTCAGTCCTCATTAAATGTGAATAAAACTTTTGAAATGGCAATTAAAATTGTTTTCTTCCCATGGAGAGAGCTTAAGTGTGACTGCTCTGCTGCCTATTGTCCTGCTTCATTTCTTCCTTTCTCAGGTCTATCCTTCATCTTCCATCATCTGTGATTTAGACTAAGCCGTTCGTGGCAAGGACCTTCATTTTATATTCATCTCTGCCGAAAGCAGAGACACTTACTGGCTTTTGAAAGTATAAAGAATGTAGCGGATCAATGCCATTATCCTGAACTGCACTTAGAAGACAAAGGCAGCTCTTGAATTGATGCTCTCGGGAGCACAGAAGCAGAGCTACATTTTGGGCTACCGCAGACTTGCCAGAGGACTCTCTGTGTATTTCCACCTAAAGATCATAGCCAGGGTAAAAGCTATAAAAGCACCAGTGACTGTGATAAAGCCTGTAACGCAGGATTGTCTTAGTTGCCTTGCCAAATCAAGCAAATGCTAACAAAAATTTTGGCTGCTAGGATTAAGATAGTGAAGGACTTGGCAGCAGCCTGGTCTCTGAGCTCAATCAGAGCATGGTGTCAATAGGCTGCATTGATTTAAAGTGAAGACATGGTGACAGTACTACTGTTTTTGAGTAGACCCTAAAGGCATTGGCACAGGAGGCAGTAGAGCAAATGCACTAGAGGCTTGAGAGATTTGAGATCTGTAATAAGGGGAAATAAATGAGGGACTTGATTTGTGGGAGTTCTGTCTCCCAGCTAAAATCTCTAATGATGCTAAGCATCCCTGTTTCCCCTCAAATTCCACAACTGGTGCCTGCAGCTTCCATGAAAGAAAAAGGTTTAAAAGCACCTTCTTTCTTTGCTTTTCTTACCTCTTTGGGGATGGCCTGGACTTTGGTGTATTCAACACACTGCATACTGTGATCCATGCTTGAGAGGCCCAAGTCTGCCTGGGCACCCATCATGCTGCCCTGGAGCTGAGCACTGTGGCCCTGAGCATCATGCTGCTGTCACCCTTGGTCGAACACGTGCTCTCAGAGTCCCGGATTTGTTTCTGCATCAGCACTTTAGCTGCTCTCTGTATGGTACTCATTTACATATGCTTGATTGACAGGCCCCTCAGGACCAAAAACTTTGCATCTGCCTATTAAAATACTTTGCAATTTGCAAAATAATGAAATAATTTTTTCTCTGCTGTGGTTTTGGTTTGGGGTTTTTTTTGTTTTTTTTTTTTTTTTTATTCATTGACACTTGTGCCAGCACCATGCAGCTCATTGATCTGCCTTTCCGAATTCACCAACACAATGTTTAGTGTATTGGTTTTAATTGGCACCTGCAGCTGACAGGTAGTCAATCAACAGCAGAGAGAGCTGGTGATATTGAATTTGTGATAGCTGGTTTCAGGAACTGCAAAAGACTAGCTCCTCTACAAGCCTCAAGATACTTTTGAAAGGTAGGTTTAACTAGACATAGAAATGCATCTCTTAGTTTAAAACAGAAGTATGCTTTGTTGGGGTGAGGCTTTTACTACAGAGAGATGTAAACCTCCCTAGGCTAAAACTACAGAGATAATTATGTACAGCATGGGAACCTCAGCACAGTAATTGATCCAGTATGACCCCTATATAGCTAATTACAGACTGTCAAGGCAATTTCTGTTCAAGCTGGACTGATAATTAATCAGTCACCTCCACATTGAAATCCTGACCTTAGTTTGGCACAGGGAAAACAGACAGTTGTGTATCTGGCCAAAGCATCTCTTTGCTGCCCAGGTAGACAAGGTATTAACAGCTGAAAATGGAAAATGGCAAATGAAAGTTCAAATTAAAGTCCAAAATGAAAGAGTATCTTTCTTTACCTTTACTCCTTCCTTCTTCTCCTGCTCCCCCTCCTCCAAAACCAATGGCTCAGGATAAAAGACTAAATAAAACCCACAGAAGTATAATTGTCTTTTGGAGACTTTCTGTTAATTCATAGTGCAGAATAGAGGAAGTATCTCTACTAGTAACTTTTTGGTCAAATTGAAAACCGGCAATTTATTCCTTCTGTTTCGCTTTTCAACCCCTCACTAATCCATGGCATAAATTCACCTTCTACTTCATGTCTACCTGGTTTCCTTAGTAACTTCTCATAAGAATATGACAAAAGCTTGGAAAAGACCAAATAAATTGTCAACTGCTTAATCTTTGTTTATAGAAAATGATATGCTGTTAAATCTACTAGATCTCTGCCAAAGCTGCCTGATGTATTTGATAGAATAGTGCTTTCTTTCTTGTTCAAAAGAGGTCCAGATATTATTAAACTGAACACCTTCCCCTCCTCCACCCCAAAATATAAGAATGTTTTTGCTTGTGTGAAGAGATTTGAGGCCTGGAAGCTACCTGAACCTACATATATTCTTCATATCTATTCCTTGTTTATGAGAGTCAGTACCAAAATTACCTTTTCAGCTTTGCATAAATTCAAAATATTTTGCAGAAAAAAGTGGTTAAAATCATCCCTCTCAGATGCCTTCAAAAATAATTTAGATTATTTAAACACAATCAAAATGGATGTTTGAATAAAGATGTCAAGAGTTTATGATTTAGAAGCAACAGTGGGACCAAAGTCAGGACATAAGAGAATCAGAACATCTTTAACTGTGAAACAAAGAAGCAGTGCAGATTTGCAGTAATTATGTGTTTCACTGTTTGTGTTACCTCAAAACTCCCGCCATGGCATGGGCTCCACTCACCGAATGGTGTAGGTACAAAGTATCTGTCTGTCCTACAAGTTTGCAGTATAAATGGACAGCACTGGGGCACACAGGAGGAAAGAATGAAATGAAGGAGCTGTGCAGAGAGTTCAGGTGCTTTGTGGTACATACCTTGTAGGGGAAGGTCTGACAAGAGAGGAAGCTTGAAAGGGAGTGGCATGCTCCTAAATCTTTTGGGCACTTCAATTTATTTCCTTTAAAGATCTGGAAATGGTTTCCTGACCTGTGTCAAGCTTCTTTCAAAAGTTTCCAAGCAATCCATCCACATGGTTTTCCAATGGCAAAGAATTGCCATGTTTGTGTTCTTCACAGCTAGCAAATTATTAGATAGTGTTGTGGTTTGACACAACTGAGCGTCAAGCATCTAAAGTATCAATAAGA
>JACBWW010000007.1:18520144-18531903 GCA_020086605.1 Lanius collurio | reverse complement strand
GGGGGGGCGGGGAGGAGGCGGCACTGCAGCTGCATGTGTCTGTAGCGGCGGGGCCGGGGCGTCGTCATCTGCATTCACATGGGGGCGGCGCCGCCGGCCTCCTCCTGAAGCCCCCGCCGGGGGAGACACAAAACCCACGCGAGGCGCGGGGCGCCGCGACCCCCGCCCCGCCGCCGCCATCGCCATGAATTCGGCGGAGCAGACCGTTACGTGGCTGATCGCCCTGGGCGTGCTGGAGTCGCCCAAAAAGACCATCTCCGACCCAGAGGGCTTCCTTCAGTCCTCCCTGAAGGACGGCGTGGTGCTCTGCCGCCTGCTCGACCGCCTGCTCCCGGGCACCATAGACAAAGTAAGTGCGCGGCGCCCCCCGCCCCGCCGCCCTTTGTGCGGCCGGGCCCGTCGCCCCCGGCCCCGCCCGCGCCGCTCCCCGCCGGACGGGGACCCCTGGCCCCAGGGAGGGCGGAGCGGGGATCGGTCCCCGTCGGGGGGCCGGGGGAGAGCGGGGAGCGGCAGCCGGGCTGGAAGGGCTTCCCCCCTCAGGGGACTCTGTTCTGCAAGTGTTCTACAAACGCTCCGCTCCCCAAAGCGGAGTCCTGGCTGTGCACGGGAGATGCATTAATTTAGCGGGTGGACTATGGACCCTTTCTTGCTTGCTACGAACCGGCTGCAAACTTATCTACGCAACTGCTGGAATAGCCGGTGCCTCACCTCGCTTGGGAGGTGATTCATCTCATCCCTTCCAGCCTCTGAGGGATATTTTAGCGTTTGATGCTTAGTTTTCTTGAAGGCTGTGTTAGCTTTATTTGGGTCCCTTACTGTTCACTAGCCTGTGGAAAAAATCTAATCCCTTTTTTTTTGGGCTGAAAAAGCGTTACAGCCCTAGTCTGCGTTGTGTTTGAAGAAAATGTTCCCTGTCAGGTAACTTTTATGTGTTCTGTGTGCGTACGTAATTCTCGTCATAGCTCAGCTTGAGGGATTTGGTGGTGCCTCAAAACTTGGGACAATACTGTTTTCTCACCTGACGTTCAGTAACACAGTGCACATAGAGATCCACATATTGACAAAAAACTTTCCTTGTGAGCCAGTCCAAGGTGGTGAAGAGAAGATTGATGAAGGTCATCTGCTATGCTGATGGGATGACTCCTTGCTTGAAAATAACACTGTATTTTTCACCTTTTGCACTCCGCTCATTGGAGTGTGCTGACAGTGGGCTTTTGTTACCTTTTCTGGCTCTGTTTCAAGTTGTCTGCAGACCTACAAAGTTGAAACCAGTGCCTTGAGCTCAGCAAGACACTGGGCTGGGCTGTCCCCCCCTTCGGTTCTTCAGTTTGCCACCCACTGGGGTTGTTACTATTTTGTGTTGTACTGTAGCGTGGAGGTCATAGCTCTGGACTGGAGTCCCATCCTGCAGGTGTAGCAGATCATTCCTGCCTCCTAAATTCACAGGTATGTTAGGAAGTGGCACCGGGATACAGAAACCCCACGGGATTGGAGTGCTGTTGGCAGGTGATGGAAGCGATGAGAGTGGGCACAGTGGGTGGGTGGCTGTGTGAGTGTGGGTAACTCAGGGACCACCATGGTGGCCAGTGGGGCTAGCAGGGACAGCTAAAACCACTGCCACTGCTGCTGCCAGCTTTCCCTGCCAACATTTCCCCCAAAGCTGGCTGTTCAAGCGATAGAGCTGAAGAGGGTGTCCCTGCTCCCAAGATGCTGCAGCTCTGTAGAGGTGGTACATGAGGTGCAAACTGTTGTCCAGTGCTCTGGACTGGAGCTCCATAGCAGGTAAATGTCTTCTTCTGCCTTCTGGGATGTCACAAGTGACATGGGGCTGGGGGCAGGTGGGGATCCTCCACCGGACTATCCACTGGCTCTGACAGACTCTGTCCATGCCTCCTTGTCCCCAGGCTCTTTTGCCTGATGACACCAAGCCCAAGGAGGGTTTTGGCAGCCTGTCCCACAGTGCTGCTCCAGGCATACTCCCTGAGCATCACTTGGACTTTGGGTTCTGAGCTTTAGGGCAGAAAAGGTCTTTTCCCTTTGTGTAAATGTCAAACCTAGTAAAACGGGGTCCTGCACTCAATCTGGGAAAGAGGCTCTACTGAATAACAAAATAAACAAAAAAGCATAACAGAAATAAGTGTTAAAGCAGTTTCCCAACTACATGTGCTTTTCTGTTACAGTAGAATTGGGGACAGCTTGGTTAATGAATGAATGGCTCTTTTTTCATCTCAGAGGAGCAAACACCTCTCATATTTGGGTTGGGGTCCCTTCACAGCACCCATACGCAGAGGAGGGTTTGCAGAGGCGCACAGCTCCCCACAGCCCACCCCAACCCCAGCCTGGCGTTCAAGGAGCTGTCAGTGGGACTTCTGGACCTCGTGGTGCAGCAGCACGGGGTTTGCAGCGGGTGGTGTGCAGGCTGGGATGGCAGCCAGGGCGGGAGGAACGTTGGCGCCTCGCAGCCTCCCACCTCCCCGAGCTCGCCCCGCGTCGAGCAGGGTGCTGGGACAGGCGGCCGCCCTGGGCGTCCCTGCTGACCCACTGTGTCTCTTCTGGCTTTTTCTTAGTTGTGAGTCTGGGGAGAAGTAACCCTTTTAAATATTTTTTAAGGGGATCTTTGGTTTTGTGAGGGTAACTGTACTTATTTCAATGGCTATTCTCAATGCACTTCCTCATTCATAGATGTGTCTAAGAGACTCACAAACTCATTTTTCCGTCTAACTTTGTAAATATTCTGTTTCTGTGGACTCAGAATTTATATCCCATACCTCTTTCATGTTCTCATCTATGTTAAGTTTGAGCTGTTTCCATGTTACTTTATTCTTTTTCTTTGTTTGTTAAAAAGATTTAAAATGTACATCCTTTACTGTGCCATGGTATTTCTTCCAAGCCTTTTTTGTTACTTCTGTTTGTTATGTTACTTTTTTTTTTATACTGAGTGCATTTAAAATATGAGCCTTTTTATTCCTTATTTGTCCTGAAAGTCTCCAGTTAAAACTGGGCATTTTTGAAGTCTAAAAGAGACAAGGTTTGTCCCACAGATGTAGACTGATTCAGTTCTTAAAATCATTTGAGATCATAACTTTCTATAAATATCTGACATTAGTAGACACTTTGAGGACTCACAGAGCTCATTCTTTTTCTGTAAACACAAAACAGTAACTAAAACTAAAAAGAACATTAAAAAAATACAAATTATAAATATGAAGGAATGCTTATCAGTTTGGGGTGACTTTAGAGATGTTTTCTAGAAAATGCTATAAATATATTACTTTCTTTCAAAAACAGATTAGAAAGAGGATTCAATACATGCAGGAATGTATTAATATGGGGTTTTTTGCATTATGTGCTTTTTAAAGCCTCTGGGTACCCTGAGAATAATTAGCAGAATAAAATAAAATAAAGATTGTGTGACCATAAAAGGAGTCAAGCACTCGAAGGTCAAAGAACAGAATTTTCATAAGTCAGTAAAACAAATTAGTGGGTTCCAAGGCTGTGGTATATTCTTCCTTTAGGTTGCTGTGTGTTTGTATACCAGCATTGCACAGAACAACCTACAGAGCTTCTTGCCAGGAAGTTTTGGCTGAATTTGTTTATATTACGATCATCTTCTATCTTGAACAACAGGAAAGGACAGATATTAAATTCACTAGATTTCCAGAAGTCAGAATGAAAATACCTTGGAAAGTAATATTGTTACAGACTGTTTTCTTATTTTTTTGGCTACCATCTAATGTAATAAACATTCCTTTACATTTTGAAAGAGACCATGACAGTAAAACTAAATAGTTGGGTTAGGCAGTGTGGTGGTACTGCTCAATAACCTTGTCCTGAACACAGGAAATGAACAAAAATGAGAGCAATTCTAAAAATAAAACAACAAAAAAACAACAAAACAACACAAAATCAACAAAACCAACAACAACTTCCCCCACCCTGTCCAAACCCAACCATGTCTTAGTTTTTTAAGGCACAGAGATTTGTGCTGAACACCCTGGTTAGTTGATTTGCTCCAAAAGATAGGGAATTACTGAATTTAAGTAATTTGAATAAAACCCCATAACTCAAGTTACAGAATTTCCACCTTGTATGGTTAAACTGAATTACTTTGATGTCAGGGAAAGGATCCCCGTGGAAGCATTGCAGTGCAGTTGTCTGCCGCTTAGATGCTTTGCCTCGCAGAGATCATTTTCCAAACAGATTCCTCCATCGCAGACCAGTTTGACCCACTTTCAACGTTATAAACAGAGATCAGAATTGGAGCGGGAATTTTCCTTGTCATATGAGGCTTCGCGCTCCATTAAGTTTTGTTTGTACTTTTATTTTTGGTCAGCTGTTCGACAGAAAGCGTCATTTTGGGGACAGCTTTGTTCTGTTTGGGGAAAATAGGGAAGACGCATCGGGGAATGTGATGCAGCAGCCATTTGACACCCCGTGGTGCCCCCCCTCTCGTCAGGGGCTCCTGGAGGGCACGGGAGCAGCTGGCTCGGTGCTTTGAAGCCAGGGGATGGGGAGCGCGCTGGGTGCGCGGCTGGGTCTCGCACGCCCTGGCCCCCCTCCGTCGAATGGACCGTCCCCAGCCCTTGCACTGAGCATGGGATTGAACAGCCCAGGAGCTGCTCTGCTGCGCGTGGGAGGCTGATCCAAAACACAGCCGCTTCCTCTTGCCGCTCCCGCATCGCTGAGGTGGGAGACGGACAGCGCGGGGCTGGCCCCGGGGAAACAGATGCATCTCTCTCTCTTGCTGGATGAGACTTGGAGCATGGCTGAAAGAAAACGTCATTCCCTTTCCCTGTGGAGGATTGGGTACTGGCGTTGACATTAATTTGGTTATTAATTGAGGTAGTACCAGAACTGATGGCAGCCAAGATTAGGATCTTTATACAAATAGCTCATAGATTCTCTCTTTAATGGTAGAGATCTTTGGCTAAATGAGGGGCTCTAAATTGTAATTTAGAAATAAATAAACTCTTTGCGATTCACAAGGCAAATGAATTGTTGTGTATGAGCACAAGCACTGAGTCAGAGTATCCAAAAGCAGGGTTTGGGCTGCCACGTGTGGCAGCCATGTCACCAGCGATGAGTGTGTGTGCCTACAGCTCGGGCAAAGGGAGGTTTATGCTCACTTATCTCTGATTTCACACTTAAATATTGGGGCTAAATATACTTCTCTGCTGTTGTGACAAGGTGTGACCTGAACACAGAATTTCACATGTTATGAAGGAAGAAGAAGAACAGGTGTTTTGGAGCCAGAGTTAATAACAAGTGATGAATTTTGTAGCCCAGTATCTTTGCAGAGGTTGCAACACTGGCTGTGAGCTGAATGTGGAGCCCAGACAGAGCTTGAGAACATTCCACCAGCAGTGCAATAAGGTAGAAATTTCCAGGTCCTAGCTGGCACAGAACAACCTACATTTTGGAAGTTCTTCTGGCAGGATGTTCTCTCACCCTGAAGCCTTGGTGAGGCTGTTTGGGTCTGCCTGGCTGACCCCGAAGGCTGTCCTGCCTTCTCTCACTGGAATCTGTTGGGAAGGCATTGTGGTTGCTCCCATTGCAGCAGCAGCAGCAGCAAGTCATCACAGGACTAGACCTGGGAGGCAGGAAGCAAAATCTGCATTTTAATGTGCATATGCTCTCTTCCCTCAGCAATAGTCGTCCCAAGAAGATTATTGTGCTTCTGGCAGGAATAATCCGTGCTGGACAGCTGTCCCTGCTGTGGCTGCATGCTTGGGGAACGCCGGTGTGCATCTGAATGCTGTTGCTCCAGGGTGGAAGCACTGCAAGGATGAGCCGAGAGCCTGGGGAAAAGTTATCCCAAAGTCATTAGTGTGCCCTTTTCCTGAACACATGCTGCTCTCATCAGTGTTACTGTGAGCTTCGCAGGGTTGTTTGGTCCTGTTACAGACTTGTCATCTACTGTGTTACCCCTACTGCCTTGTGAGAGCAGGGATGCACGAGTGCTGTGAAGGACACCACCTTTGCTTTTCCTGTCCATGTACTGGCTCTGTAGTTCTGGTGACCGGGATATTATCCAGAGAGATATACTCTGCCTGTGCTCATTGAGGAAGCAGAGGACTTGTATCTGTGTGTGCTGCCTTTTTCCTTGAAAACTGGATCCTGTCAATGCATAAAGATCTAGACTGAGTTAAATAAGGGCATGCCAGATCCTAAAAAGAGGGGGCAATTAAGGAAACTGTTGGTGATTAAATTATTTTTTGTGAGAAAACACAGAAAAATAATGTAGTTCTGATGGTCTTATTCTCATTAATGTCTTTTCCACAGTTTTTATATACATTCTTGCTATGCCTTTACATAATATGAACAACAGAAAAAATGATTCTTTAGCCCTCAGGTGCCCTACTGCTACCCTCCAAGTGCTGTGTCTGTGTGGAGAAAAGGAAGAATTGTGGGGATGTGACCAGCATGCTCCCCTCTGGTTATGCTGCATGCTAGTGGCTGACAGCACCACAGAGTTCAGCTGAAAAAGTTTAAGACTGTAATTTCAGCCTTAGAAAACTGGAAGTCTGGCTTTAAATTTGAAGTTTGCAAACTAACTATGTATCTAAGTGTGTTTATACATACGTACATACATATATATATATTTTATATATTGTATATAATATACATATATATTAATGAAATCTGGCTATGAATCACTGAGGGAAATTCAATAAACATCTTTCTTAAATAACAATTTTAATTAGTTGTTACCCAGTGGCTGTAATTTGAAGAGATGTAACCTTAAAACATTTCAAGCATGACAGGGCTTGCAAAAATACAGTGAGCTGGCAGCATGGAAGCAGTGTCTTGCACCTTGGCTGGCTGAGCTTTACTCCCTGATCCTCAGCCAGTGTGACAGTCCAGCTCTCTTCCTCACTTTGCTGCCTAGAACAAAGCCATTTTCTCTCCACGTCTCCCAGTATGATGTGGTTGCTGCCATTACCCATCACCAGTCATAGAAACATAGAATGCTTTTGCTTGGAAGGGACCTTAAAGATCATCTAGTTCCAACACCCCTGCCATGGGTGTTGGAACTAACTGATCTTTCACTAGACCAGGTTGCTCAAAACCCCATGCAGCCTGGTCTTGAACACGTCCAGGGATGAGGCATCCATGACTTATCTGGGGAACCTGTTCCAGTGCCTCATCACTCCCATCGTGGTGGGGAGTTGAGCAGGGGTGGCCAGCTTCATCTGCAAGAAGTTTCTGTCGTGCCACTCCTCATCAGGGATCACTGAGACCCTGTGGGCAGAGGCCCCTGTCCCTTCTTGGCCGATGAAACGCTGCTTGGGTCTAAGTGCGTTTAATACAGGTCTCCATTTTCCTGCTCTGCAGTGAGTGCTATTGGATGATGTTGGCAGCCTGCCCAGTAGAGAATCCATCCCTTCTGTAGGGCTTTGGTAGTCCTATGGAATATTTTCATGGGGTGGGGGGAGGTGGAAAGCAATAAAACCCATATACCCCCCACTGGTGCAGCTGTGCTGTTAGAGAGGTGCTTTTGTTGGCTTCGTTAATGTCGCTGGGGGAAGTGGTACGTTAGACTGGCAGAGGAATTCCCTCTCTGGCATATGTTACATCCACACTGAGGAGCGATGCCAGCATATCTAGCAGCAGAGCTCTCCCAGTGTAAACAAACCCTGAGTGATTGGACTCCTGAAGCCTGAGCTTGCGCTGCATCAAAACAGCAGTGCTCCACAGGAAACACTGCAGGGTTTACGTGAGAAGGGGTGCAAAATCTGTCCCCATCAGCCTTCCTTCACAGGATGGTCTCTTTGGTTCAGCTCCTGCCAAGCCCACACCTGGAGCTGCACTTCATCAGGCTTTTTTCATGCACTGACTTCAGGGAAATACACAACTCCCTGTGGATGCCTGATTCTGGCACCCCTGTAGCTCTGCAGCCTGAGGCCGATGATGCTACTTGGGGTTGGGGTCAGTTACATGTTAGCTGATTTCCTCTTTTTCTTTAAAATTGCAAGAAAATAAGCAAAACCATAGGAATTAGGAGTATTATTTCTTAGGTTTTAGGAGGAAAAGGGAAGCAGATTGCTGCTGCAGCTGCACTCAGACTCTCTTATGTGTATGTATCACATCCTTCAGGCACACTCCTGTGCATGTGTTCTGGCAGGACTCCTGCCTAGTTCATGTCACAGGGTGGGCCTGCACAGATCCTAACAGCAGTTGCAAAGATGGCTATCAGTCTTATAAGTTTTATGTGCATGGTGTTCTCAGTTTCTTAATGCTGCGTCAAACTATGTTTTCTGTATGAAATATAAAAATTTGGTGGAACCTTGAGAAAACAAAAGTACCATACAGACTGGCCTGGTGCCCTTAGCTTACAGTGTTTATATTTTAGGGCTGGGTTAAATACCTGCCCCCTGGGAGTCAGCTGATAAACTTCCACAAAATCACAGAATCAATTAGTTTGGAAAAGACCTTTGAGATGACTGAGTCTTTGAACACCACCTTGTCAACTAGACCTTGGCACTAAGTGCTGCATGCAGCCTTTTCTTAAACACCTCTAGGGAGGGTGACTCCACCACCTCCCTGGGCAGTCCATTCCAGTGTTTAATCACTCTTTCTGTAAAATCCTCCTAATGTCCAATCTGAACCTTCCCTGATGCAACTTGACTCTATGTACTTTGATGGGAATTTAATCGTGGTCCAAGGAAAGTGGCGAAAGTACTGTACTTCTACTGCAAAAAATGTACTGGTTTCCTGAATACTGTTTAATTCAGGTATATATCTGAAAAGATGAACTCAAATCAGCTGAATCAGTTTCACAGTGTCATTTTTGGAGGGCCAGTTAATGGAAAGAAGTGGCTCTAATTCATAAGGTCCAGTTTATAAAGGTTGC
This sequence comes from Lanius collurio, assembly GCA_020086605.1. Taxonomy (NCBI): domain Eukaryota; kingdom Metazoa; phylum Chordata; class Aves; order Passeriformes; family Laniidae; genus Lanius; species Lanius collurio. Next base: position 18,523,049 of record JACBWW010000007.1, on the reverse strand, counting down.
CACAAGACCCATCTGGCATTTTAACCAAACTGTACATTTTCTTTGCAAACTTAGCTGAACTTAGGTTTTAAGGGCCATTCCACTAAAGAACTGAAGCAGCAAAAGCAGAACATTAGTGTGTTTGAATGTAGGTCACTGTTAATAATGGCTAGTCAGGCAGAGGAGCACTTCTGAACGTGTGCAGTGAAAGAAATCAGAAGAGCTGGAGGAGTCTTCAGCCAACCAAAACTGCTTCTCGTTTCAGATAGCATAGCAAGGTGGAGGTTGAGGGAGCACAGAGTGGTGGCTGATGAGTTGATGTGGCCAACTGGGCAGTAAAGAAAAGGTGGTGGGTCGAGATTGTGTACCTAAATGTGGGATTGGAGTTGCTGATTTGGAAAGTGTTGATGTATGGTCCGAGGTGGGAGAGATGGAAAGATGGAATACAGGGACTGGTGTGGCGATGTAGGATGTAAAGCAGAGAAGTGTCAGATATGAGGTTAGTCATGCTGATGGCTTTGGAGTGAGGCAGTGGGATCTAAGAGCTGCTACTGTGGCTGTCACCAATAGTGGTGTCCAAGGGCAAGAGGTTTGGGAACCTTTCTGCTCTATTGTTAATAAAAAATGGGCATTTATCACTTTTCAGAGTCCTTCCAAAGGACACTTGAAGGACTCTTGTAAGTCCAGGAGATGACTGGAGTTTGGGACACTAAGCAGATACCTGCTTTTACCTTCTGTTGCGCCTTGATTAACTTCATGGCCGGGTATCCTTCTCAGCATGTAAGAATTTTAGGCATATTGTAAGGCACCTTCCTTCCTCTTGGTATTGTATGCAGAGTCTAGCTGAGTCCTGGAAATGTAAAATTTTGGCACTTTAGTGCATAGGAGCTTCAGTCTTTTACTGGATCTAGCCCTTACTATCCATATGCCTACCTATCTGACTGCCTGCTGTGGTGTTTTCAGAGCATGGGTTCCCTCAAGCTAAAATACAGGTGTCTAGCCCATGCTGATTGTGCAGACAGTGTGGGTAACAGGGTGGGAAAAGTCAGTGCTAAAGAGCTACAGTACTACAGAAACTGTATCATGGTAAGGTCCGGTGCTCTATCAAGACACCTGATTTTAAAATAAAACTGCATGTTGTTGAGAATCCTGATCTGTGTTTTTAGTTTAGTTACAGCATCCTGCTAGTGTGCCATCAGTACAATGTGCAGTCCTTTAAATGTGCACTCAACTGCAGAGTGCTCCTTACCTCGGGAGTGGAAGATGTGGTTGTTTGAAGTGCAGCTGTGTCTCCTGCTGTCCTGGGAAGAGCATGGGACTGCATCTGCAGTCCTTCAGCCCAGCTGCTCGCTGACTGGAGGAAGTGCTGCACCTGCCTTTGGTCCCTAGCAGTGGATGCTTCCTTCAGAAGCAGAGGATGTCCTCCTGCATAGCTATGTAGCCACTCTTTCTTTTCCATCCCTGCTGGGTGCAATTTGTGAGGGCCAATGGTCTGGGACAGAGCAGGAAATCCAAGTGCTGAAAGGGATGGGCCCTGCTGGGCATAGGTGCAGGTGCAGGCAGGAGGCAACAGCTGGGAGTGGTGGGGAGGGAAGGAACCTGCAGGAGTTGTTGGGCAGTTAATCACCTGCAGCTTCACCACCCAGGCTGCTGTGAGAATGGACAGGCTTCCTCCTCATGGTGTTTTTAATCTCATTTTTGTCCCTGAGCACAAACCCTGGCAACAAATCCCAGCCTGTAGTGCTTTGTGCAGGAGGTGTGTGCTCCATTGAAAGATCAGTTGCCCTTGACCAGTCAAAGGGTTTGGAAGCAATACACAGCTGCTGTGGGACTGAATGTGATCAATAGAACCCTTTTGATAGCTTTGCTGCATTATGCAATTATGGTATTTTTACTGATTAGATGGCAGTAATGTTCTGTGTGTATAAGGTGTTCTGAAAGATGGAAAGAAAACTGTTTTGTGCTGCAAGGGGAATCTGATGTAAAAGGCTCCAGGCAGAACGAACAGGATTTCCCCCTACTTGAGGGCTGCATCTTTCAATTTCAGACTTGAGCTGCTGTACTCCTGAACAGGATGTTTTTAAGTATCTTCTGGACTTGGCTACTAGTTTGCAGCTAGTGTTACATTCTCTATTAGTTTCCGCTTTCTAGTAACCGAGATAGTCTTCTTACATAGTAAACTTTGTTGTACTTGTTATATATTGCGCTAGATTAATGTTTGATTTAACTTACATTTAGGAACTGTGTTAGTCTCTTCATTTTCTTCATCTAATAGAGTCTAGTTTCTGTATAAAGACCTTGTACACCTCTCTCTCTGTGACCCAGTTTGTCAACTTGTTCAGCAGATGAATGCAAGTGAACAGCTAATTTACCATACATATAGGCAAAGATGTCTCCTACTTTTTATTAATGTCTCGTGTTTCCTCGAGATTGCAATCAAAGAACTGTTGGTCGATTTTTTTTTGTTTGTTTGGGTTTTTTTGTTTGTTTGTTTGGTTTTTCTGTGGTTTTTTTTTTGGTTTGTTTGTTTTTTAAAATTCATTATTGTATACATTCCTTGCTTTTTTTTCTTCATATAATTTCCCTGTCCAAATGAACTAGTGGTAGCCGTTTTCATTTTTTCTAAGACCACCCCTGTCATACCTTTTCCTGTTGCAGCCTGTCTCTGCATTGCCCTTTTTTATTCACTTTTTATTGTTGTTGAAAACTAGTGATTTAAACTGATCAAAAGGGGTGTAACATTTAGCTAGGTACCATGGATTTGCATCACACATTGTTCCCTACCTTTTCTGGATGGTGGGAAATGCACTCTGCTCCTTGAGAGCTGCAGTGCATCACGTAAGTGTCCTCATTGAACTAGTTGTTGTTTCCAGAACTGCTCCCTAAGAGATTAAATCTTAATCAGAACCTGTCCCTGAAACACAAA
>JACBWW010000007.1:18048482-18515156 GCA_020086605.1 Lanius collurio | reverse complement strand
GTTAAGGTTTCTCAGAATGAAAAGAGGCCTTGATGAACAAAGCAGAAAAAGAAAATGATGGCTGCAAGAAGAGACAAGGAAGTAACATATGTAAAAGGAGATAAACCCCTGTCATTATACAAATAGTTTAAGATAAAACAGTTATAAATTGCAACTATATCATTGTTGTATGAATATAAAGAACATATAGGGGAGAGCATACTAGAAGCATCAACAATGAGAAAATTCCGAGCATCCTATTCTAACAAGGGATGTTGGCACAATAGTTTTAGATTTCTTACTAGAATTAAGGAATAAATTAATAGAGTAATCAAAAAGTATATCAAGCAAGAGACATGAAGGTCATGATGTGTTCAAGAGGGCTCTCTCACCTCTTGTGTCCTTCAAACTTACTGAATTTATCTTTTGGGCTGTTGTATGTCCATAGGACTTCTTTAGCATTCCCTTTATGTTTTAGCGTAGTAAAAGGGTTATTCTTAACTCGCAATGGTTTCTCATAGTACCAAACAATTTGAGGAGTTTGGAGGGGTTATGTGTATGTGTGCTTTCCTTGAGGAAAGGAAAATTCTTCAACTCATATCATTACCAAATTCCTTGTATTATGGACTAGTGGCTTTCATTTAAAACTTTTCTGAAATTTGTGTTTAGAAAATGGTGATGACTTGTGTTTTAAATTTCTTTGTGCCAGGTTCACCCTGTCATGCTGCCACATTTGTTAATTTTCATGATCACATGGGGTGAGAGGTATCTTTCATATCTTATAAGAAGGGAAGGCACTAGCTTGGTTTCAGCTTGATGGAATGTTTGGAGTCAACCTTATGTGAAGTTCCCAGGGCTGTGCAGGTGGATTATGCTGTGAGTTTAAGCAACCTTGACATACATGAGCATTTAACAAAAGCACTTCTGAGTGTAATGCATGATCAAAGGCCATGACGCTGTGTTGCAACACCTCGGTTTCCAGCGACTTGCCAGTGCACTTCTGTGCTAGACTTTCACCTTCTGACAGAACGAGGTGTCCAGTTTGGGCAATGTTTTGTTTGCTAAACTACTCCATAGGAATAAATGAATTTATTGTGAAACGATGCTTATGTGCACACAGAATTTGAGTTAAGTTGTGGTAAGTTAAGCCATGTCCCTGAAGCCCTTGGGGCTGGCTGCTTATCCATGGAAGGGCTACACTTGTCTTTCAGGGTAGACAGAGGTGGAGCTGAAGGCGCCCGGAGTGCAGCTGCAGAGAACAGATGGCTGCGTTGCCGAAAACTGTCTTAGATTCAGTCAAAGTTTTCCCCTTTGTGAAGTTATTTTTCTTCTGGGGTAGGAAGGGGCTGTTTAATAAACTACAGATAAAGGTCGTTAACATCAGACCCTGGAATGGGTAGATTATTAACTCCGGGTGCTGGTATTTTCAGCGGAGGTCTTCGAGGCATTTCTGATATATCTCTTTATAAGAAAACCGATATCTAAGGGTGGACCGGAGTCAGAAGGAAGGCACTGGCAGCCTCACTGGCGATACCGGCCACCCGCAGCGTGCGCGTTGTACCCTGTGCGCGGTCACTGCTCGTCCCGAGGAAGGGCTGTCCTGGGCTGCCCCCTGGGCCGCTTCGCCCTGCAGCCAAACCCGTCACGGCACTGGGGTCTGTGTATGAGCATTTAGGAAAATTCAGAAGCGCCATGCGGCGAGGCCCGGAGCCGCTCCCACGGCCGCTCCCGCCCGCAGCCGGGGCGGGGCCGGGGAGGGCCGAGCCGGGGAGGGCCGAGCGGGGCCGCGCCTCCCTCCCTCCCTCCCTCGCTGTGCCCGCCCCGCCGGGGCAGAGCCGCCCGCGACCGCGCCTGGCCGGGGCACCCCTGCCCGCGCTCCTGCCCGCCGCCCCCCGCCCTCGCACGCCATTTCCTGTGCTCCGTGTTTACTTCCCGGTTCAAACCCTCCAGTGGGAGCGATCGGCGCCGCTGCCTGCGGAGGGAGCGGGAGGTGAGGGGAGCGGCGGGGTGGGGGACGCCGCTCCGCCGCGGTGCGCTCCCGTCTCATCCCCGCACTGAGCCGCCCGCCTCTTCTCTTGCAGGTGTACCCGGAGCCGCGGACGGAGGGCGAGTGCCTAAGCAACATCCGCGAGTTCCTGCGGGGCTGCGGTGCCTCCCTGCGCCTGGAGGTGAGTCGGGGCTGGGGGCGCCCGGCTCGGTCCCGGGGGCGGGGGGTTTCTCGCCCTCCCTTTGTACCCGGGGACGCGGCTGACAAGATGGTGGCGGCCGCCCCTCCCCTGGCTGCGGGCCCGGGGGGCTGCGGGGAAGCCGCCGCCGTCCTGCCGGGGCTGCCTCGGCGGCCTCGCCGCCGTGCCTGATGCGGCGCGGTGGCGGCCGCGCCCCGGCAGAGCCGCGCTCGCTGGGTACGGGGCGGCTCGGCTCCGGGGCCGGGGTGCGCCGGTACCGCGTGGAAGGGCCCGCCGCTCCTCGGCTGGCGCTGCGCGGGCAGGGCGCGCCCCGTCCCTCTGTCACTGCAGACACCGAGTGCCGGGCGACAGGCTTGCCTGGCCCCGGGGCGGCTAAAACCACTGCAGTTGTCTCCGAGTGAATGCTTGGTACGTATAGATTGTGTCCCGATTTATTCGTGGAATTGCTTTGGAAGCGCAGCGGTGGGCTTGGAGAAATTAAGTTGCCTACAGCCGAGGGAAATGCTAATTGAAGAAAATGGCAGGTGCTGTTTCTTCTATTTAAATTTGCGTTACATAAAAGCCCAGCAAACTGCCATCTTTTCTGAATGTGTGTTCTCAGGGTTGCAGATTAGGTTCTCGAATATTGCTGGTATATTTAGCTATAGCAAGTACATACTGCTGTCGAGTTTACTTGATGTTGGTGTGTGGGAAGGAACTGATGAGATTAGAAACAGGTTTCAGCTTCTCTGTGTTGGAAAGTGAGAGGTATTGTAATTTCAGTTCTCGGAGACATTTTTTTGGGGTGGGAAAATTGGTTTCTAGGGCTTCTGAACTTAAATTAATGTAGTGTTGCCTTACTTAATTCATAGGGTCTTATGGTATCTCTGGTCTTACCTGTGATTTTGCCAGGTAGTAACCAAATATCATTAAAAAAGACCTTGATTGCTTTCCTGAGGCCTCTAAACAGTGAAGTATCATTAGTGAAATAAGTGATACTTACAAGACTTTCCCTTAATCTTAGGTTCCCTCATGGATAAAGATGGAAATTAAGACCACTTTTAGCACTCCTCTTGTGAATAAGTCCTTACGTTTTTACCTGCCTTCCCTTCTCCCCTCCAAATACCTAGAAAATCCCCTAGGATTTCTTGGGAGAAAAACCAAAGTAAGTTCTAAAATACTCAGAAACCAGGTTCTGGGGTGAACGGTGCATTATGTCAAGCATTCCTTTTTGCTTTGGAGCAGGTGTCACTCCCATTTGTCTTTTCCAGGGCCGCATTGAGTTTTTCATGTTTTGAACATTTATGTGTGTGAGCAGACCCAAACTTCAAGTGGTAGGCATTCATGAACTGGAGGGAACTGGGGAAGGAGGTACTTCAATGCAGAAATAAGTTGAGTGTTGTAAATGTCAAAGAGGGGGAAAATAGCATTAATATCTTCTCCCCTTTACTAATTACCTTCATTAGATCTCCCACAAAGCTTGAAGCTATTGCAATTGTGACAGGCTGGGCACAGTTACAGCATTGCAGTTTGGTCTCTTTTCTAGCTGCAGAACGCTTTTGTCAGCTCTTTTCCTTGGGGTGACAAGTAAATGAAAATGATTAAAAGAAAAAATAATTTTGGCCTTGTTCTGAGAGCCTGAATATTTTTGGGAAATACTCAAATTGTTAACCTGGCCTCAGGGGCTTCTCAGCAAGACTGCCGGAAACACCTTTCTTACGTGGAGGTAGCTGGCTGCAGTAGCTTCCAGCTCAGCATGTTGGAACAGGAATTACACCCAAGCTACGAGAGAGTTCAGAAGGTGGCAAGAAGGGGGCACAAATGCTTGGGCTTATGGAGTTCTTGTGCGTATATTTATGGTTTGTTCATTGTCTGTTCCCTGTTGTTTTCTCATTAATTTTTCCAACCCCCTAACTGTGGCTAAAGATGAGAGCAGTGGCAACCCGGATTCAACCAGGGAGTAGCTGGCAGGGGCCTCTTGGCCATCCGCTGCTCCTGGGCTCGTTCCCCTCCTTCCCTTAACAAGGTGTGAGTCAGCCCTGGTGAATCTGTGCCTTCCTCACTGTGGGAACTGGGGAGATGCCACAGCTCCCCTGTGTGGGGTCTATGTAATGCTTCCTGAGTCACCATCAGGTTTAGAGACTGCGTTGAGCAAAGAGTGTGAGCAGCATCTCTGGAACCACTTTTAGGGGATATTTTCAGAGGGCAGATTAGCTAACAAGGAGTTCGTGGTGAGTACAAATATTTGACAAAGGGGTGGATGTGTATGTGGTACCTTAAATAATAGAAACATTTGCACAATGTAGGTATCAGAGAAAGCTCTAGGGTGATGTGGGGAGATGTGAAATTATTCTGTGCACTAATGTGGTGCTTTTCCTAATAAATATTCCACAATGTGGAGTTTTCCATGACTTGTAAGGGTTGCTCTTGAGCCTTACATTGAATCTGAGCTATACGTAGTTGGATCAGATGATTTCTTTGTGTGTAATTCTGTGAGCCCGGTAAAAGCATGGCAGTGGTTTGATTAGCCTAAGATCAGCATTGCACAAGCACTTTTTGCTCCCAGATCTGAACTTGTCTTGGAAGCAGTGATATTGTATTTTTACGAAGTCATGTCAGAGCTCCTTGTTTTGCTGGAGCTCTGTGTGTCTCCAGTTTTGGAGACTTTGTTATGGCATGTTTGAGAATTTGATAAACTGCTGTGGTTAATGGAAAGTTGCACAGCAGTAGATGGCTTCTTACAGATGCTTTCATCTGTGGATCCTTTTGTTAGAGGACATGACAACTTTGGTTGTTTTCCTATGTGCAAAATAAGGAGCAGAGATGAGAAAATCTGTTGGTTTGGAAATGTGCTGGTGTCTGAAAGTTGTCCTTATTTTCTTCCTCTTGCTTCCCAGTAAGTTTGGGCTGTTAGAAAGATAATAAAACATTCAGAAAGGGTATTTCAAATTCTAATGAGAAGGATTGCTGTTCTTCAGAGGAAACCAATGGCTCTCTTACCACACTCCACGTATTTTTTGAAATGTTCCAGAGAAAAGAGAATACTTGATTTGGAGCTTGTAGCAATCTTTGTAAAGCAAAGCGTGATTCCAGAAGTAACCAGAAGAATGTTCTGCAAGTATTGGGTTTTTAAAATTGTTTTTAATACAGTTATCTTGTATGTGGATACAAGGAACTGAGACTTATTAATGAAAAAATCTTCCTCCACCAGGGACTGAATTTCTGAATTTTTTACCCTTATGAAAATTGTTAAGTGTTTCCTTAGAATAATTGTAGTGTTGAGTAGTTTATTCTACTTTGAGCCTTCAGTACTGTTGCTGAATGTGTATATAGATGGAAGGGGCTGTAGAACTTGTGTTGTCAGTTCACAACTTACTGTGCACCTTTTCCTTAAGCAAACAGAGTATTTACTATACACTGTTCTTGTCATTTTTGCTTCAAAGGCTGTTTTCCCACCCAATTTTCTCTTTGGGTGGGAAGACACTTAACTCTCCTCCCTTCTAAGGAGCATGACCTGCTTTTCAAAATAGGATCATAGATACTTGTTGTACAAGAGGGACTCTGTTCTGGAAGAATATGGGTGGATATGCATTGGTAAGAAAGAACTTAGTGCAGTTATATCTTCCACAGAAGTCTGGCAAAGGAGAGAAAAATGAAAAAGTGATGGCTTATTTCTACCTGAACCCTAGCAAGTTTTGCCATTATGATTATCTTGTACCTGTGTCATGTTAGTGTAGTATTGTTATCTTTCAAATTTGCTTGAGCTTCCTGAATATAATGTTGTCTTTTCTTATTCTTTGACCAGAGCTGTTTGACAGCTTGCAGTATCAAGAATAGGCCCTGGAGAAATCACTCTATATTTCAACAGCAGTGAAGTTTGTTTGGGGAGCAGTTGAATGTAGAATAATAAACAAAAATAGGTTAATGGAAAACCATGTTAGTGTCTGCTGTTTAAAGGGCAGAATGCTTGGTACATATCCTGTGAGCAACACCATTGTCTGTGTGATCAAATTCTGTAAGTAGCATCTTGCAGGATTTTTTTGCTGGCTTCAATCACATAAAAGATTAGTGCTTGCTTATCTGCAAGTATCTAGTGTTAACAAATTTCTTGAGCTCAAAAATGTTTTGTATTTCTGACTTTTTTACTGATGGGCGAGATATCAACTGCCTAATGGAAAAAGAGAAGCCATGGATCTGAGAACTTTTTCTCTAACTGCCAAGAGACCTGCTTGCCTCTAGGATTCAAGGATGGTCAGAGGCAGCAGTGCCAAACCCAGGACTTTATAATAAACTAAACAAAGAAGAAATAAAGCAAACCTGGCAGCCTTACACAGACTAGGGAGATCCTGTATTTGTATATTGTAAAATCTCTTGTACAAGAGGGATTTGCCCTTAAGGTTCAGAACACTGTATGCAAATTTGTAAAATACAGTTCATAGCTCTCAAGATTTAATCAAGATATACAAATACTTCTGAATGTCTATAATGGAGCTCTGGCCTTGGGGAAATGTTTGTAAGGGGTGCCAGCGTCACTCTTTTAGACCAGGTAATCCTTTGGGAGCAAGGACGCCTGCCTGTCTTCTTCCCTTATACATGCCCCTACTATAGCAGTTCATCTGTTAGGTGATGCTTCTTTCCTCTGAGCCTTGCCCACTTCTTTAAATCATTATGGCTACAATCCTACTACCAGTGTGGACTTGGAAAGGTATTCTGCCCGTTGGCTTTCAGAGACCTGTTTGTATAAGGAAGGTGTAGAGCTGTGCTGCTAGTGTGGATGGATTTGGCTGATATTCACTTCTCAGAGAATAAGGAATAAATAGGCTTCTGGTACTGAAGACCTTTGTGCCAGTCTTATGATGATACAGAAATTAAATAATCTATTCATTTCAGCCCTTGCTCAGACTATGATTTTTAATTTGTCAGGAACAATGTTCTTTAGATTTGCTTCTGGGTTTATTCCAACACACTGTCTTTCTAACCCAGAAGGTGTGCTGCCAAATACCTTCATGATTCTTAAAGGTCATAAACATTTTCCAGAAATTCAGTGTTTTAAAGTTACCATTCTTTGCTTACGATTGCACATTGAGAAGTTTTATTTGGAGGCTGAGATCTTACTGGTATATTTTTCAAAAGGGAAAAGTTGTACCTTTTAATTAAGATGTGTCTATTGTATTCCTTCCCTCAACTCTCATCCCAGCTTCTACTTGTTCACAAAACTATTGTGAATATATTTTTAGATATTGCTTAAAGCGAAGTGCAGTGTGTCACTGCAACTTCTCTTGTACATACAGACCTCCAAGATGTGGCTACTTCTCTCTCCCTCACACCTTCAATTTATATCCTTTGTCTCTTGTGTAAATGTGTTTTTAAAGACAGGGAGATACTGTTGCTTGACTATTTACATTATTTTCATAAGAATGGCTTCTGTGATACAGAGTCTTTTTATGATGCACAAAGTAGCAGGCCTAGGACTGAGACTGTTTCATGTGTTTACCAACCCTTTGTATTCCTGTTGAAGAGAAGCCTTTGAATGCTACTTCAAGGGTGTCTTACAGATAGAATGGTGGAAAACCAGTAGTTTTTTTCTGAGATTAAGCCAGTTCCTCATCTTGTATACCATTCATGCATAGTGTCATGGTAGCTGAGAATGTGACACAGAGAGGCATGTAAGGCATTGGACAAGGAGGAATGGTAGTATCAGAAACTGTTGGGAGTTTTATTTAGTAAAACACAAATGTACATGACAGCTTTTCAGATCCTTACATGGCTCCCTTTTCACTTAAAACTTCATTTTCTTTCTGTGAGAATTTATTGCTTATGATTCTGCCCAGCTTGTTGCATTAGCAGTAGCATGGTATTGTGCTATCACCTCTTGACTAAAGTCACTCCAGTGGCTTTAATTAAAGGGGAAGAATGAACCTCCTTATTAGGTACATGTTCAAAAGCACCTGATATGTGACAGTTTTAAGAAGACTAAGAAAAAAGCTATCAAGTAGCAAAGGTGGATTACAAATGTATCTTTGTAAGGAGTGATGTAACAAATAGCTGGGGATCGTGCCAGGTGTTTTTTTGGGGATTTTTTTGTTTGTTTTTCTTTTTTTTGTTTGTTTGTTTGTTTTGCTACTTGAGGTCCTTTTCAGTACTTTCCAAGTGAAAAATAATTTTGGAATTTTGAATTGGGCCATGAATATTTTAATTCCTGCCAGTTCTTTTGTATTGCACAATTTGTGGTACTTTGAACACAAATGTATAAGACAGTGTGCATGTACAGAGTCTGGCACAATGGATCTATCATGGGTACACATTCCTTTCTTTGCTGCATGAAGTGTATGTGAGTGAGTCTAGTGAAACATTGAAAATGTTTCAGTCATGTCTTGGTGGTCAGCATGTACAAGGCAAGTTGCGGTGACTCAGTAAATATTAATTAGTCTTCCTGGTTTTGGCTGATATTGAGTCAATTTTATTCCTAGAAGCTGGTATAGTGCTGCGTTTTGGATTTAGAATGAGAATAATGTTAGTAACTCACTGTTTCAGTTGTTTCTGAGCAGTGCTTACACTAAGGCAAGGACTATTTAGATTTTTGTGCTGTCCTGCCATGGAGAAGATTGGGGGACAGGAAGTTGGGAGGGGGACCCAGCCAGGACAGCTGACCCCAGCTGACCAAAAGGATATCCCACACCATGTGGTGTTATGCTCAGCACTAAAACTGGGGGGGAGGTGGCTGGAGGGGTGCCCACCTGCTGTTTGGGGATTGGCTGGACCCTGGTCAACAGGTGCTTGTGCATCACTTCTTTTCTGTATTCTTTTATAGTTATGATTATTTCCTCTTCCTTTTCTGTCGTATTAAACCGCCTTTATCTCAACTCATGAGTTTAACCTTTCTTTCAAGTTCTCTCCCCTATTCCACTTGTGGGGTGAGCGGGGGTGGGGGGATGGGTGAGTGAATGGCCTGAGCAGGGAGCAAGCTGCCTGCCAGGTTAAACCACAGCACTGGTACAGATCTGTTCAGAGCAGTTTTGCAAATGAGTTGCTCTGTGGTTTGGGAGAGGCTTCTGTGTAACTGCTTCATTTGTGGTGTTTGTTTGGATCTTGAGAATAAAATGAATCTTCATCTAGCAATTAAAATGTATTGCACTATTAATTGAGAATGCACAGAAGACTTCAGTGTTAAACTCAAATACAGCAAACTGTTTTCACAAGAGAATTTCAGTGCCTCTTTGATAGGAGTCAATCCTGTGGGGGAAAGTGTGAGAACTAGGAAAGTTGGGAGAAGAGGATGGGTAGAGAGAGTTGGAGGGTTTTGAGCAGAACTTCAGAGTCCTGAAGGCATAAAAAGGCAGAAGAGTTTGCTTCCTGATTTACACTGTTCTCCTGACTTGTCAGAGGTATTCTTGCTCTCTGATTTCTTTAGCCTTCTCCTGCCCCCCCTTGTTGTGAAGCACAGTCAGGAAGGGCTCATCTGCTGGTTTTCTGAAGGGTGGGAGCTGTGGCAAGGGGGGCTCTTCTGCTTAGTCCTGAGCAGGGAGCAAGCTCTGCAGAGGTGGTGGGAATGCCAGCTGTGAAGGCAGGTCTTGGGAGGAGAACAGGTGAGCTGCTCTGTCCCTCTCAGCAAGAGAGCGACAGCAGGGACAGCAGAGAGAGGAATGGAGATGGCATCAGCACAGTGTTGCACCCTCTGTGAGGCCAGTGGTCAGCAGGGAAGTGCATTTCGGAAGTCAGGACCTGCCTGCCTTTTTACTACCCAGAGGATGGCTATGCTCTTGTTAGTTGCTGCTGTGGTTTTATGAATGCCTTGTGAATCTGGACTTGGGAGGTCTCAGGCTCACTCTCTACACACATACTTCTCTTTAATAGTTTGGAGGAGATTTTTTTAGCTGGCAAATATACTAAAAATAGAAATGTAGATAAATCTTGCACTATACAGCTAGTATACTGAACACAGTTACTTTGTTATTAGGAGTCTGATTGTTTCCCAGGTGTGTATGTGACAGCAAAACCAAAAAATATATGAAATAGGTTATAGGTGGTGGTATATTGTGTGAAGAAAACTTAAGTGCCCACAGACCTTAATGACATAACATTGCGGTTTTTTAATGTGTACTTTTGGACTAAGGAGGTCCCCAGAGCTGAAGTGCATCCTGCAGTATGTCAGTGCTTGATCTCTGCAGGAACCTGGAAATCTTTCTCCTCTTGTGACAAGTGTGTTGCATCATTTGGGCAAGGGAGGAATTCTGGCAGAGCAGTTGGCTTTGAAGCTTACCTCAAATGAGGACTATGCAGAAGAGAGTCCAGCCTGGCAAAGCAGGCTGCTGCTTTTGTTTACTGTCATCTCACCAGAATCTTTAGATTTTACTTTGAACTTAAGAGTCGAAATGATGGAGTACCAAATATAGGTCTTTTGTGAGTTGCTCTGATTTCTTAAGTGCTTCCAGCTTTGCAAGTATTCCTGACTTCTGCTTGCATGTAAATATCTTGGCATGTGTGGGAGGGGTGATATGCATTCTCCTGTGGAGAGTAGTTTTCACAGGCTTGATTTTTGAAAGATGGTGTTGATGAGAGTGAAAAGCGCCTTGCTCTAATTAAAAGGAAAAGAAATATTAGAATATGGTGATTTCTCTGTTTCCTTAAGGGGAGTTATCTTACTGTGCTCAGCTGAATACACAAATGGCTCTAGCACTTGCATGTTTCAGCTTGAGCCCTCTATTTCACTATATTTAACTGTGTTCAGGTGTTTCATCTAATTCTGGGTTGGTCCTGTCAGTATTACTGGGAGCTGGAGTTTGCTTGTGTGAAGGAGCAGTATGATTTTTGACACCGCTAGCTTTTCTCAGGTCTTTCTGTTTTTCAGGAAATGCTGAAAAATTCTAGGTAACGGGGAAAATTGTAGTGCTGAAAACCTTGGACTCTTGTTACTGAAAATAAGCTGCCTTCAGCTGTGTGGCTCACACTCCTCTTGGTGAAGCCTGCAGGATCCAGCTGGTTGGGTAGGTTGGGGGCAGGTGAGAAGGGAAAATCAGCTATGTGGGAAAATGATGTGGTGTTTCAGTAGGTGGCAGTCCTTCTCTGAATCAGTTCAGGGCCAGTGGTGAGCCTGGTGACAGAGAGAGGCAGGGAGAGAGGAAAAAAGAGGGAGCAAAGTTTTTGTGTCAGTGCCATCTTGTGGGCCAAGTGCAAATACACGAGCCTGGTGCCTTGGAAAGAAGAGGGGTATTCCTTCTCCTGCAGGGCTGTCTGCCTGACCGGTATCTTGAGGTGGCTCTGCCGTGCTGGCAGCTTTTGCTGGGAGCTGATATGTGGGCAGCCCAGCAGTGCCCTCTTTGGGGCCAAGAGGGAGAGGGTGAAGCATTCTTGGGGTACTTTTTGCTTTCTGAAGGGCTGGGGCTATAGGCTCATTTTTAGCAGATGAAATCCTGATTTATTTTTTTCCTCCCAAACTGCAGCTGAAGTCATTGACTTCTTCCAGGTCTTTGACTGTTGTTAGCCATGCTTCTTTGAATGGAGTGTTTAGGAGCTGTTAAGTAGCAGTTGCTTTTGAGTTCCATTTACAAGTAAAACCTTAAATACTGAGCCAAGCTCCTCTGATGCAAATCCTCGATGCTACTTGCTTCACCAGCCCTATGAAAGGTAGTAGTGCAGCTTGTGCAGTGCAGTAGTGCAGGTTGTGAAATAATACAGAAAAACTAGAGGTGGAGGAACCCAAAAACAAATACATGCCATTACGAGCTGACATACTTCCTGTTTATGAAGGGCATCTTCACAGATCCTCTCCTGCTAGAGCTGAGGGATTTTTTAAATATCTAGATTTTAAAAAAAAATTATTCCCATGCTCTCCACTCTTATTTTCTACCCCTACCCCTGACATGTTTTCCTTGAGGAGGGCAGAAGACTTGTTATCAGGGAGAGGACTAGTGATGGTTAGTGAGAATGTGGTGAGGATATGCTTGATAGTTTTTGCCTGATATATGCTTGTTAAATAACTTGCTAAGTTCCTGCCTGGTCAAGTCTTCTCAATGTGATGGCCATTCTTGCTTCATAGCAGTCCCTAGGCTGTTTTGCACGATGTTGATGTTTTTAGGAGAGTGTTGGCTGGAGGTGCCAACAAAAGCAGTTCTCCTAAGCAAGTACTGCTGAAAACCAAACCACTGCCCTACCTTTATTTAAATTATCTCTCCTGTTTCTCCCTCCCCCCTTCTTTCAGTTCCCCTCTGAAAAAATGTCAAGAATAGGTGCTCTGGGTATCTGTTTTCCCCTTGCCCACCTGCCTGGCAGTGACTGAGCATTGCAGAGAAGAGTACACTGGTGTAGATCAATGTGAGTTGCAATGGAAGCACCCCTAGCAAGGCATCTGTCAGTTCCATGTTTTACTTTCATAACGGGGTTGTAAACTCTGGCAGCAAGTGTGTACTGCCTGTGTATCACTTTTACATAATCTAGATGAATTTACATTATGTTTCATGTTCATTTCTAACGAAATACAAGCAGAAACATTTTGTTTTCTTTTTAGATGATCTGACAGACTCCCAGTGAACTGTTCATTGCTTCTCTGCCAATCTGTGGGTTATATTTTTCTTCCAGTGTAACTGACCCTCAGAACTGGATTGGTTGAGTGACTGGCACAGAGGACACAGTGGAGAAGGGAGGAGACTGGGACATCCTCCTTTGACAGCAGCAACCCAATCTAAAATAAATAGACCTTTACATACTTTTTAACTGGAGCAGTCTATTCTTCAAATGCTTTGTGTTCATTCAGCCAGTACGAAGCAAAGAGACTGGGAGAAGGGGTGGAATTTATCACCCTCCTGCTCCCCACTTTGTTCACTTAATTGATGACTAAAAATGAGGTAAGAAAAAGACAGTTCCTGGTTCTTAAGTCTCTTAGCAGAAAGTGCTGGAAGCACTTGGTTTAAATCATCAGGCACAAAGGTCCCTATTTGTGAAATTACCTGGTTTTCTGTTCAAACATATTGAAGTGCCTTTTTTTCCCCATGTTCTTTGTTTATTATCTTCATAAAGTGCCTTCAAAATGTGCACTTTAAGCAATTAGCATGTTTTGTCTCAAAGCAAGCCTCTGCAGAAATCATGGCAGTTCATCATATTTTGTTGTTCAGTCAAGGTCTTTGTTGTTAAAGCATTTAAGTCATATATGTTAAAGTATATAAGTGTATAGAGATAGGGTAATCACTCACTTTTTTCCCCCTAAAGATTGATGCCAAATGTTTAGGAAAGTGTTTGAATTATAAACATGGAACAGGATGTTAATCTGTACTAATCTAATCATTATTTGAATAGGCCATTTAAATCTATCCACCCTGTGGGCTTGTAGCAGCATAAAATAAATTACAAGAAAATGCATTTTCACACCCTTTGCCTTAGGCTAGTTCTTCACCCTGGTGTCACATGAACATTTTGCAAAAGATAAACTTCATGGATAAATGCAGCTAAATTTATTTTCTGTACTTGGCAATAAGACTGAAACAGTAATTCTTCATTGTTAGAATACAAAGTTGTAGTAATTACCTGACTTTGATATTGTAAGCTGCTGATAGTTTAATTGACCACATCTACGTATTATTTATGGCCTAAGTTAATTAGTTGGCTTGGAGGGCTCAGCAGTTTTGAGGATGCCAGTCAGCTATTTGGTTTCTTTCCTGCCTGTACTTGCTTATTAAGATGGATTATTTCTTAATCTTACTAGAGATATTTAATTTTCAAATGTCACTATAGTATTCAAAACTAAGTGAATGAGTGTAATTTTATTTGTAGCTGTTGTCAGCAAATGCAGAAGAATGTACATGTGCCTTTAAAACACTGAAAAAAAAATCTCAGGTCTTGGGAAAGTACTCTTTGAGATAGAAATGAGACTCTTGTAACTTAAAATGCTGCAGTCTGTTGTCCTCAATTGACACACTCAAAATTTGGGGCTGTTTTGCACAGGTGTAAATAAACCAGCTTTTGTATTAGTTTAGCATAAAATAGATAAGTGTAACACTTATCTTTGTATTGTAAAAGCATTGCAAGACTAGAACAACTGTAGACTTAACTTTTGCACACCACACTTTCCTCAATTCCATTTTTGATGTGGATGTTACTAAGGCTATGACCAAGAAACTGCTGTGCCAAACCCAAAAAGTGTTATTGGACCTCCTCTGTATGTGCGTTGTGCTAAGTAAGTAATTGTGCAGTTTTTTTCTAGGAGCCTTGCCTGGTTCCAGCTGGAAAGCTGTTCATTGCTCTCCCTTTGGTCATTGGATGGTCTCAGACTTTTCTTGGATTTAAGTATTAGTTTGGAGGCAGAATTAGTAGCTGTTGTGTGGATGTAGTGCTTTCCACAATACTTTTTGGCTTGGTTTCTGAAGGAGTGGTACTACCCTTGTTTCACGGTGCTTGAGCTGCAGCCTCAAGTGTCCATGGTTTCACACAGCTCCTCTGGGCCTCACTTGGAGCTGTGAGAGCAAACATGAGGCAGAGCAGGCTGAAGCCAGGCTGTGGTCCTAGGGTAGATAAACCATTGTGGCAGTAGAGCAGCAGTGACACATGCTATCACTTGCGTTTTTCTTGCTATCTAGCATGGATTCTTGGCAGGCTCCAAGGTGAGATGGTGCAGGAAGGTCAGCTGGTAGAAGTAACCCTACTGACCTGCTTTCTTTCCTACCGAACCGACCTTTTGGAAGTCAAGAGAGAGCTGTGGCTGGCACAAAGTGGGAGAATAGATTATTGTACAGTGAATATATAGATTAACTGAGGTGATCCTAGGCTTCAAAAAAAGTAGTGAGAAAGAAAGTTCTCTGTGGCATCTTGGTGATGTGTGGGACATCTGCTGTGTCTCCAGATCAACCTCTGCACCTGAACTGTCAGCTTGTCTGTCGGTGGTGGTAAGCTCAGGTTTCTGCTTTGTACTGAGCTGGGAAGAGATGGGCATGTTCTCAACTGTTGTGTTTTCTAAGTGTTGATGGCACAGAGATGATATGACTTGGCTTCAACACCAAGATCTTAGTAACTTTGTTTCTCCTCTCCCATTCTCTCTTTCTTGTTGGCTCTGTTTTTCCACTTGTGTTTTGAGTTCTGATCTTCCTTTCTGCAATGTTTTCCTGGGTGACTTGCTTCTGTTTCTTCACTCCTGTCATTCCTGGCTTAGCATCAGCTGTCTAACCCGGATTTCTGATGTTTCCAAGGTTGGTGCTGTCTCTCATTGAAGAGACAAGTATTTTTCTCTCTATTCCAATTGCTTACTGTAGACCAGCTCTGGTGCTGGTCAGGCGCTTGAAACACAGAGAACTACTCCAGGAAAAAAAAACTGGATTGACTTAGTTTTCAGCCAGTTCAGTTTGTTACAGCAAAGCTGGTGATGGGCTCAAAAACTAATGGGAAAGGGAGAGTGCAACTTTGTAGCTGACTTGTAATTAAAGTTGTAGGATTTTGCAAAGGTTGTAACACTACCCTTGCCTTCTCTTGGTTTCTGTACTCTCATGGATCCCAGCTGAAGTTAGTTATAGAGAGGCTTATTTTATGGTCAACAACAGAAGTCTCTCCAGAGGAAGACCTGTGGTGGGTGGGATCAAGTCTTTAGGGATATAAAAGAGACAGCATTGGCCCAGACATCTGAAAAATAGTTTCCTAAATTTGGGTGAAACTTATTACTGGCTGTGTCATTCTTTGTCTGCCATGCTCTCCCTCCTCATTTCTGGGTGTAGGTTTTGTTTCACATCGTTTGAATTGGGCGGCTGCTTTCTCTTGCAGGTAAAGCTTGTCGGACCTCTACTTGTGCCTCTTGAGGGATTTGAATGGTTGGGGGGGATGTACTGCGGTGCTCAGTCCTTCAAATAGGGTCTTAATTGTTTTACTTCACTACTGCAGTAGTGAGGTGCTGAAGCTGGATTGAATTCTGCCTAATTGCTGCCTGTAATTGCTCTCAAGTTCAATCTGCTCTTGGTAGTAGTTAGGGCAGGTCTCATCAAGGAGTGTCCTCACTACCTACTGAATGCCAATAGTTTCACTAGATAAACTACCCAAGGGAAATAATTGTATTTTCATGGCAGTGTCTACCCTCAGGTAACTGTGGTGATGCTTGAAGTGAGATATACTGAGGTTTGTTTGAAATAATCCTGATTTTAATATTAAGACAACTTTTTCATCTTTGTGCATTTCTTTTTCTTCTGTAGAATAGGGAGGCTTTGTAGTCCAAAAGAGGAAGCCTTGCGTGTCCTTCTTGTGAGTTAATGAAGGATGTGAAATCACAGCATGAAATTCTCTCCTCGTTTGTTTTCCTGCCTTTTAAAAAGCCTCTCTGAGGGAATTTATGCAAGCAGATGCAGCCTCCTCACGGGCAGTGAGCTGTGGCTTGTTTGACATTCAGAGAACTTGCTCTCAAGCAATTTGGAGAGAGCACAGCTGCACACCTGCTCTCATGGCCTGAAGAGTTTTTGACAGAATGCCTTGGCCATTAGTTGGGGTGGCAGGGTGGCACTGGGCAGGAGATACTCTTATGTTGGAAGGCCAAGTGGCTTCTAGTACTGTGGAAGTTAAATTGTTCAGGAAGCACTCGAATCATGGACTTTAGGGTGGTGAATTGCCATGAGGCAGGACTTTAATTGCTTTGGTACGATACAGACATTACATTATGGCTTAACTCCATTTTAAAAGGTGGCTTGAAGTTTGGGATTATGGTTTGACTGTCCATACAGGATGTGATGCTTCTTTTTGCCATGTGCAGAGCACCTCAGAGTGCCCTCATCTGAGGGTGGATCTTTGTGATCACTGCTGTAGTTACTGCTTTTAATAAATGGCCCCTTGCTTTTCTATTTCACTGCACTGGCTTATTCTCTCTTAATAAATCAATATGTTTTGCAGTTTGCTTGTAGAAGTTAGATTTCTGGTGCTGGAAATAACTGTATCTCTGCTTTGGTGTCACAGCTGTAAGGTTGGAGTCTTGAGACTAATATTAGTCACATTAGTGATCTCAGCAGGAATTTTACATGGGATTTTTTGGGAGGGTAATGGGAATAATAATCTGAATATGTGCTCTTTGGCTTGTTCTGAGACTTGAGCTAAATGCTAGTCTTACAGCCACTTATGGCTTTACAACGATGAGTTGTGTTTGAGGTTGCTGTAGATCCATGTAGTTTGGTTGGTATCTTTTTATCTGAAACTATTATGTAAATGGTAGTTTCAGTTCTAAATGCTTCCCTGTAGGGGTTTCAGTTATACTTGAGGTCTCATCCTTAAGTCAGCAAACTTGACTTTGCATATTAGAAATTTGCGAGCCTCCCACAGAAGTCCCATTAGTATCAACTTCAACTCCACAGTATCAGCTGTGAAGATGGGTCAGTATAATAATTCATAACTTGTTCTTCTAGACTGAGGCTGACTTTTTTGTGATATTTAAATAGCAAAGATTAAGTGGGGAGATACATTAACACGTGGGAGTTATCACATGAAGTTTTTGTAACAAAATGTTACTTCTGTGCCATAACTTTAACATATTGATAGAGTGATATTTGGAGCTGTTTCTTCTNTCTGTGACTGTGGACTGCTTATGTGAAATCAAGTAATCCCAATAGTCCACAGTCTTAGACACAGCCCTGCCACTTTCTGTGACTCACCCTGCCATTCTGTGATCTGTGACCAGATCCCACACTGGAGAGGTGTGGGGGGTACGAACACCTGTGGGAAGCATGGAGTCAGCATTGGTCATTGGAGTAACATGGTGCAGTTAGACTGAACTAGGTAAAATATTCTTTCAGTCTTCTCAGAGGTAACTCCTGTCATAATATTTCTGTATCTTCCAATATGACCATTTAATTGCTCAGCTCAGAGTTAAAATCCTGTGATAATTATGAAACAAAATTTGATGTATGGTTTTGAAAATTTGGGGGATAAATGCCTAATTACCATTACTCAAGCAGTGTTTTACAGAGGTTTTTTTTGTAGTAACTATGCTGTCATAAAAAGCTTCTTTTGCCTAACTTAGTTTTTGGCATTAAAAATGTAGAAATAGTTTTACTGTCTTCAATGACCTAAGAATGACTATGCAAGTTCAGATCAAAGTTATCTTACCTGATCTTGTGAGATGGGGGTCTGTAGTAGCTGCATGGAAGAAAAGGTGAAAACCTCAGACAACCTGATAAAAACAGAGCATTATACCTTCTGTTAAATCTTCCCAGCTTCTGACAACCCATAGCTGAGGAGCTTCTTGTGGAATCAGGGATGTATCCCAGTATATTTAACAGCTTAATGGACCTCCTTCTATCGCTTATTTAAATAGCTTTCTAAAGCTTTCTTTTTTGAGCTCTCTTTACCGTCACAGCATCCTGTGGCAGTAAGTTCCATGTCTAAATTATGCATTTTATAATGATTTCCTTTTGTTTGCTCAGCTGCTGCAGCTGTTCGCAGTGGGTGCCTTTGTTTTTATGTCAGAGATGTTCTCCATGCTGTATGTGAGTTCATGTGGCATTAGGGTGCTGCACTACATCCAATCTCTTCCCCAGATGCGCACATTCAGTTTACTTTTTTCCTCATGTGAATACCATTGCCTTAATTCAGTTGGTTTAAACAGTTTATATCTCTGTAGCCTTTCTTGTTTTGTAGTATCACAGTGGACCACAGCTGTATTTAGGCTACATAAATACTATGGAAATCGTTAAAAAGTCTGTTTGTTGCTTCTGTCTTTTCTAATTTTCCAGTATTGTTTTTCTTGGACTTCACAACTTGGCTTGATCTGATGTTGTTACCTCACTGTCATCTTTTACTTGCCAGTATGAATAGCTAATTGAGAAATCATTTCTGCACAAATATAATGATGGAGTTTGGAGGTTTTTTCCTGTTATTTTGCCTTGGGGTAGGTTTTGCATTTGTTGGCACCCATCACTTTAATGTTTGGCCATTGAAAACATTATATGGTGGCTCTTTGCTGCGAGTTCAAATTTTGACTGATTCAAATAATTTCATATGCTCATCACAGTTCTCTTGTCATGTCTTTTGTGAAATTGTGGGTACATTTTGTTGGGTAATATGGCTCCCAAGATGGATCTCTACAGGTCACTTTTGATATTCCCTTCCTAGTGAAACCTAGTTGTTTGTGTACAGCTGTTATTTGTTTCTTGTGTAGCATTTCTGAATCTTCAAGAGGAGTCTCCGCTCAAATTACCTTTGTTTAAAATAAAACCAACCCTTGTTGTGCTGTCTTTTGGAAGGACATTCAGATATGATGTATTAACTGAACTACCCTATGTTTGGCTAATTGCTTCAAGATGCATAGAAGCATTTTGGAAACACTACTTACTTCTACCAAAGCAATATTAATTCTCTTCTATCTTCCTATTTATGGAAACCTCACAAATTCGTTTTTTTTTTGTTTTTTTTTTTTTTTTTTTTGTTTTTTTTTGTTTTTTTTTTTTCTTTTTTAAGTTAAAGCTTTTATCAATTTGCCAGGCTTAGGCATTTGGTTTACTGGTCTATGGATCTCTGGATCTCTTCCCTTCTTTCCTTCCTTGATCTTTAAAGGCTTGGTTTGTGTTTGTTGCCTTCCATTCCTCTGCTGCTGAGGCTGTGCCAAGTATTATGTTGCTCAATGTAGTTAAAATTTCAGTTTAGTGTCTTGAGTTCTTTTACTGAGAGGTGTCATGGAGTCCTGGCAAATCACAAAGATGCTGTGCTTGGTCACTCACTATTCTGTGAATTGTAGCATCAAGATGAATTATATTTACAGCAGTGCCTGGGAGAGATGCTATATTTACAGGAAATGGAGTAGTCTGCCATTTCAAGACTTAACAGAACTTGTTACAAGAAAATGAACGAACTGAGTCTTTGTGAGGTGCAGATAAATTGAGTCTTCTGTCAACAGAAGAGATGAATATTGAGGTTGGTATGATCTTGGTAACAGGCAGCATGGAGAAAGTGGAAAAGTTGTTTGCCGTTTCCCCTTGCACAGGAACTAAGGGTTACTCAGAAAAAACCAATCAATTGGCAAGATCATAACAAATAAAAGTATGTGATTCTTCGCCCTGTAATGCTGTGCAAATGATTTCTGTGGGTTTTTGTAGAAGCTGAAATTGTAAAGTGACTAAAGAAATCAAAAAAATCCATTTGAGACCTTTAGATGCAGATGGTCCCTGAGTCAAACTGTTGGGAAAAGCCATTGCAAAGTATTACAGTGTAATATTTGCCTTTCTCTATTCCTCCTTGGCAAATCTGAGATGCAGGTTTTGGGCCTGAATAGACTGTCCCTGATTTTTTAGTGCTTGTCCTGGTTCCACAGGTGGCATCCCTAAAAGCTGCTTGGAGGAGTGTATGGGCCTCTGCTTGAAATCCTTTCTGTCAAGGAGCAGCAGTACATTAGCAAAAGAGCTCACACCAAAGCAGTCTTTGCCACTACTGAGCTGTTGTAACTTGTAAAAGGACAAGGAAGTATACCTGAGTCTTCCACCAGAAGTCCCAAGCTCTTGTGCCGGTGGACAGACATTCCTGGCCATACAGGGCATCAACTACCACGGGCCTGGACTCCTCAGCATTGGGTGCCTGCATTCAGGGAATAGGATTAGGGTGTCCCTGTATGGTTACCATCATCCGAAGGTGGCTGAGGCTTGCTGTGTTCAGTGGCTGGCTGTAGGAACCCCAGGACGTGCTTTGTGGATCAGGGCCCAGGCAGCACTGGTGAGGCAGTGTGTGTTGCCAGTGAGAGGCTGGACTGAGGACTCTGTTCTGTGAAGGCTGGAGTGGGAACAGTTGTGTTCTGGAGAGGGCACTGAAGTTAAGGTGTCTGCAGTGGGGTGGGTGGTGAGGCTGGAAGAACCCTGGACTGTGGAGATGAGACTGTTAAGAAGGAATTAAGATAAACTGTTGGGCCTGACTGCTCATAGTGTCACCTCTAGCTGCCCTTGTCAGCTTGGCTACCCAAGCCCATCATATGGTGCATCAGCTGATGAATCAGAACTATCAAATTCTTACAATAGCTAGTTTCTTGAAGGAAGTTATCTTTATTTCTTTCAGATTGACTCCCCAGGCATTACTATGACTAAGCAGAATTGGTGTGGATTGAATTTTTGTGGTTGCTTGTAACCTGCTAGAGGGCATCTTTTATTAGTTTGGAATGTGGAAATTTTTATAGATATTCCCATAAATGTTAAGTTTGAATTTCTTACAGAAGCTTACTACTGAATGATGCTGAATGATTGACTGTGGCTGGACTGTAGCTAAGTTTTTTTTTTTTTCCTTTTCTTTTGTTTTTCTCCACTTGACAGATATTTCCCTCCCATGCATTAGCTCAAGTGCTGGTCTTATCTGATACTGGACTGGTTTAGCTCATGAAATTTGCAGCAAGCTTTCCACTTGCTGGATTAGTTTTCTGCGAGTTCATTTTAATGGCCCTCTGAGTGAAAAGAGTATAAGGTGGTATGAGAGAAAGTTTGGGAGATTTTACTCCTGAAGTCTTGCACTGATCTGTGGGCTTGCAAATCCTGAGCAGGAATAGTTTGCCTAGACCCATGCTGCATGTCTCCCCCTGAGATGTCTGTTCTTGAGAGGTGACTTGTCTGCTCACCTGGCAGCTGCTGGATGCCCTCAATTTACAGGCTGTTGCATTAAACTGGCTTCAGTTTTCTGTCTTCCTTGGCCAAAGTTAGGGGCCCCCCAGCTGCCCACGCAGCTTCATCAGCCCTGCCAAGGCAGGAGTGGTTGGTCACCACAGCAGGTGGTGGTGAGGCTTGTCCCTGCTTCCTGGATAAAGTCCTGTGCCTGCTCTTTCAAAAGGAGTGTTAATGAATGGTGGAGGATGGTGCATCTCATTGTTGCAGGTACCTGTGCAAGAGAGGGAGAGATCCAGCCCTAGGCCCCTTTTGTACTGGCTGGAATCAAAATGGTAAACTATGGATCAAAAAGGGTGTGCTTGGGAGGAGCTGTTGCTCAGGGATTTGCGTACAGCTTTGTGTTCTTTAGTCAGTTTTTAAAAGGGAAGTATTGAAATGAATTTACTCTAGTTGAAACCTGAAGTGTTGGTTTTGGGGCATGTTCATTTCTGATAGCTACTTGAGAATTACTTTTTTCTGTTTTGTGATTCTAAATTAAATGAAAGTTTCAACAAGCTATATGAAAATTGAGTAAGCCTTTATTCTTAATTTTTGGCACTTTCCACAGTGTACTAAGGAAGCAATTGAGATTTCTGATTTAATGCCTTCTTACTAGAAGAGTGTAACATTTTTTTTTTCCTTTTTTTCTTTCATTCTTGCATTTCTGTGTTATCTTTATCCCCTACTCTGACTTTTTTTCCCCACATGTTCAATCACACTTAGTCAAATTCTGGCTGTTGTCAGAATATCAGTTCCCTCTCAGTCTTTCTTCTTTGGCTACTCTTACATATTTAATACTACAAGGACTGTCCTGTTTCTTCCGTTAATATTTTTATTTTAAAAAGTGTGTGCACACACAACAAAATGAGACTCCCAAGCTGATAAGCAGTGGGGGAAATAAGTGTGCTTGAGGTCAGTGGGTCTGTGCTTCTGGGTCGTGCTCTGTCTGTAGTTCATTCTCCATTGATGCTGAATCTGTGCATCATCTGATCACTTGGCCACACACATTTGTTCCAGATGAAATGTGAGCATGTGATGGCATTTAAGTTGTGGTTATAGCACGTGGTAGTGTAGTAAAACAGCCAGCATGCTATTTTAGGAGGCAGATGATAACCTCATACAGTACAAAATCTTTTGCAGTAAGATGCCTCCTTTCAGCCACCTCCAGCTCTTGCTCTCTGACATGCTCTGGGCGTGCGTGTGTCTCTGAATGCTGCTGTTCTGAAATAAGTCTGTCTCAGCAATCCCACTGTGTGTCTGTGGTACTTGGACTTCATCAAAGTCTCCATTTGTTTTGCAAATGGAGATTTGGATTGCGGGTAACACTCTCTGTTTTGGAAGCAGACTTTCCTAGTTGGTTTTGGTTTCTCCCCTCAAAATTTATTGTATAAATTAAGCTTTTTGCTTCATTGTATAGGCTTCTCTTCATCTCTCCGTATAGCATGGCTTTTGAAATTAAACTGGTACTTCAGAAATTAGTTGAGAAACGTTGGCAGAACATGCATCTAGACAGAAGGCATCTGAAATCAGTTGTGGCACACCATCCTTCCTGTGTTTTTAGGTAAGGGTATAGAGATATTCACAGTTTAGCTGATGTGTACTTTTTATTTTAGAAAATAAATCTAAAATTCAGATATGCCAGAGGCAGACTTCTCCATTCCTAATGTTTGAAACCTTGTTGAAAGTTTCCTGAATATATCAACTTCTTCTTTCTTAGGAATTGGTTTTATCTGAGCCTTCAAATACTTATTCTGTCACTGCTCAGTTCAGCCATTGGGAAAGAGATGATTTCATTCTGAATGCTTATGCTCAGTAACTACTTCCAGACCCTGGCCAGGCCCTTGGGGCATTTTGTTTTGGTAGTCTTAACCACTGTCATTGTTGTTCTCCTGTCGTTTTTATTTCTGCGGTGACTGACTGATCTATTTCAGGTCAGTTTTCATTTTCAGTGCTTCCAATACTTATAGTTAGCATGAAGTGTTGGTTAGGAGTTTGTGCCAGAGCCATTTTATAGTTTGTTCTTTCATTAAGACTTTTTCATAACTTGTTTCTTTTTAACATGTTATTAGGGAAAAAAAGAAAAGTCAGGAAGAAATTGTACATATATGAAAATGATGATGCTATAATGTATGTTTCTACTTAAAAATGGGAACAGTTTGCAGATTCTTTTGTAGTAACCTTGCTTGAAAGTTTGGCATTCATCTATGGATTATGGAGGAGAAGGTGAGATACCTACCTGTGATCTACTACTAGTACTTCAGGGTATGATAGACATGCTCTATACCAAAACTCGGGAAGGCTTATGTTGCCCATGCTGCTCCATCATGTCAGTGTTGAATGAGTTTGGTGAAAGGATAAGTGCCCAACAGAATGTGAAGCAGCAGAAGCTGTGGAATGAAGGGGTAGCTTCCCAAAATTACGATCTAATACTGTGATTTAAAAAAAAAAAAGTGTGGCTACTCAAGGGACCAGCTACTCCTGTTACTTGCAGTTGTTCATGTCTAAGAGAGATTGTAGTCTTGGGAAGGTGCAGCTGAGAGTGTTATAGACAAGACATGAATTTGGATGACCAAAATCTGACAGTTCTTTTTTTCTTTTTTTTGGTAACTGCAAGTTATTGACAAACTTAGCCAAACTGGTTACTAGCATCTGTCTTGTAGGCAGACCTGAAAACTGACTTCACAGGCTTTCTCCTGCCACGTTGATCTTTAATGAAGTATTCATACAAGAAGGTACTGCTTTAGTGAAGTAGAAATGTCTGCTCTCAGAATCAGCATCACAGTCCTGGAGCAGATGTTAGCTTTGTTCTTGTGATGGGTAGGGGTGGGGGGAGAATAATGAGACCTAGAAGCTGTTTTCCTTCTCTAGTCTATTTAATTTGGGAAAATCTTCTACCTTGCTCTTGTGGTTTTCCCCAAGAAAATGACTATTTAACCATGTTCTTATTTATAAGATGTACTGGCAGTGTTTGCCTTGTGCAGTTAGTAATGAAAATTAAGTTTTACCTTTTTTTATCGCTAACTGCTTACTCTGCTTCATAGCAGAGCTGTCTGTATTTCCAAACGTGTACTTTTTCTTTTTCTCAGTGCTGTGTCTTCTTACTTGGACACAGTATTCCCTTTGCATTTTGGCCTGGATTTCCAGAATTGTGTGTCCTGATTTATTTTAGGGGAGTAGCTTACATAGTTCTTGTCTGTGTATATCAGGAATAGAGGTGGGTTTTGCTGGGCTGAATCTTTCTCAGGGTGTGTTTCTGGCCAATTTTCCTGTTGAGGTGCCTCTCTTCATTGGCACTAGAAAGTGCTTATGCAATTGCTGTGTTTCAGCCAAGCATGTAGGTGTAACCTGTTACATTGGCAAGAACTGAGACATCTCAACTTCAGTGCCCCAATCAAATTTTCTTAGTGGGTTTAATTCCAGCAACTTTTATTTTTGCCTGTAGTTCCAGGAGTGTGAGCTTCCTTAAGCTGTTGTACTCAATTGTGTATTAATACTGTGTATCACTGAATGTCTCTCTCTGTGGCTGCTGAGATTATCACTTTGTGGGATCATCTATAATCCAAAATTTACAAAGCAATTTGGAAGTGTTTTAGGATGAAGGTGTGATAAATGTAGTTTTTGTTTTGCTGTGCAGGTAGAAATTTGGAACAGGGTTATGTTCTTATGTTTTCTTACTTACACAAGTGTAGGCAGTGCTAACCTTTCTATCGCTGCTTTTTAAATTACATCTTGCACTGCTACTACTAGGTGTTTATGCTCAAAAATACTAAATTCTATGACTTATTACAAAAGAATTCATTTGAGGATATTAACTTGTGCTGTCACATTCTAAACAGAGCTTTAGAAATCTTAAGAAATTGTACAGTTCATCTTTGGAAGGAAATGTAGCATTTCTTTGTGTTTCTTTTTTTTAAATGCCATTTTTGCTTGTGTTGAAAAATAGGTTGTGTATGTTTGGTTGCAGGAATGTTTAGAAGTTTACTTTGAAGCAGTTTCTCAGGTGAAATGTTGTTTAGTATTTGAAATTAATGCTCTGTAGAATCTTCAGTGCTTTCATGTACCTGGTATGGGCAAAAGTTCTTGGAGCTTTAGGACTTTAAAACAGGTTTTTTAACTTTTGTCCTCTTTGGATTTGTGTTTTAAATGTGTATCTGGATGCCTGCACACACAGATGTGAACACAGACACTACAAACTTCCATATACATTTTTATAGCTGGTTTTGCTTGCTTTTGTAGATAACATATTATGTCTTAAAATATTACTAGTTGCAGGATGAGCTAGTTTCTAGGTGATGTGGTGTTTTTAGTAGAGTTAGGTTTTTGCTTTTGAGGAACAGTTTTATATGAACAGCAAAATTTTTTCCTGACTACCAATAAGTTTTATTTTTTCTTTACCACTGGCGTTTCTCTTGTGAAACGTTACCAAATGGCACAGAAATCTTGTACTGCAGCTCTGTTCTTCCAGTTATTTTCAAACCTTTCCTTTTATCTTACTCTTAATTTTTGAAACAGAGCTTACTTTTTTTTCTTTTAGCTCTCCCTTGTGCTGTACAGTGCTACATTTGGGCAACAGTTTGCTTCACAGAGATTTCCAGAACATTTGTAATCATTTCTTTTCCCCTCACCCCTTCCTTTCCTCTCAGTTGTCATAGTTCCCTGCTTTTCTTATCTCTCCTTTTACTGCTGCAGCTTTCAGATGATAATGCACAGCTCGAGGAGCAGCTGCTGCATAATAGCTGCAGCACCACTTAGAGCTGACCTAATGTGAGAATAAATGAACAAATCCGTGATTTGCATGTGGGCTTACCTACAGGATCTCTTTTTCAGCTTGGGCACATTAGGTGTTGTCACTGGAAGGTGAACTGTGGATGGCCTCCGTGGCTTCCTCTTGCCAGCTGCTGCGGGGATTGTGCCACACTGCGGGTGGTAGCACAACAAAGCAAGGTGCTGGGATTCTTAGTGTTTTTTAAGATCACCTGTTTCTAAACATGATTTGCTTTTTTTTTTTCCCCCTGCCACTTCTATATTCATGCTCCCATGGCCAAAAACACTGCAGCTTGTGCAGTAAGAACAGGTGGAGGGACACGTTGCCGTGTCCCACTGTGCTTTGTCGAGCCACTCTGCTCACCTCTTTTCATTTCCTCCGGGTGAGTGAGCCAATGTTCTCGTCATCTTCTGCGTGAGGGGCCCGAGGCTGCAAAACTGAGCTGGAAAGTGTCTTGGTTTGTGTAAGAGCCCAGGGGTTACAGCTTATTTTGGGGCTGGCTGGTGAGGTTAGCAGCAGCTGCCCTATCTGTGCTGCACAGATGCCTGGGCTGCTCGTGGCTCAGCTCCTCAGCTGCTGCAGTTGATGATGCAGTACTGGAAAGACCTGTCACCTGTTTTTGTTGGGTGCTTAAAGTGTTAATACCCACTGGGAATAGTGTACCTGTGTATATTCAAGGCAGTACTCTAGCAAGGAAACCCCTTTTTATTTTACTCTATTTTACTCTTAACCAGTGTATGAACTTTTCTTGCTGTGACTGCTAGAGACAGCCTTACTGATGCTCTGATGGTTTAAGGGTACAAGCAAGTTAAGGTTCATAGAAGACATATTTGAAGGAAGTGTGTGTCTGAAGAAAGCTTGACTGAACTACCTGATTTTTTTTTTTTTTTTTGGTCTCCAGTTGTAGACCTTGCTTTATCAGGTGAAGTACCTTTATTTTAGAAATACTTCCTCCACAACTGGATTCTGACTTTAAGGTCTAGAAGGGGGAAATAAAATAGTATAAATGCTACCTGGGGCCTTAAAACTGACTGATTTGAAGAAAAGAATCCTGCTGCAGGCGTACTGCATGCTAGTCTGCTCTCACCAGGTACATTTTCAGCTTTATTTTCTCATTTCATTTTTCTTTCATCACCGTCTTGGGTAATGTTTTTTTCCTTTCAGTAGGTACTGATTGTTGCAGGGATATGAGGGACAAGCATTGTTACTTCAGTTCTATTTCCATGCTATTAGATGAGAAACACTGTTGGAACAGAAGTCTCCATCCACTGAGGGTTAGTGGTTTAGGTGACTTAAAATGGCCCTAATAATACATTCAGGTTTTGAAGGTTGTGGAGTTTAAGCAGATCCATGCAGAGTTTAGTCTTGTTTAAAATCGGAGGGTGGATGTGGTAGTTGAACAGCCATTATGTGGATGAAATGAATCTCTTAAGGCATTTTGTTTGGTGTTGAAGAAATGTCAGTGATGGAAAAACACTAATGGCTCTCATGAAGTGAGTTTAAAAACTGGCTTATTAATAAACTTTATAATAAATTCCAAATGCAGAATAACCATCCAGTCAGTGTGTATCTTGCTATATGGGTTTTACTGCCATTTGTACTTGACCACTTTATGTAAGATTTCATTAATGACCTGGAAGAGGTCATAAAATTGTTTTCAATAAAGTCTGTAGCCAATTGAGGTCTGGGGGCAGAAAATGCATATATAATTGTGCGAAGCAGACGCGTGTGTTTGGAATTAGTGTGCCGTGTGGAAAGGAAAGCCAGGATCTGTGGATCAGGGTGGGCAATTGCCTTGCTCTTGAGTGTTACACACAGTGCTGTTTGTAGGTCACTGTTAGCCTGATCTGGTCTGCTTTTAGAACACAGTATCCATCTGGGATACTGTAATGGTTTAACCCCGTCCAGCAGCTCGGCCCCAGGCAGCCGCGCTCCCACTCTTCCCTGGTGGGGTGGGGGAGACATTTGGAAGGGTAAAAGTGAAAGAAAACTCACCAGTCATGACAGTGTAATGGGTACAGCTGAAGCTGTGCACGCCAGCAAAGCAGAATGAAGGAATGAATCCATTACTTCCCACGAGCAGGCAGATGGATGGGCAGCTGTCTCCAGGAGAGCCAAGCTGCACCACTCCTGGTGGTGACTTGGGAAGACAAACACCATCACTCTGAACACCATCACCCCATTCTCCTTCCCTCATCTTAATGCTTGTGTAAGGCGTATCTGCATGTGGGCAGCTCTGGGGTGTTGGAAAACAAAGGTATGTTAGTTAAATATTTTGTTCAAAAGATTTGGCTTAGCTGGGTCGTCATCTAATCTGATTTATCATGGTTTTATTCTTGTATTTTTACTAATGTTTAATCTGTCTTGGTGGAAGATAAAGATTGAATGAACAAGAGGGGGAACTTCATTACAGGTAGATTCTCTACAGAGTTATAAATGTTGTTTGCCTGGAAATCAAAGGCATATTGGAAATATTTTTTTCCACGAAACCTTGTTTAATGTCTATATATGCCTGTTGCATACTGTTCAAAAGACAAATTGTAGTATTCGCACAGTAATGCCTTTCTAAGTGTTTGTGTTTTGAGATTTAAAGAGCTTTAAGGATGTGCAAGTTTGAATTCATGTTGTGCTTCTGCTGTGATTAGAAAAGTGGATTATGTCAGTATTATAAAAAGTAATTTAGCATGCAGACCTTATTGTTTGGTAATATATTGTGTTATGAAAACAGTTTTGCTTGATACTTGGATCTCAAAATTCAGCTTTGATTTTTGCAATGCAGAATTGGGAGTGTTCTGTGGAGGGGGGTTGTTTGTCATCTGGTGTCACTGAATGAGAAGTTACTCTTTTTAACATCAAGATAAATTTTAAGAGTCTGTTCCACAGCTGATTTGTCCATAATTACCAGAATGAAGATTACAGGCCACATGCAAGTCAGACTTCTCTCGAAAACCTGGATTAGACAGTTTTCTCTGGCTACTTGATGCTCTTACTCTGTCAGAGTTTTCAGATATATTGTGAAATGAGCAAACCTTCCCTAAGACAGAAGAAGGGTGTAAGTGGTTGACAGGAGGTTCTTCTGTTTGATTGCTTTTTTGTTTGTTTGGTTGGTTGGTTTTTTTTCTTTTATGGCTTGTATATTTCTTTGGTTTTGTTTTTTTTTTTTTTTTAACCAATAAAGGCTTTATAATCAAGAATTAGCCTCAAAACTTTAGAACACTTGTTTTTTTTTCCCCTCACTTTTTACGTCTATAAGTAAGTTTGTTCTTAGACATTTGTTATATTAGGAGAAGATCCCTCTGGAGGGTGTTGTGTCCCCCTCCCCCTTTATTGTAGGCTGCTGAACGTGCTGGCCATGAGCTGCTGAGAGTGGCTTCCTGTCAGAATTGCTTCATGTAAAATCACAAGGAAGCAAATGTTTCTCGCATCCTCCCATTGTGTTGTTTCCTGTGGAGCAGCAGACTGGATGCATGTCCTGGATACAGGTTTTTTATGGCACTATACGCCATAAAAATGGTTGAGATGATCCAATCAAATTGTTCTTGGTATCCCCTATAGTCTCAGTGTAGCAGGAAATGAGGCTTCCTCTCAACCTTTTGTTCTCAAGTTAGCCAGACTTTGGAGAGCTCTTGGCTCTATCAGAATCCAGAATGAAGGTGAGCTTAAAATGGATTTAGGGTTGGGTTGTTTTTAAGATTTTGTAAGTCTAAGCTATAATTTTGAACCTTTTTAAAAAATGTTCCTTTACTTAGTCATTCTCTTTCTCCTTGTTGACCCTTTCTGATCCAGTTCTGGTTTCTGCATAAGCACCTGTCTTGTGTATTTAGTTTTTTTAGGATCAAGCCCAGGCTTTTGTGATTCTGTTCACACTTTAAGTTTACTTGTTTAAAAACTACCACAATAAGCAGGTAGTAACAATGGAAATTTGACACTCTTAATACTTTCTTGTTTCATAGCAGCTTAATTTTTTCCCTCAATTTGAGCAGTGGTTAAGCTGATTTCCAACCTGGTTTTGAGTTTATAGACTAGGCTGTTAATAAAATCTATCATGTCTTTGTTAAATCAAATTATTTCTTATTTCCTTAAAGCCTTTTTTGTGTACAAAGTCTTTTAATAATCCTTGTGTTTGAGGAAAAACCTTACAAAATTCACATCTAGGCAATTTCCTGGTGCCACTCCTTTCAACTTCACATAACTAAGAGAAGTCTTTTTAAATTATCTGTGGTCCAGTGAAAGTTGTTGAAACAGTTATTTGACTTAATTTGTGTGAGCAATAACTGCTTGGAGTATACTGGTATGAGGTTCTGACTGCTTGATGTTGTGTGTTGTGTAGCATTGATTTTCTGAGCTGTGTAAAGTGCTACTTGAGCTTGAGAGATGCTGGCACCTCTACAGCCCGGGTAGAACTGCTGCTTTTTGGGACCAGAGATGATCTTCAGTCATGGGGGGGAAAAATGTGCATGTTACTGTATGCAAGTACCTCAAATATTGTGGATGCATTGGGAGAATTTTTTCTTACTGACTATTACTGTCATTAAATGTTTTCTAAATCCATTTTACTTTTCCTGTGATATTACATAACCTGTCAGAACTGGTCTGGCAGCCCCTTCTGTGGTTACTTTTGGTAGCTTTTGTTAACATCATCACTTCTCTTGGGTTAAACTTTGTTTCTTTCTCGCTTCTCCCCTGGGATTATGGGTTTTTCCTCTCCTGTCTATGAAGGCTGTTTTCTGGGGTAAGGACTTTCTGATCGTGCCTGTGGGATGGGTCTGTTATCAGGAAGGTGAACAGATTTTTGTTGACTTTTTAGATAAAAACTGCTACATTGCAGAAAACTAAATCTCTTTCTGTTTCTTAAATCAGTTGGAAGAACTGTAGCAGCTGTCTTTTACTGTCAGCTTTCTAGTCTTGCACAAAGGAGTACTGTGACTCCTTTCAGCCTATGCAGAATCGATTGCGAGAGCTATTTTCATGAGACTTTGAATGAGTGTTTCCATTACCTCAGGCACATGTGAGTTTGTGGGTTTTCTTCCTTTTTTTAAAACATGTCCTCTTTTCCCCCAAAAATCCAGATATTTAATATCATCACCCAGTGCTTGAAAGTTGCTGGAGTGTTTTCTGCACGATAGTTCAAGGTTTGGATCTCCTTAACACACGTAAAAATAAAATAAACTTCTCCTGTCATCCGTTCCCTTCCCAAACCTCGTCCTCAGTCTAACCTATCCAGCAATTTAATTCTTTTTAAAATTCATTAATGTTCAGGAGTGCCACGTTGCAACAGTGCTGCTCTCCTCTGTGTCTTGTAAAGAGATAGCATGTACATTGTAGTACTTCTTAAAGTATTTGTAGTAATTTTAAGAGTACATTATGAAAAATCAGCTACAATGCCTGGGCGCTGCTACAGAAGAGGAAGAGTATGACAAGGGTCATGGTACCCAGTAACATTTTTGGCCAAAATGTCTTGGGAAAACTACTGCTTCTGATACTTGTTTTATTCAACTTTCTGAGCTGGTTTAGCCAAATTTAGAAATATACCCTCCAAGAGAAGGCAGGTTATAAACCACCCCTCCCCCCCACCAGGTTCGGAAAAAATTAAACTTTTTCCTCTCAAGAAAGTGAAAGTGATAAAGTGATAAAAACTATTTATTCAACAAACACACAGGTAAAGGATAATAATGTTAAACAATAAAGGCCCCCTTGCTATAGAGGAAAAGAAACCTGGGAAGAAAGAATCCAGAGTCCTTCTATAGGTATTCTCTCTCCTCATCCTTCCTCCTTGGAGCGGGGATGAGGTGGGCCCTTCCCCAGGCCCTCCACCTCAATAAAAGAAGTCCTGATGTTCTGATGTGAAGCAATCCAGGAAAGAAGAAAAGGGAAAAAACCCCAAAATTCCAGGGAAAAAATTCAACCCTCCGGAGGAAAACGAGCCGGGAAAAAACTGACTGGAACGAAACAAAAAAAAAACCCCTCTCCTGCTGCCTGCTGCTGCAGAAAACAGAGAGAGAGAGAGTTCCTTATCTCTGTCCTTGAGCCACTGTGTGAGAAGTTAGCTCAGTTCTCTCTCTCTCCACTCAGGCTCAGTCCAAAAGCACAGAAAGGCAGACAACCAATTTCTGGGCATAGAGCAGCAAATAGGGAATACAACATCTGCTCATCCCAATATACTTTCTTATAACTTAAATTATAACTTGATATTTTTACTTTCTCTGTTCTTCAGTTTTTTTCAAATGCAGCTGTTGCTATATTATCTTTCAATTTGAAAATGTCTTAGTTTGTTGGGTTGTTTTTAATATCCTTTTAATGAGAAACTCCCCTACCCCCCCCCCTCAGTTTTACTGGTTCATAGCAGCCACTAAAAGACTAAAAGACTGATACCTTGATATTGCAAAAGTGTCTGCAGTCATGGTTTGTATATACAAGCTTAAAGGCTTGTTTCTATAAGTTAACTACATAGTTTTTTGGTTTTTTTCAGACTTTTGATGCAAATGACCTGTATCAGGGACAGAATTTCAGCAAAGTTCTCAGCTCTCTTGTGGCTTTAAATAAGGTGACTGCAGGTAAGTAGACTGCTCTGTCTTGTGCTGGGTTACAACTACGTTCAGTTTGTATCAGTGTACCTGTTGCTGTATCCATGATGAACTTGTGCAGCATTTTAAAAGAGCTTTTGCTGGAGTTCGTGTTTCTAAAACTTTGCAGTGGCTCTGGGTTCTCTAGTCATGTCTTCTGCAGAAGGAAGTTTTGTGGTGGAGCTAAGGCTAAGCCTTTAGCCTGGCAAGCAATTTAGAAAAAGAGCCTTCTTTTTTGGTTGTTTTTTCTTTTTTTTTCCTCCAAGTTTGAAATAGTAAAGTTGACTTTTGCTCCATTCTGTTATTCTCCTATTTGAACAGCTTTGTCAAAATTATTGCTCCCTCAGTCTCCATTTCCCAGCACTATCCTTTCTTGCCAGTAACAAAAGGATATCCAACATCTTTGATCTGTTAAGGCACATATTTCATTCATTTAGCAGCTAGAAGTCATGAACCACTTTCCTCAAGTTCTTTGGTGGGAGGGGAGAGAGCTGTAGAAATAACACACAGGTTGAGAGGTGTCCATCCCTCATTGTAGGGTGAGGCTGTGCTAAATTATGCCAGGTGGACCCTGGGACAGTCAGGAAATGTTAACATTGCTCCTTTTGGTTTCTTCCTGTTCCACCATCAGCAGCAGGTTTCAGTACTGGTCATCAGGTCAAAGTTTGAGAGAGTCTAAAATTGAACCATATGTGTAAGTTTTTGTGTGAGGAAGAAAAGGAAGGTGATGGAAAAGTCAGTGATAGATAAATGCTGCTTCATTTAATACTAATAAGATAAATATCTTGTCATGTTTGTAAGACTTCTCTGGTCTGTTTCAAGAGAGGTTTTGTGGTTTTGGTGGCTTGTTTTTTTCCTTGCATTAGAAAACACCCCTTAAGATTAAGTTTTGCAACCAAATTCTTGGTTTCTATGAATGGGCATGCTGTAATACCATTGACTTCTTTCAAGCTGTTTTGACCAGCTGGAGATACTGCCTCTCACCTCAAGTGTAACTGCGAATACAAACCAGAGCATTACATCTTTAAAACTGCTGTATGTACACTGGCCATCAGTGCCTTTGCTGTTGTTAAAGTGGAGAAAAAGTGTGGCTGTTCTGTCCAGATGTCTGTGGATGATTGCCCACATCAAAAAGCCACAACTACAGCTGGTTAGAAAGGAGTTGGGGCTGATCCCTTTCACGGTGGGGGCATGTGGTGGTATGGAAACCAAAAATCGAAACCACATGCAAGCTGTGGTGTCTCATTCCCAGGAG
This sequence comes from Lanius collurio, assembly GCA_020086605.1. Classification (NCBI taxonomy): domain Eukaryota; kingdom Metazoa; phylum Chordata; class Aves; order Passeriformes; family Laniidae; genus Lanius; species Lanius collurio. The sequence goes on along the minus strand of JACBWW010000007.1, from coordinate 18,480,870 downwards.
CAAGCATAAACCTTGTTCTTCCAAACAATTTTCACTAAGTGGGCAATTGTGTAGCAGGTGTTTTAGACTCCAGCTCTTCATGTGGATCTGCAAGAATTTCAGGCATACAGAGGTTCTTCTGAGATAGGCCTTCCTACAATATGAGGAATGTGAGTAATGGGCATGATTACTGATGAAAGACTTCTGTGGGTTTTCAGTCCATCAAAGTATTAATCTCTGGAGTGGTGGGATCAAGGAAACAGTTTGCTGTTTGTAGACAGATGAGGGGAGAGGAACTGGTATAGGAAAGGTGAGATATTAGTACAAGGGAGAAAGGGTTTTACAAAGACTGGAAATCTTAAAATGGATGGAAGAAAGAAGCTTGTGAAGAAATTACCAAATTAATATTTGTTAAACATGCACATTCTGTTGCCATTCAAGATTCTTGAGCTTTTAATAGCAGAGTTAATTTTTTTTTTTATAATAAAACCATTGAGAAATTCATTGAATGTGTTTATTAGGTATTTTAATAAAAACTTTAATGGATACATGGAATCTGCAAGCCTTTTAAAAGTATCAGTGTTTTGGATTGATTTGAAAGTATTCAGATATTAACAGTAAAAATACTTCAATTTGCATGTGGCTTGTTTGTAATAATTATGTTTTCACCTCAGACACATGCAGTTTCTAATTTAAGCCTAAAGAGGTGCTCTTGTGTTGGTGTATTAGCTCTGCTACTGTGAAATTAGAAAATTTTAGGAATCAGTCCACACTTAAATTCTATCTAGTGTTTTAGAGTTGCCCAGAAGCTGCAACACACTGTTATAAGCCCACCTGATCGTGTTTTTCTAGGCAAGCTGTATCAAGGTATAATTCTGGATTTGGTGACTGTCTGTCCTTGAACTTGACTGCACTTAGCAGGAAACATAGCAAGCTGGACATGGAGATGTTTTAGGTTACTTTTAATCCTTAAGCTCTATTAGGTAATGATGATTATGGCAATTTAGCGGTTTCTGGGAGCATTGGAGTTAGCCATATAGTCATGATTTACAAACTAAGCCCATAATCCAGTCCCATTTCTTTCCTGGTAGTCTATGAAAACTTGTCATGTATGACCTTTTTGTAATGGACTATCACCACCAGTGTTTTTCTGAATACCACGGCCTTTAAATACTTTTAGGAAAGTAGTTTCACAAAGTGTCTTTTATTACTTTAATATGTAAGAATACTATTCATATAAAATAATACATATATTTCTAATGTTGCCCTATTTAACTAGGGGGTGTAGATTTATAGGGGTTTTTTTGAAGAATGGTGATATTTGAAGGATATCAGTGAGTCATTTAAAAAGATGCACCAGGGAAAGTGTTTTCCACTCAGTCGCTGCAGACTTGGAGCATCCTTTGTCAACATTTCTGTTCTGTCTGTCCCTTTCCCTCCTCCTGCATCTCTGCTGCTGTTGGATGCTGTGCTGAAGTTTAAAGACTTTCCAGTTCAGATGAATTGAGTTGTCTGTTCAGGTTTGTTGTAGAACAGGAGGTATACACCTTATTCACTGGTGTCCCTGGATCTCAACCTGTATATGTTATTTCCTTTGGACAAAAAATAATTTAAATTTGCATAATCATGGTCTACTTCAGTCTGAAAGTAACTGTTAGAAGACTACAGTTGTGTGCGTACCTTAGTGTGGAGTTCAAGCTTTGGAAGAAAAGCAATCTATGAGGAAAGAGAGTAACAGATGTGAAGACCAGGAAAGCAGCAGAGAGGCTTGTGTAGTCTGGTGGAGACTTCTAGGTTTGGAACAGAAAATACTGTATGGCTTTCAGGACTTCTTAAGATCTGATGTTCACTGAGTAGTTTCCTTATATATGGAAAACATGAAACAAAGGAATACCTTGCCATGCTCGTGCAAAGGAACAAGATTTGTCTGCTGCCCTGTGTAAGGGTCCTGGGAGCATCCCACTCCTGGGGCTTTGGCTGTGAGAGTGGGGGACACTGGTGCAGCCAGGAGCAACCCGCTGTAACGAGGGGAGAGGTTCCCAGCAGGGCTGTGGGAGGCTGCAGCCAGCACTGAACCTGGCTCTTGGGAGTTGCTTTTGGTGCAGCCCCTGGCTGGCTGTGGCTTGCTAATCCACTGGATGCACCCTGCTGTTGGCCAGCAACATCCCATCCTGGGGAGGTGCCAGCTCAGTGCCCAGGACTGGGGCTGGCCTGGTGTCCCAGCTGCCCCAGCCCTGGCTGGGATGGTGGGATGAGCCCTGCCTGCTGCTCCCTCAGCACCTCCCAGCACACAAGGGACCCCAGCAGCCCCTGATGGCACCTAACCCTTCACATGAACATATCACATGGGTGTGCTTCCCAGAGGAGAGACAAGTGGAAGAAGGGAGACATTTTGGGAGAGTGTTGTTTACTTGTGAGAAGCAGCATGTTCCTTTCTTCTACTCCTAGTCCTCCTTCCAAAGACGAAAAAATAGCTTAGTTGGCAAAAAAAAGGGGATGAGACAAAGGAATGTAGGAAAAAAGACAGTGGAAGGAATGTTTTAATTGAGAAGGAGATGGGGGGCTGTGGGAAGAGCTAAGAAACAGATGTGGCTGGCTTTACTTCAAGCAAGTTTAATGCATTCAAAATTCTTGGCTCCTAGCTAAAATGGTACTGGTTAATTACCTCTAAATAGAGTGGTAGTGAGTAGGAATAGAGAAATACAACCCTAACCCTTCTCTCTCTAAACAGGCCAAGTTGTTTTCTTGTCTTTGTGGGGAAGAAATTGTCAATGTCTCAGGGTTTTAGATTATTTATTGCCTATAATTTTTAAAATCTTGAACTACTGAGTAACTGCAGATACATCAAATCTGCATTAAGCATGTGAATTTTACAGAGGTAAGCCGAAGTTACAGAAGCAGATTTTTTGAATTCTAATATTTACTTTTTATTTTTCCCCACCCTCATACAGACATAGGGCTGGGCAGTGACTCTGTATGTGCACGTCCCTCATCTCATCGGATAAAATCCTTTGATTCTCTGGGATCCCAGTCTTTACAAAGTAGAACTTCAAAACTCTTTCAGGGACAATATCGGAGTTTGGTAAGTTCTGGAAGAATGAAACATGCTGTGGTGTGATATTTTTCTCCCCCTTTCCTTTTCCCTTTTTTTTAATGAGTTTTGTAAGTAAATTATAGTGTAGTAAAGTAACTTTCCTCTCTTTCACTTCTATATTTTTAGACTGTGAGTTTGTTTTTGCAGCTTTTCATATGATCTTTCAAAATACGTGCAACTTCTTGTGAACTTCTAACTATTTTTTCCTAATTTAGTGCTGCTTGTTGTCTACATAGATAGTATCTTCCTGGATTTATGTTTTTCTCTTTGGTATGAGGACTTGCTTTTTCAAAGGCAAAAATCTCATTTTCTCTCTGAGTTTAGGGGTGATGAAGATTATTGAAACCTCTGTGAAGGTGATACTTCTAATGTTGGCAGCAGTGGTAGTTGTTCCTGTTTTCTGTTTTATTTCAAGGTTGATCCTTCAACTGGCCTTTGGGTAATAGTGTTATGGGCCATTGTTTTATAGTACAGCTGAAATCAGGGTTGCATGCCTCATGGAAATTGTGATAAAATGTGCTTTTATTCACTGAAGGTTTGCAAGGAGGGTTCAGATCCCTAACAAAAGCTGCTTTTTCTGTGGCTTTCTTAGGTGTGGTGTAATGTGTTTTCTCTGGTAGCAGAGCCTGTGCAAGTTCTTGCCCTAGGCCACCAATTCAAGTTGCTGTTTTGCTGTTCACAGCCCACTCAATTTTGCAGATGCAGCGGTTGGTGGGACTAGCTGGAGGATCCCTGAAGTAATCAGAGTTTTCAGTATTTCTATCACTTTGGTGATATGAGTTGTACTCTACAAAGCTGGAGCAGAGAAATGCAAGAAGAAAGGAAATTGAGCTAGTGGCTAAATCCAGGAAATTCCTGGTTTGGTTTTGTTGCTGTAGATGATCAGTTTGGAACTGTTCTCACCATGTTTGTGCTCATTTCCTCTGCTGAAAAGCCATAGTGGCAGAGCATAGGGTTTGTGGTTGATCTCACTGTGCAATGTTTCTGCTTATTTTGTGGCTTTTTACCGTTTGCTAAAGCAAAATATTTTCTCTTGTTGAGCAGAGTGGATGAAAGCACATAGTGTACAAGCAGAGGACTAAGGCAGAGGCACTTGAAAATGTGCCAATCTAATTGTCAAACACTGGGACTTACACTGTCTTGGGATTTTCTGCATGTTTTCAAAGTTGTGTTTGCCCTCATTTTCCTGTAGTTTCTCAGCCACTAACTCTGATGAAAGTTATATTGACTTGTAATACAATAACATGATTACTGGGGTTATGAATTAAGCTGATGTATTGTAAGATCTAGTGATAACATGCAGTCTTTTGATCATCTCAACTATATAGGCAACATGTAGGTGAAATTCTTCTACCTGGATAGCTGACTAGGACTGCTTACACAGTCATTTTCTCACTTTTTTAGCTGTACAGGTACTGATCCTTAGTTATGATAGAGACAAACATGATTTGTAGTGCTATTCTCCCAGTTCCAGTCCAATGTATTTAAAGTTGTCCAAGTATTGCACTTTTTTAGCACAAAGGTTTGCCCAAACTCTTGTGAAATGTTTGAATGGTACAGAGACCCTGAAATTTAAATGTCATTAATTCTAAAGACTTATTAGTTACTTCTAAGAACATTCAGATGTTAGGACAGAGTGATAATCTGCCTTCACATCTGTGGTAGGGAATGAGCATGCATACACAGTGTTACAGGTACAGCTGCAAGTCTGACATGCTGCAGGCTTCCAGCTTTGCTAACCTTGAGAAAAATTATTTGGGAGTATTTATTCAAGGTAAGTTGCATAAATCTTTTGTGGGTTTTGTGAAAGAACACTGTCTTTCTTCATTGGCAGGCCATGGAGACTTGCACCTTCAGCTGTGGAAGCCTCCAACCTGATCTGTTACAGGAAAAAGGAAAAGGAAAATGTTTTGAGCTGCAAACTCCATGTATATCCAGAATTAAATTAAACCCAACTCAGTTTCTCCCTCCTTGCAGCACAGAAAGTTTTAGGAAAAAACTCTAATGTAAAGCCTTTGTTTCTTTGTAGTTGTCAAAGGCAGTTTCAAGTTATGCTAATTATAGAAAATGTATATTTTTTTTTTTGTGAGAGCAATGATTATTCTCATTTTAGCTCTGTTAACCCCTTTTGATTTGAATAAATAAAATATATATTTTATAATATATTTTATAATATGTAATAAATAAAATATATATTCCTATGGCTGATAAAAATCTATAGATTAAAAATGACAGAAATACTGGAAATGCCAAATAGCTCCTTATAAAGGCTTTTGAGTAAAAATGTGTGGGGACTGTTGTGTGTGGAGGAAAGGCTATTTCCATTTTATGGATATTTCTGTTTTGCTTATGGAAATATTGTTTAAGTCTCTAATGATCATTTTATTCTTTGCTTTCTCTTACTAGGACATGACAGATAACGGCAACCATCAGTTGGTGGTGAGAGCCAAATTTAATTTTCAACAGACAAATGAAGATGAACTTTCTTTTTCAAAAGGCGATATTATTCATGTTACAAGAGTGGAAGAAGGAGGCTGGTGGGAAGGAACTTTAAATGGAAAAACAGGGTGGTTTCCAAGCAACTACGTACGAGAAATAAAATCAAATGGTGAGTTTTGAAGGGGAGAGCATATTGGCAGAAATTCTTGCATTGGATAGAGGTTGATGGTTGGTTGATTCATTTAAACTTCTAATACTTTTTGTTTAGGCTTGACTTTATTTACTGAACATCATTCACAGCAATCACTTAGGCTCAGGAACTTGCTCTTCTCCACCCCAGTTCACTATAAAGAGTGCTCAGAGGCTTCTGAATTAGCAGTGAGCGGGCAGAAATCTCCCCATTCTGTTTGCTTGTCCATCACATTTGGGCTGCTCTCACTTTCTTGATCTGAATTCTTAGAATATGGGATTTGGTCTCAGAGGCTGATATAATTTGAATTGGTGCTTTGAGTTTAAATAGTGAGAGATTTCCTATAAAAACAAAAACGAAAAAAGAACAAGAAAGAACCCCCAAACCAACCAAAAAATTACTCAACACGTCCCACTACATAGAAGTAAACAACTGCAGGAAAGAAACCCAATTGTATCAAAATCTACTTTTGAAAAATAATGTGTTAGTGTTTTTTCTTTTTCTTTCTTGTTCATGAGCCTTCAGCTTTTCTTCGTACAGGCGTCATCCCTTTACTGAAGTTTTATTTTGAGCTTTATACAGTGGAATTGCCTTCTGTAAATGTCATCTGAGTATCGGAAGTAATGTTCCTTTTTAATCCACTAAGACATTGCTGTGGGTGACATAATTTCTGTCTCCTTTTAGTTCCTTTTTTTACCCTGTGTCTTTCCTTGTCTCAGCTTGTTTTCAGAGATTAGGAATAAAGCCTGGTAGGATAAAATTACCCAGGGTCTCTGGAAGGCTTTACCACTCTTTGTCACAGCTCCAGTGAAAACACGCATCTTTTGGGACTGTGTTAAAGTCATTGGCATGGCTTTTAAATTTTTTTTTCCCCATTATGAGGCAGCTGTTCAGATGCCTGATTGCAAAGTGACATTGTGGGAGCAAAACTCCGTTTTTAAACTTATCTTTTCTCCTTTGGCTTCATCCTCTCATTTTCTTCCTTGATTTGCTATCACTAGTCTGTTGCTGCAAAATGCTAGTCTTAGATCTGCAGCTTCGTTGTCCTTTTCTACCAGATTCTCTCATGCATAGTCACAATGTAAGACTTGGCTTTAATGTTCTTTAGAGATCTCTCAAATACAGCTTATCCTGAGAAACAGTTCTTGGAGCCTGTTTCTGATTTGTAGTGTTGTAGCATCAGCCATGATGTCTTGTCCCATTATTATCAGTTTCAGCAGAGATCTTGTTTGGATTTCATCAGTTTTGATCTCTTCCAACTCCTGGACCAGAACCTGGGTAGGCACTTAGGCTCAGGAGTAGAAATGCTTTAAGAGGGAACATGCAAGAACCAGAAGTTGCCAGTAACTGGAGTTAAGTGGTTCTTGTTTTATGAAGTACGCTGTACTTGGGTGAAGTAATTCTTCTGAGTAAGAAGAGACAACAAGCTGTAGTGCCAGGGTTAGTACCAAGTGCAGTCTGATGCTTGTGGCTCCTTGCAGCCCTGTCTGATCCCTGGGGCTGACATGGTTGTTGCTTTCACTTCTTGCCCTCAGAAGAATTTTCTCCCAAGTCCTTTTCCCTCCACTGTATAAGTGTATTCTCTCTACCAGAACAGTTTACCCCTTCTGCTTCTTGCGTTCTTGGAGTGCTGTCTCACGTGTTCAGTTTCTTCCATGGAAGTTTCTTCTATATGTGCTGATGCTTTTTTCTTCCCAGGAAGCTTGGGTCATTGAGTATTACAAAGTTGAAATGACTGAGCTGTAGCTCACTAGCTTTCTCTGTTTCCCTCCTTTTAAAATTATTGTGTTTGGCTTTTTCCAGTACTTTATGGAACTTCATTTGTCCTCTCTGGTTTCAGATATGGATATAGCTAGTTCTCTTGCTATCAAATCAGCACAACAGGTACTGTGTAAGTTATCAAAATAGTAATTTTAACTGCTTTTATTCATTTTTAGATGGTTTAGTTGTCTGAGGTTGACTTTTTTATGAGGAGGATGGGGAGTGATAGAAGGAAGGATGACATACCAAGAGCTGCTTAGTGTGTTATTAACTGTGGGGTTGCAGATTAGCTTTATTCCTTCATATATCTATGCATGCTATGAAATGCTTTGTTGCTACTACCCTTATGACCATGTTAGTTGTATTTCAGATGGTGACCTGACTTCTACTTACTTTTCCTTCTTTTTGTGTTTGTGGTTAGCGTATGTATTTGTGATATTTGCTCCTTGTCAGTTTGCATCTACTTTTTCTGTTCTTTCTTTGACATGCTTCTCATTTTTAAGGGAACTATCATTCTTGTGAGCCTTTTCTACTAGTGTTGTTACTAGTGGGACTTTTTTTACCCATGTTTTTAAGTTTACTGAATTCTTCTTACTTGAAATCCATTGTTGAAATTTTGCTGCACTTTATTTATTTATTTATTTATTTTTAAATTTTATTTTATTGGTTGTTTCCATGAAACTTGTTATGAATATTTCTAATCTCAGCTGGGTTTTGCTTTATGGATACTGTTGAAGATCCTAGAGAGAGGGCTTTTCTGGAGTTCTCCTCCCTTCTATATCCAAGTGCATTGCCACTGTGTCCTGCTGCTGGACTTCCTTTGTTCTCCTGTCCTTGTTGAAACAAGGATGTAACACTGTTTGTTACAAAGCTCTGAAATCATTTGAACAGGTGGGCATTCATGAGAAGCTTTGTCTAGATTATATGTATGGCTTCACAGTTTCTCTTGCCTTCCTGTGTCCCTGCTCTTCTTAGTTTTTCTTCATTAGGAGAGTTAGCATTTCTTGAGTTGATAATCTTACACTGTCCATTTTTCTCAACTTTCCTAATTCAGAAGTATTTTAAGTGCCTTCATGCCTTAAGCACGTGGTTGAAACATATAAGTGCTCTTTTTTTCTAATGCATTTTGAAAGTAGTTAGGAGAACTTGCAGTCTTGCTAGCTCAGATTCAAAATGTGTGTTTGATCAGTGCTGCAGTTGATTGATTTTAAAAAAATGATCCAGATAGGATTGTTGAAATACTTGCTCTTGATTAAGGTCTCTAAGAAAAAAATGTTTATCCTGGACATCTCATCTGTTTTCAAAATACTTTTTAAAGTGTTCTGGCATTAAGAGTATGATTCTACCCATCTTTCTTCTCTGAAATGTAGCTGAAAATACTGCAAATAGTTAGAAATTTTGTACAGGTTGATGCATTACATGGTGAGCTCCCAGGACATGCCTAAATAAACTCCTGGGTTTGACTTAATTAAATCCCCTCAGTCTGCTGTAACCTGACTTCTACAAATTGAGTAAAAAAAGAAATGAGTGAAGTTATTTATGCATGTGTGTTTTTGTTTTAATTCTCTCAAACTTTGTAGGCGTTAGATGTTTATATAAATGGATTTTTGTTCTAAATGAAAATCCTCTAGTGTAAGAAAATGGTAGGTACGTAATCTTAGCTTGTAGGGTGGCTCTGAAGTTAGATATTCCAGGAAGGAAAGAAAGAGATGTGTGGGAATGGAACTGCTTTTACCCACATTGATTTCTTAAAGATTTTAGAAGAAAAGTAAGCTGCATTACTTAAATTACACAAGCAGAGCATATCAGGTGATAAAGCTATCTCACAGTAATTGTGCCCTGGTTGTAACTTGTTTGTTTAGCTGTGCCAGAGTGATTAGAGTTAGCACACAATGCTAATGCATGAGGTGAGCTGTGAATGGTCGTAGGACACATACTGAGATTATTGAGCAAAGCACAGCATTTAGTTTTCTTAGGCTGCACAATGACTATTTTGGGGGAAAATAGATTTGTTTGAGATGAAAAATTGGTTTTATTTTGCTTTTGAGTGTATGTTTATTCTGTCCCCCTCCCTAACCCAAGAGGGAAAAGCAGATTCGTTTAAAATTGTGATAGTTATGATCAAACATGTAAATATAAAAATAAAAGTGTTTTCTATTCAGGTATGTGCCTACACTGTGAGCTTCAAAAAAAAAAAAAATAGACCATTTCTCTTTCCCTCCCCTCTGTGCCTATGTTTCCATTTCCACTTTCAAACCCTGTAACATCTTACTTTTTTAAATGTTCTTTGATCACTAGTCAGGAAGTACTTTGAAATGAAAGGATTTTATTTTCATCCTGTTCTACTGTTACATGTGACAGAGGGTAAAAGATTAATAATATGTAAACTTGTTAAAATATTTGACAGCGTGGCCTTATCGAGGTTGTTTTTGCTTAAATAAAATGGAGCAGGAAGGAGTGAAAGTGTAGGTGGAGTCTTGTCTCTTACACTGCTGCTTCTGTCTCACATGGTAGTTAGGCAGATTTGGAGACCTAGTTTTGAGAGTTCCCTTGCCATGAAGAGTGGTTAGCCAGAATGGGATGCACTTACTGTCAGATGTTAATCAGATTTTTTTAAAAAAAAATCACATGGTCAGTTGCCAAGTTTTAGCCAAGCATCATCCCTTTAAATGGCATGAGATTACACAGGAGGGAATATAGCTTTGTGAAAACTACATTTGATATGTCACAAACTTTATTCTAATTCTTTGCAGAAATTAGGTCGTGTTACTGCCCTAGCCTCTGTTACGCTTCCTTGACAGGTGTTAGTATCAGCCCCAGTGCAAATTACAGTGATAGTGTTTCTGTTGGTTTGATGTTAAAAAACCAAAATCAGTGTGGGGAATATAGTGGAGAAGTAGAGTGTCAGCTGTTTCCATCCTGTGGTGTTTGAGGGAAGGAGAGATTACACTTTTAGCTTTGGGAAAAAAAAAAAGGAAAGAAAGAAAAACCTGAAACCTTATTAAGAATGTTAGTTTTTCTCTCTCCAACCACGTACACTCAGAGGAGTATTTTGTTCTCTTGTCAAGAGCAACTCTACAGGTGTAAATAAAGCAGAGGTTGGGACCAGTGAATGCTCTTGGGGCAGGACTTCGGTAGTGTCCATATTACATTGTGGAGCACTGCAGCAGTGCCTGAGCCATCTTGAGAACTGGAAACAAGTTCAGGTCTGCCCTCCTCATCTTGGACTTGAACTGATTAGTCTAGGAAGATGGAGCTTGCTTTTTTCACTTCACTGATAGGGACCACATAGCTTTTGATGTCCCTGTTGGCACATCTTTCCTCCCATAATGTAGGATGAAATAGCCCAAACTGGACCTTTTTATGTAGATTACACACCACGGCACAGTAGTTGCAGAAACACACAAGGTGTTCTTGTAGCAGTAGGGTCAAAATAGGATAAATACTTTATGGAGTAGTATGAAGTAGAGTATTGCCTGAAAATGAATATGGCATCAACTGAAGACATGACAGAGAGAATGTGGGAATGTCAAGTAATTTGAAGGCATGTAAGTTGAAACAGAGAGAAACAAGATATTGGGAAGAGTCTTTTTACAACCAGTAGACATTTGCAAAGAATAAGATAGCTTCATTTCAGGGAGTTTGTGGCATCTTATGTACTACTTAGGGAAAGGTTATAGAAGTTGTTGCTTCCACTGAGGATAATTATTTGCTGGAAGAATAATGTTATAAAGCCTGGGCTACCCTCATTTGCCACCCAAAGATGATCTGTTTAGTGAATTCTGCCTGGTTTATCACTAGCCACTAGACACATCAATGCATTCTCAAGTGTAGCTGAGGGCAGTTGAATGCAATGCTTTGCTCATGAGAGAAATGGACAGCAGTAACTTAGCTCTTGGTTTCAGTCACCAGTGGGCACCATCTCTTCCCGCACTTGAGCAGATGCCTGTTTGCTTTGGCTCATACGCTGAGCCGTGTTTGTTGTGCTCCCAGTGTTAATATAAGGGATACACATTGTGACTGGGGAGATGGAAAAACCTTCTGTGTGGGAAAACTGGTGTCTGATTCAGGTCACTCTCTTCCAGTGCTTTGAGAAACAGAACCTCTAGGGTATGGGCAAGGTGCTCAGGTTTTGGTAATGTTTCAAAAACCTATGGACTTCATAGACATAAAGACATAGTGTGCTGAATGGGAGTGGCACCTCCTTGAAATGTTTAATGAAATATGCTCTGTTTGCAAAAGTACTCTAATGTTCTATTACCAAGGATAATAAATGACACTTAATTTAGCATAACAAAGAAAGTGATTTCATATGTGCAAGATCAGGATTTTCTTCTGTGTAATGCATTATGCAATAAGCTAATTGCAACAAGACTGTTTCTTATTCCTCCTTATGAAGCAAGGCACTGCTTGGAGGCAGAATACCAGACATGATAGACAGCTGGACTGATTTGCTGTGTCTGATTCTGTGTTTCTACAATAGAGATGGCCTTTACATTTTAAAAGCTAAATGTTGATTATCACTGCTCAGGCAAAATTATATGAATGTGTGATTCTTTTTTTCTGTCCTGTCTTTAAATCTGTATTTGGACATGTACATGTCTTTGATGGATAACTGAATCAGCTGAACAGCTGGCAATATAAATGACTCTACACATTTCAGCAAAAACATCTCCCGCTTTCTTCAGCAGCTTAAGGGAAGAAGCTTAAGGTGTATTTTTGCACCCTTTAAGATAACAAAGAGCCAGAATTCTGTGATCAGCCAACTTAGCAATGATCAGACATCTGTCTTATGATAAATTCAGTGACAAGTACTTACCTTTATGCTTAAATAACTCTTGTTTCTCCTTTCAAGACATCTGTATTATGATAAATTCTGTGACAAGTATTTACTTTTATCCTTAAATGACTCTGGTTTCTCCTTTCATGTTTTTTGGCACATGATTAATAAACCTTTAAGTTTTTAGTGAACCTGTAGGTCACTATAAATTGTAGGGTAAGTCCAAGAGCTTCCACAGAGAATGTTTGTGAGAATGACATAATTTTCATCATTCAGTATAAAGAAAAAAATTTAATTGTCCCATACAGAATAGCATTATAGAAGAATATATAAATGAGTAGGCATACATAAGATATGATTTTAGGTTCTTTCACACTGAGGGTTTGATGGCAAATCTGCTTGAGTTTACAGCTTCATTCTGAGGGGGTGGGAAGAGTCCTGTCATTTGGAATTACTCAGCTGTATAGCAGAGCATGTATGTACTGCAGGGCTGGTGGCTGAGAGCATCAGTGTTCCTAGCTGGATAACTGCTGGGTCTAATAGTTTTTGTGCTGTCTGTCAGCTTAGAGCTGATGTGGGGTGGGTAGGCAGGGGATATTAACCGAAAGGTTTCTTACTGTCATCCCTGAATGTGTAAGGAGAATATATTTTTTTTTTGGCTCATGTTTGGTAGTTTTAAGACTATGTTTTATTTTTAGATTAGCTTCTTTGAGGGGAGCTTCAGTGCAATACAGAGCAAATCCCCTTAAAGATACTTGCATTTGTGTGCTCCTGGGGCCTGAGCTGCTATTCAGGGGCTGTTAGCTAAAGCCTCTGTTCATCTGTCCCAGGCTCTCCTGTTACTGGAGGTGAAAGGGTGACCTGCACCTGGAGTCAGCTTGATTGAGATGGCATCATTCATGGGCTGCAGCTAGGCAGCCTGAAGAAGCACTTAATTGCTCAGGAGAGGCTGGTATCATAGGGAGTGTTCTGCTTGTGACGGTGCTTCCCTGGTCAGTTCTACAGTCCATGGGAATTTTCCATGGCTGGCCCTTAGCTTGGCTTACTGGGCTTCTCCTGGAGAGGTGTTTGAGACTTGCATAATTTATTCTTAGCCTGGGGTATCAGGTAAACTAGAGTTAAATTATTCATATATCTTTATTACAATGTGTTTGGAACAGGAGCGTGCTTTTAAAAGAAATTAGGAACCTTCAGTAGGTATGTTTTGATGATGCTTTTTTTGGTTTTGTTTGGGGCAGTTCAGCTGACAATTTGCTGTTTTGTAGTTTGGATGCAAATTATTCAAATGCTTATTTGACATTTGCATGTTAGACAAGCCTGACTATTTAAAAAACAAAGAAAAATAAATAAACTACAACATAATGTCCTGATAAACAGTCTTACAAGCATTCTTGGTTGGTTGAGTGCACAGTCAAGTGTGAGAGATCAAGAAGAGATGGTGTAAATCTTCCTTGCTGTTTCTTCGGGATGCAGCATGTTGCTTTTGATTTTCTCTCACCTCATGTTTGCTCCTCTGTGATTGACTTAGAGGAGTGGTGGTGGTGAGAGGGAGGACTTTAGGGAGTGTGTTCTCTCTGCCTCTCTATTCTGGGCACTTGGGTAACCCTCAGGACTGGTGTTTTGATCTTGCAGATTAATGTTGTCCTAGGAAGAGCATGCATTACTGAGGGATAGATTCCCTATGGGATTATAGGAAGGATTTATCATTATGAAGAGCCCTGTTCTCAAGTGCATAAGCATTTTTGTTCTATACGTCATTAATAGCGAAAGATAGTTTGTTTTAAAAGATTATTTTCTGGGCATATGGTAAGTCACTAGTATTGTATTTTGAGTCTCTTTCAAGACTGAGTGTAATGTCTCACCTCTGGAATGTTTAGCTTTTAATTGGTCACTTGCTTTCCCAAAGTTCATTAATTTGATATTAAAACTTAATATTAATTTTGTTTGAAAGTCCGTATATAGTTTGAAAATGCCTGTAACTGATTTTTTTTTTGCTTGTTTGTTTTTTTAATTGCAGTCTATGATAATATTCTATTTTTAAAAAATAATTTTGTTAAAGCAAATTTTACTAACTGACTTTCTGGTTCCAGGAAAAAGAAGGGGAGTTTTTCTACTTGCCTTCATTGGGGCTAGAGTTTCATTTGTTGTGAACATGTTGAGTCTTTACCAGTAATTTCAAGTGCAGTTATGTATGTGAAAGCACCATTTCCACTATATCTTATGAGAAATATTTTAAAGCAGTTTGTTTGACCTCTAGTGTTGAGCTGTGAAATTGCACCCCATTGACCCGAAAATATCTTCTATTTCAGAAAAACCAGTCTCCCCCAAATCAGGTACATTGAAGAGTCCACCTAAAGGCTTTGATACATCTGCAATTAACAAAAGTTATTACAATGTGGTGAGTGATCATTTTTTTCCTCCATGTGAGCTGTTCTATACAGTAGAATGCCATTTACCTAAATGCTCTTATCTGCATTAAAAAAAGGCAGTCTTGCCAGGAAGTACCAAAACTAGATAGGGGTATTGGTGGATTCTCATGTAAACAAGATCATTATTAGTTTAATAGAATATCACACATGTGGATTCTTGAACATGGTGCAAAATTATTGTCTAAATTAAGTGAATGATTGGCATTTATGTAATATTATGCTCATTTTACTTGTTTTGCTAGTTGTTAACTTCCCTTTTCTCTCCCATCCCCTACATGTGCCATCAATGTTCCCCAGTCTCTATAAATTACTGAAGTTCTGCTGTGTTAAAATGATTAAGAATATTTTTGTCCTTTTTGTTGAATAAGAGATTGTTTCAAAATGTTCATTTTTCTTCCTTTGTTATTCATGCTTGTAAATCAACTCTGTTGATAACTTAAGGAACCCTCCCCTCTCCCTTACCAGGGTGGAGAGATTTCACAGCAAGGCAGTACAGCCAGAGTGTGCCTTTAACATACCCCCAGGAATTCTTAACCAGGAATTCTAGTACTCAGACCTCTTTAGTAGATGCATGTAGGAAACATACCCAGCTTTAAGCATGTTGGAGCCATGTTGAGAATTGTTTATTTATTGAGTAGATCATTGGGAAGCAAAAAAGCATCTTACTGTTTTTGTTGAGCACTGCTCCCTGCTGGTGTAAAACCAAACCACAACCTTTCTTTCCCTTTTTTTTCAGGCATCTGTCATGGGTTTTCATTTTATATATCAGTTTTAAAAACTGATATATAAAATGATCATAAAGTATCATTTTCTGCTTTCATCTTGTATGGTTGTGGCATGAATAGCACCTAGAAGAACAGAGGTGTTTTGTCTGTAGTCCCTAATTGAAAGCTGCAAAGCAGCCTCCTGCTCCTCCATCTGGCTCTGTTCCTGCCTCTGCCAGCAGCTGCAGTTCTGTGGTGAAGGGAGGGCTGCAGTTCTTTGGCTGCATCCTACAACTGCTAGTCACAATGGAAAGCACCAGTGCAGGCATCCCCTTCCTTCAAACTGCAGGAAGTAATGATCTCACTGTGGGATATCCAGTGACAAAACAGTGGATTGGTTTAATTTTTTCACTGTATCTCTTTATAGTCTTTTATTTTTCTGAAACTGTTGTGGTGTGTAGAAGCAAATTGTTTTGATCTTCAGACATGAGTTTCAATGCAAATAAACTGAAGTGAATGCAGAACAGGAGAGGATTTAGTTCCTTCACCTGGTAGGAGACTGGTCTTACTTGTGCTTAATCTGTATCTATATTGAGTTTTTAATCAAAATAAATTGGCAGCTATCTTGAACATCAGTCCTTTAGATTTGGGGGTTTGATTTAATTAATTAATTTGTTTACTTATTTAAAGTAATTGGTAAGTACACGCCTCTTTTACAATTTTTTATTATTTTTTTCCTGATAGATCTTAGCATGATAAAAAGTAAAATTTCAGCTGTTTAATTTGGACTTAGCTAAAACTTCAATTTAACTCTGACCAAAATGAATTGAATCTTGTGGTGACATATTTTACTTTGTAAGGGTAACATCAGCAATTTGTGAGGTGATAGTGTACTTCAGTGAAAATAATAGAAAGTAAACATTGAATTTGTTCAGTCACCTAAGCTATAATATACCATACAATTTTGAAATATCACCTTTGGTTTGTATGATTTTTATAGTTGTTCCCTGGATAGCCTGTTAAAATAGTGGAGGCTCAAGCTGCTATACTTTGGGAAATAGAGCTATAGCTGGCTTTTAAAGTAGTTTAATTAAAAAACAAACAGAAAACCACTAAGCCCTAGTGACCGTCATATACCTACTCCTAGAATTAGTTTATTTTTCATCTTGCTTAGGTGCAGCTCTCTTGGTGCACTTAACCTGGTGTAATGATATGCCAACTGTTTTGACTGCTAGTTACTTATTAACTGTTGATGATGTTGTAGGGGGTGAAAATGACCAGTTCATAGTAATATACAGATATGTTGTAAGTTAGAGCAATGACCTTAGAGTGCTGTTCTTAAGTCTGTCTGCAATGAATTGGATAATTGCCTTGTTCTCACATTTTTCCACTGTGTGGCAAATACCCCTACTTTTTGTTTTTAACTCACTATTTCATTCTTCTAGTTTAGAAAATGAGAGGTTGTGCTGTACCATGCCCATTGTTTTGGAGAAGTAAGACAGTACTACTGTGTCTGAAAGCTAAATTAGACCTGTTGCCATTTAGATTTTCTTGAAATACATTTTGTGCTTCTGATGGCAATATGTCTATGAAATATTTTCAATTATTATTAAATATGTATGATTTTTACATGTTTAACATGTAGAAAAGACAAATAACAAACCTGTTCACTGAAGTGAAACCTCAGTTTAACCTCTGAGTTGAGTTTTTGTTGTCTTAATACATAAGCTGCAGACATGGGATTCCCTGTGCTATGTGACATCAGTCTGTACTAATAACAAAGTTGAGGAAAAAGCAGAAGAGCTCCAAAAAAACTTTTGGCGACTGGTAGCTGAAAGGATGTAGCTTGAGTGAAGGAGCAAATGTTAAAATCTGTGTTAAAGGCTGTCTTGACAACCAAGTTGAAATTGAGACTGGTGCTCTGGGACCACATACTATTTTTGAGTTGTGGCTGTCCCCACATGGGGATGTGCTGAGACCCTGTAACCCTCATGGTTATTTATTGCTGTTTCCCCTAGGGAGGGTTTTGGGCCGGCAGCACGTGAGGGTACATCTAATGAACTGAGGACAAAAATCAAAGAGCAGTTCAGAAGGTGGTAGGAGAGATTCCCTTTCTGAGAGGGAGACTGGGATAGGCTAAGGGAAGGGTTCTTAATGTGAAGAGGAGACTGCATTCCCTGCTTTCTTCTGCTCTTTGCTCCCTTGTAAACATGTTCTTTATTTCTGTGGTTTCACAGCTCCACAGTTTGTGAGACATATCACATCCCTTCTAGTCTCAATGTGCTTAATTAATTGCTCCTTGCACTATGTGTTGCTGAGAAGACAGACATTTGTTATATATGTACATTTGGCCTGGTTCAGGAATTCAGGTTAGTAGAGAATGCTGAGGTTTTGTCCTACATAAAATGCTACAAATCTACAGTACTCTGTAATATGAACCAGGCTTGTGAGGAAGCTTTTTAATGTAGAAGTAACTTAGTAGCCTATTACTGAAGAAGTAGGTATATTGTTGCATGTTATTCCCTGAAGACAGAGCAGGCGTTACTCTGAGTTTTATTTTTACTTGAGATCCCTTGAGAGTTTATAACTTGGTATCCAAAATAAAATTGGGCTCTCTCCACTTACAGTTGCTGTGAGATTAGGTAGCTGTTCTAAAAGCAGGTGAAGAAATGGGCAAATTTCTCCACAGTTACGAGTATTTGGATGACCTTGTTTCCTTTTAAGTGTTTGAGAAGTAGTGGAAAATAAACTCTCCTTTTGAGGCCACGCTTTTAAAGTTGGATCAAGTTGTCTACTGAAGTTCATGTAAGATTTTGAGCACCCTCAAGATATGGTATAATTGTGCAGTGCTTTACACTGCCCCTCTCAAGGGCTTGTTTTAATGAGTTCATTGTGCAAATTCTTGTGATCTGGGAAAATTACATACCGATCACCATTTTGCTCAACTGTGTGATATTTTGCTTGATAAAATGTGAATGTGCTACAGGATCATACCCAAGTGTATCTCTAAACTCTGCCTTTTCTCCCATTGCTTTGGAAGGCGATCATCTTCAGGCCATTTTAAATCCATTTTTGGGTGGTAGTTATGGCCTTAAGGAGATGGCTGAGGTTGTGTGTGGCAGATTTGTTAACCATGCTTGAATTTTCCACGCCGTGTGATTGAGAGAGCTGGTGCTGTATGAGCTCAGTTGTCTGTGCCTGCCATTCATCAGCGTTAGGGACTGCAAAAGCTGCCACTTCGATGCTGCTCTTTTGGTCCTCGGTCATATCTGTGCAAATGTTGTGGTGGAGTTGTGGAAACAAGGTCTTCGAGGTCTCATGGGGTCGTGCAGCAGCCAGAATGCGCAGAGAGCAGGAAAGGGAAGAAAGGTGATTATTGGATCATGCAGACGAGACGTGGATATGAGGAATGTAAGGGATTTCTGGTGCCAAAATACCGAATTGCAGTACTGACTACCTGTCACTTCAAAGCACAGTCCAAGAGTTTAATCCTCATAGCTTCTCAGTGAGGTAGGTAAGTCAAGCTGGAAGAATGCAAGATATCACGGAAATTATGTTTTAGAGCTATATAAGCAAGGTTATTCTTTAAAAAATATATTCAAAGTAAAAAAAACCCCAGTTGTATGCAGGGGAAACTGTACTTCTTAAATAGAAAGGGTGATAGATTTAATGTGTTCTGGAGACTGTTCAAACTGTGTATGTCTCAAGTACTGTATAACACTGTAAACTACTAGAATAACAAAGATGTCTAAGTGCATCTGGTACTCTGCACAGGTTTTGTAGCATAGTTTTATGCAGTGACATTAATTTTCCTCTTTCCACTAATTGTCAGGTTGCTAATTCTAGTTTTTAAGGTTTCTTCTTATTACCTCACTCTGCCCTTAAGTCTTTTTCTTCCAGTCCCATGCTTTCCATATGGCAAAGAAAATGCTCAAAGAAAAATCCAAAGCAGCACAAGGAAAATAATGAAGTGTGTCCAACATGAAACTAGTTTTATTTCAAGCTTTTCAGACAGCTGCTTATAGCACAGAATGGAAGTAGTCTTTGAGAAAATGGGGCAGTGGTGCAGTCTTTCAAGTTCTCTAGCAAATTTGTTGATTTTTATCTTTCAGTGTCTTTTAATACTGTTTAGTTCTTCATTAGGACATGGGTTTTGTCCCTGACTTTCTGTCTCCTTTTCCCTACTAATTTTTCCTGCCAGTGGTAATGACTTTGGGCTGAGAGATTTTTGTGGGAAAAGCCATGTTGAAAAAGATTGGTCTTGCACTTAGTTTTGAACCTCATGGGTGCCAAGTACTTTTATGTTATCATTTGAATTATTTGCTTTCTTTGTTTTATATACATAAATAAAAGAGAATATGGGGGTTAGTTAATGCTATGATTGGCAGAGATATTTTATTTCCCTGGTCTAAACAGTCAAAAAAACCCCTTAGCTTTTTTTTAAATGTTTGACCATATTGTACTTTATGCTTCTATTTCCTAGTTAGTAGCCATAACTTTCCCTGTGACATTTTTCTGTCACAGTCTTTAGCAGAGAATGGAGACATTTTAATCTTCAGTTCAGGATTCAGACTTGCAACAAAAGAATGAACTCAAAAATGGTTTCTCTCTCTCTCTCCCCAAATGAATAGAAGCATTCAAGGAATAAGCAGAATCAATGACACCAATGAAAGGAGCAGTGAATTCTTCATTGACATACTGAACTATTTAAAGTTATTTCATCAGGTTTGCATTTAGGAATGAATGGCTTTTTTTATTTCCTAAGAAAGAGTATTGACTACAACAGTGAATAATGCACTCAATTACAGTTGTTCCTATAAATGCTGAAATGAGATATTGCTGTAGGCTTGACAAATATGGCATGTAACAAAATGAGGTTTGTGGTGTGGCTTATGACCAGTGAATAGCAATAAGTTTTTGAAGTTCAGCTCTGTTCACTAAGCTGCATTTAATTCTGATGATTCTCTTACTAAATAACTTTTTGGAGGCAAAAAATAATTTGCCTTCTAAAAGCAGAGTAGAAGCTGATATGATTATATTGGAGGATATCCTAAAGCAGGTTCCCAAGAGATGGCCCAGTAAAATGTTTTCCTGTACATACCTGGGGTAATTCTAATTGATTTATATTCAGCCAAAGCCCAAGTGTGTGCTGTATTTTATAAATACCTGGTTTTGCATTAATCTATTGTAATTTTCTTATGGTAGTGTACTCCCAGTGTAAGCTTAGGCAGCACTGTTTAAAAAGAATGTAATAGTGCTAATTGTGTTGGTAAATGAAGTTGGAAATTACTTGATCTTTGTAAATCTGTTAATATTCAAGTGTTCTAGCAGGTGGTTTAGTGCATCTAAACACTCCACTAGCAGCATTAGTTGTAATGTGTTGTAATTGAGACTGAGAAAATGACACTGTTCATTTCTCTCCCAACTTCTATTGTGCTTTGCCGTCCTCTGATGATCTGTGACTGCTCTGAAGTACCTAGGAGGAGTAATTATCCCTGGCTTTGGAAGAAAGCTCTGTGTAATTCAAATTTTGCAATAAAATGTGTAGTGACTGTTAGCTTACCATTTTTTTGTAAATGGCTAAAGGATGGCTTATCATGTGTGTAGTGTTTATTTTCCCCGTGAATTTCATAGATATATAGTATTCAGTGTTTTCCTGCTGATATTTGTATTTTTAATGTAGGAACTCTCATTTAAGTTTTTCTCATGCTAAATAAATTTTAGGATGCTTTAAAACCGGTATTGATATATCTTAAAAAGTACCAATTAGCAATTGTCATTTATTGTAGGTGCTACAAAATATATTAGAAACAGAAAATGAATATGCTAAGGAGCTACAAACAATGCTTTCAAACTACCTGCGACCATTACAAGCCAGTGAAAAGTATGTGAGTTTGTCCTGTGTTTTAAATTAAGCTGAGAGCTCTCATGTATTGGGGAGGGTTAACATGGTTGAAATGTCAATATCAGTGTGAATTTACCTCTGTGGACTGTGTGCTTCTTGAGGCAGGGCTTTATTTTATTCAGTTTGCTTGCTGACTGAAACAGTCTGGTCCTTGATCTAAGAACCAGCAAACATTTTGTTTTCATGCAGTAGATAGTATTAATGCACAGTTAGTCAACAGCTACAAACCTAAACATGTTTTATTTCCTTTGGCTCCAGGTTAACCTTGACAAATACTTCATACTTAATGGGGAACCTGGAAGAAATAAGTTCTTTCCAGCAAATGCTTGTACAGTCTTTAGAAGAATGCACCAAGTAAGTACCATGCATACTGGATAGAGTAAAATTCTAACATGCAAATATCTTCTGTTTCTTTACTTGTTGCATCTTTTGTTGGGCATAGATTTCTTTTTTTCCCTCTCACTTTAGAAGTTGTTGCCAGAGCAATACAGTAATAGATGTTTGGGGAGTATATTGATTGTTTGTACAGATATATATTGGCCCCAGGATGCAATTGTAAAGGTAGAAATTTTGATGCAGTTTAAAAGAAATTTATGAATCTTCATGATGCAATTCCATACCAGTAGGGAAGTGGTGGTTTTGATTTTGGGGAGGATGAATTTTAAGTATTTGCTTCAAAGTAAGAGAATGAAAAAAAGAATTGAGGGACCTTATGTGATGGTGGAACAGTGGAGAAGGAGGTAAGTGACTTGGATGAAGGACACTGTAAAAGAATGCTTGTGCTTGGTATTCTTCTGGTCTGAACAAAGGTGGTCATCAAAGTGTGCTGGAAGAGGTCTGCAGGATAGGCAGAAAGAGCAACCTGAATTAAATAGACCCCCTCAATGCTTGTCCTGTACCACATAGGAAGCATGGAGTACAGAAAAAAGGGGATGAAGACATTTGTACTCCTTCCATAATTTAGGCTGAAGTGCAACTTGTTATTTTTCAGCTTGTTACCTCAGCACTTGTGCGTGTAGAGAGAAGGTGACCGTATTGCAGTTGGGTTGCCCTAACAATTTCCTGAAATTCCACTGAAAGTGTAATTTATGTTCTTAACATCAGTTGTGTCATTTTCCTTGCCTGTATTCTAGTTTTGTCTGACTACATGGTGAGCTAAGGCAACTTCCTAATACAAATTTTCTTGGTTTCTGCCAAATTAGTAATTTGAATTGCTGCTGAGGGCTTAGACAAGTTTCAGTTTGGTGTGAGAATGAATTAATGTCTTGGAGGAGAAAATACCTCTTTTGGCAACAGTAAACTTCAGATCACCTCAGTATGTCTTGTTTTGCTCTCTCCCTCCTCTCCCCTGCTCTGTGTGAAGAAGCAGCCTTGTCATGGAAAGGTATAAGCTGCATCTCCACTAGGCAATAACATATGCCTGTTACTGTTGCTGACTTCAGATCCCACGCCCTCCTATCCCCTGTCCCTCTCTCCTGCCTCTAGACAACTTGGGCCAGAGAGAGGGGAGGGGAGGATGGGGTGTAGTTCAGATTGCAATTCAGCAGTGTAATGGAAACATTTTTGAAATGGTCTGTCTCTCATGCTGTGAGAGAGAACGACAGTCATTCTGACAAGTTTGACTTGATCAGTTAAATGTCTAAATCTCTGTCCATTTGTCAACATACTCAAATGTTTCCTTTTTTTTCTTGTCACTGCTCTTTGTTGTCTTATTTGCTTTTTACTGTGTTTTTGTTTCTTTGTGTCAGAAGTTAGGGAAATCAAGTACTTTGCATGGAACAGACTGTCATCTTTTAAAACTCTTTCTATTTTTTAAGATAATAATACAAATGAGAGGAGAAGAGTATATACCTTTAAACTAATATTAATGCAAACTTCATTTCAACCTGGAGTGTCAGTTAATGTGATATCACAATGGAGCTTCAAGCTCAGCTTCATTAATAACTGCTTGGTTCTCTTAAAGCACCTTTTTGTAATGTCCTTTATATCTTCTTTTTGTCAAGTGAAATGTTGCTGTGTAATAAACTAGGAATGTACTGGATACTAGTAGGTAGGCAGGCAGAGAAAGTGATGCCCTAAAATTACTGAAGTGTTATTGCAAACATTTTGTCTTATTTTCATTTCATAAATATGCTCATCATGCTGAGTTGTATTTTCAGTTTAATTTTCATCATAGCGCATTAACTTGAGCATACAGCATCCCTCTGTTTGGAATCTAATCCATTAATCCATCATGATTCCCATCATGTAGAAGAATGCTTGCTCTGCTGCCCTTTGGGGTTTTTTTTGTGGTTTTTTTTTTTTTTTTTTTTGTCATTTTGCCATGTTTTTTTGGCTGGTGAACCTGTTCTGCAAACAGACTAGCTCCTGGGCTGAAAATAGATTTATCACTTTATTTTATTTTTGGCAGAGAGCTTATAGTTCCATTATTGAGGTACTTCATGTTGCAGCATCCAGTGTGGTGTTTTATTCTAACTTGACATGTCAGAATGACCAAATGCTGTCCTCCTGCCAATTGTAATGCTGCCAGCCTACCTTGCTTGACAAATTCCTTTTCTGGGGCATGAAAGTTGAATGCTTTTTGAATTCCGAACCCACCTTGAGACAGTTTGTCATTTGAGTTTTCTCTTTAACAAACCCTGATATGTACTTCAGGGGCAGAGATTTTCCTATGCTTTCCTCTTTTTGCCTGCACTGCTTTGACTTATTTAATCTTTGTGGTGTTAAACTTTTTGGGTGGGTTTTTTTTCAGAACGTATGATGTCATAGTAGGTTTTGTGTGTTTCGGGGAAATAGTTGTTTGGATATGGTTTGGGTTTAGTTGTGTGCCACCCTCTCACCCTGCCCACAGCCTTGAAGGTCTTCTGGCTCATTGCTAAAGGTTTGTCCTCTTTGAAGTTGTCCAGGTTGGGGTCATTTCCGCCTTTGTAACTTCTCTTCTTAGTTTACCAAACAAAAGCTGCACATGGAGTAAATCTAACTAGCACTGAGTGAGAATCTTCTGCTGATAGGCTTCAAAGGTGCTTTTTTTGGCTGATCAGCTTCTAGTGCTTGGTTCATGGGTGGAAAAGAACTGTAGCACACAAGGCAGAGAGATGCTGTTGGAGTCTTCAGTTGAGAAAGAGAGGATTTCTGACAGTGAAACAGAGCAAGAGTGCTCTGTGCTCTGGTCTCTTGAAGACAAAAAGTGGTTGAGTGCTCTAGGTCTCATTCCAGGTCTGCAGTCCTGTGCCAAAGATCAGTTTGGCAGCAGTTCAACACAGCAGAAGAGCTCTGCAAACAAAGTCAGTGTCCATCAGGTGATCTCTGGCCTGATCTAAATGATCTTCTGTTGGAAGTGAAATAAAAAGGGCAGGACTGATGGTCCTTTTTAAGCCTTTATTAAAAGTGATCAGCTCGGGTGGGGGCTCCGGCCAGCTTCGTTGCCCCCAGCTTTGACTTGGAGGAGGAGGAAATTCGGCTCTATCACTCCCTGTGATAGAGCCGGGCCTTCAAGCGTTCCTCACGAGGCGTGGCTGTATACCAAAGGGTATATGAAGGCCATGGTGGTAATTCGCTGTCCTCAGGGCAGTGGCTCCAATAGACTTTTTTGTTACGGTGACTTCTTGGAGAACTCAAAAGCTGGCCAGATAGTAGTTGCCTATAGAGTAGCCTGGTTCATTTTTCTTAAAAGTTTGTTGGCTTGTTTTAAATTGTTATTTTTTTAGGGGTTCTTACACTCCCAGGGGTCTTTTCAGCTCTAGTTTGCATATTCAGCCCCTTTTCTTCTCTTTTTTTTTTTTTTTTTTTTTTTTTTTTTCTGTCTTTTCCTTATCTACTACTCTCCAGGCAGGCCAGCTTCGAAAGGGGTAAGGAGGGGTCGTAAATTCTTGCATAGCAATGTAAGGTCTGATAAGAAGCTGGTTTCTCCACAACGAAGTGTGGGTTTCTTTCTTAAACTGCAAGAGAGATCCTAACTTACAAAGCTACAACAAAGCACAAAATTACATTCAAACAAAGCTACAATGTAGTACAAAATTACATTCAAACAAAGCTACAATGTAGTACAAAATAAATGGATAATTGTTAAATTGGTAATCTGGTCCCTTATTTATAACAGGAAGTGTTGCTCTGTGGGTATTTTTGTAGCAGGAGGTTGAACCTGGTTTGACCTCTTACTCCAGAAAAGGTTCTTCCATTCACCTAGAAGTCGAAGCTGTCAGTCTGTGGCTGTACTTGTCAGTGAGGAGGGGGACACATGACACACAGGCTGGCTGGTGGCACCAGCCTACATGGACTGCTACGTCTAATCTCCTCTGTAGCAAATGAAAGTCTTTTACCTAGTGTCACAGGCTTACCTCCTTGCCCTGTAACAGCCATAGCTGGGGTTTGTCCTCTCTTTCCCTCATGTCTGCTCTTGCAGTCACAGTAACTGTCTTGTCTTGTTTTGTGTTTAAATGCAAGCAGATACTTTGTGTTTGGGGATGATCCTGAAGTGGAATGGAATCTAAAAAAACCGCAAGCAACAAAAACAAGGGAGAGGCCAGAGTGTGAGGGGGAGACTATTTAAGTATAATACAAAACTCATTAGTATTTCAGGTTTAGTTTTGGAGTGAAGATAAAATTAAGTCTGTTAAGTCCCAGTATCATCCTTTACTCTTGGTGATCATGAGTATCAACAGAAATAAGGCTATCAATACTATGGGAATTTGAAGACAGTGTCTTTAGATACCCTGAAACATGCATACTAACTGATGTCTGAGGGCTAAGACAATTAGTGAAAGGTGTAGTAGTGAAGAGGGTGAAAACTAGACTGAAGGATTGTGCATAAGTTGAATAGTGCCTCAATTTGTGCAAACAGAAGCTTAGAAAGTTGCAAAGTGGCCCCTTATATCAGTAACCTTGTTAACTGTGAAGCCTCAGGAGATAAGATTAGAGGTTATGTTCCCACACAAACAGCACCATTTGGAGTCATTAATCACAATTGTCCCATCTTAGATTTTACAGACCATTACTTCTCATGGGTCTTCTCTGCTATCAGCTTTTAAGTTCAAGACATTCTTTGTACTGACCTCTTGCAAACATGGCAAACTTAGTATTGATGCTTCATCTCCTTCAAGAGCTGGAATTCTACTGTTTGTCTTTGTGTGGGATGAGATGCAGAAGAGGAGAAAATGCCACCCTGATAATTTAGTTTCCAGGTTGTGGCAGGTTCTGCAGGTGGCTGCCTGTATAAATATACATATATTTGTACACACACACACATGTATATGTATAGCACCATAGATTCCTTTATGAATGACACCCTTATGGTAACTACACAGTCAAATGAAATCTAGGGAGATCTTTTCTTTTCTTTGCAAAAAGAAAGCATAAATGCTGATTACATTTTGTTACCTACTTTTCTTTTTAAATTGCCTCTGTTAGTTTCTGTTTAAATTTATTTGAATTAATCACAGTTTGCACAGCCGTTCCCAGAGTGTTGTGATGTCCACTGATCCCAAAACTAAGGCAGGTTTTTCAGAACACACAGGACGTGATTAGACATTCTGAATTGTCAACCTTTTAATATCAGCTGCCAGTGCAGCTTTAGTCCAGTTCTGATTGCTGGTTTTGATCAGTCTTAAAAGTAACCTTGTTGTTCAATTGCACTTAACTTTTATTTCTTTCTTCAAATTGCCATGCACTGGCCACCCATTGTTTCGGAGAAACAAAACTGATAGCTGTTGGATGCAATTCCAAAACTGATAGCTGTTGGATACAATTTCAACAAGCAGACGATGTTAGGTAGTTTAGATGTTGTCATATGGTGATTCCTCTAGCATGTGTACAACAGCAGAGGCTTTGTTATGGTTCTTTTACATTTGCAAATATAATTAAAACATGTATCTGGCATTTTTTTAACTGAAGTTGTTATAACTTATATATATATATATCTGTGTAAATATTTATATGTGATTCCTTTTTAATTATCCTTTTATGAGAAGAATGTTGGGATAAAAACTTAAGAATAAGCTGTAAAATAACTATGCTCTTTATGGAACACATCAGTTACTAAAAGATTAATATGATATGGTGATAAGCATTAAATTGATGTTCCAGCAGGTAAAGGAGGTATAGGTACTTTATCTGCTGAAAATAGTAGAACACTTGCACTAATGTGTGGATTAGAAAAGTCAAAGGGGATGAGTTACCACCCCATTATAAAGTCTGTGAAATATTGTAATTCAAAGAGGAATGTGCAGTATAAAGTGGCAATGCATGTGCAACATGTGAGAGAGGAGAATAATGTCAGTCTTTGATTCTGCTAAAAGAACAGCAGACTGAGAACACACAGATGTCTGCTTGGTGCAAACAGCCATAATTCACCCTCCACCCCCATCACTACAGTATGAAATAAGAATTTAACCATTTTTAGTAACTGTTTATTGGAGCCTCTTGCTATTTAATACTGAGTTATATGCCTTGAGTATGTCTTTAGAGTTTGAGACTTTGGCTGCATCTATTACTCCAAGAATGTATTATTAGCTCATGCTGGATTTATTAAAGGAGGCCAGCTGCTAGGCAGGAAATGCTTTTTGGAAAGGCTATAAGAAAAGCCTTCCCTCACTATGCTGGGGAATGCCCTTGGTTTTCCCCATAACACCTGCAAAAGCAGCCAGTCTATTGATTTCAGAATTTAAACTTCAAAAAAAAAAAAAAAAAGCAGATGTATGAATGAGCCCTAGCCTTTGATATAAGGAGTGTTGATGATGTAATCAGAGTGTATCTGGCACGATGTGTTAGACTTGGCTGTCATTTTCTGGGTGTCAGTAATAAATGTTGCTTTCAAATCAGGGAGTATTTTCCCCTTACTCACATTTAGAACACCTTTACAGTCAATTTTTACTTCATTTTGGGTAGTCTTCCCATATAGTGCAGCGGGTCTGAGCTGCTTAATAGGAGGTAGACTGACTTACTATTTTGGAATTTGGGGGAGAATTTCTTGGGGTGGACTTTGCATTTTGACTATTATGAGCAAACCTAAGGACTGGGACAAGATGGCAGTGTTTGGGCAGGATGGGAACGTCTCCTGCCTGGAGGAGTGATTGTCCTGGGCAGCTGAATGGTTTCTTTCCTCCTGAAGTTTACTGGAGCATCTCTGTTTTTTTTAGAGGGAATATGCTAAATATTGATGTTTAGGAACTTTATGTATGTGTCTGGGGCAACTATAGAAAATACTGACTTTTAAAAAAATATATTTTTCAGGAAAAAAAATATTCTTCCAGAAAGAATTGCTGGAACTAATCTTAGAATCATCTTTGACTGTGCTAATAGTATGTGCATTGAGTACTTAGTGAGGGCTCATTTAGCTTTACAGCTGATGTGAAGAGTGAAGTACTGGTTTTAAGAGCAGTTAAAAAGATAACAGCAAAATCCACTGTCATATCTTGCAAAGAAGCAAAATTTTAGCATATTATGTTAGGAGATGCAGTCTTTTTGCAAGGAAAGCAAGTGCATTGAGAAATTGAAACATTTCATCTTGCACATTTTGTACAGTGGTTTAGACAAGGTGTCAAGAGCAAGTTTGTAGTCTAGGACTGATGAAAGCTTAGTGGCCCATCTTCTGGTTAACTTCAGTGTGGGTTATACAATTGACCATACAGTCTTCTGCTGAAGAGGCTTAGTCCTTCAGGTGGGAGCTACTCTGTAGAAAAGAAGAGTTTCATCCCTTCTGTCACCCTTATGTTATTGCACAAATCCAAAACATGGTCCCCTACCAGCCACTGTGAAGAAAATTACCTCTACCCCAGCCAAACCCAGCACACAATACAGACTGATTTTCTGGGAGTTCATTTATTTCTGTCTGGTTGATATTACAGCATTTTCATCTTTATTTCCCTGTTTTTAGGTTGCCTGAAGCTCAGCAGAGGGTTGGAGGATGTTTTCTAAATTTGATGCCACAAATGAAAAGCTTATACCTTACATACTGTGCCAACCACCCATCAGCAGTAAATGTCCTCACAGAACACAGGTATGTTAACTTTGTGGTCTTTTGAGTCTGATACAAAAATGTTAGTTACACACACTTGAGTTGTACAGCTGTGATGTCACTTTTGACTTGTTTGGTGTGGTAAAACTTGTTTGAGGGGAAAAAAAACCCTGCATTTTTAAAAAAAGACAAAATGCCCCATAAAACAAAGCTGTTTCATGTGATCAGGACAGCTTGTCACTCTTGGCAGTGTATTGTCAACTATTTGAAAGAATTTTTTCGTTGAAAGAACACATGCTGGACTCTGAATATGTAAAACAAACTTTACTGATTGTCATCTTTGTTTTAAAAATGTAGAGATCAAAAGAAGTTTGTGAAATTATGGCATAACTGACATGACTTAGGCTTCTTAGACAGTTGGTGCATTGTAACTTAGCCCTGTAAAAGCCTGTGTATACTTCATAGTGGTATTGTACCCTCAGCTTTACTTTTGAGTGATATGAAAGAAGTGTGAGTTTTACAAAATTACTATTTTCTGTAAGTAGGATGCTTAGTTAAGACTATGTAGGTTGCTCAGCTTTTGAACAGACCTTAAATTTGCATAGAAGATGCCCTGTATCACCTTGAGGGAAAAGTATTGAGGTGAGAATTTGAAGGAAGAAGTCAGCTTTCACAAGCTTTTGCTATATACTTTTATTCTGATGACCCTTGTGGTAAAGCAGCTGTTAGTTTGGGGCTATTTATGCTTGCTTGTGGTGCAGGACAGAACCATGACTTCTTGGAGGCTAGATATAGAACAAATTCTATCAGGATATATGTTCTTTTTGCTTCACACACCCCTCTGCTTTTTGTCTGGCTGCGTTGGACTACAGATATTTTGAGGAAAGGTATTATTTACTCATAATATTATGAAGAAGAAAAACCTTCTAGTTACCAAACACTCTGAACTTTCTCTTATGTGAGTAATACGTGTAACTATATTCCAACCCCAGCTGGAAAAATCAAGCTTCAAATTCACATTACAGTATAGGCAGAAAGAAGGTAAGTTTTTGTCATTAAAATTCAGCAAGACAAAAATGTGTTTAAACCCCTCTGATGAAATCCCTGCATGTGTGCTCTCTTTCAAATGACCCTCTTCTAGTATCATTTTCTGTGAATGTTTTTTAATACTCTTGGGCTTAGTTTTTTTTTTTTATTTTGAGTCTTTATTGCTCTTTCCATACAGAGGTCTGGGATTTAACCTATAGATGGAAGATGGCATGTGACAGCAAAGTGATCAACTACATTTCTTTAGATTCAGGGATATCTCTAAAGAATTATCATAACTTTCAGAACTCAGAGAAAAGGTGATAGAAATGTGAGGGAGAAAAGCTGTTTGTTCTGCAAATGGAGAAGAGAAGCATTTCTTCTTTCATGTTTCTTTTTGTGTAGGTTGTCTTAAGAAAAAAATTCAGCTTCAGGTCTCTAAAGTCAGCTTGACATCAAATCCTGGTGGAGACAATATAAATATCATAGAGGAGTTAAGTAATTTGGATGTGGAAGTTTGTTCGTATGGGATAGCTCAAGGAAGGAGAAGTTGTCATAGACAGTGTGCTACCAGGCACGAGTCAACAGAATTGCATCCTGTTCTTTCTAATTACCCCACTTTTGTTATTCTAATACCTTAATTTTTGTTGATCAACATTACTGTAGGTAGCAAGTGGCTTAACTAAACATCCTGCTTGAGACAGCTGCCATAAAGAAATCAGAAGTGGCTTTAAGCAGTTCTCAATCTCTTCCTCTCAGAATGCCAAAACCTTTTAATTAAAGTGTTTCAAAGTAGGGGGAAAGAGAGAAATAACAAACAGGTTGGAGGCATGAAAAAACAAAAATACTCAGAACTGTCTCTTTTTTTTGAGACAGTTGAGATTATTTTAGTGTGTAAAAATGTCCTCTATAAACTTTAATTTAAAAATTGCTGTGAGGTTTGAGGATAATCATGATTGACGTAATGGTAAAACAATTACACTGTAGTTCATTCTGGGTAAAATACCAAGGTTTAAGGTTTTTAAGTAAAGACAGTGTTATGTTGGCTGTTTTGTCAGTATAATTTTAGAAGAGGGTCCAAACCCATGTGTTTTAAACCTAGCAAAAATAGGACAAAGAAATAGGTGTATGTGGAATACTTGGATTTTAATATCATATTTGTAGCATCTGTGCTATTCAGTAGCATTTTAGAGAAAAGGAAAAGGCGACTGTCTGGAGCAACTTGATTTGGAACATAATCTTCTGTCAACAATAAGAATTTATTTCTTGCCATGAGCTCTGTGCAATTCATAAACTGAACACATAATGCAATACCTGTACTTCTGATAGCCTTTTTAAAATACAACTAGCAAATAATTTTAAGTCAAATTCTTATATAATTTGTATTTTCTGCTCAATTTATTGGACTACTTCTTTTCCTGGGAACCCATACCAACAAAAAAAATCTTCTAGATAATTGCTCTAGATTAAGATTTGTAAAAAATCTATAAAATATACTATTTATGCTTTGTTTTTTGACTGTCACTGGCTAAAAAAGTTTTAAGGGAATTGGTTGAAGTATTAACTGCATTGTTTCCTTAAATGATTGGCTTACATTAAAATTGTAAGCAGTTGTCTGGTTTGGTGGAGCATTACACATGGGGGTTTTATGTGTCATTGTCTGAGCTATCAAGGGTATCAGTGTTGTAAGAGCTGTTAAAATGTCGTTGACACCTTGTAAAGGCTCTGTGTGTGTATGTGTATGTATAGGTAAAACATGTTATTAATGTACTTGGAATTATTGTGCACTTCTAGACAAAAACTTTCTTTAAATAGTATTTTTGTGAAGCAGATTCTAAACAGCAGTGCTTGGGATGGGGGCATCTAAAAGGGGCATTCAATTGGAATGTGACTGTCTTTCTTTTTTCCTTTTTTCCCTTTATTTTTTAATTTTTAAATGCCATCCAGTATGAATGCAAGTCTGTTTCCTCTTTATCTTTTGTCGTTTGCTTCTTGATCATATTCAGCAGCAACATGGGGCCTTTTATTCAATTAATACAGAATAAAGGGTTGTGTGTGCATATATGTTTATGTATGTGCATACTTATATAAATACACAGTCTGGGCCGAAGGGGATAAATTATGTTATTTAAAGCATAAGACATTTATCATGTTCAAATCTTCAAAGCCACAAACATCTCTCATTTCACTAAGTTATTAATAGTCAGATCATTAAAAGACTATTAAAATCATTGGAGACCTTGGGGGTATGTGAACGTGAAGAAATGGGAGTAAAACCTAATGCAAACTGTACATGAGTTCAGGTACCAGAGCTATGTGGTTCTGAAGTTGTATTTGCCTCTGAAAATCACAGCAACAACAAATTTTTTCTATTAAGTTTGGGAACAGATTCTCTTCTTGGTTCCAATTGTTGCTTTGTAAGTTTTATCCTGGTGTTAAAGGTATGCAACATAATTTCTCCAATTTTGTACTGTCTTGAAATTTGGTAGGTACTTTTTGTCTCAGGAATTGTTTTGGAGCTATTGCATACTTTTTTCCAGAGTTTAAATTCCTTCTGCTTAATGAACCAAGAATTTTGAAGGATTAAGTAATTTTTCCTCAGATCTGTCATTGTATCTTGTAATTGTGTCTTAAGCCCCTGGCTAGAGCTGAAGAGCTGGAGTTTGCCATGTATGGTTGGGTGGTGCTCTGGCAGAGTTTGGCATGTTCCCTTCTCAGTGGCTGTAGTGCCACTGTACACCACCCCTGTTTTATTTACTTTATTCCACCACAGTCTGAGCTTTTTGGCTCCATTGTATCAGGTTTAATTCTACTATCTTACAGTTTTGCTTGAAGATCCCTATTCAAGTCTAAGGGTAGGTGTTCCAATATATGGTATTATTTGAGGAGAGAATTTTACTTATTGGTGAGACTAGTACTGCCTTGAGGGTGTAGAGTTTAGTCAAACTAGCACTGTTTCCTGAATGTACTTCTGATCATAGACATATGCTCTCCTTCCTTCCTTCCAGTAACAGAAGGAACACAATGAGCAACTGAAGGCGTGAAAGAGTGAATTTCCTGCAGATTAAAAAACCCAGTTGGATACAAAGTACAGAAATGGGTAATTGCAGCAGCAGAATAAGGAGTGCCAGGAACATGAAATGTTACCTAGCTGGGAAAGATCACAAGCAACAAAGTTCAGTGCAACAAGAAAGTCTAGCAAAAAAAAAAAAAAAAAACCCACAAAAAAACCAGGCAGAAGCTAGGACTTGGACTTCCTGTGGACGATACCCAAAAATGACAAGAGGAAAGATATTTGAGTATGGGACTTACTGAAGGTTGGATAACATAATTTAAAAAACCAAATGTAACAGTACCCACTGATTGGTAGACAAAAAAATTCTTTTGAGGAAATATAGACAGTACAGACCCAATGTAACCAGCATCAGGTATGTAATTTTGGAGGGGTAGAGTGAGGTGTTGAACATTTTTACTTTGTTTAAACAGCAGTATCTTTATTTTAAAACAAAGAGAAGAAAAATCTTCCCAGAAGACAATTGAATTTGATGAAGAGGTGGTTGAAAATTACTAACACACACCTGCTTTTTTTACTTTGCAAAGTGGCAAATATCAAACCAGCTCTTAGCAGCAATAAAGATATTCACAAATCTTTACTTGTTGAAACATTAATTTTCTTAGATTCTTCTGTTCTCTTAGATAACATGTCCCAAACATATTCCACACTTGCATCACAGACCTATCAGTCTGGATAAAATTTGTGGAGCTGGAACATCATAATTGCTCTGAGTAACTGGAGCATGGAATACAGATCAGCTTGAGTCAGAAAACTCTTTGTGCCTCCCCCACTTTGGTGGATCCCTGAGCCTGCAAGTGTGCAGGCTGATGTCATATGCCGAGCAACAGTCCCCGGGAGAGGAGCTTGACTGGGAAGTTTAGCCCTAGGAAATTAAAAGCTGCAGTTGAGGGGTTGCTGAGCTAAGCTGTGTCACGACACTGTCAGAATGCGGTGCCTGTGTGCAGTCCTCAGACCCCTCAGCAGTGATAGCTCGTGCTCCATCTATTACAAACAGAGACCTCCTTCAGAAGTGTAAGTTGTGATTTTAAATGTATGCATTTTTAGTTCCTGGATCTGCTTTCCTTAAGGTTCAATGGCCTTTTTTTCTTTTTCCTTTCTGTTACTTGTAGGCACATCTGAACTTTGTTTACTTCCCTCTTCCATTTTGATTTGCAGCTTTTGAGGCAGCTGTACTGAGAAAGATTTGAATATATTAATAAGGCTTAAAGACACTTTTCATCATGACCTTTAAAATATCTCAAGCTGTGAACTAACTCTACTGTGGAGTGGGGAGAACTCTTCAGCATGAGATTTCAGAATAAACGAAGCACAGCATTTTGTATGCTTCTCTGCATTTTATTGTGTAAAGTGACGCAAGTAGTGAATTAAAAGTGTCATCTGCCTCTTTCTGAAAAGCTACTTGCTTAGGCAGTTGTGACTGAGTTGATGAGTTTACTGTTCAAAAGATTTTCCTGTTCAGCTAAATGATAGCTTTTTAATGAAAACATACTCTTAGCTGTGGGCTGGAGTTTCATTTAGCATGTACTGCCTAGGAGACTATGGTACTTGCAGGCATCAATTGAAATTGTGACATGAAAGAGCCATTGTCTTTGGCAAAGCAGCTGACACAGACTGTTTTTATGCTGCAATTAATTAAAAAACGGTTGTGAACTGTTGTCATGTTCAGCAGTATTTTAACCCACTCATATTTTTGAAAGTAAACCCTTCCATTATTTCCTGTACTGTATTTGTCAATTGTGACTAAATGAAAAACACTCACTTTAAGCTTTGAGCTAAAGTAACATCCACATCTTGATGGATATTTAATGTGCACAAAGCTGTAGAGGTGCCACGTTGGTATAGCATGAGTAGAATGCTAAGGGGGTCTGCATGATGGAACTTTCCAGACAAAATTTGGGGTATTTTTGTATTAAAGGGATGTGTGCCTCTGTTCAGACTAGGACTTGAACAAGTTGGCATGTCAAAACTTGTCAGAGATAAGCGCAGAAGTGTATGAAAGAAAACATTGTCCTCTTGGGAATGTTGGGAGGAAAGCTACGTAATTCAGTTTTAATTACACCTATTAATACTGCTCCCTGGAAAAGGCTTCCTGATGATGCCATTGCTAAGCCTGTTTTTCAGGACTTTGTGTACGTTTCAAGTGAGCTGAGGTTTAAACTTGCTCCATAGGTTCCTATATTGTGATGAAGTAAAAAAGGTGATGATCAACACCAAGTGCCACTTGAGCCGAGAATGCCTTAACTACAGTGTGTGTTTAGTTAAAAGGATTGCAGAGAAGCCGGTGAAAACAAGATAATACCAGGTTTTTATTTCAGGTTTCCAAGAAGTTGATTTTAATTCAAGCTATAGTGAATGTTTTCCTGTTTTTTGTCCATCTATTTCATAATGCTGAAGTTGAAGAAATGGAACAACGATGATAAAAATAAGAAATGTGAATATGGGTGAAATGGTAACCAAAGTTCCTCCTACTGTAGAAGCATTAAAATTAAAGAAAACAGGGAGGGGAAATGCAAGCATTGTCTGAGTGGACAGCACAGCAAATACTATTTATATAATGCATTTATATGCACCCAACAATATGGAGATGGCTGACGTAATTAGGAATGGGTTTTTTTGCCCCTTAGCAGTCTAAGGGCAAAAAGGGGCACTGTTCAGAACAGTGTTAAATTGAGTGGCCTGTGGTATTTGAGATTGGCACATCCTGTGGAAAATGCAGCTATGTTGGTGTGGAAGATAATCTGTGCAATACACTTATGGATTGTGCTGCCTGAAATGGGAAAGAGTAATAAATGGTGTAAAAGGGCAGAGTTGGTAGATTTAGGCAGCAGGGGCTGTGTCTGACTGAAGCAAACAAAATGCAAAGAGTTTAAACAGCTATTTCTTCTTGGTTTGTGTAAAAAATGACTTTAAGAAGATGATGAAGTATCAAGTACTGTGTGTAACCTGACTTTATGGTGCTGAAATGGATGGGGGTGATGACAGGTGGAATTAATGGATAAAACAAAAAAGCAGTCACTTGCATGTGATCAGTGTCATATACATGGGGAATTGAAATTTAAAACCAGTGAGTGCCTTCTGGCAGAAGGGCTTTCACAGGTGAACTTTGGTAAAGCTCCCTGTGTAAATAGGGTGTCATACCTTTATTACTTACTGGAAACAGTTTCTTCCCTTTTGACTGAGTCAGGAGGAGAGGAAGTGCCACTACACCGTAGCCATGCAGTCTGATGTTTCAGTGAATTACTCTGAATGCTTGACCTCGAAGTAGCTGGTAAACCCAAGACATAGTTACAAGTCAAAATCTTTATTCTTGTTTAGGGTGCCAGTGCAGACAGCTGTCAAGTTCTGAAGTGGTGTGATTTTTATGCTAAGCAAGGGCTGTGACTAAGAAAGCATTAGGCTAAGTAGGTCTTCAGCCTCCAGGTATTCAGAACTGGCCAGCTTTACTTAATTTTAAATTTAAGCTCAAAAAGTACTCGAATTTATCTGTGTTGCATTATTATAATTCTTTATGCAAGGTATTCTAGGAGGCTTTTCAATGTATTTTAATTTTGGCTAAAACCTGTTTATGTCAAACTGATTTAGAAGGCCTGGAGTTGCTGATATATCCTGCTTAAGAGAGATGCAAGGTCTTTCCCAAGTGTGCCCAGCCCTTCTCTTTGCATCAGTAAAATGCACAGCAGGTGTTGAAAAATCCCTTCACCCTCTGTCTCCACTCTGTAGTTAAGTGAAGCTGAAACAGCTCAAATATGTGCACTGAGGAGTGCCTGGGCCTTGTTAGAATTGGGACAGAAAGCTCTTGAAAGAGGTGATGTAAAATGATGATGGGCCTGACAATTCAGAAACAGTGCTGGATATACGTAAGCCAGGTAGTGTAAGTAAATTCCAATTAACTAATGTGAAGACAAGTAAACTTGAAATAAAATGTATGGAAAAGTACCTTCTTTTCTGTGAACTGGAGGAAACTTTGGTGTCTGGGAGGAGGGATGGTGGGTAAAGCACTTAAGTTGGGATGGGAAGGTTGCAGTTCATAGAACTGTCAACTCATTTAGGTTGAAAAAGACTTTTAAGATAGAATCCAGCTGTTAACCCAATACTACTGTTATAAATGAAATGTCAATTATATCGAATTAATAATTTGCACGAGCCAAATTATTAATATAAAAACAAACAAGATTTATTTTTAATCAAATTGACAATCTTAATAAGCCATTATAAAGGAAAACAGGGCCAAGCCTAGGTTCTTGACTCTGGGTGACACATACACAGCTCTGACCACCAGCAGTTCAGAGAGGTAGGCGCACACCTTCGAGGTTTTTGAGTCCAGTTTTTATACTGTTTTTCTTGCTCCTGGATAGGAAATCTTTTGTCCTTTTCACTTCTGATGGTCCTCTGGTCCAGTGCTCAGGGGTCCATTTAGATGTTGATTTGTCCAAGGATTCTCTTTGTACTTTGGTGATGTTTTCCAGTAACCCATCTTAGCGTTTCTGGTAAGGGACCTGTTCAGATGATGATTCTTCGAGAAATCCTTGTATGATTGAAATGAAGAGTCTTAAGCAATAGGTCCACTCATCAGCAGTGTCCAAGGAGTAACAGATCCTATCTCTTATTCCTTTCAGATGGAAAAAGATTTCCTAGCTGGGTAGGATGAACTCATAGTAGGTTGATGGGTCTGAGGTCATTTCTTCTGGGCTTGCCTTCACTTCTTATGTTAATTTGTACCTTCCTTGAGCAAGATATCAGGAAACTTGCCAAGGTGTACTTTGAACATAACATATTTGAACATATATACAAATTACAACTTGCTATATTTCACATTCCATATTTCACATTAATAACTTATTCTGCTCATACAATTTTGATTCCTTATGAATTTTGACTTATGTATAACACTGCTAAGGCCACCACTAAACCAAGTTCCTAAGCACCATGTTTGTGTTCTTGTTCTGTTGTCTTCATCTATTTGGACAAATGACATTAATAACAAGTGTCACTTGTTCTGAAATGGGAAGGAGTGTGTGTCTTGAATGCAATAAATGTTACATTTTTAATAAACAACATTCTGTATTTCTTTTATTTAGATTTTTGCCTTTAGAATTCTGTGTTTTTTGGCAACTTGTATTTTATGAAGCCTGGCAATCAGCCCAGATGCTGCCATATCTTCCATTCCCAATGTAGAGGGCTCATTTTGTTCTTGGTAATTTAAACTCTTGAAAAGCTAGTCCTCCTCCACCATAGTCCTCTAAAATCTCTACTTTATAAGCAGAAGATGTAGCTATTTTGTTTCCTTGATAGCAAAGGGAGCTGAAATTCTCACATCTGGTGCTTTAACTGACTTGCTGTAAAAAGTTGAGGGGTTGGGCCAGTTCTGAATTATTCAAATACCAAAAAATATCTGGAGAGGGGAAGTAGCAATTCATGATACATGGAGAGAATGGAATTCTTACAGGGGCTTTACTGTCAAAAGAAGTGTGTTGTACAAGTCCACACTTAGTGAAACCCTAACTCATTAGAGAACAGATTGTATGGTGATTATTTCATTTGTATGGATGTTGGTATTTTTTTTGCAGTGACACCTTGGGTGTGAGATGAGGTCATTAAATATGTAAGTGTGGGAGAGAAAAAACTAAAATGTTCTCCTCATTCTGTCTTTCACCATAAAAATACCTATTTTTTTATTATATATGAAGCAGTTGACTCTTGCTTGTGTATTACTTGTGTAAACCACCTCAAAAGTCGTATGTAATTTTGTTAGAATAAAGAGCAATTACAGAATAAACACAGAATAAATTTATTCTGTAATTGTTGCTTGAATGATGGAGCATTTAGGAATTGTCTTTGAGCACTGGTTGTCTAGAACAGTGGATTTGATCCCATGTATGTTTTTCCCTGGATGGACCCCAAATCTGCAAATGGCTTTGTTCCTGTACTTTATTTAATGCACAAACTTGGTTGCAGCACTTAGTTTGTACTTGAATTAATTTTTATTAGGCATCCTATTTTATTGGCATCTTCATTGCAGGTGTAAGACTGAATCATGAATCCAGTGTTATTTACTTGTGTTGATAATTTAATCTTAATTTGCTTAAATATCTTGTGTACACAGTGAGGAACTCGGAGAATTCATGGAGATGAAGGGTGCCAACAGCCCTGGGATCCTTGTGCTGACCACGGGCCTCAGCAAACCTTTTATGCGTCTGGATAAATACCCCACGTTACTCAAAGAGCTTGAAAGGCACATGGAGGTATATCTTATCAGCATTTATGTTCCAGCTTAATGATGATTTGACAACAATTATTTTAAAGGTACATGTCAAACATGATGGGACCCAAAATTACATTTGTTTGCTCTTCTGTCAGCCTTCTAAACTACAGGCTGCAGTAGTTTATGTAAAAGTCAGTGCTGTAAAACTTCCTGTAAAAGCTAAACATTTAAAATAAAACTATCCAGAGAAGCTAATCATCATTCCTAGAGTAGTCTTACTGGAGTCTCTAGCTGACTTGACATTGAATGTTTCTCCTGCACACTACTTCAAGCCACTTTATCTTGTTGAGGGAGTGCTGCTTGTTTCCTCAGCATGTCGAACACATTGGCAAAATAGTCCCTCTGACTTCTTGTGAATGCTGGCCAAAAGTGATGTTTACAGGATGAGAAGGTGTTTGAGGACCTACTGTTTTCACCTTTTGCATTTTATAGGTTAGATGTTTGGAGTGTGAAAAAAAGAGAAAAATAGAAAGCATGAGGGTCTTGTTACACAGCTTGGTTTGTCAGCCAGTGACAGCAGAACATGCAAGTTAGCCTGTAGGGAATCACCTTTGTGACAAAGCTAACCTGCCAAACAAAACTCTGTAAATACTTTCCTCTTAAGATTTCAAAATCTTTTACGGACTAGGTCTTGTAAAACTTCAGTGGCTCTAGTTTAAGTATAGCTAGGAATGTGCTAAATAGCTGCAGTTTTACTAGAAGCCAGACTCAACAGTGATAGATATAAGAAGGCCATGAAGAGACCAGATCAGTCTACAACTTCAATTTTACAAAATTGTTTATTTGTTTTTAGTTAAGCCTCTAACATTTTTTAGAATTAGTTTTGCTAGAACTGAACTTCTAATGTATGTATTCTCCATTGTTTTTAGGATTATCATCCAGACCGTCCAGATATTCAAAAATCCATGACTGCCTTCAAAAATCTTTCTGTAAGAGTGATAAAAGAATAGATGATATATTTTAAGTAGAATGTTTTCTAATTTCATCTCCCTCTATTGCTTAAAAAAGTGAAGCTTTTTCGTAAATGTGTAGTAAATTTTTAGAAGCATGGAAATCAATGCTGTATGTCGGCAAAGCTAAGGATGGTAATTTGCTGGGGAGTTATAGCAAATAGACTGCTGGTGTAAGCATTGTGCAAAGTATTCTGCATCTCTTTGTCTGCCCTCTCATCATACTTCATCTCCCTTTTACTAATGCTAGCAGGCCTAGTGTCCTGAAGAAGAGCTTGTTTACAGCAAATGAGTCCATTTGTATTCTGACTTTTTTTTTCTAAGTGCATTTCTTCTAGGGGGAATGGTGTTGGATTTGAGAGAGAGAGGTTGAAGAG
Organism: Lanius collurio; assembly: GCA_020086605.1. Lineage (NCBI taxonomy): Eukaryota > Metazoa > Chordata > Aves > Passeriformes > Laniidae > Lanius > Lanius collurio. Next base: position 18,439,947 of record JACBWW010000007.1, on the reverse strand, counting down.
GAAAGTGCTAGTGAAGTTCAGAAGATGCAAAACTTCTAGTAATAATTGGAACAGAAAGCTTAATTTGAACAGATAAGCTGTCTGCTACTTGTCTTTACAAAAAATGAAAAATTATGCCTCAGCTGCAACAATCATATAATTAATGCAGTCTCAGTGGCAATAAACTTATCGTGTTGTGCTTTGTGTTAGGAATGTGTGCTGGTGATAACCTGGCACTTTTTATTTTTTAAATCAGAAATTTAGTGTTACCTGTGTTCAGAAGAGGTTTGTGGTTTACATCCTGTTGGGTACTATACAAACCACAGCAGGTTGGAGTTACTTAATAAAAGCAGGAACACCAGGTTATACACATTTATGGTTTGCACAGGTGGCACATCTTTTTTTACTGGAAGAAGATGCTTTGTTGTATAGATGTGTATTTCTGGCAGCTATGTTACTCTTTTCTGCTGAACATGTCCATATTTGGTTAGTCATACCAAAATTTAAAATATAAAGGAAGGAGTAAGTTCAGTTAACAGCGTTATGACTGAATAGTAATTGAAGTCAGTGTATTGAAAAGTCATAATACTTATAGTTTATAAAAAATATTGGTAATAGTAATCTAAATGAAAATGCTTCACATAAGGTGCTGTCTTTTGCATATTTCAAGCATAGCAGTAAATACAACTGTAGTAGTATTTTCACCCATAACCCATTCCAAATTGGTGGAGTTTACAGAGGTGATGTGTTTCCCTATGTGTGTTAGGCACAATGTCAAGAAGTACGGAAACGGAAAGAACTTGAACTGCAGATACTGACAGAAGCTATTCGTTGTTGGGAGGGAGAGGATATCAAAACACTTGGCAATGTGATTTACATGTCCCAAGTCATGATTCAGTGTGCTGGAAGTGAGGTAATGTCCTTCTCATCTTTACTGTCACTCTTTCAACAATTTTGAATGAAATTCATTATTATCATTATGCGACAGAAATAAGGAGAGTGCTTCAGAGATGGTAATCTAAGTTAAAATCTTTCTCTGTTAATTTAAGGCATTTTTTACAAAACCTGAAATAACGTTCCTTGAAGATGGATGGTCTCATTTGTAAAATTTACTGAAAAGTGACTGGATACAGCAGTTAGAAATATTGTAAGACGATTTTTGCAGGACCATTTTCAAAATGCATAATTAAGCAATATTTTCCATGTGTTGTTAAATTACAGGATCATTTTGCATAGCAGTTATCACAGTGTGTTTTAAATAGCAAAAGATTTAAAGTTTTATATTGTCAGGTGTCTGAGACAAACTTTTTTTTGCTGTTTTGGGCACCTTGTTCAAGTAGTAAATTTTGAAATACAAGCTTGAGAACCAAATGATCTTTGAGAACTAGAATAAGAAGATACATTAGAGAGTTGAAAGTCATAAAGTCGGGTGATTTTTTTTTAAACCAAAGAAGCAAATAAAACATAAAGAAAAGCTTGTCTTACTAGAAATAATATTAAAATAATCTTAAAAGCAAGTGCTAACAGAGAGGCAGTGTTATACAGGTTACTGACATGTTTTTGTGGCTTCTTGTTCTCCTGAAAAATCAACGAGGCTTTGAACCTGATGAAGGCTTTTGAATTGCAACCTCATTCAGTCCATTTCCTCCCTTAGAACAAAGAGGTCCATAAATGTGAAGAAAAAAAAAATTATGGAACTGAATATTTAAAACTTAGTTACTTCATATTTTTCTCTCAGATATTTTGCTAGGTGTTAAAGTAAATAAATAAGATTCAGTAGAGCTGATAGTGCACATTCTGCAGTCATGTCTCTTTTTGAAGCCTTCAAAACAAACCAAATCACCATCCCCCACTCTCATCATGAGGTAAAATGTCAAATGTAATGGACTTCTAGAAGTTTCTGTGTAATATTACAGCTTTTTGGTGAGATACAGAAGAGCTTCATTTGCGCAACAGCAACTGGCTTTGGTTTTGTCTTTCTAAAAATGATATAGACATTTGCAGATGTTTACTTAAAAACATTAAAACGTGCTAAGGACTTGTAATTTTGCAAAGATACTTGAAATTAAGATGGTGGCTTTGTCAATTGATATACTTATTTTGTTATTAAAATACTACTCTATACTGCTTCTCCCTTTTATCTATAGCAGTAGATTCAGAGTAAAATTATTCCTCCTTCCGTAGAAATACCCCAAAACAAAACCACAGTGGGTAGTTTCGCACACAAAACCAGCAAATTAAAACCAGAACAATGTAATGAGTGCTTTTGTTGTGACTATAGTAATTATTGCTTTCCTTTTTCTACTTTAGGGCATAATCCAGTATTTAAAAATCTGATCTCTCCAATTTGAGAGACCACAGTCTTGATATGACTGTAACAGTATCCATCTAAATTATATGAAGAAATAGATCCAGTGTGTAATTTTGGTTTTACTGATTTTGGCCAAATGATTGTTATCATATTAAACAAGGTCAGCATTTCACTCAGACTGTACAATTCCTGCTTTGAAATACTAGGCTGCACTCACCAGGAAGAAGTATAGGCATGTGTTCGTAGCACTTTTCAAATAGAAAATAAATAATTCTGTCATCTTCTTTCCTTTTTTTTTTCTTTTTTTATTTTTCTATACTCAATGGAGAGGTAGTTTTGCAATGAGCAAATATTTGTGGAGTAACCATACCCTTATAATGCTGATAGCTTTTAATAATATAAAATAGAAAAATGGGAGAGGGGACGTGTGATGGTGTATTTACTTTTTCATTTTCTTCTTTTAACAAGGAAAAGAATGAAAGGTATCTTCTTCTCTTCCCTAACATTTTGCTAATGTTGTCTGCCAGCCCAAGAATGAGTGGGTTTATCTATCAGGTAAGGTAATACATTTACATATGTGTAAAAACGTGCTGGGGTTTTTGTTCTTTCTGAATGATATTTCATAGGAAACTTGGAAGGATTATTAAATTTTTGCATTTATAAAGATCAAAGGTAATATCTGCAATAAGAAGTGGTCATCTGTCTTACAAAATTCTGGCTTAGAAGCCCAGGGCTTGATTTTCATTGTAGTTGTGACTATCACCGAGGAGACTTTTTTTTTGTACCTTATTAGTAGCAGATGATGAGAGGAAGTATTGGTAGCTTTTTAGAAAAGGAAACCAGTGCTGCTGCATAGGTTTGTAAGTGCTCTATGACTATTTCTTGAGTGTTCACAAAATTGCACAGCCCCTTTAGGCTTTCATTAATGTGGATTAGGCTGTTACCATCAGTTTTAGATGCATCCACATTATTACTTTTATCTTTGAATCAGTGGCACACTTTTTAAATTCATCTTTTAGTTTTTTCTGTTTAATAGTCACTGAGTCACAGAGTAGAATTTATTTTGGGGCTTGCAGACTAGATTCCCTCTGGATGAAGCTGAAGTGGAAGGCATGCTCCAAAAGTATGCTTGACCTGCTCTGAGTGTAGGAAAAGATCAAGTCTTGGGCTCCCAGTGTAACCCCACCTGAAATGCACACAGTGTGGCCCTAGGGACCTTAGCACCAGGTTCTTCGCGTCACAAATCTCTGCTCATAGCCGGTGGACACTGCCTTTGAGCTCTTTCCCAAGTTTCCTATCTGAATACTTGTGGCTTTTGCCCCACAGGCCTCTTCCAGAGGTGGAACAACTGCTGTAGTGCAGGAGTGCCATTTGTCTTGGCTCCATTTTAGCTCTAGGCTCTGTTTCACAGAAGCACTTGCACCTTGGGTATGAAATTAAACAGTTTGTCAAGCTTTATTTTGTCTCTCCTATTGTGTATCTCTTGCATTTCTTCCTACCTCCCTCCTTATCCCCTAGATGCACAGCATTGTTCAATATCTAATTAAATAAGCCATTTTCTGTGGTTTGTCTTCAGCTTCTACTCAGAATGGCCACAGCCCCTTCTTAGTGTTCACTATCCAACCCTCTCTTGGAAGCAAAACTCTTAATTTCCTTATTAACCTCATGTGTGATAGTACCATCACTGAGAACATCTCACATTTTAATAACTACATATTCACAGCAAGGTGAAATTATTTCATCAGTGTCTGTGTCTGAGACAGCTGCTCAGAGCCCATGTCCAGAGTTTGTAATGTGGACATCCTGGACATTTTTTCTGAGGTTCACATCTCAGAACTGGGATGGATAAGGGCAGAAGATGATGTGGTTTCTCCAGTCATTCTCAGAGAAATTAGGCCACTGGAGGCATCATCCAGTGTAACACCTTCCTTGAATTTCTGAATAGCCCAGTTGTTGTCAGGCTTCAGATTTTCTGTTTGATATCTACCCCGTGAGCTAACGGGAAGAACTTTTAGCAGTGGTAACAACTGAAGTCACAAGCAACAGGGACCATAATTCTTAGGAGGGCTGCACAATTATTTGTGAAAAGAAGGGGAATATAACTGATTCACAATTTCAGTTCAGTTTTCTCTGTTTTGCTGACTGTACTTTTTCTTGCCATGTGGTTCAGGTGATCTCTGTCACCAGTCTTGCCTAGTGTACCCCCATATTCCCTTCCTACCCATGTCAGCAGTTCTTGCTCATCTCTGTTGTTGTGGTTGTATGCTGTGTTATTCATGAAACAGCAAACATGGAAAAAAGGGAAAAGAGCAAATTTTAGCTGCATTGTGTTGTGCACATGGTCACCATGTTTCCTTCAGTGGGGAAGCTGCCAGAAGAAAACCCGTCCTTTCTCTCTGGTATTTGGGCCTGAGCATGCTCTGTGCCTACAGAATACCAAGTGATTTTTAGTTTTCAAGCTTCTAAGAAACCTTTGTCCATTCTGCTGTCATTAGGAAAGAGGAAAACATAAAGTTGGTTTTTATTCTTTTTGCTCCTTTGGAGCCAAAATTCCACAGTACATTTGCTGAATAGTGTTTCTGTGCAGGAGAATACTGGATCTGTCTTAAATGAAACTTCAATAAAAGTTCTTTTTGGTAAAGCCTTTTGTCCAAAAATATTCAATTTTATTTATTCTTCTGTGTTTCTAAAGGGTCAAAAAGTTATCCTAAACTGACTTTTTTTTCCTGTTTGACTGACTTTAAAAAGTGATCTTCTGCAAAATTAGTGTGTTCTTCTGAAGAAACTTTGCAAATTTGAAGGTGTTCACAGCTTTTTATTTTTCCCCTCAAAATATTTCCATGAGCGAGTTTAGTAGTGGTGTTATTAGAGAAATAAATCTTCAGTAAATAATGGATGCATTTATTTAGTGAAATACTCCTTTATAAATTTACTTGTTCTATAGACCTTATTCTGGGAGGTAATCAAACAGTTTGCAAACAAATGTGCTTAAAGAAGAGTCACAATTACCTCCAGTCAGGTAATATGGATGACCCTGAAGGTCTCAGTTTCAAGAACTTGAGAGTGAGCAATGATCACTATTACATTTATATGGCTTTTGTAGCCTGAGTAGGTATCAGCTAGACTTATTGATGTCACAGACGTCATTTGCAGAAGTTGGACATACGAAAATCTCCTATTGTGAAGTGTCTGTATGGATTTTTAAATGTTTTTAAACTCATTGGGAGGTATGTGTCAATTTTCTGTGAGTCTTTTTTTGAGAGCTTCAAGTTAGTATTTTCTTTAGTTGGTAAGGTTTTTAAGTGTTTTGTATTTAATGTCAATGTTACTTTTTTTTTAAGGGAAAACTGCCCATGACGGGAATGACTATTACAAAGCTAGAAGACAGTGAAAACCATAAAAATGCATTTGAAATATCAGGTATTACCCATTAGTATTTTTATTTACTAGTTGTTCCAGGATATAGGGTTTCAAACATCAAATGCTTGCCCTGGACAGAGGAAAAAATTTTTTTGTTGTGAGGGTGACCAAGCACTGGCGCAGGGTGCCTGGGGAGGTCACTGTCCTTGGAGAGGCTGGAAAGATATCTGGCCATGACCCCAGGCTCTGGATGTCTGTGCTTGAGCAGTGGGGAATGGGACTTGCAGAAGTCCCTTACAGGCTCAGCCATCCCGTGATTATACAAACTTTGTCACACAACTACCCACAGCCTCACTTGAAGGCTGCTTTTTACTGCTTCCCTTAAGCAGTTAAGGAGCTCTTTGTGTGGGATTCATCCTGTAATTTCTTGATCTTAATGAATGGAGGCAGTAGCTTTGGAGAAGGTCTTTTATAATGGAACAGTTCAAAGTATGCTATTTACTGAAAGAATAAGTATTCAAGAGGCTCTGGAAGAGTTTTCCTCTAGAAATTGTCTCCCTGTTTCCTGAGAGACCTTTAGCATCTCTGATGTTAATGATTGTTGCCATTATGCTTATATTGGGTCATTTCTATCTGTTTAGTCTTTCATTTCATCATGTATGTCATTAGGTAATTTAAAGGACAGTGCAGCATCCCCGTGGTGGAGATTTGTACCTTCATTAATTTCCTGGATCAGTTCTACCTCCAAGCAGGTTGCATTTAAATAAAGCAATTTTCACTGTCTCAAATATGATATCAAAGCCATGAGGCACAGGGGAAAAATTAATGTTAAGGAAAAAAAAAAAAGGGGTTTTGGGACAATACCTATGAAGCTGACCTCAAGGGGGATGTGATGGGTTAAATGGTGTTAAGTGCGGAAATGAAAGTTGTCTTCAGTTGAGATTACATTCCCAAGTGACTTTTGCCTTCGCTTTAATTTTATGCCTTCTTCTGAGAGAAGGTTGGTGAAGTCTTTTCCTGTGTTGTAGTGTACAGACTCAAGGATGACATTTTAGCTATCTTCCCCAGTAAAGCTAGTTATCTGGCTTTACTGGGGAAGATGGAGAAGCATAAGGCTGCTAGATGAGCCTGTCTCCTACTCTTGTCATTTAAGGTTGTGCTTAATTACTAGCGCTGGGAAGAAAAAAAGTAGAACTCCTATGCTTGGCTATGAATAAATACATGGAGGCGACGTGTTACAACCTGGAAAAGTGGGATGTTGTACTTAAAATACGTTTTAAATTTTTGCTTAGTACTGAGAACACATAATTTTAGGAAATGAGTGTCTTTTTTAATCATGTCAGATTGACTAAGTTGTTCTTTTTTTATTTCCTATGTCTTTCTGATATCTATCACCTAGGAAATATGATTGAAAGGATACTAGTATCTTGTAACAACCAACAAGATTTGCATGAATGGGTGGATCACCTGCAGAAGCAAACCAAAGTCACAACTGTTGGGAATCCCACCATTAAACCTCACTCTGTGCCATCTCACACGGTAAGAAAGAGCTTCTGGACTGAATGAGCAGAATTAGCTTATCTGGCAAGTATAACACCACAGAAAGCCTTATTTTTTTTAGCCATTAGTAACAAGAATTGAATGTTGTCAGTGTAGTTTAATAGGTAAAAAGGTCGTTCTGTTTTTAATTGTGTGAACAAAGAATAAAATACTTTAAAACTCAGTGTAATGGTTTAATAGGGTAAAAGAAAGTTCATTATCATTACTTTTTCTATTTTGGCCAAGTGCATACATCACCATCTTTTGAGTATACTTAGAACATTAGGTTGTAATTGGTGATGTACTTGACAGACTGTGGAGAAACAGTAGTTTCTTTTGGGTTCTGCATTTGAATTGCTGGATATGAATGGATCTAAATTTAGCTCCATCCTTAGTGGTGAGAGAAATGGGAGCAGGGCTTCTCATAGCTGTTCTTTGTTTAGTTTCTGCTCTGTTGGTGGTAGACAATAAAAAAAATTTAAGCCTCTTTTTTCCAAAAAATAATTTTGTGTAAAATTTTTCAAAGGACAGCTATAATAAACAGAAGTGCTATATAGCAAGTGGGATTATTTCACCAGTCCTTGATGACATTGTCTCCATTATGATAATATGCTTTCTTTGCTTTCCTGTCATGTTTGACAGCTTCCTTCCCACCCAGTGACTCCCTCCAGCAAGCATTCAGACAGCAAGCCAATACCACTGACTCCTGCCTACCACACTCTCCCTCATCCATCACATCATGGGACTCCACACACCACAATAAACTGGGGACCGCTGGAACCTCCAAAAACACCCAAGCCTTGGAGTCTGAGCTGCCTGCGGCCCGCACCTCCACTACGGCCTTCAGCAGCTCTTTGCTATAAAGAGGTGAGTTGCAGCAGCCAGGAGAAAGGACAGCGTGGCAGGCCTTTGATAGGAAGTTTTAAATTTTGTTGTGGTGGCTGTGTGTATGTGACTTTCCTTTAGTTTTGGAAATCTCCTAAACAACAGGGGAAAAGTGAGAGTTGATCTGCAGCGCAAGATTTGTACCTAGACTTAGTTGCTTACAAGAGGTTCTTCTGTTTGGCTGTACTATATGCTAATATTGGAATTTAACTTAAAATCCTTTCAGGCTTTCATGTGTAGGCCACTGAATTCACCAATGTATTAAAATTCCAATCATCTTTACAGTGTTTAGCATACGATAACATTTGTATCTTGATCGTCTTTGGTAGGTCCTGCTCAGTCACCTTTGTACTGTCTTGTTCTGTATTTTCACAGATGATGTGCCCTTTCCTTAAGGTAAAGGGTAGACCAGCATTTTCCTTTTGTTTCTGAAACTTAGTGTTGTTCCTGTAAATTATCATGACCACATTTTGAGCAGAAGTGTTGCTGGGTTTGTTGTTTGTTTGTTTGAGGTTTTAATTTGTTTGTGGTTTTAGTTTTTTTTTTTTCCTGTAGAGTTCTGTAAAAATAGACCTAAACTTTTACAAATTTTGGCTTTAAAGAGTATACTACCTGCCAAGCTTCCTTGTTAGGTCCTTTTTTTACCTGCTTCCCAGTAGACAAGTGAAATGGGTTGTCTCTTCAACCATTCAGGAAAAAGACCTGTGTTAATATATGTTAATATACTCCCGCCTCTTCCCTTCTCTCTAGCTCCCAAACCGGCTGAATGCCTTTGCACCAGGTTTTCTGGTGTATATTTCTGTTCATAGAACAGATAAAATACTTGACTTTGTGTGTAGCTGGAGGAAAAGTAGAATGGAAATCAGCCAATTCAGGCAAATTGAACATGGCAAAAAATATTAGTCAACTGTAATTTGGTGCTGTTAAAAGGTTTTTAGTTAGTAATTCCTGTGTGCATCTTAGAAGTTAAATTTTTGAAATAATGTGGAGAAGCTCTACTCTTTTTATTTTTCCTATACAGGACCTCAGTAAAAGCCCTAAAACCATGAAAAAGCTGCTTCCCAAGCGCAAGCCAGAAAGGAAGCCATCAGATGAAGAGTTTGCACTGAGAAAAAGTAAGAGAGACTTGAACAAGTATCTGCACAATAAAAAGGCTGAAATTAACATCACTTTAAATTCTGTGAGAGTTAGATGTACAGTGTAAGCAAGTCATCTGGTTTCCTCTCTCATGTCAGGGGAGAGGGGTAGGTATCTCCAGAGGCTGGTTTGTTGTATTCATCTTAGATGCTTGTTACAATGGCATTAGTTGCTTTGTAGAGCTTTACTGATTGCTGCTGTGGATGTCTGCTTGTGAAGTGCTATTTCTGTTTATTACAGGGGGAAGGGAGGTTAGCTAGAGAGCCAAGTAAAGTTCAGTAAGGTAAACCTGTATTTTAGTACTGTAAACAACAACGTGAAGATACTGTCCCACTCTTGCAGAATGCTTTGTATCTATGTTTTTAGATTGGTCTTGGTAGGGGCTTCTGTTGTCCTGGTGTTGGAAAGCTGGTTATTGCTGCTGATTTGAAGACAAGTTACTTCCACAATCACTCCTTCTAGGATCCAACAGTCTTCTCTTATTTCCTATAAATAAAGTAATTTGCTCCTGTCTGTATCTAAACTGCAGGTATTTAGGCTGCCTGAAGTCTGAAGAAAAACCAAATCTGAGAGAGACTGATTAATGTACAGAAAGGGGGAGGTCAAAATCTGGATGTTGGGATAAGTTGAAGTGGAGGGAGCATTAATGTTATCAAGCAAACACAGTATTCACTTAGTTGTCAGCGTCGCTGTAATTCTTCCTTAGAAATTTGTGTGAATGCATAATCTGGTTACTTGTATCAGTAAAAGACAGGATGGGGTTTTTTGTAAGATTTTTGCTGTAGCTTTTGTTTCTCTGTCTATCCTTTGCCCATGGGCTTTTTAAGATAGAGTCTGTGCTATGAGTGTTCAGTGCATGAAGTGTGTTTTTGCAGCAGCTGTATCTCACAGCTGTAGAGTTGGAGACAAAAATCTTTTCCTCAGGGTGCTCTTGGCTTGTCTAAGGTGTTAGTCCTGCTGAATGTTCTGTGAATGTCGTGTGGCAGAGGTTAAGGTAGTGAAAAGAATGATTCTCTGTCTGTGGATGTGCAGGTGGATGTTGTAGTTCAGGATGTTTTATCCTTACAAGAAGGTATCTACTTAGGAAGACAAAAATACTATAATACAGTATCATTTCAGATGTTGGAGAATGTATATTTGGTAGTTGTAATGATAGTGATAAAGCTGTCAACTTGCAGGTTTAGCAATTTTTAAAGAACACAGTGGGAAGAGTTTAGGGTTCTTACCTGGGGGAAAGAAGGGGTCTGGAGTTTGCAAACACATTCTTCTACTCCTTAGTAAATAACTTCCGATAAAAGCTATTTTTTATAGCTTTAAGTCAAAGAGTGTTACTTACAGAAATTCTTACAGGTTCTTGGTATTTATCTTCCCTAATCAATAATTAGAGGCTTCTGTTAGTGTTCTTTCAACTTCCTCAACTTTTTTTCTGAAGTTATTAAAGTTTCCCACTGAGGCTCTTTTATCAGACTTAAAGCATATTGATAGATAGGTCTGGGTTTTGTTACTTTGCTTCTCAGGAATACAGAGGGGCTGTGTTTTGAGAACTGCTGTGTCAAATTAGCATTTTAAAAGCCAAAACTGAGGTGTTCCACCTGAGTGCCCTCAAAATGCTGTTTCAGAAGTGTAGCATTTGTCCTGCTACTGTAATAATACAGTGCTGCATTCTAACTATGAAATCTAGTTATTTTTCCTGCTTTGAAAGAGGGATAACTTTTATTTTGGACTTCCTGCATCTCTTAAACTGTAAGAAAATTATATTCGGTAAAGATAATTTCTGCAACAGCCAGCTTGTCCTGACAAATGTTTGGAAAGTTGGCTTTGTTCTGGTGATAATAAATCACAAAATCCAACAGGATGCATTGGCATGCAGAGAATACAATTAGATTTTGATGTTGAAGGCTGCTTGGATTCGTGTAGCAGGAAATTTTCAAACCTAGTTATTTCACAGGGGGAAAGAGGAAAAATGCTTTTAAAATAACAGATTGTCTTGCCTTGCACAGAGACTTCTGGTTCCATCTAAACTAATGGTAGAGGTACCTCTGGATTTCTGGTTGGAATGTCACTCTGTTGCAAGTGAACAGTTTGACAGTATTTTTACTGAGCCACCCAAAGAAAAGATTTGCTGTGGAGCTTTACCTTTTGGAAAATGTTACCATGTTAAGCTTGAAAAGTTAAATTTTTTCAGTAGGGCTGTTTCTATGTTCAGTCTGAGTAGTTTAAAGCAGTCATTTTTCACAGATATATGTACATGATAGTGGCATCTTTCCTACTGCACGCTGGACTGAAAAAGTGCTAAAATTATGCTGCTGAGTCTGAGTTTTATTTTCAATTTTGTGCTGTTGAAAGGGGTAAATCTGATCTTTTTTGTATGTATATGCACACACACACACATTTACATGTACAAATGCCAAAACTTTTCAAGATGTTTTCTGTGAGTTCATATTCTGTCTCTTGATTTCTTTGATAAAATAATGAAACAGCATGCATATTGAATTGTATGTTTATATAATAACTTGAGTATATAGGGTTTTTTCATTAAAATGACTGCTGTAGAATGAGAGTCCTCACACTTCCAAACACATTCTGTGCAATGTCAGATGCTCAGAAAATTTTTTGAATGTGGATGGTTACTCTAAATTGATTTTTTTTTTCCTAAGCATTTCAAAATAGTATTTGTCTTATTAAACTGCTACTTTTGTTAATTGAAGTTTGATTTTTCAAATGGTTTGATTAAAAGGATTTTAAAGGGTTGATTAGGCTGAACTTTGGACTCAACTGAACTGTACTGATTTACAAAGGCTTTTCTATACTAAGAAACATGCCCATGTTTAACATTGTTTTTCCCATTAATTCTAGGTACCGCTGCTTTAGAAGAAGATGCTCAAATTCTTAAAGTCATTGAAGCATATTGCACAAGTGCCAAAACACGTCAAACACTAAATTCAAGTAAGTTAGAAAGTACTGAAATGGGTAGAAATGGCTAACTAAAACACAAATAAAACAGTTTGCAAAAGAGAGTGATGTATATTCTCAGGCCTTTGGAAATAGCAAGTTGGACCTGAAAATAATAATGACCTGGTTTTGGTTTAATATCAATGCCAGGTGTTTATGTATTGGGTGCCAAGGGCCATGCTTAGAGACTATTCTTTTTTCAGTATTTTGAAACAATCCAAAACAACAAAAACCCAAAAGTGACTACTTGTCATGGTTTAGCATTGTACTAAATCTTCACCAATCAATAAGAGGTGTCTGAACTGAATATAACAGCTAATTAGTATGCTTTTGGGTAAATTTCAAGAAGCTGGTAAGTAGGAGGAATGAAGAAGTCATCGAAATTTTGGAGGGCTGTATTTTTGTTGTGTTCTGTTCAACAAAGACTTTCTCTATGGAAAAGTAACCTAGACCATAAAAATGTCTTTTATTTTATTACCACTAGTTGTTTTTATTATTAATTACAAATTTTAACCCCATCTCATAATTTCAGGAGAAGTTGTTCTCAGATGTGTGTTGCTTAAAGCCATTTTTAGTTTCTCAGATCAATACCTAGCATATTGAAAACCTGTAACGTGCCTCTGGGGTCCTACTTCATTTAATCCAAATCAAGGTTGCCATGTGGAGTTCCTCTGTATTGTAAGTAAAACATTGCTCAAAGCAGGGGAGTCCACCAGCATGTGTTCCATTTACACAAGGAAGGAGAAAATGCTGTTGCGTTTGTTCCTTTTTGCACTGTTGAATACAGATTTAATTTGGAGATCCTTGGAACACAGTATAGTGATCTTGAAGTACTTGGCTGGTTTTGCTGGAAGACTGGACATCTTAACTTCTTGTCCACTAAAGCTATTTAAATTTTGCAATGCTAATCACTTTTACTGCTGTCTACAGTGCTCTGGGCCTGTTTTGCTTCCAAGCAAAAGCACTTCATGCTGACAGTTGAAGTCTTCAAATGCAATTGCAGATTTAGTTCTTGAATTTTTCTAATACATGTTCACTTGCTGTTGTCACCTTGAAAAACACGCAGCTTTGTGCTCCTGTGTAACTTACAATGGGAATATGGCAGTTTTATTATATTGTAAAATCTTTTCCAGTAACAGCAAAAACCTTAATTTTGATTTTTCTGTCTTAATGAACTGCAGATCTCCAAGATCATTAATTTAGCTACTACTGTATTTTTTTTACTAGTACTAATCTTTTTTATAGCCCTACAGTCATTACAGTAGTGTGTTTAATTGGCTAAAGGGAATGAATGAGTTCAAAGTTCTGAAGATATACTGTTGTTCCAAACAAAATCACATGAGATTATTGCTGTTTAAACACCTCAGCTGTGATCTGTTATTTCCAAGGATAACATGACAAGAAATGGTTGGGAAAACATTTGCACTTGCACAGTAGTGTGTGTATGTGCAGATATGAAATGGATATGATTTTTTTTGCTTGCCTATTTTTTATTTCTATGTATATTTAAGAAATATACATAGTGCTGTGGGTATCATTGCATACATCAGAAGTCAACAGCTTTTATTTGCTCTTAATTGCAGCAAGAAAATTTTTTTATTGATTCAGCACACAGATGCTTTGTTTGGAAAGCATAGTGTTGCCACCTAAGACTAAGTTCCAGAAGATCTGTTTGAGGACTGGAATTGGAAGTGGGGAAAAAACTGATAAAGCTGGAGTTGTTTCTGTTGGAGCAGTAGTCAGTGTAGAGTAATAGAATGAGAGAGTTGCCTGTCATCTGTGAAGTGTGCTGGTTTTTTATATATTCCATTCTTACCTCCCTGTTAATACTCTGCCTGTCCCTCACAGCACTCACTGGGCAATTCCCCTACCTGCACCTTAATCTGCTGCTTTTGGCAGTGTCAGTACAGCAGATCTATGGCACCAGTACAGACTGGTAAGGTGTGGCATTAGAGGTAGCAGAGCAGCTTTTTGTCAGTTATTTGGGTGGGAAAGAAGTGGGATTTAATTTGGGTAGATAGATGGAAAAAGAGCAGAGTCTGAGTTTCTCATGCTTCTTGAACACTGAGCTTATTTTGCATTTCTGCTTCAAATGAAGACTTAATCTTCTGCACTATCACAGGTATAGTGGCTCATAACATGGCCACTTACATGGCTTCAGTCCTTGGATATTGCCGGGCCTTGAAAAATTAAAAAACTGTCCTTACTATGTTTGACCAACTACCCTAGAGATCTAAAAGTATTTAACTGGGAGGATGGACTCAGATGTGTAGGAAGAGGTGTGTGAGGGGCCAGAATGGGCAGGCTGTGTCACTGTTAGCCTCTTGGCCCTGTTTTTCTGTGAGTTAATTTACCGCATGGTTTAAAGGGGTATGGGCACAGAAAAAAATGTACTTTGACAGTCTCCTTCAATGAGTGCAAGATGTTGCTGCTGATTTAGAAATCAGCAGCCCTGCTCTGCATGAGAACCTTGCTTTTTTTTCCCCCTGCATTTTCCTCTTCATGGTGGTGACACAAACGCTTCTGTTGGCTGTGTTGTGAGCTGGTGGAAAAACTACCTGCTTGAAAAAACTAACCCTACAAAAGATTTTTTCATCTGAAGCTGTTTCCTGACCTGGCTCATGAAGCAGCTGTACAAAAGACTGTGTCATTGCAAGGGAGGGAAAGGATAAGGTACAGATATGTGATGGGGAAGGGGCTGTTGCTTTTCACATTGGTGCTGGATCATGCTGGCTTACTGTGTTTGTTTACTGCTCTGTGCCCAGTCAAATCCTCCCCAGACCAGAACTGACTCTGTATTTCAAAAATACCTGACTTCCTTTTCAAAAAATTCTATTTTCAAACTTTATTTTGTTACTCAAAATTCTCAACTGAGACTGCCTAGAAACTTAAAAACCACTTCAAAATTGTATTGTAACTGTTCAAACATTATTATGTGCTGAATGTAATTTATACCTAAACCCCAAACAAATTTGAAGAAAAAAAAAAGAAAAAACCCAACTTTGGTGCCTTTTTAACAATATTTTCTCTTTTCCTTCTCTTCCCATCACCTTTTTGCTTTTATTTCATGTGTTTGGTTGTGGCTATTCCTTACGTTCTCCTCCTCATCCCACCTCTGCCTATCCACATCCACCATTTCATTTCACCTATACATCCTTAGCATGGCAAGGCACTGACCTGATGCATAATCACGTCTTGGCTGATGATGACCAATCAAGTCTAGACTCCTTGGGTCGTCGCAGTAGTCTTTCTCGTTTGGAGCCTTCAGACCTCTCAGAAGACTCTGACTATGACAGTATATGGACAGCCCATAGTTACAGAATGGGGTCTACATCTCGTAAGAGCTGTTGCTCATATATCTCTCACCAGAACTAATGCACTTCTGAGCTTTTTCTTAACAAATGCTTGTTGTATCACAGCCTGCTTTTCTTAGATGTTTTCTTGCTGTTCCTTGTCTTTTTAATGTGATATTTTAACAACTTCTGAGGGAGCTCCTGAAACTTCAGTTATACCTGGTGGAAGGCTCTATTGTCAATTCAAAACACGTACGAATAAGTCATTCTAAAAAGTGTATCCTGTTAAGGATGATACTTCTTGAGGGTTTTTTTTTTTTTAACTGACAGATGTTGATTTGTAGCTCTGAATGGTCTTTTTTTTTTCTTTTGACTTGGTCAGTGTAGTAACAGGTCCTTTATTTTCTTTTCTTTTTTTCATTTTGGATAAGCACATTTTTATATTTTGTACTGAAACCATACTGGTTTGAGAGCTGAGTGCCAGCTATACAGAAATACCTTAGTGGTAGTGGTTGAATTTTCTACATATTATTAACAAAATATAAAGCTGGTAGAGTAAGTAAAATGCAGCTGAAAAATAAGCAGTACAAAAGCTGTAAAATCATTCAGATATTCACGTATCTGGCCTATTTGTTTGGAAGAGCATTTGCTAATCCATAAAAAATTCTGGTTTTATACTGCTGTCTTTTGCTCATTGCTTAAAATGTTTATATGAAGGAACTCACTGCTCTTTCCCCACCCCAGTCTGGCAACTGTCATGAAAACCTGGCAGTCCATGCTCATTACATGCAATGTTTTGGTACTCTCATGTTACTTGTGGTCATACTGTCACTTTACTGTATGCAGTAGTGTGGCAGAAAGCAGGGTTTAGATGTTTACTTGCCTGTTAAAATGCACAACTGTCAACTCTCAATTGACCATTCTTCTTGAAAAGACGAGATGAAAATGGTTCCCCTGATGGAGGCTCCAGTGGTCAGCATCTGAAACTCTAGGTACAGCTGTGATCAAATTGACTTGTTTGAAGTTCTGAATAATAGAATGCTTGGCTTTTGGGTTGTGCTGTTTGGAGCATGTCTGTGACAGATTTTATTGTCTTGTAACTTCTCTGATAAGTAGGTTTGTTTTCAGCAGCAGCTTTTCACTTACAGTCGTGTTGGCTTTTTCAGAGAACTGTGACATGCTGTGCACAGCTGAAGGTCTCAAACCTGCACCTGGGGCACTGCTGGGGCGAAGTGTGTGCGTGTGTGTTCTGTCTTGTTGCTAAAGTAATTGGCATCAAAACAAAAATGGCATGTTTTCCAAATCTTTGTAAGCATTAGGGAAAAGTATGATGAAAGTGATGAAAGGACAGAAACAGTTCTCAGTTTTGCCAGGGTTCCCAAGTGCAGCACTCTTATCCCTTTTCACATAAGCATGTTATCCAGTGTTTAGATACTTCTCTATGAACAAGTTCAGAGTAATCATGATGAAACTTAACTGCAGCCTGCAAACTTGATCACACTGTTTAAAAGATAATCAATACCTTTCTGCAGGTTACATGATAAGAAAGTTGTAATTGCTAGATGTGCATGATTCCAGAAGGTGGTCAGTGTGGAGAAGATGTTTCAAGGCAGTTCATCTCTTCAATTTACATTCAGTCTTGTTTGATCCCCTGCTTTATCCTCTCTCATTGTCGTTGTCATTCTATAATATGACTAACAAAAGCAGTACTGCTTACCAAGGAGGGTTTTCAGGTGAACATTTTACTGCTGGTCATATATTAATGTAATGACCAAGAACCTGTGTATGTTGAACCTTTATCAACTGGAGGAGTCTTGCTTTGAGAAATAAGTATACGTGCTCCATGTCATTTCACAGCACATTTGTAACCCACTTCACTCCCTTCTTCCTTTCAGTCAGTTTTCTTGTTTTGTTTTTTTAACATATATGGAAAGTATGGATTGTTTTTTGCCCTGTTTCTTATGCTGTGGTGTTCTAGTTGAATAATGTTTTCTGCACTGGATAAATGATAATTCCTTTATGTCTGTTTCATGTTATATAGTGTAAATATGAGTTTGTAATACAGTTGTTGCACTTGAACTTTCCATATCACGCAGAAAGTTTTGTTATCCAGATTTGAAGATTTTGACTTTCTATGCACCAAAGCTTTGACAGTTTACCACCATTAATTATTGTAGCATTTAAGTCATTAAGTACTATCATAATTAGGATCTTTCATATTGTGTATTCTCATATTAACATCACTGCACATTTAAAACCATTCTATGTCTTCAGTGTTACAGGCTGTAAGCTATTGTGAACTGATCAGGAGTATTAATGCAAAATGCTTGAAACAAACAAAAAAAAAGGCAAATGTGGAAATGGTGGTATTCAGTCCAAAGGTTCAGTGTTTCTATTTTTGTGGAACTTTAGTCATGGTAATAACAGTACCTTATGTTTATGCAATTCTGTAAATTGTATGTGTACAGTTACAAATACACTGGAAGGATGGAGAACCTGAATTGAAAGGTAGGTTCAAGCCATTGTTGGGCCCTCTTCTCATGGCTTATGCAGTGTTTCCATAAATTAGTGCTTACCATAAACTGAAGCCAACCAATATTAATTTGGTGTTTTGCATAATCTTGCCAAAACACAGTAATGTGTATATAGTGAAGTAAAACATAGAAAGAATAATATATATTGTGCACTTCATTTGTGAATGGGAGAAGCCATCTTTAGTAGGTGACTGCCTTTGGAAAATGCAAAATGGATGTATATCTGAATGTTTCATTGTACTGTACAGTATGCATATTGTTTGTGGTTGCATATATCAATTAAGTGTTTTGTTTTATATAAAAAGGACATCTGTTATGTACAGTTGAAATAAATTTTGCATTTGCTAGACTGTGACTTTAATATTTAATTATTACACAGGGGGAAAGGACAGCAGAACTTGTAACTTAACACATCCTCTTCTCCCTATACCTCCTTTCTCTTCCTTCCTTCTTCCCAGGGGAATCAAATGCTGACGTGAAAGACCTTTTTTGACATGTGTGTAATCTTTGTTTAATGTAGTTGACATCTACAGGAAATTCAATGTAATGTGAAGTATGTATTCTTCTATATCCTCCTGTTTTAAAAAATAATTTCAGAGAAAATGGCATCTATAGATTGCTTTTCTGTTGCCTCCCTCTCCTGTTAAACTGATATTATTTTCTTCCTTTTAGTTTTTTTGTTTGTTGTTGGTTTTATTTTTTTTTGGTTGTTGTTTTTTTGTTGTTGGTTTGGGTTTTTTTTTTTTTTGTTTTTTTTTTTTAATTGGTATACTGGGCTGAATTATTGGAACAATCTAAAACCTACTTCTGCAGGTCCTGTTGCCAGACAGAAAATTTATGAATATACTAAAGGTGTATATACCCTTATGTGTTTTCATGATTTAATATTACATTTAATATTTTTCTTTTTAAAGCAAGAGTTATCCATAGTGTTTGTACTTAAAGAATGCTCATATGAGTGTAAACAAATCAATAAGCTAATATATGTGCTAAAATATTTTTATCAGAATAAATTTAATAATCATTCCTCTCTATTAAAAGGTCATAACTTTGTTTTGCTATGACTGTACCAGCTCTAGTCCTGTAGCTATCTGGTTGGAAGTTTTTGTACTGGTTAGTGAAATACAGGAAGTTTAGTGGGGTAGCTCTTTCCAAATGTTGTCTTAGAAATCTCCCATGTCTTCAGATGGTGTATCTGTCTTTTCAAGCTATTCATTCTGTTCTTATATGACTAACACTTACATATGGAGTTAAATTTTGGTCCACTTCAGTTGTTTCCATTTTACTCATCTAAGCACATTGCTGAAAAATGCTGAAATCAGTCATCTGAGTCATGTGGATTTTTTTTTCCTGTTTGTGTATCTCTATTAGCTAAAAAAATAAGACAAAACAACTTCATGCCCAATCCTTTTTTATTTTTCCCAAGAATTTGCAAATGATGGTGTATCTTATACGGTAAACTAAAGTTTAGCTGATATTTGGATTCTGATTTGTATTTTGTTTACAAAGTCTTTAAAGCGTACCCTTTTGATTTTAGCAGATCTGTAGGACAGATTATTCCCATCTTTAAATCTCAACACAGGCAGAGTTTGGGAGCCACCATTTTTAGGATTATTTGTATTAGGACCTCATGAAAAATTTATTAAGAAAGAGTAGGTTAATTTGGCAGATGTGCTCATCCACTTTAACATCTTTAATATAACGAATGCAGTGAAACACTGAATATTTAAAATGGCAAGTAACTTTTTTTTTGTCTAACATTTACTTCACTAGGAAATGTACATGTCTGTACATGCCAGTGATTAATGGTTGATCTAAACAGTTGTTTGCCTCCTTAACTCTCCTAATCACCGTAAAGGTGTGAAGAAAACAACAAAGCTTAAAAGCTGTGCACTTTGCTCATGGCCTCAGATTCTGCTGTGCACTTCTGGAAATTAACCACCATCCCCACACATTTGACTTCCATAGCTTAAATTAGGACACTCATAGTCTTCTGTGACTATGAGCCTTCTCCTCCCATTCACCAGCTGGAGGAAGCTGTTCTTGGTTGACTGAGGAGAGCTGGCTTTTAACTTGACTCCCTGATATTAGCTACTTTAAGCAGGTGATGTGAATGCCAATGTCCATTTTACTCTTGGCTTAAATGGTTCCTGGACAGACAGGGTCTTTGAACATAGGCAGAAATTTAATATCCAGTTAAAGTGGAAAGGTTTCTGAATTTTGTCCTCCTTTTCATACTTCCCTCCTGCAAAACTTCTGGACTCCCTTCATATTTATCTGCTAAGTGATTAAAAGCAGAAGACTGACCAGACTGTTTACCAGTACAGATCTTTCTGAAGCCTGCCTTCTGGCAGGAACCAGGACGGTTCCATATTAAAATAGCATGGTGCCCAGAGAAATTGTGGATGTCTCATCCCTGGAAGTGCTCAAGGCCTGTTTGGATGGGGCTCTGAGCAACCTTGTCTAGTGGAAGGTGTCCCTGCCCATGGCAAGGGGGTTGACTCTGTGTCAACCATTTTGTAAGATGTCAAGCTCCTTTTGGGGGAGAGTGAATAAAAGGCTGAGGTTGTGAGTTAGGATTACAGACATCAATGAGAACCTCTGTGGCATTCAGTCTCTGCTATAGTATCTTCCTGGTTTGGTGTTAGAACTGGCTAAATTTGCTAAGCCTATAATTTAGAGTATAGTATTGTCAAAAAGCATTGTAATTCTTTATTCCCCACTCTAGGGCTGAGAGATCTTGATATTGAATAGATACCTTTATTTTTCTGGATGGAATTTAATTTATGGAAACTTAGTTGAATCTTGATTGTAGTAGTCAGTTGTTTGCCTTAATTTTTCAACAGACTTCTAAACAATGGGGTCATTCATCCAAGACCCTAGATTTAAGAGTTCCATGTTGAGAAGTTAATGCAAATTACTTGGCCTTAAAATTTGTTTGCTGATCTAGAAGTAATTGTTTGGGTTTGTCAAACATCCTTTCTTGTCCCATCCACCTTCCTTCCTTGAATACCCTCCCCCTGTCAAAAAAAACCCCAAACCAAATGAAACCCTGTTTTGTGTAGCTTGGAGTGCGGAGTGTCCATCTTGAAAAAAACCCAAACCCAAACTAAACAAAAAACCACAACAATAGCAACAAATCCCCACCCAAAAAAAACCCCAACAAACTAACTGGTACCTGTGGTTATGCTGTCTCAAGGTGAGTTAGGCAGTTGTTTGAGGTCAATTTCAATATAGCCATTTTCCCTTTTTGACTTGGAATAGTGTCTTGTAATAAAATTGTGTGAAACTTGGATGCTTAGGATAGAGGAATAGTAGATGTGGCAAACAAAAGTAACTTGATTCTTCCACCCTATTTCATGAAAATGTGGAGTATGTCTCAAAGGCATTTGGGATTATCTAAGGTGCAGGAATCTCCTAGGCTGTCCTTTCAGTATTAATCCAGCAGAAGTGCCCACTGTACTGAAACATAACCCTTTCTTTGTGTCCTAGAGCTGTAACTTTTGCAGAGGGAAATGGTTACGCAGAGGATAGGCATAAAGAACCTGGTGAAGGCACAAGGTGTAATTTAGGGGATATTGCTGAGTGCCATTGATGAGATGACTCTGTTTGAAGTTACTTCCAGATGTATAATTGCAAAAAAAAAGCACCTTAAAAGTATAAAAAAAAGGATAGCTGCTGGCATAAATGGTGCAGAAAAGCAAGATTTTGGAATATCTTCCTTTTGCCTTTACAACTTGAGACCTCATGTCTCATCTTACTGTTCACGTTCTTATTTGATGACCGGATCCTTTTTGGGAGGGTAGATGTGCTGTGTATTTGTACCTTTGCTACTCAGCAAGTGCTTGTAGGATTTAGGAAGAAAAACCCACCAAAGCTCAAAGAACCCAAACCACGATAGAGGAGAAAGTGTGGGAGGTTTAGCATAAGTACAAACCATAAGAACAGCAAGAGTTCTGACATACAAGTAAGAGTTTGTATTACCAAGGGTGTTGGGGCAATGAAGGCGAGAGTGAGGCTTGTGTTCCACAGTAGTTACTGTCCCATGGCACAGGAAGGTCAGTGTTCACAGCAGCAGTTTTGCATTGTGTGTTTGTGTAGCGTGAGGTCTCCTTGTATGTGTTGTGTTGGTGAGCTGCTTTGTGTGTCTCAGCAGTGTTGTGTGCTGTGCTCTGCTGTACGTTTGTCAGGATTCGCTGCTGTAGACATCTGCTTCGTGTGCATGTGTGTGTGTAACTGAACAGCTGGGACATTTGTTGCCAGGCTGTCTCCTCCATGCCATTTGTGCTTTGCAAGGACCTATGTTTCCCTGCCCAGGCAGACAGTTGGATGCAGCTCCATACAAAGAGAAAGATAACGTGCTCCATTTGGGTGGAGGGAGTCATGGGTGAGAAATGCGTGGCAGGTCTCTCCCCCTTGGTCAGGGTCTCCCTTGGCTGTGCTGGGCTGAGGTGTGCTCCACATCAGTACAGAGACCCAACATGCAGTGATCTGGTAGCAGCTGCTGCCAACTAATTCCCACAACAATTAATTCAGTTCTGTTACCTGCAAGGCTAATACAGCAGTAGGTAATTGACTGAAATAAATGTAAGAGAGCTTTTTGCAGTTAGACTGACAGCACAAGCAGGGACGTGTCCTTGACCTCCCTACAGAGTTTTGCTATGTTTGTTTTATAGGTTGTTCCTTCTGGAAAATAGGTGGGAGTGGAAGTGTATTAACTTTTGAAGATCTCTTCATTTTGTAAGAAGAACTTACAGCTTTCAAGGACGAGATTGTTTCTCAAATCTGCCATTATCTTTATTCTATATAATTTTGACAACCACATACTGATACATTAGATCTTTACTGTAAGCTTAAGGAAATTGTTTTCTTCATTAAAAACATTTGTTATTGTTTGCTAAAATAGTTTAAATAACTAAGCATGTACAGCTAGGTAGGGTCCAAATAGATAAGTAGGGTCTGTACAAGCTCGCTACTCAGATCTCCAGACTGCAGCTGCTTAGGAAGTTAGTATTTTTTAATGAGTGTGATTTATTCAACTTTTTAATTTGTTTATATTATGTATTTTACCATGAACCATAGAAGAAAAGTGCTGTTATCACAAAGCAGCGGTTTAGCAACTAGTTTCTCTGAACAAGCATGTGCTCTGTAGTACCAAGTGACCAGTTTGAACTGTATGAGACTTAAGAAATTCCTGGTTAATGGAAGTCCACTGCAGTGAATTGGTAGGCAGGTGTACCTTGTTGGTTAAAACCAAAGTCCTAGTCAAAAAAATTAAGAACTTTAATGCTTTATCTGCAGTGTTTGAATTCTGCACAAATGCTTAGACACCAATTTATTTACAGATAAAAAAAAAAAAAAAAAAAACCACCCAAAAAACCAAAACCAAAAACCAAGACCAAAAAAACCAACAAAACCCTTGTAATTTTCTGCAGCCTAGTTAAAAATGTTTGTAGAATATATACTTTATGGACTTACAGGTGGATGCACATTTCTGGGCTGTAGATTTTTCTAGTCAGAACTACATTTTTATAATCTACATTTTATCTTGATGTCATAAATTGTAATGTGTGGAAAAAGTTCCGAAGACAGTGGAATGTTTTGAGTTTTTTTTCATCAAGCCATGAAGTGCTTTTTAAAACATCTGTTAAACACAAAGACTGTATTTAATTTGGTAGGAATGTATTACAGGACTAAAAGCTTATGTGTAAGAGCATTTGCATGTATATGTGTGTGTGTACACACACAGGTGTGGTGCTTACAGTGCTTTGGGGAAAAGGGATTTCACTTATTTTTCTTTAATTGCTGTGTCATTTGATACCACTATTCTGCTCCTTACTGACAGAGTAATGGGTTTAGAGCAGAATAGTTCCTTGGTTTTGTATCAGTGTAAGATCAGAATCTGTCCTTGAGGCTTAAATCACTGTTACTTAATCAGAGCTATATCTTTCTTTCTCAGTCTGCCATGGGGAATTTGCACAGCTTTTACTGATGGTTGCATTGCACTCACTATTCCTTGAACAGTGTAACATCCCCATCAATGACTTGGGTGTTATGTCAGCAGCAGGATAGGAGTGTCAGAGAACCTTTTGTTGTTGTCAGGCTGTGGTTTCAAAAGTAACAAATGTGTCAGTAACTCGAGTAGAGGGAAGGGGGGAATGGAAAGTGGTACAGCTTGGTCATGGGGGTATATCATGCAGTGAGTGAAAGAATTATCTTTAAAATGTATCAGTGGTATTTGTGAGTTGCTCATTTTGTAATGTATTTTTACAACAGGTTCACGTAAAGAATCAGCTCCTCAAGTCCTGCTTCCAGAAGAAGAAAAAATTATTGTAGAAGAAACTAAAAGTAATGGTCAGACTGTTATAGAAGAGAAGTAAGAAAATGTTTAATGAATGATGAATTAAAGTAGTAAACTTTGCACTCTTCTTCCTCCTCCTGTCTCCCATTATAGTAGGGTGTGGATGGTATGTTTGTAGCTGGAGCAGAGTTGTTTGGAGTATGCTGCCAGTCCTCTAAGTGCAGTTGGCCTTCATTTAAATGTCTGGTTTCTTTGTATATGCTGTGCAACTTTTTCCCCTCATGCCAAGAAGTGATGTGCTTCACTTACAAATAATTTTTCCAAGTGCTGTCGGATTTCAGTATTAAATTGGTGTCATCCTTCTTGTTAGCATGTGGCATTGTTCTACTTTTTTGGTAAAATGTATGTGGGAAATGAAACTCCAGTTCTGTTGTAGAGAGCTGTAGTACAGAAACCAGTAGAGGTCTCTTAAGTGTTTGAAAGGTGTTTCTTGTCACAGAAGCTGGTAACAAGTCCTTGCCTTAGTGGATATAAATCAGGATTAGACAATGTGTAACACAGGTTTGAAATTAGCTGCTAGCTGTGGGGTATGGGGTGTTTTCTGTTTAATTGCATTTCAAATAAGAGTTTTGTCTAATAATAGATTTAGATGTGTATTTCTGAAAACTTTTTACAGATGATCTTCTTTTTTCATTTTAGAAGCCTTGTTGACACAGTATATGCATTAAAGGATGAAGTACAGGAGTTAAGACAGGTTGGTAACTTGCTACATATACAGCAACATGGAGAAGGAAAAGATGGAAAGCTTGTTTTAAAACTAAGCACACAAGGGCACAACAATATAAAAGAGATATAAATCTATTGGAGAATGTCCAATGAAGGGCAACAAAGATGGTGAAGGGCCTTGAGGGGAAGCTGTGTGAGAGTGGCTGAGGTCACTTGGTCTGTTCAGCCTGGAGAAAGGGAGACTGAGGACAGACCTCATTGAGGTCTTCAACTTCTTGTGACAGGAAGCAGAGGAGCAGGTACCAATCTCTTCTGGTGACCAATGACAGGACTTGAGGAAACAGCAAGAAGCTGAGTCAGGGTAGGTTTAGGTGGGATATCAGGGAAAAAGTTTTCACCCAGAGGGTGGTTGGGCACTGGAACATGCTCTCCAGGGAAGTGGTCACAGCACCAAGCCTGTCTGAATTCAGGAAGCATTTGGACAATGCTCTCAGGCACATGGTGTGATTCTTGGGGTGTCCTGTGCAGGGCCAGGAGCTGGACTTAATGATCTTGATAAGTTCTTCCAACTCAAGTCATATTCTATGATTTTATGATCCTGTCCTGTTTCTAGAAATGTCTGTAACTGACAGCTAATGGGAGTCCAGTTAGACCCTTGGATTGCAGGCCTGTGTTTGTTAAACACTGTTAGACTTATTTTGGGGCTTTCTTTAAATTTTTTTTATCTTCTGGTTGCTTCTCTACTATTTCCAGCATCAACTTGACCTGTACAGGATTAAATAGAGTAAGCATTCCTGTGGATTGGTCTTCTTCACCCCTATGGTCCTGTTGTTCATTTATTTCAATATTGCCTGATGGCACTAAACAGTGAGAACTCACTTTTTAATATAAATGTGGAGAGATGGTGTTCCTCGAAATTCACACTTCTCTTAGACTGCTGGTAATCATCAGTCTAGTTTAAAATTTAGCCACAGAACAATTTTCAGAGAATGTAATGGTTTTCAGGATACTCCTTTCAACTATTTACATTCCTAATGAAGCAAGTTAGTTTGCATTAAGTTTTAAGAAGCTTTTTGGAGATTGAAACCAGCTAAAATCACAGTAGGTTCTTACAGGGGATATTTAGTCTGCTTATTGCTCCATTTCCCTTCTCCATTAGCAACAAATATATTCTACTCCTCATTGATCAGATTTGAGCCGAAGATTCAAGATTAGTGGCCATCTGTTACTTGGCACTTCTGTATAAAAGGCCCCCAAGTACAAATAGGAAGTAGCTCAGTTTCCATTTGGTGGCTTTTGTTGCATTGTGTGAAATAACTTTGTGTAACTTGGGAAGATTTAATAGAAGCTTTGCTTTTGAACAGATAATATTGGTTTTACTGAGAAGAGCCTTCAGAATTTCTAATGACAGTCTATATGTAGTCAGATCTGTTAAAAGCTCCCAAAACAAACTAGTAATATCTCTGTCTCTGTTAAACAGGATAACAAAAAGATGAAGAAATCATTAGAAGAGGAACAAAGAGCTCGCAAGGACTTGGAGAAGCTTGTTAGAAAAGTTCTAAAGAATATGAATGATCCATCTTGGGATGAAACCAACTTATAACCACTCTTTTTTTTTTTTTTTCCTTCTTCTTTCTATTGAAAGACCAGTTGTAAAACTGAGCTGGGAAGCCTTCTGACATTAGTCAGTGTTGCATCAAGAGCACTATAAAACAGGATTTAACTGGATCTAGTGATTTCTTGCTCTGAACATACAGAAAGAGTCAAGCCATTTACTGAAGCAATCTGTACTTTAAGTGTGGAGAACATGGATCCTGAACTCTACTAAACTTAATTTGTTTGCATCCAAATTACCTCATTTTGCAGAAAGTGCAGCACCTGACTAAAATCCATGTTTTTCAGTGGCTTTTTAATTAAATATATATTTTTCATGTAAATAGCTGTAATTTAGAATGCATATGTGATTGATGTATCAGGGCTGATATGTTGGGGTTTTTTTCTTGTGTTATTATAATGGTCACAAGTGTTAGAAATGATGGCAGTACTGTCTTACCTAAGAAAGGTCAGAGTTCTTTGTGGATGATTATGAATTAGTTCCAAATTACCCAGCACACATGCAAATTTAAACCCCCGTTTTTCCTATTTGCCACTATATTTAAATCCTTTACTGTTACCTGTTACTTTAAACAGTTTACAGTTCCTTAAGAACACTATTAAAATACAGGAGATTGTTTATTGACAGTATAAACAATTTTTAACAAACCTAATGCCCACAATTTGCATTCACATACACTTGTTTGGCAGACTAATCTTTTGTGCTTTGGCCACCAAAAGACTGATGTACTTGCCTGCTTTTTATGACTGTGATTTTTAGGTGTTTATGTACTACATTTTCTATTGTTGTGCTTAAACATACAGCTGGCTGATAACAGATCATGGAAGAAATCAATCTAATCCAGGATTTTGTGAATAAATTGTTGCTATTTATATTTTATGGTCACAGCAATTAAATTTTAGCTAACCTTTGTGCATAAGACACATGGGCTAGGCCAAAGTTCATTCAGAGCTTTGTTTCTATACCACTATATAAGAGTCTCTGTTTGGAGTTCCCATAATGTGGAAGCAGTCATTCCTTTCCCACCCTGTTTTCTTTGCATGTTGCTGATTTCTGTCCTACTGGAATTTAAATGGAAAGAAATGTAGAAGTAAGATTTTTTAAAATTGTACTGTAATTCATAATTTGCACTGCTGACAGATTTAAAAATTCATAAAGGAACATTAATTCCCTAGTCTGATAGGTGCAATTACTGCAGTTTCTTGTATTTAAAATAGGAGATGATACATCACTGCAAACTGTGAGCTTCAGATGGAGCACTTAAAATACTAATCCCATTAAAAAGCTCGTTGTTTTCATGGATTTCATCAAACTTTGGGTTCAACTCCAGACAGTGCAGCTTTCTGAGGGGTTTGTATTCAACTGAGTCAGAAGTGCAGGTATAGCACAGACTTGAGTCACACCTTTTGTCATTCTAATTTTCTACTGCTCTTTAACTCTGGCTAAATGTAATGCTCAGACTTGAGCAAATGCTTGTACAAACTTTAGTGAGTAGGAGCCAAGATGATTTGGGTTGTAAAAATTGTTATGCACATTTGGAATCTAATGACAAATCTATTTTTAAAGCTATCCACTTTTCTCAGTCAAGAACACTTTTTTAAAATAGGAAATTCTGTCAATGATTACATACTTGAGAAACAATTCTGTGGGAATGGTTGCTTCATAATCTGAGTAGACAAGTTGTTTTAGAAAGCTGAATATATTTGTAGGTGTCTTGTTTTTCTGCAATTTAAAAATGTTTAAAGGAGGAGAAAATGAAAAAGCCTACATTACCAGAGTTATATATATTCACAAAACTTTGAATTTGTTAATTCTTGATACCAAAATCTTTCCTTGATGTTTGTGGTTGCCCAGAAATGTGGACTGTATATTTTTCTTCGCATTTAGAAAATATTCTTGCTGAAAGCTAAGTGATACTATCCCCTGCAAATGCATACTCTCATGGCCAAGTTTAGACTTGGGAATGCCAATATAATTAGAATTTTGCTAGCATCTTCACTTTCTGACATCCAAGGTATTTTCAGAGAGGTTTTTAATTTTGCATTCAATTGAGCATATGCAAAAGGACATTCCAGAGAAGAAGTCTGAAAGGAAAACATTAACCTTAGCAGTAGTTAGTAATTTTTAACTCAGGAACAACTTCCATCACAACAACTTGTTTTACTTTATATTGTAAAGAGTGGTGTTGCTGTGTAAATCTGCTGACTCTTAGTATCTGTGATATTATAATTTCTGACAGTACCCCTATACTGACATCTAATGAACATGCCTTAAACACTGAATGATGAAGGAGTTGTTAAATATGATCAGGACTTAGGGACTGATTTTATTCAAAGTGTATTGGGAGAACTAATTTTTACACAAACACATAGAAAAAAGGAGGCAAAAAAGAAATCTGACCTAATGTTACAGATAGCTTTTGTCTCTAGTGCAGAGAGCAGCTTCCAGCTTTTGGGAACCAAGGAGTACCTGAACTTTTCTTCATTGACAATTTGTTACAGTGTATATAGATTGTAAATGTCAACATGGACCTTCTGAATTGTTGGAAACTTTATATAAGCATGGATAAATGGGGCACTGTTTATTTAACCTATTAAAGGGTTGTTTGTTTGCTCTCATCATTTAGGGATGAGGAGATGAAGCCATTTCTTATCCTATAGATGTGAAGCACTTTCAGTTGTGACCTGTCCAAAATGTAGCATAACATTTCTTTGTACTTACTGATGTATGTGTTTGTCTCACCGTGTCATGACATCTTAAAGATTGAGTAACTGACTGCTTTTGTACAAACCTTCTTAATGCAAATCGTTTAGGGAATTTAGAGTACCTGTTTACAGTGTCTGTGGAGAGCTCTAGTTTAGATGTCACAATAATATCCTGGTATCCACTACTAAAGCGTTTATGCTACATGTAATTAAACTATTAATTTTTTCCCCCACCCTATGAAGTGTTACATTTCATCTAATATGTGGGCTATGAGATAAAGAAGGGAAATTGCTTTCATTTTTTTTGCTTTTCATACAAATAACCACCTCTCCAATTTAGTAGCTGCTATACTATCTTGAAAGAGCTTTTTCATGGTCTTTTATAATAGTAAATTGATCCCTGGAAAACAAAACAATGCAAGGGATGTTTAGAGGAGTGAGAAGGAGGATCTTAACTGTCTTGCATTGAGAAACGTTCACTTTCTTTGGCAACCTGACCTGCTCAGGTAATGTAAGAAATGGAGGAGATTAAAGACAGAAAATTGTGAAAGGAAAGAAAGCAAGAAACACTAGAAACTGCATCAACTGAGTAACATATGTCTACATGCATGATTTATATGAATAGACAGAAATTTGTGATGTGTGTCATAGATTCTTTTTGTGGTTGGTGCTGCCTGAAATAGAGGAGAGGGATGATTTTTATGGTAGCAGAATTGTCAATAGGGCTTTATGCCAGATGGTGGGATGGGTTAAGGAAAAGTGCAAGGAGTCATCTGTTTGAAAAGATGGTTTCAGCCTTTGGACAAGGCATTTGAAGAGATTAGTAACATCTTGGGTTTGGATAATGATATATTTATTCCAGCTTAGTTTAGCAAGGAGATATACTTAGAACAGAAGACTTTAATTGTAGAGGTTTTATAACTATTCTCAGAAGTCTCACTTTCCAACTTTTCTCTGGGTTCATCACTGTAAAGATGGGTATTTTACACTATTTGAAATTGTCATCACCTGAAGTATTTTTGGGAATTTTTCTCTTTGAATGTTTTTTATTGTGGTGGGTTGACTATGGCTGACTGCCAGACCCTCACCCAGCCTCTCTCTTACTCCCCTCCCTCAGCAGGACATGGGAGAAGGAATAAGATGGTAAAGCTTGTGCATTGAGATAAAAAACCACTGATTTTTTTATCATTAACAAACAGAAAATCTAAGGCACCTTTCCCTTACCCACTTCTTAGGCTGAACTTAACTCTTCCATTTCGGTTGTCCCGTTTTCCTCTCTCCCCCTACCAAGCAGTGCAGGGGTGTGGAAGTGGGGGTTTTGTCTGTCTATAACAATTCCTTTCCTGCTCCCACTTCATACTTTTCCCTGCCCCTTAGAGAAGTGCTGATCTTTTCCCTTAGAGAAGTGCTGATCTTCTCTATGGCTGGCAGTCCTTCAAGGATAGCTATGCTCTAAGGTGGGTTCATTCTGGGCTCAGTTCCCGCCAATGAGCCTGCCCCAGTGTGGGCTCACTATGGTCTGCAGATTTCTCCAGTGCATCTGCTGCCCTGTGGAGCCCTCCATGGGCTGTAGGGGAAAACCTGCTTCACCCTGGTGGTCTCTACAGGCTTCAGGGGCCTTCTCCAGCACCTGTGGCAGCTTGTTCCCCTTCTTCTCCAACCCAGGTGTTCACAGGACTTTGTGGTGCTTTTCCCTCACTGCTGCCCTCTAAAATGTGTGTTTCTCAAGCCACTTCCATTTTGTCTGAGGCTTAGCTGTGTCCAGCTTGTTCAAGGGGTGTCTCAGTTACATCCTGCTGGAGCTGCTACACCTACCAGGCTCAGAAATTCAGGTGCAGAACTTGCTGCTACCCACTTTCAGTGGACACTTTCACTTGCTGTGATAGGTCATGAGAAGGGAAAAGAAGGAGCGTGTAACGCTTGATGATGGGAGTGAGAGGCCTGCAATAGTCAGGGGCAGTGTGGGTTAATGGGTGTGTGTATATCTGTAGATGCTCCATAAGACCCACAGTGCTGAAAGGTCCCAAAAAAGGGGAGTTTGCCCTTTGGAGAAATGCTGAGATGAAATATGAGATGAATTTGCTCTGCAAGGCATGCTTCATCATCTGGAAAATGGGTGTAGGCTTGCCGCATTTTACCCTGTGTGCTCGGCACTTGAGCTTTTTCTTTAATACACATGAATCAAATACTATCTTGGAAGGGGAGCTGAGCCTGGATTTGGAATTAAATTCACCTCCTGAGCTCTCCATTAATTTGAGTGGCTGCCTTAAAACCACTTTTGAGGCCTAAATCTAATTCTTGTGTCCTGAGGAGGAAATGAGAGCTACAGTTCAGCAAGTTACTATGAATACTTACAACCGTGGTGGCAATTACTTAATGCAGGTCTTCACAGTCCAAAATTTGCTCAAGTGCTCCTATTAGTTCCTGCAGATTCTCACAGATCTCATTCCCTTTCTCTGTTGAACATGCACAGGCTCTCCTTTGTGCATGGCAGAGCTCACTTCTGTGATATTCTTTTCCCCAAGCACTGTCTTGAGCAGCCATGAATCTGTCCCATGCCCCACTGGTGTGGGTGTCCCATGTGTGCTTGCAGGCCTACCTGCTGGCTTTGCAGTAGCAGGGCAGTGCTAACCAGCCTGAGCAAGGAAGGCTCCATGCACATTTCACTGAATCCAAAACTTATCACTGTACCAGCTACTAAGAAGAAAATGAACTCTGTCCCAGTTGAAGCTAGGACAAACTTTTTCCTGATGTCCATTCTGCTGTTGTATGTAGGCCTGGTGAGATTCCCCAAACAATTTATTTTTTTCTTAGTGTATTGCTCAGGCTTTGCAAGATATCTCTTGTCAGTCAAGCAGCCTATGGTAGCTGTGTGTTTGCAGTAGACTTAGATGAACAATACAGAAATAGCATGTTTTTGCAATATTTTTCCAGCAGGGGACTGTGTTAGCTTCTACTTTGTCAGAAACTACTTGGTTTCCCTGCATTTGTTAATATTTGTAATTTTATATGCTTTTATAACCAAATGGAGTTGGGTTCTTGTATATTTTGGAGCAGCTTTTCAAGCTCCAGGAAGTACAGTCTATTATTTGGCCTGTAGTACAAAGTTGTAGACAGCCACAGTTGAAAGTGTTCATGTAGCTATACCCATAGGATTTGTGTGTGGGTTTTAGCACTTCCCTGTGGTACACATGACTTACTATTGCATCTATACTTTCAGCATCACAAGGGCTCTTTCAGCATAATGCAGTGTGGTTACACAGGATCAGGTTTATTGTCAGGCAGAACTAAGCAAGGAATTTGGCTGTAATCACTAGTTCATTTAATCTTTGGCCTTGCTCTGCACCAGGCAGAATTTCAGAGGAACTGAAAAAAATCTATTGCTACAAAACTGATTTTATCAGTTCAACACATGAAATCTCCATTCTGAGGCTGAACTGAGAAAACACAGGGATGATGCAATGCATGCTCCATCCACTGCACTTGATTTCATCAGTGCTGGGAATTTATGACATAGGGCTAATAACAGTGCTGGGAAGGGGAAGGAGCAATGCATTGAGGGAGCATGGTAGCTATCTTGGGCTTGATGAAAAGCATTTGTAAATATAGGTTCAAGAAAGTGCCCCTGCCCTGGTGTCGCCACCACATTTTCAGCAGGATTTCTGCTGCAGCATCTAGACCTGGCTCCATGTTCTGCTGTCTCATCTTTACTTGTCACTGAGCCTTCTTTCTTCAGGCTAAACAGTTCCAGCTCCCTCAGCCACTCATATGATTCCCTCTCCAGACCCTTCACCAGGTCTCTTGCCCTTCTCTGGACACGCTCCAGCACCTCAGTGTCCTTTTTGGAACTGAACACAGGATTTGAGGTGTGGCCTCTCCAGTGCTGAGTACAGGGTGACAATCACTGCCCTGCTCCTGCTGGCCACACTATTGCTGATACAGGTCAGGATGCCATTGGCCTTCTTGGCCACTGGCTCATGTTTAGCTGCTGTTAAGCAGCCCCTCCTGGTCCTTTCCTGCCAGGCAGCTTTCCAGCCACTTTACCCCCAGCCTGTAGCACTGCCTGGGATTGTTGGGACCCAAGTGCAGGACTTGACACTTGGTCTTGTTGAACCTCATACCCCTGGCCTTGACCCATCAATCCACCCTGTCCAGATCTCTCTGTAGAGCCTTCCTCCCCTCCAGCAGATCGACATCCTGCCCAACTTGGTGCTGTCTGCTCATTGGCTGAGGGTGTGCTTAGTCCTCTCATCCAGATTACTGAAGATATTAAACATAAGTGGCACCAGTGCTGACCCCTAGGAAACACCACTTGTGACCATCCAGCAGCTGGATGTAACTCCCTTCACCACCATTCACTGGGCCTGGCCATCCAGGCACTTTTTTACTCCTTGAGCAGTGCACCCATCCATGCCATGAGCAGCCAGTTTCTCCAGGGAAATGCAGCAGGAGACAGTTTCAAAGGCTTTAGTAAAGTCCAGGTAAATAATACCCACAGCAGGGATGCTGGACTAGATGGCCCACTGGTGGTACTTTTAAACCTTGACCAGTCTGTCACTCTGAAATGGTGGAAAGTGTCTCAATGAGCACCTCCACCAGCTCCCCCTTGGGTGAATTCCGTTCAGCCGCAGAGCTTGTGTGACTTAGTGGTGTAGCAGGTCTCCTTGGATTATGGGAGCTTTCTTCTGCTCCCCATCTCCCTCTTCCCCTTTAGGGTGCTGGGTTTTTGGAATCTGTTTAGAGGTGGCTTTAAAACAATTCAGATTAACTGGGTTCTATTAGGAAGTGAAATAACACTTCAATGTAAGAAATAACGTAACGTTTCAATGTATTTACCACTAGTAGGGAAGAACTTAATTGAAAGAAAAAGAATATAATTCTCTGGCTATTCCAAATGACTTCCTGCTCATTAAGAGCATCAGATTTTATCAATATCCACCACAAAATACTGGACATGAAGAGTTCTGTGTTCCGCAAGTCTGTAGATAAAGAGCTTAGATGCATCTGTGGAAGTTGAGAGGCACTGGTGTATGGCACGAGGAAAAATAATTTCTACCTTAATCATTACACAAGTCTGTAAGGCTGGATTCATATGCACGGTCTGATATGGTGTATGCCTGGAGGATTCTTCTTGGCAGAGACTTTTAAAGACTAGTTCAACCACCCTGTGGAAACAAGAGATATGCTTTGTACTGCACTCCAAACCAAAATTCACGGCAGCAGTGGGTTTGCATGCACGTAAAGTAGACAGCCTCGTGCAAAGATGCACTGGGGGGAGGACATGACAAAGGAAAGAGGGAGCTGTGACATGGGGCTGACCTCTGCCATAGGAAAACCACAGTGAACATGCCCTTGTCTCATGATCCTGATAGAAGTACTGATGTGCTCCTTCAGCAAGGCAGCATGTCCTGTGTGCTGTGCACACGGTGAAGAACAGGAGCTTGAAAACTTGAGTGGGAAGTGGCAGACAAATTGTA
Organism: Lanius collurio; assembly: GCA_020086605.1. Taxonomy (NCBI): domain Eukaryota; kingdom Metazoa; phylum Chordata; class Aves; order Passeriformes; family Laniidae; genus Lanius; species Lanius collurio. The sequence continues at coordinate 18,405,133 of JACBWW010000007.1, read as the reverse complement.
GCTTGACATTACTGAAAACCCTGGCTATGGGAAGAGGTTGGAGTGACAAGCTTTCTTTGATGGGGAAGCAGGACTGAAAACACTGTGTAACCCACAGGCGTTGTTCCAGATGAGGTGGAAATTTTGGGATGTTTTTGTCCATGGAACGTGAGCTGCTTATTCTGCTCCTTCCTGCTTGTTTTCTTCTATATATTATGTCTCCCATGTCCATGTGCTAATGACTGTGATGCTGTGTGGAACACTGTGACTTCACTGTGCACCAGCCCACATTGTGGGGAAAGAAGGATGGGATGCTGGTCCTGAGCAGCTGGAAAAGCTTCTACCCCGAAACTTCAAGCCACTGATCTTGGCTACACCGAACTCTTTGGTTTTCCTCAACCACATTGAAATCCCTTGTCTCTTTTTTCTGTTTCATTTCCAACCAAACCCACGGCTTTCCAGAAACTCCTCTTCATAGCATTGCAAACAAAGTCTGCAGACTTATACCATGAAGAAGCATTTTTTGTCAATGAGATTCCTAACAGCTTCCCTTCAGCTTCCAGGCTTGGCCTTTACATCTAAGTATCACATCATTGTTTACCATAAACTCACTGTGTTCAGGCAAGATCTCCAAACTGTCTACAGGGAGGTTTTCCCAGTAAGATTAGAAAGCAGAGAGGTAGTTTACTCTGTGCATTCATGTATTGTGCAGGCAGTGACTGTGTGCACTGTAATGTGTTAAACTAATCAGTGAGCTGTTACTTGGTTCCTAGGCAAAAATGTGCTGTTGTGAGGCTGTTCTGCCTCTTGCCTTGAGTGTGTCTTGCAGTATTTCGAAGTGCTCTGTGATCAGCCTTAATAAGGTAGAATCTTTTTTTTAATCTTGATTTAAGGAGAATAATTTACAGTGATTTTGGGTCTGATGAGTGCTGGTTTATAGAGAATAAAAGAACCCATTTCCTTTGTCAAACATGGTTGAAGTCTAAACCTCCATCACGAGGTTCAGAAATGGTTCAGATTTGGAGGGAGTATGGAAAGCAGAGGAGTTGGCCGAGTGATTTTGTGGCTTTTGCAGGTACCTCAGGAAAGTGAAGTAAAAACTGTGTATAGACTTGTAATGAATCAAGTAACTACTTGTCAGTCTTGAAACAACTGAAAATAACATGAGGTAGCTGGGCTCCATCAGACACCCCTATGAGACATGGGAACAGGTTGCTCAGAGAAGCTGTGGATACCCCATCCCTGGAAGTGTTCAAGGCCAGGTTCGATGGGGCTCTGAGCAGGCTGGTCTAGCAGAAAATGTCCCAGTCCATGGCAAGGGCTTGGATCTAGATGATCCCTAGGATCCCTCCTAACCTAAGCCTCTCTATGATTTTATGGGGCACTGGGATGCAGGTGCCTGTGTTGCAGTGGCTGCTGCCCAGCACAGCTGAGGTCTGCCAGCTGCAGGAGGTTGTGCCTGTGGACAGCCAGAAGGTTATGCGGATGTCTGAAGTTTTGCTAAAATCCCCCTTATAAAGCCATTAATGCTTTGCTTGTTTATTTGTCAAGTTTTGTTTTAAGAACAGCTGCAATAATTTTGGAATACTTTTCATTCTAAAACAATGATTTTGAAATGTTGTTGCTGGACTTTTGTCGCCCTACTCAGAATGAAGTAATGCCATGGATATTTGAAGGAAAAAAAAATATATATAAACAGTTGAGGAATATTGATTGAGGGGAATCCACTGACTTAGAGAAACCTTCTGCAACTTGAACAAAAGTGACTAGAGCAAAACTGAACTTATAAACCCCACTGTATGAACTTGTCACAGACTTGCACCCTCTTGCTTCCTTGGAGCATTGTCCCTTTTGCATGTGGCTCAGGGTCTGTCGCTTTAATCAAACTCTTTTTCTCTTTGATTGCTGGCTCTTGACTGGCCAGAGTCCATGCATTTTGTGCTGGCTGATGTGATTCTGGACAAACTCTTTTATCCAGCTCAATGCCTCTGCAAGGGCTGTTCTTCAGGCAGCCCCAATCCCATCTCCTTCTGAACCTTCCTCTTTTTCATCTCTCCATGGAAGCCCCTGGTCAGAACCAAACCCTCACAACTGGCTGCCTAGATGCTGTCCTGGATCAGAAACTGAAGGGCATTGTTTGGATATGTTCTACAGTTGTTCAAAGAACAATATTTCAAATCAACTTGATTAAATGGATATGAAACCAACATGACCGTCTGCATTAAACTGAAAAGTAAATGAAAAGTTGTGTAAAACAAACAAAAAACCCCCAAATCCTCCTAGGTGACAGATCTTTTCCCCAGCCCCTGTTTTGTGAGGTACTGTTTTCTGGACATGATACATGTACAGGTGAAAACTGCAAAAAGGGAATATTTGAGGGACTGAACCCGGCAATTTGCTGTAGCTAATACTGTTGGGCAGGTATTTGCCTCTCTGCCAAATTTGGGGAATAAAAACATACCTGCAATACAATGACTGACAATCCTGACACTTTCACTTCTGCCAGGCTTTGGAAATGACTCAAAGTAAGTTATTTCAGAGCATTTGGCTTTGAAGTAGTGATAGATGGGACAAGTTGTTACTCCCTAAGTTGTGGTATAGGAAGCAAACTGCTTTGGATGAAAATATTTACTTTGGGTTTACATGCGAAAAGCAAATGCTGTACTTTCATTATGTGATCCCAGGGGAATACACAACCTGTCTTCAGGGCTAGGAAAAACCACACTGGGTGAGAGACAATTCTGAAATGTAAACAGTCAATATTATAGCACTTCACCACAAAATGATACTTACTGTAAATGACTCATGCCACTACTTTAAACTGTGGTAAAGCAGTAAACAGGATCCAGAAGTGCAATGGTGCAGTTCAGTCCTGTACTTATCAGAAAAAACAGCTAAGAGGGAGAGTTTTGGCAAAAGCTGAGTGCTTCTGGAATCTGGTGCAATTGACAAGATTTTGAAACATGATGGATAGGCAAGAGGTGCAGCCTTCAGCAATGTCTAATTTATCTTTGTTTGGTATATGGGATGTTGACTTGTGAGGAGATTGTGTGGTTTGGTGAATAATCCTATATAATACATTTTCAGTGTGGACAAATATGTAGAAAAAGAAAACCAAATCCAGAGGAGCTTGTCATAAATATTGTATTACGTTTGGAACAAGCACAATCTTAACAAAAGCCATGGTTTAGGGATACATGCTGGGGGAGTTGGACATCTGCTAGCCCGTCCTCTTTCATGTGTATTTATCCTGGTGTCATGCTATTTGTGTCTGAAGTAGACAATGAAATGTGTGTTTTATTCTGCTGCTTGGGAGCACTGAGCCTGGATGAACTCCCTAGAGCTCCTGAATAATGCTCTTGGCTATCTGCATCCTCTAAAGTGCAATATACCTAGGGATCTGTGAATGCCTGCAGTGAAGAGGTGACCCCAAGTGTGCCTGTTTACCAACCACCGTGGAAGTTACTTTGTTTCACTACACAACTTTTGGGAGCACATTGGAGCATCGGTGGAAGAGAAGAAGCCCTCGAAGAAAGTGTGAATTAAGGACAGCTTACAGACTACAAGTAGAACAAAGAAATATTTTGGGAATTCAATATAAGCCCCCAAGGGATGGACAAAAAGCAAGGTTTTCTGTGCTCGGAGTGAGGGGAGTAGGACTTGGAGGAATCACATCAGTCACGAGCAGCAAAGCAGCATCAGGTGCTGTAACCTACTACTGCCTTCAAATTAAATGCAGAACTCCAAATTTCAGGGGGACCCCTTCCCATACATCGTCTTCCTGTAAACCTGGCAAAAATCCCACCTGCTGTGCTACAACGGAGTGTCTTTAACACGCTGGAACAAGGCGCTCTGCTTTCGTCACTGGGGTTTCCTATGTGTGTATTTTTACCCCTCCTTGAAAGGAGAGGACAGGCTGCCGTGTGCTGAGGGACTTGCCCCGGGTGGGCTTTCCGCCGCCGGGGGAGGAGGCTGCGGGGGCCGCATCCGCGGTGGAGGGGCTCCTCCTGCTGGCAGCGCCGGGCCGGGCGGCGCGGCACCCGCGGCCGTGCTCCGGAACGCAGCGGCAGTCGGGGACGGGGAGGGATTTAAACAGGACCGTGCCGAAAATCCTCCCAAAGAATCCTTTCTCTCAGGATCTCTTCCGGTTGTTTTGGTATTCTCTTCATTGCTCTCTGTCTGCCTTCCTGTGGCTGAACCCCAGCCAGCAGCCCAGCCCTGGGCAGCCGCTCACTCACTCTGCCTCACTGGGGCTGGGGAGAGAAGCAGAAGGGCAAAAGTGAGAAAGCTCGTGGGTTGGGATAAACACAGTTTAATAAGTAAAGCAAAATCTGCACACACCAGCAAAGCAGAACAACGAATTCAGCCACCTCTTCCCGTGAGCAGGCAGATGTTCAGCCATCTCCAGGAAAGCCAGGCTGCACAACCCCTAATGGTGACTTCAGAAGACAAACACCATCTCTCTGAATGTCCCCCTGACCCTTCCTCCTTTTCGCCCCAGCTTTATATGCTGGTGATGACACCGTATGGTGTGGAATATGCCTGTGGTCACTTGGGGTCAGCTGTCTGGGCTATGTCCTCTCCCAACTCCTTGTGCAGCCCCAGCCCCTTTGCTGGTGAGGTGGGATGAGAAGCGGAAAATGCTCTAACACTGTGCAACCTCTGCTCAGCAATAACAGTGTATTAACAGTGTTTTCATCACAAATCTAAACATAGCAACACCATATGAACTACTCTGAAGAAAATGAACTAGATTCTTGTCAAACCAAGTACAGCTTTCAGATGCTTCACAGGCTTCTAGAGATTGCATCTGGCTGGATCCAGCCTTCTGTGTGCTCGCTGTCCATTTTCAGTGGAAAATTCATTTGTTAGTCCTCATCACTTGGCAGATCCATGGTATTGTGTGGCAGTTGCTATCACCATAGCTGTCATTTTCCCAAAAAAGATGACCCTAATTACTTTCTGCAGCTGCCATCAAGGATAGCTGCAGCACAAGAAGTGGTATTGAAAACTACTGGGAAGTTTCATTCCTAGCTGGAGCTGGGGTTTGACACCACTATCTAGTGTTAGTAGTGAGGGGCAGAAAACCTGAACCCATTTTGAAAAAGAAAAATATCCTTCCAGACTATGGCTCCTGTTTCTGCTCAAGGATATTTAAGTATCTAAGTCCTATTGGTCCTTCAGAAAATTACCCCATTGGCCAAGAGAAGGACTGAGCAAGATAGTCATTGAAGCCTTTTTTTTTTTTTTTTGACTTCACTTTCTTGCTTAATCAATGTTTGACTCTGGGAAAACAGACCAAATATGCTCCATAGTTAGGCTGGGTTCCCAGGTGCTTGCTTTAAAAAAATAAAAAAATAGGTGGGTCTTGGCTCACATTTGCCATAGTTACTACATTTCAGAGCTCATAAGCCTATATTGGAATTAGAAATCTGACTGTAGCAGAGAGGAACAAGCCTGAACTTGATTACATCATCATCTCCACCTGAGCACTGATGGTAGGATCAGCTAAAGCAGTACAGTCTTTATTATGGGCTAGGTACATTCCTAAAAACATTCAACCTGGAAGAGACCTTGGAAGGTCTTTAGTCCAGCCTCCTGCTCAGAGCAGGGACAAATCTGAGGTCAGACCTTATTGCTCAAAGCTTTGTCCAGTTAGATCTCAAAAACCCTCAAGGACAGAAAATTCAGCATAGAACCCAGTGGGCTTGAACTGCTAATGCTGCTGAAGGAACTTTACTCAAAACTTCTGGATTACAGATAGGCTGGGCTCATCTCTAAGGCTGCAGTGTAGCTGGCATTGGTTCCAGCTCAAATAACAATGTGCTACTCTCTTCCCTGCTTCATGTTGAGCATCAGGGTATGTACCCCTTCACCACAGCCACGTTGGGTACTGCAGCATAAAACACCCCGAGATGGTACACTACAATGCCTCTACTTCCATAATATATATATTATATAATTTTTTAAATGGAACAGAACTAATTGGGAATGGGATTTCCCCTTCTTCTTGGTGGTTATGGGAGGCAGGTTTGCAGGCCATGCCTATGGCTCTGAACCAGACACCTCCAAAGGTGCAGCTCCAAAGGGCTTCTATTGAATCAAAATCCTTTTAAAATTTTGATCTATTAATGTTTGTGTTCCATTAATATTAGCTCTGCATTTGGGAGGTGTCCCCTGATGTGGGTTCAGTATGTTCTTGCCTGTTGCAGGCAGTGCCCTGTGTGAGTCCCTCAATGTGCCAGCATATTACATTTCCCCAGTTTTAGTTTTTTTCCTAGCTGTAGTCATTTTCCAATTCCATTTCCGCCTTATTTTATAAAAAAATTTCTTGATTTAAATGTTGACATACTTGTAAATATATTGAAATTGGTCAGTCACAGAGCTGTACTTTTCTTTAATCTTCTTCTGCAGTACATATTCATTATCTTTCTCCTTTCCTGTCAGAATGGGACTAAAAACTCTATTCTATTAAACAGACTTGAAATACTAAAACCTCTGATGTGGATAATTTAAACTTATAATACAGTAAAATATGGAATAATTATATATTACAAATTGAATCTCAACATTTCTATTGTATTCAGTCTGTCTTGTGTTCTGCTGGACTATTCAGACTGACATCCACAAGAGTCTCCCACTGAAGTGTATTATGACTTGAAGACTGTGTTGTTATGAATAGTCAATTCTACCTTTATTTTGTTTGCTTCAAACTTTAATTTATTCTACATATGCATTGCAGATTTCACTTTCAGTGATTATGAAGATAATGCAGCCACTTGCAGTGATTTTTAAATGAAAAGCCAATGTTAAATTCACTGCCTTTTTTTCCTCTCTTTTTTTTTTTTCCCTACTTCATGCTTATGAAATACATCACAAAAAAGTTCCAGGAGAGGTGTACATAACCACAGACTGCTCGTTCTGAGGGTGAGATAGTTATCTGTAAGCTAACATTGTTCAGATGTCAGACTTTGCTTCTAATTTTGGGATTAAAGTCTTTTCATGGACCAGCCTTGTGGTGCTCATGTCACAAGCAGAAAGAGATGGACCTGTGCCCATGAAGCTTGTCATAGTCTTTCTGTTCTCATTTTGAGTTACTGATGCCCTTGTACCCCTGCATTGCATTGTTCATACTAAATGAACCAAGAGAACTTCACCAGCCATGTGGCTAATGTGGGAGGAGAATTTGCAGGACTAATACCCAGATTTCAATTAAAAATTGCTTAAAGGTTCATTATAAAATGTCCAGGGCAGGCTACCTATGTTAATCATTGAGAAATCAGCCTGTTTGGAGACATCTAAGGACTGATTAGGGTTTCAGTTCTTTCCAAAAGCTGTTTTCCTAAGTTGACTTGTACTTGCATTTCAGAGGGCTGGTTTCAGCTTCCTCTCATACAGCCACAGGACAAGATGGAGACATGTTAGGGAAGACAACAAAAGCTTTATGAGTAAAGGGGCAGAAATAAGTTTACTCAGAAAAATTATTGAAGAGGTCTGCAAACATGTAGAGCATGTTTTCTCATTGAGGGAGAGAGAAACTTGCAGAAGAACACCTTCAGAGAGAAGTGGGATAGAAAATTTTCCTCTGCCTTTTCCTGTATGGGTTATGCATATATAAGTTAGGTCTGTATTTATGCAATTCTGTTATTCTTTAAATAGTGTGTTGTTAAAAATCTTGTTGCTGAAGATGTCTGTTTTCATGCAAAAACTCTACCTGGAGCGACTGAACAGGAGAAAGTTATCTAGAGCAGTGCAAGAATTGGACAGAGGACTTCCAGCAAGTTCACAGATGTTAAAAAACAGAGAGGAACTGTTGACTCCCTTGAAGGCAAGGAGGCCTTGCAGAGAGACCTTGACAAATTAGAGGGCTGTGCAATCACCAAATGTGTGAAGTTCAACAAGGCAAAGTGCCAGATCCTGCACTTGGAATGAGGCAACCCTGGATGTATGGACAGACTGGGGAATGAGAGGCTGGAAAGCAGTGCTGCAAAAAGGAACCCGGGGGTGCTGGTCAGTGGCAAGTTGAACCCGAGTCAGCAGTGGCCTGGTAGTGTCTGGGGGTGCATCCGGCACAGCATCAACAGCCAGGCAAGGGTGTGACTCTTGGGGATGGTTCTGTGCAGGACTGGGAGTGGGACTTAATGATCCTGAAGTGTCCCTTCTAACTCAGCATATTCTGTGAGAAGTTTGGACAAATAATAACGAAGAATAAAAATACAAAAGGTATAAAGCCACAGATAGGAAATTTAAAAAAAAAAATTACTTTAAAATGAAGACAGTATCTGTGTGAAAGAGAGTAATGGGATAAAATGAGACTCAAAAAGGGTAAAATTACTGTCTTATAACTCTTCAGCCTGGAGAGTCTTGCAAGCGAGGAACTCATCTTTGCTCAACATGTTTTAATTTCCAAGTGAAGAAAAAGGTTTCTGACATACAATTTGGGGTATTCAAGGAACTGCACAGTCATGGTTTTCATCTTCAGAAACATGTTCCTGCCCACAGCAGAGCGATGGGAACTAAATGATCTTTATGTTGCTTTCTAACAAAGGCTGTTCTAAGATTACAGTATTATGAGCTTACCAGACCCAATGTGCCCCTCATTTTATTTTTTTTCCTCCTCATAATTCCCTTCTCTTTGTGAAACAAGTTTGAAGTACACACATAAGAGTATGCACATCCTTTGTCACTATTATCTGAGAACTGGGTTATCTCACGTGTTATAACGTTTACTTCTCTGCATTTGCCATTTATTTTAATTTACTGTCGAAGTAGCAGGTTCATGCTGAGTGCAGGGAAGATGTGTGATATTGTTTCCTCTGGCATAGGCCACCTTTAACTCAGACTCAGTATGAGGCTTTGCTGAAAGAACTGTTGTGCAGAAAAAAGGGTATTGTTTTTCATACAAATCGCTTTGCCAAAAAGTGCTGCTTCATTGAGGCTGCTCAGAGTTTTACATCCTGATTGAATTGGATGAATAGTTTTGGCCAAAAGAGGGGAAAATACATGACATTTTTCAATGCTTAATTCAAATGACCCATAAAAAACCCCACAGAGCTTCAGGGTGGGTTTGTAGAGAAGTTCAGGTCTATGCAGGGAGGATGCAGTGCTGCTTTTCTCTCTGACTGAGTCGTAACCCCAGTAGGGATCTGCTGGCTGGTGGGGACACAGGGTTCAAGCCTTCCTTGTCCTGATGCCAGTGAGTCTGTAAAGCAGGGATAGAAAGCCCTTGACCCTTTGCCTTGGCTGGGTAAATAGAACACTGAAATGCTTCCAATTTTATATAAGTTTATTTATGTGCCAGTACAAAGATAGTTGATTTCTTCATGGTAAAGAAAATGTAACTTAAGGTGTCTTTGTGACCTTGCCAGTGTTTCAGCAGTCCAACTCTGGCCTTTTAAAAACTGTGTTTTCTGAAATGTCATGGCAGTGAAGGTAACAATATTAACAGTACTTCTAGTGATGCATTTGGGGGCTCTTTTACTAGGCATAAACTTGTCATTAATTTTTTCCTCAATGGGCAAGGCTAAAAATTATGATTTTGTGGAGGGTTCCAAAGGTAGAATTACCTTTCAGATTGCAGGAAAAAAGTGAAAAATCTTATAAGATCCTAAATCAAGATTTTTCTGCACATTTTCTTCTGAGTCTTTCTCAAAGGAATCAGCCACTTAATTTTCTAATTAAGGTAATTCTCTTGTTGTAAGTTAAAGAGACCAGACTCATCATTTAAGGAAAATTGAAAGGAAGTCTCAGTTAAGGGTCTAAACTCCCCATATCTGTTCCAATAGTACCCTACAGTGGTCTCAAACTTGTGGACAAGTGTCACAAGTTGGAAGAGAAAAACTGTTCCAGTGATACCTTATATTAATCATGCCACTAAGTGTGTGCTGTCCATGCCACTCCTGTATGTAATGATGGCTACTGCCATCATTATTTAAAGGAGGAGGAAGAAATAATGTTGAGGAGTTGTAGATGACAAAGTGTAGTTGTTTTTCAGCCTACGTGAAAGTGCTCACCAGCTCGATAATACTTGTCCTGGACATCTTCATCATATTTATGTATACAGCAGGTGAGTGTTTTTACTCCATAAAGAAAATGTAATTCTATTGACTTTGCCAAAATTGAATTAGTACAATATATAACCTGCTTTCAAGCTTATAGGAGCTTTCACAGATATTGAATTTTTTTTTTTTTCTCCCCAGAAATGTCTGTGCTGCCAGCCCAGGGAATACAGAATGAAGAAAGGGTATGTGAATAAGCTGTGTGGTGAGGCACAACCAGGCTGTTTTGAGTATCCTGTCCTATAAGCTTGGATGGTGATTTGATGCAACTCACTCCCTTCAGCCATGGAAAAATGATGGTGGATTCGTTATGACTTTATCCCACTGTAGGGAGAGTTTAAGAAAAAATTATTTTGGACAGGCCTGAGCTGCTTAAGCAGCTGGATCCTGCCCTGACCATGCAGTTCAGCTGCAATTAAGACATCTAAATGTGGGCACCTTTTTGAGTGCTAGGGGTCTAAGCTCTCCTGACAGCAAGTCACTCTAGCCTGTGGAGCCTAAATAACTGTGATATTTGCTTTAGGATGTGAGCTGAACCTTGCTCTGGGATGCCATTACTCTGCTGATTAGTGGAACTTGTTCCAGTTACCTAAATATAAGCATGTCTTGACAAATCTAGTGTGCCAGGGTAGTAAGATATCTTCAGCCTCATGTAGCTGTCTTACAGGACTTATGGGAAATCTCTGCCCTGCTGGAGGCCAGTCAGATAACCCTGCTCATCTCAGTGATAATAGGTACCCACATTTAAGCAGCTGAAGCCAGCCCTCTCTCTCTGTTGCCCATCATGGGAGCTTAGGCACTCAGCTCATGTCAGCACATGGATTCAGGTCATTAAATCTCAAATTGAACCCCTCTGGACTCCCTTTCTCAGTGCCTCTCTCTTGCTCCCTGGTGATGGAGCAATGCAGTGGCTTGTCTTGCCGCTATTTGTGCAGGCTAAACTTGTTCATGTTTACAGAAGTGGCGAGTACGATCTCAGAGTTACGGCGGACAAGGGCAGTCCAGTAGGGCCTTGCAGGACCACAGGTGGGCACAGTGTCACCAGCTCTTATTACCAGCCTTGCATGGTAAAAGGTCTATCTCCTAGCCTACCATTTCCTCCCATGGGGATGTGGAGACAATTTCTCTGTCTAGATCTGGCCTTTGCCTGTAGCTGGTTGGCTTCAAATAGTCCTCAGCCCTTATTCTTGCCTGAGGACAGCCATCCTAATCCACTTTGGTCTCCTCATACACACAACTACTAGAAGCAAAGATTAGTGAGCAGGCTCTTGCTCCTCTAAGAATGCTGCCTTTTTTTTTGCAGAAGGCCAAAAGATGGTGTGGGAAGAAGAAAAAAGTATATTAAGAATTCCACTGGTGATTAAATCCTGCTTCTCCATATAGCACAAATGTATACATCAGTATTTTAAACCATCTTTTGACTGTCACACTGACTGCCATCAGCACAGCTTCTAAAATATTCCTGACACTAATAAAACCTACTGAAAATATTCTAGTTTTCCTTATACATTTATAAAAGTCATTTGTCTATAAGATACTAATCACCACTTCAAAGTGATCCTATTTCAATATGTTCTCTGGGATTTGTGAGAGACTTGTTTTGGCAACTTTCATCCTCTGTTAAGGCATAAATTTTTTACGGACTTTAGTACTCATAAGTCCAAAGATTTAAAAAAAAAATATTATTTATGAAAATTTGGAGCCAGAAGGATACTTATTTCAGCAAAGGTTTCTGAGAATTCCTAGATGGAGAAATGTTGCAGTGAGCCATAGCCCTAGCCAGGGTGTCCTGGACCCCGTTGGACAAGAGGCCCAGTGTTTGGTTCTCATTGAGCCCAGGAACCCTAGGATGGCTGCCCGCCCAAACACAGACACCCCCGGGCTGTCTGGCAGGAAAGTTCGTTGCCCAAGGCGGGAACGATGTGGCACCCTGTGCGTCTGCAATGGCCACCGCTGTCCCCTCCCTTGGTTCTGTCACTGGCCCGAGCTCATCCTCCGCCTGCTTCTCTCCCCAGGGGTTGTGTGTACCCCACCTGTGTTACACCCTGTCTGTGGCGCTGTTGGTTGGTTTGTGTTTGCTCCACCTGAGCAGCGGGGCACAAACCCCCCTGTCAAGGGGCTGCTCCTCACTTTTCTTGGCCTCTCCTCCCCAGTCCCCAATAAACTCCTTCCTGTTTCCCCAAGAGTCCCTCACTGCTTCGTCTCTCCATGAGCCTTCCCCACCGGTGGCTGAGGCGAGCCTTGCCCGGACCTCGCCCGGCCTCCCGCACTCCCTCTGCACCTTCCCCCTGCCATGGCAGCAGGTGAGACCATTGCCCAGTGCTCGGCCCCCTGAGCTGGCCACTCGGTGGGCACTGTGGCAGAGAAAGAGATTGTGAACTTGGTTTAATATCTTCTATTGGTCTTAGAAATTGTGGGGGTTGTGAGGTGTGGTGTTGTGGAAAGGCTGAGTGTTTGCTTGTCGCTCAACAGTGGCTGAAGTAATTCCTCCTGTTACACAGCTCAAACAAATGGCAACAACACTGGGCTTCATGCTGCAATTTTTGCTGCATTGTACAGTGATGAAGGTCTCCACCTTCCACAGGCAATATTTAGCACTGTTTTCCCCCTATGCCTTAGGCTTCCACTCATTGGTAACAGCCTCCCTCTGCTTCATGGGTAGTAACAATTGCTTTTACGATGACTGGAAGAATTGAGGGATGGGTGCTAGGTAAGATGTTGCAAATGTTTTAAGTTCCAGCATTTCTAGAGAGGGTTTCTTGTCCCTCCAAGAGGAGTCTAAAGAAGTTACTTCCCCTGGATTGATTGACTGGTTGATTGAATTCAACTTTGTTCTTCCTGACAGAGGTTTTAGTTTTTAAAGTCATCTTCCTTTTCAGTTTCTGCCCAAAGATGCCTATAAAGTATTGTTTGCCATCATGTATGAAGAGCGCCCATGGAAAAAAAAAAAACAAACCATGGCATTTTAGTTAAAATACTTTCTCCAGGAATTTAAAAAAGATCACCTGGGACTTGTTTTGTGGCTCATCCTAAATCCATAATTAATATTCATTTAAGACAGGTAGACTTTAGCAATCATTCCATTGATGTACCTTAATCAAACATGTTTTGATGTTGAAATAATCAAATTATCTAGAGAAATTCAGAGCAGTATCAAATCAAAGTCAAACTAATATGGGACCATTGGCAGAATGATATACTCTCATTATAAATTGGTCATTAATGCCTGGTTAAGTGATATATAGAGATTTACAACCTTTATCCAAATAAATTATTGTACTTAAAGTCAATTAATTGATAACTAGAAAAGAAAACAATGTGATTGCTCTTAAAACACTGGCTTGTATTCATGAGATAATGGCCATGTCATTCACACTGCCTGCCTGCCTGGTGAATTTCAGGATTTTTTTGGTTTATATATTTAGAAATCTCACATGCCTTAAAGATGTGATGAAATATCAACATAGAAACTCTTGTTGATAGGTCCAAAGACACAAATATTTATTATCATTAGAAATCAGAAAGAAGTTTCAATTTTTTATGTTCTTAAACTAGATGTTGCCCAGTATTTGCACAGAATGTTTATCTGTAGAGTCATATCACAGCTGAATGACATCATTTGTTACCTAGATTAATAAGCCTAAGCAGACCTCTTCAAGATTGTAAGCATGGAATCAGCAGTAGTAAGGAAAGAAAGAGCATGTATTCAATTTCCCTAATATAGAGAGAATCCATAAAAGGAGGGCCTTTAGGAGTTACAAGTTTGAAATAAAGATTAGGAGTTAATTGGTTGTCCTTGTTTCCCTAAAGGCAGGGACCAGCTCAGATCTAGCCATTTTCAAACTCAGATTCTACAGCTGGTACCTGCAACAGAGATTTGGCTTCTATGACAAATTGGGACCTATTTAAGGATCAAGAACTTCCAAGAAGAGAGAAGATTCACCTGACCAAGGAGGGAAAATGCATCATAGCCAACAAGTTGGCTAATCTGGTATGAAGAGCTTTAGGAAGGAATAACATGAGTGGGAAGTGATGACCACATTCAAGTGAGGAAGTGGTAGACTGGGTTGGCAAGCAAAAGGTGCAGAGTGATACTGCCAAGACAGACCCTGCAAACAGCAAAACAGGACTGAAAGGACTTCTGAGTGTATACACACAAATAAAGAAATGCCTACAAGACAGCATGGTGGGCAAAGTTTTTCCCTTTTCTGGGCTGTCAGTGCGCTTGGGTGCCTCTCTGAAGTGCCTGTACAGTCATGCATGCAGCACGGGAACAAACTGAAGGGTTTAGAGATCTGTGTGCAGTTGCTGCTGTGTGGTGTGATGTTCCTGCAGTGCTGCAGTGGATGGATGCGGGCTCTGTAGAGGGAGAGGCTAAGAAGACAAGGAGAGACTTAGCCATTTGTGAGAGAGGACAGTGGGACTGCATGGAGCTCTGCCTAGGAAAGGATGATGAGGCAGCGTAGTGCTTACAGGATCAGGGTTAGTGGGTGGTGTTGCAGTGGGTGTCTACTGTACACTGCCTGTTATAAATGAAGTCTGTAATTTGTGCTATTAGGTATAAATATGAACTAAAATAAAAATATAAAGAACAACAGTTTCAAACCCCCCAAACAGCCTGGCTGAGGAAGAATTTCACAACTAGAGCAGTTGCAAAGGAAATTCTTTCTACAAAAAGTAATCAACAGAGAGGAGTCCACCCAAGGGGAGCTGGATCTTATCGCAGGAACATAAACACTATGCCCGGATGATGATGACTTGATCACTATCTTCTGATATCTACACCTCAGTTGTTAAAGCATTGTAGGTTCTGGGAACGTCTTTGTGAGTTCCAGGAATCAAAGATGGATAAATTCATCTTCGGAGATGGGCAGTTCATCACATCCAGGAAACCCCTTGTCCAGTCCTGTACCGTGAAAGAAGATCCTTCATGAATATGTTAAAGGGTAAGAAGAATGAACTGGGTTTGGAAACTCCCCCAAAATCGTATAAAAATTACCCAAACTAGACAGCTGGCGTGAATCAGGGAGGTCTGATGCGATAGAGGTCAGGCTCACAGTTTCACCCAGCTCCGACCCCGGGCTTGGAACTGTTTTTCTCAATCATGTTTTTTGTGACTGATTTTTTGGCTGCATAATAAACTTTATTTCTTTATTAATTTTAATTGGGCTGCTGTGTTTATCTCACTGCCTGATCAGGAAAAAGTAGATGAAGCAGTGTAGTGGGTTGAATCTGGGTTGATAGACAGATTTTTAGACCAATCACGCTTCTTAAAATTTACACATTTAAACTGCACGGAAAGGCGGGAGTTCTTCTTGTTCCAGCCTGCCTGAGGGAGGTTGGGAGGCCTCGGAGCCTTCGGGCCCCGCTGGGCCGAGGCCCCGCCGGGCCGGGCCGGGTCAGGCTGGGCTGAAGCCCTGGCCCCCTTCCCCTCTTCATGCTGTGGCACGGAACCCGGGTTGCTGGGGGAGGAACCATCCCAGAGCCCAGAGAGCTGAACCCAGCCATGGACTGACAGACAGCTAAACCCAGCCATGGACTGCTGCACAGCAAAAATCTTTCCAGAGCAGCTTCTTGGGACCGGCGGGTTCCCCCTGTTCTCCACATGGAGCTGTCAGGAGCCGGCGGGAGCCTCCTTTCTGCAGCCAGCAGCACAAAAAGAGCGAGGCTTTCTTCACCATAAAGCCTGAACAAGAACACTCTTCAATATGGAAGTTTTGGAGTCAGAGAGAAAGTGAGCCATGTGAGACAGAGCTGGAAATGGCGATGGAGAAAAGGGGCAGTGCCGCGTTCCTCGTGCAGAGCTTAAAAATACTTCTGGCATGCGGTGGTAAGAAACTGTAATATCTCAAACTGTTTGTCTCTTTAATCCATTTGAAGTGCGTGGGGGGATGGAAGACTCACGTGTGGCCCGTGAAGATTGTGAAGAGTTGCCTATGCCAGGATATATAGAAACAGTGAGAGGCTTTTAAGAATTTGTAGCAGAAAAAGCCTTTGTGTTCAGGCCAAAATAGCCCATCCTTAAAAAGATTGATAAGCCCATGTGATGGCCCAGGTGTGGCAGTGTGAAAAAATTGGTATTTTTTCATAGAAGAGATGTATTACACCACAGCAGATTGTTTCTTTCTAGGCAGGTCTGTTGTTGGGGGCATCTTGAGAAACCATGTGAAGCAAGAAGAAGAAACTCTTTTTTCCTTAAGCGTAAGAGAGAGACTTTTCAAGAACTGTAACACTGACTAGAATCCTATGTTGTGTTATCTTTTGTGCTAGTTAAAAAGAAAGAGTAAAGTGCTGAGAAGAAAGGGGTAGGGTGTGTGTGTGTTTTGTTTTAATTTCTTGTTATATCTTTTAACTTTTAATTCTGTTAGTAATAAAACTTTCTCCTTGTACTGCAGCCATTTAAGTTTGAACCTGTTTTTGCCTCACAGCTATCTGGTTTTCCTCAATATTTTCTTATTTTGTTTTCCTTATAAAATAACTGATATTTTAGATGCTCGACGCTTCATTGTGTCAAACCACAACAAGCAGCTTTTTCTACGAACTGAAAGAAGTAGACTTTAGCATCCTTACAAGAGGAAATAAATCAAAAAGCTAGACATAAGCCCAGACTTCAGAAGGGCAGAATTTGGCTTCTTCAGAGATATTCTTAGAATAATCCTATGGAAGATGGAGATAAAAGGGGTTCAGGAGACTGACTTGATATTGGGGGATTGCTTCCTTCTAGTTCAAGAATGGTCTCTTCCACTGGTACTGAGTGCATACTTTTTAATAGTAAGATCCTCCGTTTAAAAGCTGAGTACCCAGAGAAGAGTGGGAAAGTTTGGAGCAACAAAGACTTTCCTTTGTTAGAAAAAAAAGCCAGGTTAGAGAATACTTAAGCAAACCAAACCTACATAAATCCATGAGGCTTGATGGGATGCATCCATGAGTGCTGGGGAAGCTGCCATTGTCATGAGAGACCACTGTTCATTATCTTTGAATGATAATGGTGACTGGGAGAGGTGCCTGAGGACTGGAGGAAAGCAAATGTTCCCCCTATCTTCAAGAAGGACAAGGAGTAGGGCCCAGGAAATTATAAGCTTGATCTCTGTGAAGGTAATGGAAAGATTCTTGAAGCCATTTCCAGATGCATGTAGGACCAGAAAATTTGAGTCCTTAGTGTGGATTCACCAACCCGATAAATGGCGAAATGACTGCCTTGCTAACTGAATGGAAAACAGCAAATATTGTCTACCTAGACTTCAGTAAGGCTTTTGACATTGTCTTCATTGAAAGCTGATGAGGTGTGGGCTGGACATGCAGAGAGTAAAGCAGATTGACAACCAAGTGAATGTCTGGGCTCAGAGGGTGGCAGTCAGTGGCATGAAGTCTACTTGAACACCAGTAGCCAGTAGTGTATCCCAGGAATCAGTCCTGGGTCTGACCCTGTTTAACATCAAAATGATGGGACAGAGTGCACCCCCAAGCAAATTGCAGATGACGTCCAACAGAGTGTCTCATAGGCCATAGAGACCTTGACAGGCTGGAGAAATGGATTGACCTCACAAAACCTCACAAAGTTCAACAAAGAGAAGTGCAAAGTCCTGCTCCTGGGGAGGAGGAACCCTCGTAGCAGTGCTGGGCCTGCCCAGCTGGAGAGCAGCTCTGAGCAAAGACCCTGTGGCCTTGAGCAGAGAATATGCCCTCGCCTCAAGGAGGCTCAGTGGCATCTTGGGCTGCACTAGGAGAAATGTACTCCCACCAGTTGAGCAAGATGATCCTTCCTTTCTACTCAGCACTGGTGAAGCCTCACCTGGCGTGCTGTGTCCAGTTCAGCCTCTGAATGCTGTTGTTTCTCTGTGCTTTGCTCCTTTGTGGGTGCATAGGGAAGCTTTATAACCTAACTGACTCTATTTCTGTATATCTGACTAATTTTAGTCAGATAAAAGTGCTCTGTGCACATGCCTGTTTGCCTTGGTTATAGAGAAAGCTGGAGGTGGCCAAAAGAGATTTGGGCATGGTACTTGTAGGTGTTCTGGACCAAGTTAGAAGAGCCTGCCTCTAGGCAGATGGTGGAGAAGTATTCAGACTGAAGAGTGTCCCAAGAAATGCCTACAACATCAAAGGAAGGAGCTGAATTCACTCTCCAAGGTGAGACCTGGCCCTACCTCCTCGCGTTGGGACACCCCAGCTGAGAGCTAGCCAACTTCTGTCCATGAAGGTGAGCTGCTGTGCTATGCCACACTGCATTTATTATTCTGTGCTATATTGTTAACTACTAAAAGAGGATTGCTCTTCTGCTTTTATAATTTGGTTTAAAATGCCTTAGAACAATGGAAAAAGTCACTTGATATTTGGCACTGCTATGCTGGGGTTTGTTAGACTTGTTCCAAGCCTTGAAGGTTACAAAGGGAGGGATTGTTCTGGGCATTACATGATTTCAGGCTGCAGCATCTTATCTCTGAATAAGGGCAGGTTTGTCACATTAGGCTTCCAGAGAATTTTAGCATGGAAAGGACATGTTCATGGTCTGTGCCCAGTGTCAAGAAGTAGTGAAAAGAATTAGAAAGATGGTTGAAGATTTAAAACTCTAATTTAATACTCTGAATGTCAAGTTATATGTTTTCTAATGGGCAATTTGAAGTTCCTGTCCTTAAAAATACCAACATTACCAGGACAGGTATGTTAGTGAACATACAGAAAATGTTTGTGGTGTTTGTAAGTCTAGTTGCAGAAAAGTTCAAAACCATAGCAGTTCTTTTAACTGCTTATTTTTCTGGTATGCTCCAGGAAAGGCAAGAGACAGAGAGTGAAGGAGGCAGAGGTCCCTATTTACCATCCCCAGTTGCTTGCTGAGCTTTTCTACTGAATGACTCAATACGGTACATATGATGAAGTAATTTCCAAGAAAAAAATTATCTATTGTGCACTAACGTAGTTTTCAAGGAAAATCCCTTCTGAATCATCACAAATGTTCTGTAATGGTTATTAGAGGACCTATTTTGCATCCATAAATAGTTTCTTTTATACTTAACTTCAAACCAAGTATCTTTCTGGCTGGAATTAAAGTGTTGCTTTGTCAGACCATTTGTTGTTGCAGTAGCTGGTTGATTACAGATGTACATCTTTTTTTTTTTCTGGTCTTTTTAGAGGGCAAATCACTATGGTAACCACATTACAGAAAATTGCTTGTTCTCCTTAAAATACCCTTCAGAAAAAGGTCATTTGTTATTAACATTTTCTGACTAAATCCAAAATGTTAACAACATCAAGAATATTGTCCCTGTTTCTATACTTACATGAGTTTTTTTCTTTACCATGCACCTATCAGTTAACTATCAAAGCAGGACAAAATATTGAGACTCCAAAACAATAGCAAAGCTGCAGACTTTTTGATGTGTTTTTAAATATCAAGATTCACTCATGTTGCTGTGTTTTGGCTGCTGGTGTGCATGGTTTTGTTCAGTTGTTTTCAGTGCTCTGATTCTGAGAAAAATCCAGGCTGAAGTTACTCTTTCAACCTCTGTGTGCTACGATTAAAAGGAAGGGCAAGCAGGCATATGACTGTTATGGGCAGCCGTCTGTTGTTGAATTATGAAATAGCTGTTCTAGATAGTTGTTTAAAAGCCTGTAAATGGCTGGTTAAAGGTTTCTACTCTCAGGGAAAAATGCATCCAAGGGGAGTTAGATGGGAAAAATCAGGTCTGATTGTAATAATAGGGTCCTAGTCTGTGAAGTGAGAACACACAAAGTTGTTCTCTTTCTGGCATATGGCACTTGTGTTCTGCCTGATTGGACATGTTGTTTCTTTGCCATTTTACATTATCTACATTGCCTGCAAAGGATCTTCACATTTGTATAGTTTTTTGGTTTGCAGATAGCTGTTTGCAGCTTTTATCCAAGCTCAGTAAACAGCAACAACAAAAAAATCCCCTTTCTTGGAGTTCCATCATTTTGGAATTGACAAACAAGTTAAAAAGGCTGCCAAAAGAAAGCAGGAGTTGGAGGAAGTTAATTCACATTGATGTGTGCATGCCACTGATAGCAAGTTATGCCTATGACATTCTGACATTGCCTCTCAAAAAAGAGAAAGAGTGGAGTGGAGTGAAAGACTAAGAGGATGTTCATTTAATTGGAAAGCCTACTGAGATCTGAGACAGCTGAGGCAAAGGATGCACCCTTTTTCTGCACAATGGCATTGGCTGAAGGTTGTATATAAGGTGGCCTTATTAAAGTGACAAGGCAATTTAATTCTTTTGTGCACAATGATTCTACTTCATTGATTTACAATGGGAAGGATATAATTTTGCTAGTGTTGGCAAAAAGCTCAAATGTCAGGCTTTTCAAATTGCCATACTTGCCTTGTTCAGGATGAATAATGAATAAGTCACCTTTTGTCTACAGTTAAATATTCTTGAATAAATACAAAGAACATAAAAGACATAAATGATTGCCTGATTTATATTTAAAATAAAGATCAACATTGTGATAAATGGTTGAAAATGCCTAGTGTGAAGTAATATGACTATACTGATAATTACATTATCAATTAAGGGGCAGCCCAGGTGTGGAGTGTTATAGAATGGATGCCAGAGAGAAACCCCCAGTGTGGAACATGCCAAACTCGTATATCTGGAAAATGTGGATGAAGGAGTGAAGAGACCCCTAGCTATGCAGAGAATCACATGTTTAAAATAGGACCATTTCATGTACTGAAACATCCATTCTCTCAGGGATCAGTGGCTATTGCTTCTTGTTTTGTCATTGGCAGGATGCACTGGTCTCATTTCTGGAAACAGATATTGCTTCATTTATTCCTGATAGTTTGAGTGGTCAGAGAAGGCTACACATCATTTCTCAGTACCTGTCTTTAGTCAGAGAGGAGCAGATATTAAAAACCTGCTGAGTCAAATGTTTATAGCTGGCGAAGTTGTCAACACCTCAGAAAAGGAACCAAAACAACTTTGAAGAAAAAAGGATGCAAAAATATACTGAATATTCTTCATCATATGATTCCTAGGCCATAAGCAGCAAAGCTTGCTTCCCTCTGTACAAATATACAGGTTTCAATTTATCTAAAGTAATTGTGTTAACATTGTGCCTATGCCTGATCTGTAGTTCTTTTTCTTTTAGAAAGCTTTCTTTGTCTTTATTTAATTTCTCAATGTCTTAAGATGATGAGAAAGATGCTGCTGACCACAAGAGTGTGGTAAGATTCCTCAGCCTCGTGCCCTTCTCTTACTCTCTTCTGTGGCAACTTTGATCATACCTTGTCCATCCCTCTCCAGGCTCTCCTGATCTCATATTCTCATTCTTCCCACACTTTTCCTTGTTCAGTGGTACAAATATTCTCCTTTTTATTGCTTGTCCCAAGTCAATAATCTTTAGAACTATCCTTGCTTTCCATGTATATAAGCTCCCATTTCTGCTTTCCTGTTGCATTTCTAACTTTTGTAGGACATGTTGCAATGCAAAGTGGGAAGGAGCTATTTCACCCTCTTTCCTGCCCATTTGTTCTAAAAGCCCAACAAAAACCAGTAGCTCAAAAAAAAGGTGCTCCTGTCTTACCCACTAGCAGTGTGCTGCTTGTTTATCTCCCCATGGGATGATGGCAATGGCCAGTACTAAACCAGGAGAAGAGTTCTTTGACTCCATCCTGGAGTTTCAAGCCAGATGTTGGGAGGGACTCTTTTCTCTCCTTGCTGTTAAGAGTTCCTGTGGATGTCCTTCAGCCTCTCTATTGCAGATTTCTAACTACTTGACTGTTTTCTGGGGAAGTTTGTGTTTTGGCAGTTGGTCTGTGAAAGCTTCAAGTATTCCCAGTTTTTCTAGTGTTTCCTGCTTTTTCTAAAATATTGTTGACTGGTGATTCCTGTAGCACCTGTTTCTGATATGGCTTTTAATTCCTAGGGGCTGAGTAGTTTTAAAGTTATGTTAAAAGACTCTTTTGCGGAGGATCACTGTTAGAAAAGAAAATCTAATTTCTTATGCTATAATCTGAAAAAAGATATTGATAGAGATTTAACATTCTGAAGCTGCCAGGTGTGTTTCTTTCTTTGGTTTCACTTATCTACCATTAAATAGGATGAAGTTATGCAATAAAGAAACACATGAGAAGAACATGAACACTGCATGCTACTTTTAGAGATTCTGAATGATTTTAAGCTACATATGGCTTAAAAACTTTTATTGGGCAAAAATACATCCAGTGTGTGCTTCCATTTAACTGTGCTGTATGGAATATCATAGCCTTGGCTGTGCCTGTTTGTTCTAAGTTACTGCTACAGATTTAAATGACAGAGAAGCTGCTGTACCTCTGGGTCTGTAGAAACAAACTGCTTTATGATTTCTTTATGTCCTCTGAGAACAGTACAGTTACAGGGGCTTGCAAAAGCAGGCTGTTGGATGAGGAAGCGTGGTGAGTCACAAGGGGCAATGAAGGTAGGTAGGAAAATACAGTGTGTAATAACATTCCTTTTGGACCCTGGGCAGAGTCAATCAGTGCTTTGTCTACAGCAGTTGCTACATCATTCTCTCAACAAGGCTGCATGGGCTGCATGGGCCAGCTTCTGCTCAAACCTTGCTTCCTCTGGTTGTGCTCCAGGTCCATCCGAGATCTTATGTGCTTTCTGAATGAAGAGATCGTGATAAATCTTTTTCACTGACATTTTTTGGGTAACTCCATCTTCACAATATGACCGTGAGACAGGGGAGTGAGATATGTTTTCTGTATAATGAAAGCATTAGACTCTTCACAGCAAACTAGTAATAGACTGAAATAGCGTGTCCATTTTCATCCCCCATGGGGACTGGTCTTCACTCTTTCTTTTTTGGCCACTTGCTATCATGAAAAGCAAATGTAAAATATTATCCTGGACTTAACTGATAGCATAAACAGAATAATACATGTAGTTTGAACACTACTCCTCTGCAGAGAGCGAATGGGCAGATGAGACATACACCTGCTACTCCAGTGAGCACCAATTTTACCAATTACACCAAATGGGCACCAAATTTTCATTTGCACCCAAAAGGAGACTTACGGAGCAAAATTATTTCCAAATCAATATCCATTAAGCAAGAGAAATCAGTATACAATGATCATTTCACGGAATCATAGACTAGCTTATGTTGGAATGGACCTCAAAAGATCACCTGGTCCAACCTTTTGGTCCAGTGCAAAGTCTGATAGGAAAAATACCATAATTAGAATTCTTTCTTGACTTCTTATACTTGGCATGTATCCAAATGTTGAAAGATGTTGAAAGAATGGACTATTTAAAAGATTCACTTACCTAGCAATGCATTTCAGGACTTCTTTGCTAAGTTTTTTTTTACAAGAATAAACACAAAAGGATCTCTTTTAGTACTGGGGACAATTTGTGCTAAGAGCCCAAATCTGAGCAATGGAATTTTGCCAATTGCATCAGTTTCTGTCATCCTCACCTCTCCCAGCTCCATTCATTCACTATAAGAAATGTCCTGTAAGGTGCATTTAAATAAAAAATCCAACCATTTGATAAGGTGGTTTATATTTCAAAAACAAAGACTGAAGAAACTGGAAATATAAAGATGAATACTGGTTTTTACTCACCTCTGCAATTCTAGGATCTCTTTTTGTTTTGATGTTAAACCAAGTCTTCTGAGTAGGAACTGATATTATACTTGCAAGATGCCATTTTTAGGAAGGATTTATGAAGCCCTGTTTAGGTAAATGGCTCTCCAAACCTCCTTTGTGTGAGCATTGTGTGAGAAACCACTGGAGTATCAAGGAGAAGGTAGAGTAAATTTTCTCCATCCTTCTTTAAGAAAAATTCTGAGAACCATGCAAACTCCTGGATTTATGTGAACTGCATTTTTCAGGTGATTCAATTACTCTGACCTGTCAGCATAGTTTAGGTATAATTTGTGCTCTGGAAAGAGATCAGTGATTGCTGTTCAGAAACAGTCTTGTGTATGTAAGATTTCTTTATAACTGGAAAACTCAGGTTAAAAATAAAATTTAATTCAGTTCAAAACTAGAATACAATGTATTTTTTCCCCTAGATGGAAGTGGTTTGTTTTCTTTGTGCTTAAGGGCATGCTGAAGTAAAGTAGTGTCTGATGAATGCTACACAGAGATGTTTCTCAGCAATTGAGCTAAGTCTCTTCCTTGGTGCATGATGAAACACCACACACTTCTGGCCCAAACCTTTTAGTTCCTTGTCTTCAACTTTTACTAGAGTGTTTTTAAAGCCATTATGATACTTTGTCTCTTCTATTTATCCCTGTGGCTGACTTGTGATAAATATTTAAATTTTTTTCTTTTTTTTTTTTAAAGCAGGAGGGGTAATGGGCATATATGTCAGGACCGCAGGCCCCCAGGAAGAAGCAGCTGCAATGCCATTGCAGAACACAGTTTTGGGTGTTGTGACACAGCACTGTGAGGAGACAGGCTGGCAAGGAGTGGCTGGGAGGGCACTTACCTGCTTACAGTCTTGTCCCCTCCTTGTCTTGGGTGCTTCATTTCTGGGCATCACAGGGGCATGGGCAGGAGGACAGGTAGAAGCTGAAGAGGGGAGATGGGTCTTTGCAGGGGCTTGAATTTCAGTACTTGGGTTGCTGCTGAAATTGTGGAAAGGAGGAATTAATGGGAAAAGTGATTGCAAAGGGCTTAAACTCATTTTCTGAGAGAAAGAGAATGGCTGTGACTGTCAGGCTCTTCTTGTGTGAACACCAGGTGACATGAAGGTCCAGTCTGGGTGAGGGGCAGTTTGTCTCCCTACAGGCTTTGTGAATCATCAGGACCAGCAATGAGCAATCCTTCTCTGAGGCTGCTGGAGGAGCACAGCTCAAATTGTGGATTCAACCTGTTAAGTGAGAGAGCACTTTGCATGTGGAGAAAAGTGGTTTTAAGGCTCTGCTTAAAGGTTACCTTTGCTGATGTGGTACAAATACTAATGCACACGTTGGCTCCCTATGAGACCAACATTTGTTCTAATTTGATTTGCTTTTAGGAAACCCATGCAAGACTTAATCAACAAAGACGTATCTTGCCAGTAAGTAAAGGCCAATGGGAGCAGATATGCAATAAGCAGAAAGAAAAATAATACAGAGACATCTGTAAATTCTGTCCCAGGCACAGTTTTCCATGTTTTCTGAGCCTGGCTGCTGGAGTAGACTGTCAATGGGGTAGCCTAAAAGATGATCACTTAGCAATGAATTCTCTTCCCTCCTTTTCAGTACTTGCTTTGCCTTCTGCCTTTTTTTGGATTTAAATGTTTGTGATTTTCACCTCTTTATCCATCATAGCATACCATTGACTGAATAATACACTTTTATTAAGCTGCCCTCTTTCTGTGAAATAAATGCCAGTAATAATCAGTCAATCATTCAATTCATATGAATGTGGAATTTAGATGTGGCTGTTTGAATTTGGTTTATAATGTACCATTTCTTGGTACAGCATGTTCTTTGATAGTATTCTTTTAAATGACTGTTTCCAACTGCACTGGAAAGTACCTATGAAAGAAATTGTTTGTCATGCTATACTTAGTTTAAATCTCCTTTTTTCTTCAGCATTTCTGTCTGTATTTCATTTCTATGCAAATTATATCTTTGTGAGTTAGTAAAATTTTACAAACCCGTTAAAATGCAGCTATGGAATGAATTATCAGAGAAAATTTGGAAAATGTGCTCATGAAAGGAAAATTGAGGAAAACATTTAAATCTAATTGTGTATTATTCAAAGAGAATTCCAGAGCAACTCTTGGGCAAATATTACATAAATGTATACCTACATTAAATGATTAATTTACCACAGGTAATATACTTGAAGGCTCAGGGACTATTTTCCCATTAGCCTGTGCATGTAGCATTTCTCAGCTGAAATACAACCAAGGTACACAAATGCACTTCACTTGCTCATGGGGAATTGTAGAGAAGGAACTGTGAATGTAATGCTCTCAGCAGCTACAGAGCAGTGCCACTGATTCCAACTATCCCAGTGCTACATCTCCATTAGAGCAACAATGACTGAGTTTAACCTTGAGGCAAGTCAACCTCTGATGACCAAGAATCATTTCATCTCCTCCCAAATATAAAGTATCCATCCCCCTTAAATTCATTAACAGCTGGCAGATCAACTGTGAATATTCTGAATAACTATCAGACTCTCAGCAATCGATCTCCAAAACGGGAGACTTGATAGCTGTGTATTTGTCAGCCAAGAATAATCTCCATGATTTGTGCCTCCATGAGATATATGCTTCCCCTCATGAGACAGACTGGCTTTGTGAGTGGTTTCACCCGTCACTTCACCATTTGCCTAGGAAGACTGTGGGCTGAAGTGCAGAGGCAAAGGTACTAAAGGGCCTTCAGTATTTTCAGAGCCACTAGGGGAGAAAGCAACTGAGTCTAAAGGTTGTGTTGGTGCCTCCAGAATCCAGGAGATACTATAGCAAAGCTCAACATGAACATGTTTTTAATATGTATTTTAAAAATAGCTAATTCTGCTCATGCCTCCCTGTTCACAAGTCCTGAGCTGCGTGTCTGGAGGGCCTGGCTAGAGCAGTAGGTGGGATGATGGGTGCAGTTATCTTCCACTCCCTGGATCCCCTGGGCTCTTCAGCATGTGATCAACAAGTTGAGGTCACCAAGATGTGCCTTTAAGGAACTGACAGCAACTGTGGTCTTTTGAGATATCCTGACCTATTTGTGTAAGTCATTAATATTTGTTTCCTTTTAGCTCATTGTTTTGAGTCTTAACATTCCAGTCCTGTCCATTTTCTGTCTGTCATTTCCTCTGTTTAATTCTAGGCACTTCCTCTTCCTGGGTACTTTGTGAAAGTGTGTGTCTGGATGCTGGGAACTTGCATATCTGGGTATTATTGACACCTGCCATTCTTGACAGCCCTGCTTCTGGTTTTCCTTTTTTTTTCTTCCTTTCCTTCCACACCCAGACATGCCCATTCACTCTCCATTCCTACTAATCTTAATACTTTTATTACAAATCTCAGTTTTCACAGATGACTTTAATCAGTTTGGGTTTCTGCACCCAGCAGAAGGTCTCCCAATTCCTTATAGGCTGTTAGTGATGGCCTATTTCTTCTGTGGAGCAAATATACCACAAAATCCTAAATTTTCTGGAGTACCCATGTACACAGGAACAAACTGAAGTGCAAGAAGCTTTAAGGCACTGAAGGATAATATTTCACCCCCAGTTACTTCCTTCTAGTAGCCCATTCAGCCTGGAGGTTTTTATGGTGCTCCCAGCTTGAGTTCCAGGTTCCTTTGAAGGTTCCTGGTTTGAGCAGATGGGTGATTAGATGATGCCTAATATGGCTGAAGGTCTATCAGCGCCTGTACCTGCCCCTGAAGAACTTGGTCTTCAATGAATTTTAACACATGCTTGGACAACTTAGCCCCCTGTGAAAACCCACAGGAGTTCTGCCTGGAGGGGCTGGTTTGGAGCTGTTTAGGTCACTGCTTGTGAGCTCCCAGCTTGTCCTTTGGCTCTAAAAGGATCTGTGGTGCAGAACAAGGCGTTTTGGTTGACACATCACTGGCCAGGTACCCTACACTGGGCATTCTGATGGAGCAGAAATGACATGTACAAAGCTTCCACTAAAACCATGTGCCACTACTCCGCAGTGAAATTTATCTATTTATGAATTGTTTTCAACTGTAGAAACACTTTTACTGAAGAGAAACTACACAAAACTTACACATTCCTCGTATTTAAATAGCCACAGTAGTCCCCATCAGAAGTAGCTCCAGCATGTTATTTTCTGGATTTTTAAATACATGACAAAGGACATTTAATATTTAATTTGAGTTTCCATCAGGATGACTTACATTGTAATCTAGCAGTGAGGTTTCAATGTCTGTAAGTATCTGAAGGGAGGGTGTCAGAGGATGGACCAGGCTCTGCTGGGGGGTGCCAAGCAATAGGACAAGAGGCAGTGGGCAGAAACTTGTGCACAGGAGCTTCCACCTGACCATGGGGAAGAACTTCTTTACTGGTTATAAATTGTCCAGAGAGGTAGTGGAATCTCCCTCACTGGAGATATTCAAGAACCATGTGGACATGATGCTGTGCAATGTGCTCTGGGATGACCCTGCTTGAGCAGGGAGGTTGGACCAGATGACTAACTATGGTCCCTTCCAGCCTGACCCCTTCCACGATTCTGTTTCCATAATGCAGAAGAGAGGGTTGTTTTTGTGTGTATTAGTTTTTTTCTACAGTATTTTCTGCTATTATAGGTATGACAAAAGGTCATATTTTTAAAAAAGCTCAGAATTTTGTATTGAATGAGTAAGGTTTTCCATCCAGTATATTATGTGGTGAATACAATGCATAGCAGCTCATAGGTATTAGACTTCATATTAATTACCAATGCTCTGGAAAAATCAAAGGGGTTCATTGGTTGGATTCAATTCAACAAAATCATAGAAATTAATGAGTGTTCAAATAGTAGCCATATTCAGACAATATTTTTCAGGACAGTAAAAGATAGGATTCATCTTCCTTAATTTTAATAATTTTTAATTAGATGTCCAAGTCCAAGTCTTCTCTAAGTCTTCTAGGTTTTCTGTGGGAAGTGTTTAGAGAGTCATCTCCCAACTGTAATTGGAATGGAAGACCATAAATTTAGAAAGATGACAAGGCAATTATTACTCATTATTTTTCACAAGACAAGGGCTATGGAACACAGCTAAATCAACATCCTGTCTTTAAAATGAACATGGTGTGTAATTAAATCATCTAATGTGTCACAAGATGCAGTAAAATAATAAAAAAAAAAATTAAAAGATATAGAGAAATTCAAGAATAGGTCCATTGCAAGATCATTGCATGTATTTATTTGACTAAGACACTTGCCTTGGGAAACCCCTGTGCTTCTCAATAAGATGGGGAGGATATATTGGGGACAAATATTTCCAGTTGCTGGCTAGCATCAGAAACAGGATATTATTCTGAATTGATTTTTGCCCTGATCAGTTTTGAAGTTTTATGTTCCTTTGTCTCCTTAGGTCTAAAGAGCATCACTAAAATAACACTGCAGTAATACTGAATACTCTCAACACTGTCAAAATTTTTGTAAGTATTATGTTGAAAGAACAATTTATTGTAATATTTCTAAAGACAGTTCTGAGTTTGTTTTTCAAAGGGAGCTCATGACAGCAAGAGCAAAAGCTGACTTCCCCAAACACAGTGACCCTGGACTTAGGAAGTGAGAGTATATGGTAGGTTTTGATGCCAAGTTCCCACCAAAGCCTCTCGATCAGTCCTTTCTATGCTGGACAAGGAGGAGGAAGTAAAATGAAAGGTTCATGGGTTGCAGTAAGGACAGGGAGAGATCACTGACCAGTCACTGTCATGGGCAAAACAGATAAGACTTGGATAAAAAATTAATTTAATTTATTACCAATCAAATCAGAGTAGGATAATGAAAAATAAACCTAGACGTTACAAAAAATAAATCTTACCCCATCCCTTCCTCCTTCTTGGACTTAAATTTACTCCTGATTTTCTGCCTCCTACTCCTCAGCAGCACAGGTAGATGGGAAATGGGGGCTGCATCCCCTTCATTACAGGATGTCCTGCCCCACTGGCCCTCCGTGGGCTGGAGGGCACAGCTGCCTCACCGTGGTCTGCACCACGGGCTGCAGGGGAACCTCTGCTCTGCCTGGAGCACCTGCACCCCTCCTTCACTGACCTGGGTGTCTGCAGGGCTGTTGCACTCACAAATTCACACTCCTTGCTCTGTCTTGCCGCTGCTGTTGTGCGGTGACTTTTTTACCTCCTTAAATCTGTTACTCCCAAGGTGCTACGACCATCCCCGATGGACTCAGTCAGTGGCAGGTCTGTCTTGGAGCCAGTTGGCACTGCCTGCATTGGACATGGGGGAAGCTTCTGGCACCTTCTCAGAGAAACCACCCCTGTAGCCCTCTGTTACCAAAACCTGGCCACACAAACCCAACATAGAGAAATGTGTAATTCTACACTGGGCATCTGGTTGTAAGTTCAGTTTGCCTGACTGAGAGGTGACAATGTTTCCACTCGGAGTGTTGATTCTTGAACGAGATATGGAGGTGAAAGTGTTACAGAGTTTACGAGAAGAGCCTTCAAGAGGGGTATCTTCTGTGAAAAGTCCTCGTTTCTCACCTTGGAATAGGAAGTGTTGGAAGGGAGTGAAGTCACCCACATCTGGACATTCCAAGATAAGAACTGAAGATTTTGGTTCTTTTTCTTTCTTGCTCCTAAATATCTGCACAGGCTCTTGGTACCATACTATGCTCTGCATGCATAGTGGGACAGGACCCAGACATTTTTCCCAGAAATGTGATTATGCAGAACATTGACGCTGGAATATGTGAACATCTCAGAATAGAAATGGAAATTTTTGCTCCAAGCCCCCAGCAAAGTGCTATTCATCCAAACAGCTGCTCTCTTCCCCAAATATAGATAAGGAGATTGATAACTTGATTTAATAATTTTAGAAAAATATTCAAACTTTATTTTTCTTAGAAGCATCATGGTCAGCTTAGAGTTCTTGGAATGTGGACATGTAGGATTTCTTAAATTGCTCCACAGATGAGGATTAACAACCTGGCCAGGGTTACAAAGGGAATCTTTTACTGTGTCATTTTCATGGAGGCAGCTTTGCAAAAGTGAGAATTCCAGTTACCTCTTTGCAACCTCTTTGCTGATACCACATCACATTTTTACCAGACTGCTTAAGGCCTACATCTGGCCAACTGCCAGTGGGCTGGGAGGACAAGTGACTTATTAAAGTGTGCTGGGGATGTGTGTAGTACAGAGAAGAGTGAGCAGCACTGCTAGTTCAGATGCATTTGTCCTCAGAATAAGAACAAAATCAGGACACTTTCTTGCTGCAGAGGCTTGAATAGAGTCTTTCTCTTTACAGTGGCTGAAAGACAAATTCAGCCTAAAAGTAAGAGTATGATGAAGGAAACTCTAACAGTATAGAAAATTAACCATTGTTATAATTTATCAAGGGCAGCAATGCCCTTCATTGAACAAATTTTAGCTCAAGATCTATTCAGGCACACATTCCAGTGCAAGAAAGGCTTTTGAGCTTGAAATAACACATAGACAATCTTACAATTCCATAATGCACAGGGTTGGACCAGAGGATTTCTTTTTGTCCTTCAGGTCTGTGAGTTTCATGTAGTTCCTGTCTGAAAGAAAGAGGAGCCTTGTAAGTACATGCTAAAGACGTAGTGTTTTTAAAATGAGCTCATGTGCAAACAGGATCACTGATGGGAAATGGAGAGACTGGTTATAGGGTGGTAAAGCAGCAGCTGGTGGTTTCTGTGCCCTAGCATATTAAGACATTTAAAATACACCTTCCTCCATTATTAAAGATAAAACTACACAATTTGCATAAAGAGGAAGCTAATGCAATGTGGCAATGACCAAATGCTGAGTGAAAGAGAGAAACACAATAGAAGTCAACAGACCAGAAAGGGATTTAGGATAGTGAAAAGCAGTAGAAAGGAAGAAGTGATTGTGTTTGCCAAAGATGCTGCTGTGATACCTGTGTGTGCAGAGTCCCATTCAATGAGAAGAACTGGATCACCATTCTTTGAAATGTCTTTCTTTCCTTTTTTTTTTTTTTTTTTTGTGCTTCAGAGAATCATTTAAGATACACATGTCTGGTACATCACACATACCTACTTGAATGCCTTTCTACATGAGAAAAATCGTGTCTTTCATCAAGGTAATGTATTTTTTTTAAACTGTCAGAATCATTCCAATGAAATGCATGAAGAAATCAATAGCAGAATTGTATTAAAGAAAAGCCACAGCTTTGCTCACAGTTAAAGGTTTCAAGTTCAATAATGTTGGACTTTAAAAAGAAAGAAAGAAATTTCCTTCATTTTTACTATAATGCACTTAATGCACCATACAGAGAAGAATAGAAGCGCTGTCCAATAGGCCCTTTGTGTTTTCCTCAACCTTTGCTATCAGCCTCCTTCTCCATTTCTTTTTTAATTCTCATTCATTTTCAAAAAAGACTCCTCCACTGCAAACAAATTTAATTCCTTCCAATGGCACTGCACTAGATATCACTGCATCCTGTCACAAACCATATCTTTGATCTTTAGAGAACTATATTTTATTTTGAAATATTGGTAGAAAATATATTCCTGGTTCTGTTCTTTCTGAGGTAAGAAAGAAAAAAGATAAAAGAATGGGCTACTGCCATAATGAGTACATTTTTTTTCAAACAAACCTGTTCTCAGTATGTTTATACACAGTGAAGAGAAGAACTAGATAAGCAAGATGTAATTTCCTTCTGTCACAAATAAGACTATTTATTGAGGATTATTTTCGTTGGCAGTCCTTTTCTGTCATAAATGCAGGACTGCCCCGAAACAGCTGCTTCTGTTTGGAACTATTCTCAATCACCTAGCTGTGATTCCTGGCTATACCTTATGGATTGTTGTCCTCATGTTTGTCTCTTTGGTGTCTCTAAGTTGTCTTCTTCCATTTAAATGTACTTCAGGCAGTCATTTATCACAACCTCCCTTTGAACTGAGCTCGCTTTTTTCCCTTGCTGTCTTTGAATATTCCTCCCACCAACAGCTAGTCTTTCTTTACATTCTTTTTACGCTACTTTGCGTGGGTTTTTCTGCCAGCTACCTCTTACAAGACAATTTTGCTTTCTGATTTTAAATAGCATTTCTAATAAATACTATTTACTTTTCTAAAGTAAATCCTTCTCTGGTGAGGGAGAAAGGATTTCTGCCACGGAGTATAAAAATGCCTGTATCCTTACAAATACTTAAAATGTGGTTTAAGTTTGAATGGTCTGACCATCTCTGTGTTAATAAATTACATAGTGGCTCAACACTTCTCTATCCCACTCTAATTGAAAAAGTGGTTATCTTCCACCAGGAGCAAACTCTGATCTGGTTTCCAGCTGAAAATCAGAGTCTCTGGGAATACTTATGAAAACATGAATGTGATTAAAGATCTGATGTCCAGGGAAACCACAGTGAATAGCACTGACTGACAATACAGCCTCACTTTCAGCACCCACATCCATAGTATTGTTTTGGGCTGTTCACTCCCCACACCAGAGAGCAGATTCTGTTTGATTTTATGGGCTCTGAGTCCATCAGCAGTTTTCCCACTTTCTGCAATAATGCAAACAGCAATGACAAGGTACCTCTTGGCTCTTTCTTCAAAGATCCCATCAAAATGCCCCTCCTTTTGGGAGACAGGAAAAAAAAAAAGGTCCTGTTGAACCCTTATTTACCTCCTCACATGTACAATAGTAATGCTGTTAAAAAGTTTGTACCAACTTCTTTTCTCCTTCATGGGTTTAGACTGGAGAGAGGCATGATCTCTCCTTGAGACTACCAAACAGGTGAAAAGGGGAGCAGCTGTGCTGGCTAAAAGGATGCTGAAAGGTTCGCCTATGGTCAGATTAAGAAAATTGAGAGGATGTTTGCTTTTAATTTAGTAATAATTGTAAGGCATCTTCGAGAGAGCAGACAAAAAGAAAAAGGTGTGAACAATACAAATTCAATAAATTAATTAATCTTACATTTATCTGATCCTAGTTGAATTGGATATAACATCAAAAGAGTAACTTAATTTTTAGTTTGAAGTTCTGTAGTGCCCTTTAACTGTAGAAAGCCCCTGTGGTCTCCTCTGTGTAACTTATCATCCAAGTGCTGAAGTGGGATCTGGGAGAGCACTTCATGGATGACTGACAGTGTTTTGACCCACACTTGTAAGGAAACAGTGGGCTTGTCTCTAGAATGTCAGGGATTGCCTAGTACGAGCTGGTTCAACCAGTTTAAAGTGGACTGTGTCACCGCCTTTTGCAGCAACAGTTTCTCAGTATTGGCCAAGTAATGAATTTACTGCTCAGGTTCTGATAGGTCAGACCCTTTAACTTTCTTATTTCAAGGTAAGGGCAGATTTTACATCTTAGCTTTGCACCCAGAGACACTTATTCCCTGTCTCCCCAATTCCAGCACACTCCACTCTCACTTCGGGTTTCAAGTTCAATAATGTTGGACTTCAAAGAGAAGGAAAGAAATTTCCTTCATTTTTACTATAATGCACTTAATGCTCCACATAGAGAACAGAAGTGCTCTTCAGTGGACCCTTTGTGTTTAAGCCAGTGAAGGTGAAGGGAACAGGAGGGTCAGGATCTGCAGGGAGAGTAAAAGCACAGCCTTTACTTGCAGGGGAGGATGTGATGGGACTAAGCTGAAGGTTGCTGCTGAAGCTAGATCTGATGAGGAGCACGGTGGTCTGGTGGAAGGTGTCCCTGACTATGGCAGGGGGGTTGAAACAAAATGATTTTTGAGGTCCGTTCCAGCACAATCAGTTCTGTGAAACACTGAAAGGGTCTATGGCAAAGGCCTCTGGAAAGATTAAAGAAAAGCATGAAGACACCTGGAGCAGGGTAGTGTCTGCTAGAAACCTGTGCTGGTATTGCTCTGCTGTGTGCTGTGATTGACAGCTGTCTGCTGTGATCATATTTTGTCCAAGATGAAGGCAGGGAGGGATAACTCTGCATTATCATTCCTGTGGAAAGATTAATGATGAAGACCTGGTACAGGCAAGGCCATTTGCTTTAAATAAACTCTTGTACTTAACTGGTAGCTTGGCAGCTTCCCTTGTTTTCCTGAGCAATGCTCTAATGAAATAGTGTGGACAAATCCTCTGACTATTTCCCTAGTTACTGTTGTCCTGGCAGAGTGCTTAATGCATATTCGTGACTGTAGCATTCAAAGACATCTCCCGGCTCCCCAACATTGGCCTCTTGTGTGTGCTGAGGGATTGAAAACCATCTTGGGTTCCCACCCCAAGCCTCTTACCCACAGGAGCTGTCCACTGGGGTAGCGCCGTGCCAGTCATTCCCTCAGTCCTGCAGTGGGGGTTTACCAAGGAGACAGCAGGCTGTTTGCTGCTGGTTTGCGTGGTGACTTGTGTGAAGGACTTTTTACATGTGCCCTGAGCACTACCTGTCCCAAAGTAAGTGTTAACAAGTGGGAAAACGGACAGGGCACAGCCACGGATTATCAGAAGGGTCCATCCAAACCAACTGTCAGCTCAGCCTTTCAGGGAGCAGCAATATATTAAAACACTGTCTATTTGTAAGACTTCTCTAATCTGCCAGATCCTCTATGTTTAAAAAAACGGGAGATACAAGACAATAGGTATTTTTAGAAAGCATCTGCTGTAAACAAAAATGTGTGTGTGAATGCATATAATGGATACACATGATTTATGAGACTGCTGCAAAACCAGTTAGATTTTGTGTGCAGATATATATGGAGACCATTTTTATAGTCTGCACGTGTGTGCACACACATTTAAATACACAACAATATGAGATCTCTTTTGGTGCCCAGTACTTTTCTGATGTTGTGTAGTTTTTTCACTCAGAAATGGTGCCAAGAATAACTGAATTTGTGGTTAAAAATCATATGCCTCAGCAGTGGTATTGTACCAGGTGCTCTTACTGCCTTGATGTGCCAACAAGCCTCGTGAGTAGGAACTGGAATTGCTCTATGTGGACAAATATTTTTTACTAGTTACAGCATTATTCCCTAAAAACCCCTATTTTTCAGAATGTAAGTGGTTGTAGCCATCCTGTCTTGACTCAGACATACCTACTCAAGTATACAACATTCTCGGTGTTTTATGGATATTAAATTACTATAGAATTAGAACTTCTTCAATTTGAAAACTGTTTGAGTAATTGTTCATGGTCTATGGTCTATGCTATTCTCTTTTCTCTTTCCCTTTTTTTTTTTTTTTTTTTTTCCTTTCCTTAGTTTGGATGCTAAATTTTCCAGTTTCTTCATCAGTTTGTCAGTTTGGTTGTGTCTCAAGGGAATGCATAGCCATTGCCACCAACTCTTTAGAAAAGTTCCAAACACAGTAAAAATAAAATAAAATAATGAAAACACTTGAAGATGTGAGTAAGATGAGACTGTGTAGCAAGCTGTATGTTGGAATTTTGAAGCACTTCTTTGTAGTCAGCTCCTGTGAGCTGACAGTGGTCTGTCTGTGTTTACACTGAATTTCATAGGGAGATACCCGACCATCAGAAATAGCTGTGAAAAAGCCAAACTAAAGTAGTTCACTAAAAATCAGTTCTTTTTATGTACATGCTCTTTCCTTCTGGCACTGAAGGAGGGGTTTTCAGGCTTCTTTTGCTTTTATAAACTCTCTAGATGTTTTTCAGTGAGAATACTCCATGCCAAAATGTACAAGAACAGGTTATTTTTTCATCTTAACTGCAATTCACAAAGGACTTTTGCAGTACAGAAACTCTGACTCACTGAAGAGACCATCAAGAACCAAAGCCCTTTTGGACCTACAGATGAACCTCACAAGTAGCATCTTCCTTTAACAAGAGCTTAACCCTTTCAGCTTTTTGGTGGGAGCTATGCCCATTCTGAAAGAGAATCAGAAAGGAAGTTCAGATTATTCTGAAATTCCAGGTTTGGGCTCCACGAAAACCCAAAGATAATCCAGTTTTTTCCCCCAAAAATCTATATGAGATTAAGAGGAATGCCTGAAATGTGGATCTTTGCTCAGGACAGGTAATGTTAAAAAAATGCACAATGAAGTAAAAGTTATAAACACAGCATAAGCCAAGACTTGTTGGTTTACTTGTAAAACTAATATGGGTTTCAAAGTTTCTGTGTTAGACAAAGAGCCCTAAATGAGACTTACTGTAGCAACTACAGTTTATTTTCCACTTTAGCTTTTCAAAAGTTTATGTCAAACCCTCAAAAGATGAACATTAATTATTGCATTTTTACTGTAGTTATGAAAAGAGAGAAATTGTCTCAGAATTAGTAGCCTTAAATTTGCTGCATTTGAGTAATTCCAATCTGCTGTATGCGAATTTTTGTGGAGACTTCTTAATTTAGTGACTGAGCCAATTCAAATTGTAGTAATACAGAGACTGCTTTCATAATGCAGCATCCAGGTGTCTTTGACAAAGTCCATGCACTAGCAGTTCAATTCTACTCCTCCATCATACATGTCCTACAAAATATTTTAAAAATAAATAATTTAAAAATCTTTCTGTCTGATACAGCAAAACCAATTTGTGCCCTTTATGGTCTGACAGCTTAATTTTTATTTCTTAAAGAAAAAAATCATTCCATTCCTAAACCCAATTTGGATTTATACAATTTGTTAAAAAGCCTCAGAAATTAGCAAGCAGCTTTTAGAAATGTTTAACTTAAAAAACAGCCAGGAAGGTTTGGGGTTTTTTTACATTTGTTTAAAAAAATTATATTCCCTCAAAATGAGACCTTTGTGCCAAGTTTCATTCTGGAGCACAGCTTTACAGCTGAGCTAAAACCCCCTATAATAGGAGAAAAGTGACAGACCCTTAACTGTAGTAGCATGAACAGCACTGCAATAATTCCTGGGTGAACTTTGTCCCTGGATGTGTGTTTTTGGAGTGTGCCGGGGTGACATTCAGCCTCTACATTCATTTTTATGATAATTCAGAGTAAATTGTGGTGCAATAAACTCTTCAAGCCTGTCTTTCTTGTGAAAGCCATGAATCAATCAGCTGCAGGCTTTTTTGGGTCTTTTCAATGTATAGTGATCATTTAGATTTGACATGCATTGTGAGACCTTGGCTTAGCTCCTCTCTATGGTCTGTCATTAATTCCAGCCTTTACTGTTCTGAAGTACAGTGAAGGATGACTGAGAAATCATTGCCCCTCTTCAGCTCTGTTATTGCACAAAATAGCAGCGCAATAATTTTTTGTCAATGTTTTACTCTAAAAGCTTTCTACATCAGTTTTGAAAAGGAAGCAATAAAGCCCATTCAATGGTATGAATAAAAATCCTTTGAGGTTTAGGCGCAGGGCTGCTT
This sequence comes from Lanius collurio, assembly GCA_020086605.1. Classification (NCBI taxonomy): domain Eukaryota; kingdom Metazoa; phylum Chordata; class Aves; order Passeriformes; family Laniidae; genus Lanius; species Lanius collurio. The sequence continues at coordinate 18,367,230 of JACBWW010000007.1, read as the reverse complement.
TTCTTCAGCTGGTAATCAAATTGGAGCTAAAATGAAATTGAGTTTTCTTATGAAAATAGCCTTTGTTGCTGGGAAGGCTGGTAATTCATAAACAATAACCTGCTCTTTTGTGTGGATAATAATATATTCATGTTCTTTCAATAGGGTAAAAGCCAGACCTAGTGCATTATGGTACAGTAAAAATAGCAGAAGGAGCTTGCTGGAATAATCTTGAAGAAGAGATGTAGCATTCGGTGACTTAAGCTTTCAGCTCCCATCTGAAATTGTACTTTGCTTTTATTTGCTAGCCGGGTTTTAGTAGTTGATTTGTTGCCGCTATACAATATTTGGTTAATTGTGGAAGATCTCAAGCTGTGCTCATCACTGCTCCTGCGAAGGCTGCTGCCAGCTGCTAGAAACAGAGCCTGCTGCTACAGGATGTACACTATTCACAGGAGCAGCCTCTCAGCGCTGATTATCACTGAAGAGTTCCCTGCTCTCCATCACTGCGCGCCCTGCACGCAGCCGGACTGCGGAGCGCAGGGAGGCAGCCTGCCTGCCCTCTCCCAAGGTAAGGGAAAGGCGTGCGCCGGGGCTGCCGACGGCGCGGCGGGAGAACTTGGCTGGGAATTTTCCAAGCGCTGCTGGGGAAACAGGCTCCCAGCCCCTGGGAGGATGGCGTGGGCTTAGTCACTTTGGAGCCGAGCGGGGGCTGGAGGAGGACATGAGGGGCAAAGAGTGAGCGAGCGTTTCCAAGTGCTCTGTGAGGTGCTCTTGGAAATGTTGCCTTGGGGTTCGGTGGTTTTCTCTAATTAGCCGGGCGAGACTTTGGAGGTTTGATTCGGCACTGGTTTCTTCTTGAATTGACGTACCTCGTTGTCACGTCTGTGTTTTGTGACTCGATGCTAAAGGTCTTGGTATGGATGGAGGTTGCTCCCCAGAAAGGTTGTGTGAGCAAAGGCAAGAGGCTGGCAGAAAACTCTGGGAGCATGTCCTGTCTGTAGCGACTCTTTTTCTTTGCCTCAGCTCGGGGGGAGTGGAGGGTAAACTTCAGTCTGAGTACCTGGAATTACCTCCTCCCTGCTCCTCTCCATCGGTTTATGCTTTTAAATTGTTGATAGCTTTGATAGAGTTGAGCTCTGAGTGGTGACAAATTTGCATGCAGACACAGACGTGCAAAAATGCTGATTCGGAGTCTGTTTACGTGTAAGATGCAGACTTGATCAGCCTCACCAACGTCGAGGTGAGAGATTGCTTAAAGATTTAGCTGAATTTTGACTAGTCTTCCGGGCTGGATTACAGAGCTAATACTAAAGCCGCTCGTCAGAGTGCCCAGGGAGATGCAGGGTGAGACACGATTACTGGTCAAAACTGTGCTATTACTTATGGATTTCAGGGGCAGGGAGGAGTGGAGGACTGAGCGTGTCTTGGTGGCAAGTTGGAAGCAGCTTTGCAAAGGGCTTTCTTACAGTGGAAGGGTTTGTGAGCCAGACTCTGCAAGCCACACTCTTTTTAACTGAAATAAGGAATGGATTAATACCATGTGTATTGTTCTCCTTATAAACTTACCCAAAGCTTTAGAAAAGTTTAATACCCCTCCCCCCCCACCCACCAAACCAGAACATATCCAAGGCAGATAAAAGTAAATGAGAATGTAAAGTGCAAAGTCTTACAATGGGGATTATTTTCAAAGTAACATTGACATTAGATCTGTACTGTATGCAAGGCTGTCTTGAAGGAGTTGCAGAGGTTTTTATTCATTTTTAACAGTGAAATTACATGCCTAACAAAAGGAACTTTTAAAGGCACAGTGGTAACTGACAGTCAAAGCAATATATGTCATTATCCAATTAGTACACACAAATGTGTTTTTCTTATTCACTTAACATACCTCTGTGTTTGGCTCCCAGTGTTTTATTTCTCAAAGTGTTTTAAGACTGGTATATGTTTTACTGCTGCAGTTGGAATAGTATCTGTGCAAATTACAAGTATTTATACTGTTGTTGCTCATTTGGTTAACTCTGTCTAGACAAAAATCTTTAAAATCAAAAATTGTGGGTAAATGTTGCTTAGACAAAATGTAGCATGCACTCAATTCCAGTTTTCTTCACAATGGGAAAATTTGCTTTATATTACATTTAAAGTTGAATTGAGATAAATAATATTACTTGTGTTTAAAAGAATGATAACTAAATTTTCAAGTGCATTTGAATGTTAGCATATAAAAGAGCATCTGTTGGTACTTACTAATGTAAGAACAGAGAGTCTATTCAACAGAACCAACCTTTTTGTTTTGGTGAAAAATAAACTATCTAGCAATGTGGTTTTGGCATTTGTTTCTTTGGGAAACTAGTGAACTGACATGTGGTGGTGATATTAGCTTTTTAATTACAAGCTTAGCAGAGTTCTGGTGCATTGCATCATCAGAGTTCTTTAGGAGGAAACATTTCAGTTGTAGCTGGACAGTACTGTTGTCCAGTACCAAGTATAACAAGTTTTCCAAGGAATCCACTTTATCCACAGCTTTAGAAAGAATTTTCCTATTCTTGCTATATTTGAATAAGATTTAGTGAATGTGTTGGAAGTGGAGCATGTTTCCTAATGTTTCCGATGTTGGATTCACCTTTGTCATGGAAATGCACGCTTTGTTCTGGGTTTCATGCAGAAAGGATGCTTCATTTAGGTATGAGGTGCTCTAATGAAGCTCTGGTATGTGCACAGACATCCATGAAAGCAAACAACGTCTTTAAATGTCACTGGCATTAGACATTTCCCACACTGATAGCCCCAGAGTGGGACAGCTGTGCACTAAAGAAAGTACAAGCTTCCCATGAGAGAACTGCTAATGCATCTCATACCCAAGTATTATTCTGTTATTTAGCAGTGTTATGAATTAGGAACAATTACTCAACAGTGCAACACAGTAAGACCTCCAAACTAATTTCATGATGCCTATTTTAGACTATAACATAAAAAAAGATGATGTTTATTAATGTTAACTTTATGTACTGCTGTAACTCACAAAAGCACATATTTTCAATTGCAATTAGCATTTCTAAGTTTATAAAGTAACACCTTTGGTGTCTATGCAGCCGTAAGTTACAGGCTACTTATTACAACACACAAAGTTGTCCCTTGTTGGCATAGTTGGTTGGATGATGCTCTGTACATTTGCCTTGAAATTTAAAGTTTCCGCTGATGCTGGAACATAAATTCTTTACTGAGTATAGTTTCCCCTTGCAGATACAAGGTAAATAATAGTAATTATTTTGCAATAAAAAGCAAGTTCCAACCATTGCAGACAATGGTGTAATTGAAGGCCATCAAACCCTGCAGTAGAATAAAAATTAGTATATTCAGGTTAGGCATATCTTACCTAATGACTGCATACTACCACTAGGAGAAAAAGCCCTGACCTTTTACACAAGAAGGTAAACAAAGTGAATTATGTTATAAATGTATTTTTACACATTTGCTGTCTCTGTACTAACTGTATTTAAATTTTTCAGCCTTGTTTTTCAAGTAGTTTGTGGTCACCTTGGCTGGATTTGCATGTAGTTGTTTTTTAAAAAAAAGAGTATTCAGTAAAGGCATATTCGGGTAATTTATTCATGTTAGAAATCTGTTGTTAGAATAGCTCTGACACCAGGCTTGTCTGATAGGCTTTAAAGTGTGTGAAAACAATACTTATGATAAAAAAAATATGTTAAAGGATTTTTATCAGTAATTATGATAATGACGGTCACAAAGTGTGACCCATATTGTGTGGATGAATGTCTGTAGAGTGCTGTTTCATAGACCTTCCTGCTTTTGCACTTCTGGTTGTTATGTTTGCTTAAACTTTGTAGATTTAAGTAAAATGCTGTACTTCTTTATGTAAATAACAGAGATAAAAGCTGAGAGCAGCCTGAAGCTTCAATACTTTCATGTATGTCTATTTCAATCCCTGAAAAAGGAGAGATTGTTTATGAGTGTCCTTTTATATTCAAGTTAGATGTAAGGTTAGCAGACTTCAATGTTTATTGTGTTCTTAGCTTTCAATGCACTCTGCCTTATCGATGTACTTGAATCCACGTGGTGCATATAAAATGAAAAGCTTCAAGTATTTTTATTAAGACATCCAGGAAGAGGTCTGTAAACAAGGCTTTGCCTTCTAGTGCTCAGGCTTTGCGCTGTCACCTGTTGTAAACACACACTTACTTCCTTGTTACATGGCCAGAAAAAATCCCCAGCAGATCTCTAATGTGTGTGGTGCCTTTTTAATGCCTTTTGAATACCGATGTTCTGCTGTAAAATAGGAATTTTATGCTTTATGAGGAGAGCTGGTTCCTCAACTTTTCTCAGTGTGATGGCCTGAGGGTAATGTTATTTTACAGTGTAATTCAGCTCATTTCATCTAAACTGTTCCTAAAGATGGTTGGAGCAGCATATTTCTGCTTTAAAGCTCTCAAACACAGTACAAATAAGTCAATAAAGGTAAAATATTTTGCTGGCAGTTCGGCTACTTTAGGGGCTTCAGCAGTTGAAAGAAAGGAGGGATTTTGCTTTGATAGCTTTTAGTGGTGCAGAATGAGCTGGAAATAAGCAGAGGAAAATCAACTGAAGAGTGAGCTGAATCAAAAGTCCTCCAATTTGCTGTTGCAAATGGGAAACCAGAATCCTTATTCTCCACTATCTAGTACTTTGCTGTTTCTCTGGTGATTTCCGAAAGTAGGTAAAAAATGGAGGCTGGCATGGCAGCTGTGTTACAATTCAAAGGCCTGGGCATCCTCCAGGTCAGATTATGAAATTGAAGGAGGAGGAAGTGGTGGCTGGGAGCCACAAGTTTCTGGGACCACAGGCTACTCCACAATAATAGTGGTATAAATGTACAGAAAGCACCTGCTGCAACTGTAGGGAGTTTTAAGTCGCTCTGCACAGCTGTGAAGAATCAGATGTTTAAGGAAGTAAATTCTTGATGAAATGATCTCTCAGAAAATTTCTAGCATGATCTCTGATGCCACTGGCCAGAGAGAATACATGTTGCAAAATCAGACCAATGCATATTGGGTATATTGAGTATGTAAATAGAGGAGGAAATATAAAATTGGTAGTTTTTAGGAATCTGGAGAAGACTGTCACAAAGCATGAAACAGACAATTAAAAAAAAAAAGACCATATTTTTTTCTTTATCCATACATGGATTTTTTTTTTTCATTTTTTTTTTTAACTTTCTGCAAAACAATTTAATTTTCTCTTAATTTTAGCTTATCACTGCTGAAAGCACTGGTCCTGATTTCCCCAGAGCATTCCATCACTTAAATATCTGTAACTCATTTGAAATCAGATGTGAAAGGGATGGGAAACACTGGGAAATCAGGTGTGCACTCAGAGTAAAATGCTAGCTTTGCAAAACTTTTTTTGGTCCTCTTTTTTTTTTGTCAAATGTAAAAGCATTGAACAGCCTTTTTCTTTTGCTCCTTATGCCATCCATGTTTGCTAGTGTTAAGGTCATCTATAAAAAATCACGTTCCCACCGCCACACTGAAGCCAAAGAGATAACAGCCATTTCAGAATAACGGGAGCAAAAAGTAATTGGTGTGTCCCCTACACAGTGCCATAGAAAAATGAAAAATTTAAGGGTAATCATTATTAAAGCTGTTATGGGGACTCATTTTCATGGTCTAGGCTTGTAGCACATCTGAAGCATGAAACAGCCATCCTCAGACACTTATACAGCCTATTCCCAAACTCTGCTTACACTGAAGAAAGAGCACAGTTTATACTTCTACCAATCAGCGAAGATACAAAACTTACTGAGAGTTACAAAAATGTCATTACAGTCTCCCTAGGAAATGGAACATCCAGCTGCAAAGCATTTATAAAGTACATCAAATACTTCATATCTCATAGCAGCTAGCAAAATGTGTCTTGATTTATCTGTTTGAGAGCTCATCTCCAGTGTCTCTTTGGAGCTGGTCTTAATTTTTCATCAAGGTCTTTCATGAAAGTTTTTAACCATATTGGAATTGTGAAAATGTTGCATTTAAACCATATTGGAAATGTGGCATTATGTTGCTTTAAATGACAATTTTTAACAAAATCAATGCAAACATGCCCATAAATGTTAAAGGATAAAATGACATTGGATTCTCCAGTTGTTTTATTAGGTCTGCTGCAAATATGGAAGATGAATAATGGACTACTGATTAACACTTGACTTCATAAGCTGACATAACTGTACTGAAATCATTAAAATAATTTGTCAGTTCATAAGAAGATTTACTGTGATGAATTTTTAAAGCAAATTGGATAGTTTCAATAGGTCTGCAAACCAGAAGAGCATTTTGAATGAGGCTCTACTGCCTGTTAATTTAATAAAGCATTTCAGCACTTAAAATCGGGTAATACTCTGGTTAGTCTAACAGAATAAGAGTCGAGTTACTCAAGTTTGAGAAGTGCATCAGACTTTGACATTGATGGCTAGCATCCTCATCAGTCTTGAAGCTGGAGTATAAAAGTACTGTGTTGAAGGGATATAGAAAAAGGTCCAGTTGATATAGATCACTAATCTAGGGGAAACCTTGCCATTTAACGTTCAATTCTAGGTGATAAATCTCTGTCTTCTACTGACAGTGAAAGCACATTTTGCTGAAGATGCTTCCTCGATGTCTCAACACTAGCCTAATCCAGAACAGACCAGAATTTTTGTGGTGCTAAGTAGATAACATTCAACATAGTATGTGTCTGAATTTTTATCCTCCTGAAAAACTGTTTGAGATTCCACTTTTTGATGTCAACCCAAACCAAAGTAACACCAGTATATCATCTTATATAAATTCTGTCCAGTTAGGTATTTGTACGTCAACTTTGTACCTCACATTGTGTGACTAGAGGAAAGAGGGCATTTCAATATTCCTCTCAGCACTGAATGACAGCTTAGAAAAATGAATGCTTAGTTATTTATAAAGATAAGACCAAAGTTTTTATGTAATAAGGGAGCTCATTTTTTAGAACACTGAATTCCTGTTGTCCCTAGAGATCAAGCTTTTGTGTGTTTGAATGCTGCCTTGGATGGCAGCACAGCAAAAAGAAAAAATCCTGCTCAAAGAAGCAAAAAGTCTTTAAGCTGTAAAAGTCTATGTTTTCAAAATAATGACCTGTCTGAAAGTAGGGGTGTAGCTGTGTGCAGAGAACCTGAACCAAAGGACACATGTGGTGATGAAAGGCTGTTGACAGTCCCATCCAAAAGCCCCTGTAGAAACTAGCAAAGCTATGTGCTCTGTGAACTTTTGCAAACTTCCTGTCACATTTCAGGGGACATGTCTTTTCATGGGCATTACACACACTCTGTGGATGTTCTGTGTGTTTTTAAAGGCTGTCTCTACCTGGTCTGATGCGTTCAAGCAGAGTATTCTTTGTTATTTAATTCATCATATGAGCTAGACGTGGTGGGTAGTGCAGGCTTGAGCAAGTAATCAGTAACATCACTGCACAGTTTGTGGCATGGATCCAGCACTGAAAGGGATAAGGAACTTTCAAAATACCACTGAACAGAGCATGAGAGACTGTTTGGGCCTTATAGCACAGGAAGGGGATGTGTCAACTCTGTGATTGAGTAATTGTTTTAATTTTCCATGTAGCTAGGAGAGGGTGGCTGTTGCTGCGCAAAACTGACACTGTATAAAATCCTCTGAAGAGAACATTAGACTTGTTTGGAAAAGTGGATCCAACTGTATCTTTTGTGTTATAAAAATACATGTGAGTCTAAAGCCTATGAGCTCTTTTCCTTTTTCAACTTGAGAAAGTCACAAGTGACTATTTTCCTAGGTAATGTTGACAAACAGAACTGATTTGAGACTGTTCTTAAGGGATAGCCCCTGGCACAATCATAGGTGGCAGTAACTTACAGCTGCTCTCATTCCACACTGGATATGACATAGAAACCTAAAGATAGAATGATATCTGTTCAGTTACTAAGCTCTAGCAGCAGTCCCATGCTGTAGTGATTCTGTTATCTGACAACTACTGTTCTGAATGTCCAGGGGACATAATGCTTCCCATGATTTTCATTCTGCAAGAGAGTGAAATATCTGCCAGCTTTATACAATACTGCTTCTCTCAGTAGATAACAGGCTAATGTCTTATGCTCCATTGAAGCTGATTGTCCAAAGCAGCTGTGAGGGCTTGCCAGTTCTTTTTGGTACCTTGTCATGTGGATGCTGACCTTGTGCTGCAGCAGCATTGCATCATCTGGGTACAGGACACCAGCAGGCTGCACAGGAATTAACACCCCCTGGGAGGCTGATGCAAACATAGCCTTGCAGAACACTATGGTGGGCTCCCCTTCTCACTGGCACCCTCTTCACTCAGCGCTTTCCTTGTTTTAGTTTGTGCTGGATCCTTAAATGAAGAGAAGAAAGCGCTATCAGGGCTTACCTCATTTTAATATTGAGGAAGAAGAGGGGAAAGCAATGAGTGTCTCTTTTCTGACTGACTTCCACTGTGAGGAAAGGAAAAGTCAGCAAGCATACAGGACTTGGTTGAAAAGGAAACAATAATCTCTCTCAATCTGGACAATCTTCCTCCTTTTTCCTTGCTCTCTCTTCTGTTGCTGACTTTATGTTGTCTGCTGGAAAGGAAGTGTTGGGATCCTTTAAGCTCTGCAGAGATTATCTTTCTTTTGATCTTCTATCATCTCTGCTTTTAGCAGAGAGACAAATCTCTGGATTGTTTTAATTTCCTTTAAATCTTGCTAGGTCTTTCTTGGCTCTTAAGCTGTTGACAATCTAGTGCCAGTCTGAATTCATGCTGATATCTCTAACCTGGTAGGAAGATGCTGTGATTTGGGGCTCTGCAGTCACACTGGCAGAGTTATGTCGAGCTTCTTTGATATATTTGTGGGCATGAGTTTCTGGAGTGCCTTCAGCTGTTCAAGAAGAGAGCTTTTCCATGCTACTGACTCATACTCTGATGAAGGATGGAGCTCTGCAAAAGCTGGCTCCTGACTTTTGCAGAGCTGTGAGTCTGTGAGGTGCCAGGTGCAGGATGTTTTGCTTGATGACCTGATAGAAAGGCCCTTGTTTCATTGCAGTTACAGTTAAAGTGTGCCTGCTTTGGGTTCATAGTAATACACTGTTAGGGCTGAAGTTCAATTTAGTACTTTAAGTAAGCTTCAAGCATGTTTCAGCAGAGTCATCTGCTAGTTCTGCTGGCATGTGAAAGTGAGTTCAGACAAGGAACATGATATTTAAATCAGCTTTCAGAGAAAAAAGCAGCTGAATGGATTACCTGTAGGAAGTTTGTAATGTGATGTCTATCAGAAATTCACCAGTTGGGGAAAATCTGTAGATCACTGCCCTTCAAAACTTTCTTTAATCACATTTTTCAAAAAACATGTGTCTGAGCATCAGAAACATCTTTGTGTTTCTGTCAAGCTGCCCAGCAGGAGCAATACATGGCCCATAAAAGCAATGGGAAAGTTTCTTTTCCCTATATACTTATTTTCACTTTTTACTATTTTTATTCCCTAAAGTGTGAAGAATTAAATATAGATGAGGATGAACTCACAGTGTTGGAGATGCTTCATGTTATGCTAGTAACTTCATTTTGCTTCCTTGAGGAATAAAATCTGCTCAGCTCCTTTAACCGATTAATGTGCATTTGTCAATAAAAAATGTCTTTTTCAATGACCTTGTATATTTCTGTAATCAAAAATACTTGTCACAAACAGCGAAGGGCATAAATATTTGTATCTCCTTGCTTGCTCTTGACTGAGACTGAATGTTCTGCGGACCCTCTACTCAGGAGAAAGGTAGATTTGGGCAAATGACTTGCATCATCTTTATTCTGAGGATACCTTAATAAGGTGTAGCTATCTATTGTTTTCCTCTGTACATTGAAGCTAAGTAGTATTGCCATGTTTTCACATATATTAGTCTGAGGGGACTAACTTTTCAAGCATTTCTCAATGAAATATGCATGATGAAACCCAGCAGCAATTAGAAAATAATACTTGTGGCATGTGACTGGATGTGTGTTACAAGTGACAATGGGAATATTCCTGAAATAGACTGATTTTCATTAAATCAGTGTAAAATTAAACAACATAAGCCATATGATCCAACAATGATAGTCTAATAATATCATTATTACTATAATTAATAGTACCCCATATATTAAAAATGTTTACTAATTGCAATACATTAGTTGCAAAGATACTGCTGTGGGAAATATTGGTGTCCCATACTAGGTTGTAACTCTTGGAGAAAGATAAAATCCACACTATCTGAAAGATGACACTATAAAAAAAAAAAGAAATATGGGAAACTCTTAGTTTCTTTTTGTCTACCTTTATAAACTCCTCCATTTGATTACAGCAGGACCAATAATTTCAAAATAAAAACTGACATGGAATTTCATTTCTTATGCTGGAGTGTTTCAGTAGATATTTTCATGAATGCAATATGAACACATTCTGGAAATGGATATTGGGCAGTAGTATCTCAACAATTCAAACGTTGAAAATTGGGACTAAAACAGATGAATGTAATTTATCATAAATATTTCAGTGAAATACGGTAGATGTTAATTAAAATATTTTAAATTACTATAATAAAAATCACAGTTTTATTCAAGACTTCTCGTTGCATGAATTATGACCATATTCTTATATTCTTCATTTTATGTTTAACAGATCAAGTTTGAAAGTTGATGAATAGCAACTTGTGCATCCAGTATAGAACTTTTGTGTAACACTATGAATTAAAGTTTTAATAGCAGTTACATAAGAATTTGGTAAAACCAGTACCACTGTGCTGCTGAGGCTGTCCAGGCATGTGCTGATGTGTCTGAGAAGACAGAGCTCTGCATGTCCCTCTCTGTCTCCAACTGCTTGTACCAAGGCAGGTACTGTATTTGTCTGTGGTTAGACAACTGGTTTTAGGGCTCATGAAGGGTCATACAGGATGGTTTCAGTAGGAAAAGAAGCTTGAAACCCCTGTGTAGTGATGAAGAACGAGGTTTGATGAAGTGTATTTTAAGTAAAGGTGTTTGCCTGGTGTTAATCTCCATTAAATTCCACTCCTTTTAGCTTTTCACAGCTTTTTATAGTGTTGGAAGAATGTTTCACTTGCTTTTTAGGTTGAAGTAAGAGTCTGCTGTATTGTCTGCCCTATTCTTTCAAGAAGTGTGAAAAGTCTTCTCCCAAGTTCTCAAGCTTAACTTTTTAGAGGCATCTATGAGCTCACTTTTGATTTTCTGCTTCCCTGGTAGACTTATCAGAGAGAGAGTGATAGACTAGAATTCAGTTTTGGAGGTTATTGATTGCACAGGAGTAGAATGTGTGGAAAGACAGGAAAAAAGTAAAATGCAAGTAGTTTTATTCTGTTTCTGAGGCATCAAATATAAAGCTAAAGATGGAGGGTTATGTTGAGATGCCATCCTTGTTCCCAGAACTGGAAGAGCTTGGATGCTATGTTATTTAATACACTAAATTCGATAGGCTTCAAAGGCTTGACATGAGTCCCTCTCTGTGTGCTTCAGTAACTTTTGAATTGAATGTTTGCTGTTGAGGACTATCTGAAAGCCAGTCTGGTTATCAGCTCACTGTGCAGGCTCCTCAGACAGATGGTAGGCAGGTGGTACAATGGGGATCCAGGATGTGAGAAGGCCAGCACAGAAACTCTGTGTAGCTACTTAAAAATTCCGTACATGAGAGAGTGTTGGACTGATCTGAGTGAACATGAGGCCAACAGACCTGTTTTTGAGATAGGCTAGGAGAGCCCAACAAACTAGGAATAAAGTTCAACTTCATGGAGAACCAGTAGAAAGGCAACTTGGTATGGTAACACTTAAGCATTTATGGCTCATTTCTGCCCCATGCCCAACTTCACAGTGGAAAAAATTAAGTTATCAAGGATATTTTTAGATCTGTAGAGCTTAACAGGGTTCTGCCTCCTTCCAATTTTTGGTGTTTGTGTTTTTCTGAGAGGAGTTTGTTTAGCAATGCAATACCAAGGTTGGTCTGAGATAAGAAAACTTAGAAATCTTTCTGTACCTGAAATGCTGTGACTTGTATCTGAGGAAATGGCTGATATTGTGCTGTGCTCGGCCTCTCTTCGTATAATAGATTGTTCAAGCCTTCACCATCTTTCTGGCCCTTTTCTGTACTTGCTTGAGTAAGTCTTTTTCATCCTTGCACCAAGGAGCCCAGCGCCGGACCCAGCACATCATGTGTATCTCACCAGTGTAAGCTAGAGGGGAAGGATCCCCTTCTGTTACCTGCAGACAACATGCAGCCCCTAATGCAGGCCAGGATGTGAGTATTTTCTTATTTCTAGAAAAAAACCCAGTGATCCTAAACCCCTGGTCCACTATCTCCCAGTGTCTGAATTATTTTCAGAATATAATGCTTTAAAAGCTCTTGTGCTCTACTGCTGCTGCAGGTGCATAGGCCATGCAAGCTTGTGTACAGATGCTTATTAGTGTTAGGTGGAAATATTGTAGTGAAGAGAATGTAATGAGTTTGTACTAAAAAGTGGGCTAAAAGTAGAAAGCTAGTTATCTTTCTCTGTTTATATATAGTAAGGCATGAATGCAGGCCATGTCAGTGTGTAGCAGTTGCATCTTCTGTGTTATCTCAGACTCCTCTGTGGGATAGAGAAGCCAGCAATTTTGATTTTTGCTTTCCTGTGCTGATTTTGTGTTAGTGAACCTTCCAGGAAATTGATGGAGTTACATGGATGCATTTCACTGTACAGCAGAATGCTCACTTGGCCCCTTAAACCCCACTGAAAACATCCTCCAAGACCTAGTGCTGTCAGCATCATAGAACTAAGAGGCTATAGTCAAAATTTCTTATATTAGGTCTAAGCACTTGTGATTAAATGTAAGGCTATCTCAAACAGAGATGCATCAAAACAAATTTTGGATTCACCAGAACGTACTTAGCAGTCTAGATGCAATAATGAAGGCAGATGTCTGGAAGAAACTGACCTCCAAGTAGATGTTCCCTAGGACTACCCTGCTGGGAAACTGTGAAACAACTCCAGCATTTATATGGGAAACAGGTCTTGACGCTATCAATGGTGTTTTGCCGTTTCTGGTGCAAAACTGGAATATGCAGTTCCATAATTTGCAGTCATATGGTGAAAAGCAACGTTTTGAAAACAGGTCATCATTAGAATGTGTTCAAATCAGTTTCAGCCTTGCTTCTCAAACATGACAGGCTTTAAATCTTGTTATAGATCTGAAGGTTTTTGAAAAGCTTTGTGTTTTATCAAAATAAAATGTACAAAGCAGCCATGTACACAAAACAATATTCTAAAGACACTGAGGAATAACCTGCTGGTACTGCTCAGTGTGTGTAAAATATTGAACCATGAGGTGAAGGGACAGTAACAAAGCATGGCAAGGGTGCCTGCTGGTTTCCTGGGAGTGTCCAATGTAAGATGTTCCCTTGGGAAAGAACAGAAGGGATGAGTATGTGATTTGGACTCAACATATTGTGGTTGACTTTTTATAGGGCTTTAGGAAGGCTCATTGGAGATATGGCTGCTTGGCTATATGTTGTGGATGTTGCTGTAGTCATGAGTAAGCAAGAGGACTGGTCTTACCTCAATAAACAAGTAAACTGCATGTAAGGGAAAGACAAGAAGAAACAGGAAAATTAAGTTGGAGGGCAGGAGAGCATAGGGTAATGAACATTACAGAAAAGCAAAGATCTCAGCTTATATTTTGCCTTGTTGATGTCAGAAAGGAGAAGATGGTTTTTGAGAGAATGTCAGAGGTATTGAGAGATTAAAAGCCAATAAGGACATTTAAGACAGCTTGGAAAAGTTGGGAAATACTTTGGATAAAGTAAAAAAACGATATTGAGTGTGGCATTATTTTCAGGGGAAAGGCAATGATCAGGGGTGTGCTAGGGTACTCCATGTGGTGCTGGTCTTATGGCAGGAGCCTGTTACTGAGGTGATCCATCACTCCAGCAAGAGAGCTGGAGGAGTGGATCACAGCAATTGGCATGATGAAGATAAAAGCTGCTCCTAGTAGCATGGATGTAAATCGGTTTAAAAAGGCCTGAAGTGACTGATAACAAGTGTAGGAAGGAGGAAATTCCTGGAACCAGAACAAAAATTAGTGCAAAGCAGGAGATAGAGACTTAAAGGTGCAGATAGTCACCAAATACAAAGCTGTAGAGACATAGTGAAGACAAGCTTGGTCCAAATTTAAAATGATGCTGTATCTCCATAGATAGGCAATCCTCAAACAAAACCTGAGGAGAAGGGCAACAATGATGTGTACAAAGCAGCAGAAGGACTACAGCAGAGTTCAGATGAGTTCACCAAAGACTTGTAGGCTGCCAAGGAAACTCAGTTGTACTCTTGTACTAAGAAAAAGAGAGGTGCTTAGCATTGCTTAAAATCAGGAGGCAGTATCTTCGTAAAATGAAATTTGTCTTTCAGGAAAGAAACATATTAAAGACCTCAAAACATAGGTATTCCATGGTATTAGGGCTGCATCAGTTCATCAGAAATACAGATGAGGAACCTCACATGAGCACTGTGCCATAGTTGAGCATGTCTCTTGTTGTATGTGAAAAAAAATGGCAGAAAGGAGCTTAGAACCTCAGCTGAGTACTTGGAAAATGCATGAATGGTGAAATAGGCTCATTGACTGTAACTACACTGCTTTTTCTCAAAGTTACACAGGGACATAAGTGCCTTGCTGAATTGAGAGCCTGAGGGTAGGGATTAGAACTTGTGTTTTCTTGGCTCTCTGCCTGAGCAAAATTGGTTATGCCACACAGATCCTGAAACAAAACTTCTGGTTGTATTATTTGCAGAATGCTGTGGGGAAATGAAAGCTGGTAAGGCATAATTTTATTTGTGTGCTTTGAAATTTTATATTATCATGTATTTCTAGTTGCACCGTAATGAAACTCTGATTTCCATATTAAAATTAATAAAATGAAAATAACATGAATGCAATATTCCTGCTGAATGCACATTGACTAGAGAAGGTTTTCATATTATTCCACAGGCATATTTATGACAGCCAATTTCTCTGTGTCTGGAGAAGGCTGCAAGTCCAAAGGAACTTCAGTCATTCACATTTTGTTTACTTAGTTACAACAGAATTCATACACAATCCACACTTGAATATCACTTTTAAACTAAGAAGTAAGAGAAAAAGTTCCATTGTAATGGTGTATAAGCATTTTTTTGGCAAGTTGCTTGCCTATAATGGATGTATTTAAAAAAGCAATAGCACTTAACTGGAAAGAAATAATCTGCTAAAGTAGAGCTTATATTTCATAATGAATAGTCCTTTGCTTTATCACAGATATTGGGAAGAGAACAAGAGTGTCACAGCTTTGCTTTGGGTTCACCAAGTATATCAAGTTCATTCAGCTATGACTTTGTTATTTGGGCCTCTCAACTTAGCAAAGACTGAATAGTTTGCAATAAATAATATCAGCACTCTGTAGGACTTGGCAAATGTGTTGTGCATTCAGAAGGGATGGTGGTTTGAAAGTTATGGTTGTCTATGACCACTGGTTATTCCTGATGAAAGCAGGGATCACGAGTTGCTCCTTACATCCCTGCAAAGGTATCATAACCCACATTGCACTGCAGTATATTAGGCAGTCCTCTGCTCAGTGTCCCGTTACACAGGAGGCAGACCAGCAGGAAGAACACGAGCATCTCTACAGCACGTGGAGGTTTTGATTAGGTAACAGGAAAAATTTCTTAATTGAAAGGATAGCTGGACATTGAAACAGGATGCCAAGCCAAGGGGTGGAGTGTCCATCCCTGGAAGTGTTCAAAAAACGTGTGGATGTGGTTTGGTGGTAAACGTGGCAGTGCTGAGTTAACAGCTGGCCTCTATGATGTTAGAAGTCTTTTCAAACCTGAACAATCCCATGGTTCTATTCCATGCCTGCACCTCCCATACACCCTGCCTTTGTGCAGTCTCCACTTGTTCCTCTCCTGCCACCTCAAAATGTTTGTGGAGTTGCAAGTACGTCCCTCTAGGGGGGAGAGAGAGAGAGAGACAGAGGTTGGTTGAGATTTTTCTAGGGCTCCTTGCAGCCAGCCCACTCTTAGGACACTCACCTTATGCCTCCCAAGAAAACTTTTTGAGGATGGAGAAGTGATCTGAGAGACCCACAAATAAAAGACATTTCTCAAGTCATTGTCATAACAATTCTTCCTGTCATCTTGGTGAAGCTTCTACCTGTTGGATGGGGAAATAGGCAAAAACTCTGGTAAATGAATTTTTCCTTGTCACCCTTGCCCAGCTGCATTTTGTGGGATTTATGACTTTAGAAGCATTATGATAAATGAATCATTTTTTTTTACTAAAATTAATTTCAGGGTGCCAGAAGGCAGTCATTTTTGTCAACATTTGGTTTTGTTTGGTAGATCTCTGTACTTGAGGAAAAGTAAACATCACTGGCAATAATCTGAATACTTTATTAGACAACACAGCGGTGGGCAGTGTGTGATGACATGTCATCTCCTGCCCAATCTGCTGTGTGTGCTTTGAATGAAGAAATGTGCTCTGATTGCACAAATCTAGAAAACATTAGATAAACAAAAGAATTGTATGTTCTCTGTGTTATCAAATAAAAGTTTCTTTGCTTTTCTTCAACTTGTCTGTAGTCTTTATTCTGGTCTTTCACATCAGGGAAATGAATTTTCTAGCAGATTTTCTGGAAAGGACACTGTTTTTTGGAGGATATTACCTAGAATGGGACAATATATTCTCTTATAGAAATGCATGTATATAATTTATAATGTAAAACCAATATAATGCTGTTATACTGCAATATAAGATCATTGCATGATTTTCAGTGCTTTAGTAGTAGGACAATTTTGTGATGAAGCTACTTCTGTACCTGGTCCATAATACTTCCAAAAACATAAAAATACATGCAGTTCTAAACTCTGTCCCCCCAGGTAATTTTACTATCACAAAACACCGTGCCTCTGTTTGTGCTCCTTAATCTTTTAGTTGGTTATGCTTTGTGGTCAAGAGTATTTTTGTAATGGAGCCTTTAAGGGTTTATTCTCTTTTTGCATCCAAAATGAACTTCAGTTTTGATTATGTGAACTAAAGAAGGACTCAGTTATTTGCTAAGAATAACTAAAGACCATTAAAAAAATTTGAGATTTTAATCTTATTTTCAGAAGTGGTTTGATGTTGACTGAGAAGTCAGCACCACATACTACAATTTAACTAGTCAATTCTACTAATGCATTTCTCGTGTTGCTTTTGTTCATGGTAGTAAAGAAATGAACACCACAGCTGCTTTTCTGAACCACTTTTCCAGTATAACAGTCTGTTATTTACTACTGATTTATGGCAGAGAGAAAAAGATTCATCCTAATGGCCCTGTCAGAAATTACCCCATCCGCTTTTACAGTCAAACTTTGCCTTTCAGTGCAGTGCCCAGTAAAAGGTGTGTATCTGACTGATCTCTTATCCACACCACAAAATGAAATTCCGTTTTCACTTGCCTGTGAAATGTGTATTTTGATATTGTAGCACTAATAAGTATTTGGAGGCACACTGAGGCCTTTGACACCACTGTCCCTTTCTGTGAAAATTGTTCTGGGTACAGGTGATTTTTTTCTTTTATTTTCTGCATGTAGAAAATGAGGCAGGATGGGTTTCCTTTTATTACCTGGTATTTGGAAAGGGGAAATTAGTTCAAGTGCACCATACTTTCAATTTGCTAGCTACCTGAAATGGAAAACAGAGGACTGACCCTGAGGTGATGCAGTACCAGACATGTTCTTCTTGCTTCTCTGCACAGCTCTCTAAAGCAGTGTCACTCACCATGGGCAACTATAAAAGGCCATAGCAACATGATGAGAAAATGCTTTTTGCTGGAGCTTTGGTGAGAGCTTTTTGTTCCTTTTCTTTTGGCTTTTGAATTTTTTGGGAAGAGGGCTGAGGCCAGTGGTTTCTGATGGCGTTGTAGGACACAAAATAATGTTTTCCTCTTTTTCTGCATTTGTTTTGTGGCAAATACAGCGTCAGAGAAACGTGTGAACATCAGAGGCTGAATGAAATACCTGTTTTGGGGAAGACCTGCTGATTTAAATGCTGTTGCCTTTTGGCAACAAATTCGAGTTGCCTTTTGGGCTTTAAATACACCACATTTCTTTTTAGGAAAAAAAAAAAAAGAAAGAAAAGCAAGATAGTTGTGATTTGTAATGATAGATTATTGGTAATTGTAGGCAGGTTTGCTTTTGTAGATAATTAAGTGTGGCGTTTTTCTCACCCCACTTTAGAGATTTACCTCTGAGCTAATTGCCCAGAGCTTCTTGCATCTATTGTGGAGAAATGGGCATGTTAAGAAATCAGTTTACTTCACCTATTAGTTTTGGGATAAAAGTAATCATTTTCTAGAGACTCCTGTGTCTGTCCACCAGCTGTAGAAGTAGCTAAGGGGATCACCAACAGAGTGCTCATTTATGCCTCCTAAATTTTAGGGCATAGTAACTCCATGTAGTAGCAGTGCTCTCCAAATCAATTGCCTTGTGAATCATCCTTCATGTAGCTATCCATTTGAGTGGTAGATCTTGTGTCCATCCAGTTTAGGCAAGCAAAGCAGGGCAGTACATTTATCTCTGTACCCTCATTTAGGCACTGCCTCTCTCAGGGAGCATCGTTCCCCAGCACTGCCAGGGTACCTCTCAGCACAACATTTCTGCCTTTCCCAAAATAACTGGGACCTCCCTTCCTGACCTGTCACATAGTGCCTTTGCCAGCTGGTTACAAACTGCACTGTTTTTCAGTCTTCTCCACATCTATGTGTTGTTAGTGCTTTTTTTTATCAGTGGAGCAGCCCACCTGCCATCATCACGACCCCTTCAGGAGGCTGGGGTGTGACAGGTACGTACCCACCTCAGGCAAGTGTTTTGGACTGAAAACCATTACACAAAAAGTGTGCAGGTTTCTCATGGCAGCTGACGACATGCAAGGACTCCATTGCCCAGCCCCCTTACACATATTTCCTTCTGGAGGTGGAGGTTTAGGCAGCTGTGACTCTTCCTGTTTGAGAAATGAGCCTTTTCCAGAGAGCAGGTATTCAAAACAGGGAAGTAGGTCTTGGGTAGACAAATCTAATGATCTATTTAACTCCAGCTTTATGCACTCACTCTCCTTTTTGCATATGCTTTTCACTGAATGCTTTTCTTCATTTGCAAATACAGTGGGATCAAATAGATGCCAAAATATAGGGGAAGTTACTTGATGTTCCAAACTTTGTCTTTAAAATCCCTGATTACAGGCGGTCTTTTAAACGTTGCAGAGGCTGGTAGGCATTAGTGAAACTGGACAACTGTGCATAAATACTTAAATACCTACTTGCTTGAAATGCAAGTGCAAAATATCTTGCACTGAAACAGGTCGTTAAACATTACTATGCACTGTGGTTATTTCACCAGTCAGTGGAATATGCCTCAATGTTAACCTGAAAGAATATCTTGAGCCACATATAACATTTACAAAGATTCTTAAGTCACTCTATAATCAAAACCTCATTTGAGTTGTGATGCTTTTGTTTTAAGTCTTGAAGTACTTAAAATTTAGTGAAGGTCTTAGCTGTCTGCTTTTCCCCACGGATTGCATTGTTAGAAAAAGCCCAGGATGCCTGTTTCTGCTCCCATCTCTACTTCTAGGTCACTGTGGAACTTCACATCACTACTTTTTCATGGTGTTCATATTCTGCATTTTCTTATTACAATTACACTGAGCTGGATGGCCTTAGGTAGGCTATCTAGCATGTACATGTCTTGCTAAAGCAGATTTGCTTTGTCCTTTGAAACTTGTGATGTATGCAAAAATTCCTCACTGCTATACAACAATAACTTGCATGAATTTTTGCTTTCGCTCAAAATGGAAAACCACTGTATTTAATACAGTGCTTTTTCTGCTAGAAAAGCTTTAAAACAATATTTTTACAGAGATCTGGGTAAAGCCATTTGCTGTGCTACATCTGAAGTGCATCTATTTTAAAATAAATTTCTTTAGAACAAACTGCCCAGGTGCAAATCAGTCCCCTGTTTTAACAACTGCTGAAGCTTAGGTTTGACACTTTCATTCACAATTCCATCACAAATTGCAGCTGTTTATTTTATCTGTAAATAAAAAGCTATAGGGAAGAACATAATTTTGCATTTAAGAGCCTCATACTTTGCTAGTTTTCCTGAAAAGGGAGATGGATGTGAAGATAGCTGCAGTAGTGTTTCAAAATCCTTGTTCTCTCACTCTGTGGGATTTTTATGGATGATTTTTTTTAGACTTCCATTGAAATTATGTTTCCTGACTCATAGAGGATTTTTTTTTGTTAGCATGTATTAAAATGAACTGGCAAAAAAAGTAAAACTGTGCAAATAAGCAGCTGAAAAATCTTGAAAGTATGAAACTACTGACTGAGATTTTGTGACCGTAACTAATAATTGAAACATCTGATTGCCAAATAACATGTACCTGACTTTCCTCTCTGAAAATCCATCCCTTTCAAGATTAGTCTTCAAAGCTTGATCCATATGGTTTTATTTTGTCATTAGTTTTCTGAAGTTTCTATAAAGAGTACTTGTACTGGCTTTATGTAAAAGTGTGACCTTCTGGAGGAGGAAATTCTCATTCAAACTGTTCCCTGTACCATGCCATGATATCCTTCAATTTCTTTGACTATGCCCCATAATGACACTGAAAAATATTCCAACTGGTGAATTGTGAACACCAGTTATGATGGCTCTGAGGAATATATCTCTAACAGCAGAGATGACAGGATACATCAATAAGTGTTACAAAACAGTAAATTTGTTAGGAAAAGCAAGATATCCTGTCTCTATATGTAGGGAGGTGTGTGTAGTAGTAGTAGTAATAATAATAACAATAATAATAATAACAATAATAATAACAATAATAACAATATTATTATTACTATTATTACTACTATTATCATTATTATTACTACTGTTATTATTATTTACCTTGAAGGAAGATACTTTCAGAATCAAAACCATATAGGACTTCTTGAATGCAAAAGAAGCTCCAATATAATAGACATCTTTGACATGGGCTCAAGTGCCATTTATGCCATTGGCAGCATTTAAATCAGCTTCAGCAATCTGCAGGAGAAAGAACTTGGGACTAAAGTGTGCACTTCTGTGCCAGAGTAGATAGTAATGGTAATTTGAATGCTTGGTAGAGGAAGAGTTAGGAAACAAGAAGAGACTTTATTGGCAAAAGTTAAGTTCTAGTAGCAGTGGCATTATCTCAGTCCTGTCATCTCCTGCTGCTCTTGAGGACAAGGAGGTTGTTAAGCAGTGACAGAGTTGGACAAGCAGATTCAGAAGCTGCGAGCACTGCTTGACATGGGAAGCTCACAACTGAGGCTGTGTGTCCAAGGCAAGGATAAGCAGATGAATGAATCCAGCAGTGAACCACCCAGTGCTGTATCTGGTCAACATCTGAAGAAACCTTTGAATGTCTGAGCTTCCTGAGTGGCACATCCTTTCCAGGTAATGACAATCCAGAAACATCTGTTTGCACTTAATTGCACAAGGTATGGTACAGAGCAGGTCTTTGTTGGAGCACATTAGTTCTGAAGATTTTTCCCTGAATTTACATGAAACACATACTTTTCTCTAATTCATTTTACATGTGACAGATTATTTCTTGCTTAGCACTGCTAGAGGTGAGGAGCAGGAAGGGACAGTGTGCTTGGGCTGCAGCAGGTGCTGAGAATGACTCCAAGAAGAGTAAGCTCCCAACTTCTCTCATGGCTCTCAGTAGGGTTGGTATGATGGGAATGAGAGATTAGTGGATCCTTGTTAAAGGAGGTCATCCATAAATGCTGAGAAAATGGATGATGGCCACATTTTTAGGTCTGGAATTGGCAGACAATGAGAAAATAATTGTCAGATAACAGAGGTAGACCAGGCACTCTGTGAGCATTTAAATGGGCAAAGTAGTTGAGACAATGAGAATGCAGCTTGTTTGCATTCGCTCAGTTTCTGTGTCTGAAATTCGCATGAATGAAGGCTAAACAGTTGGTCATGCTGCTCACAGACTGGTTCTACCAGTGCTTGGAGTGCTAAAGGTTATCCTGTATGGGAAAGTACAGGTTCCAAATCCAGGACTTCAAATGATCTGTGTTGGTTGGTTTGGTTTGGTTTTTTTCATGGTACGGACCAAGGACGTGTGCATCACTTCTTGGAGTTTACAGTCAGAGTAGGAAATATTGCAATGGTATTATCCTAGAATCAAATCATACATAAAACTGGTGGATTTTGCATTTTATGCTGTTCTAGGAGTCAAAGGAATCCTACTATAAGGTAGGCTGTATTACCTCTCTGGTTTTCAAAATGTTGAAGAAAATAGTCCAGTGAGAAGAATTGGTTAGGTTGAAAGTTGTCTTGTGTGTGTCTTTAATGAAGATATTTGCTTTTATTTCAAACTCTTGTAAAGATTATTTATGTTACAGATTTTACAAAATAATTATTTTATGATGTGTCAGTGCATTTAGAGTAGTTAGAACTGTTCTAAAATAAATCAACAGTCTCTGGTGTTCCACTTAAATTGTTAATATATGATAGCATGGTTATTTTCAGTTGTTTTTCTCGTTGCTTACCTAATTAGAATCAGAATTTTTCAACACAGTTTTGAAAATATAGGGTGATTCTCAGAATCAGCTGAGTTTTATTTTGTTCTTATTTTCCTCAGTGATTCAGTTTGTTAATTTGCACTGTTGCCTTGATGTTGCAGTATCCCTGTACACCTAAATGTGGATGTATGCAGAGCAGTAACAAGGAAAGAGGAGAGAAAGGGAAATACAGCCATGCTCTGGATGGGAGATTCAGGGAGCTGTGTGTGCTACACTGAGTGGCAGAGTCATGAAACCCTAAATGTGATATGAAATCTGGGAGTGCATGTGAAGTTTTCCCACCCAGTATTGAGAGAGGGAGTAAGATCTCCTTTATTCTTCCCAGGAACTTCATACTAGACTAGCTGTCTAGTCAGCTGCTGATGCAAGACACTTCATGCTGGAGCAGACTCAAATTCAGGCCTTGTAATATTGCACTCACAGAAGGGAGATCCTGTGGTTAGACTTCGGAGTTCTGCTCTTGCAAGCATTCAATGTAATTTTGTCAGAATTCTTAGTGCCAGATTCCCAGATGCTATTTAGACAAAGTCTCCTGAGTTTCAGTTTTGTTGGAAAGGGTAAGAAGATATCCATAGCTTTTGTGCTAGAGGTTTGCAAAAATGGAGATAACCAGCTCCCATTCAAGGGCACATGGATGAAAGTGATGAAGTCCAGTACAGCAGAAATAGTAAATAATGGAGATAGGTTTAAAATGTGACTTCAAACATACCAAGTTAAAACCCTTTGCCTTTCTGTTAAACTACTTGTGTTCTCTAGAAGTGCTTTGGTGTGACTAAGTATATTTTAAGGAATTTTGGATATTCCTGAAGAAACATGATAGAGACACTGTGGAAAATTTTTCTGACTCACCTTCTGTTTTCTTGCATGACCTAGCAATCTGGAGGAACTCAGTGCTCTGCATCATGCATGTGCTTGATTACTTGTTAACCTGCATTTGCTTTTCTAACACTTCAATATGTGTATTTCTAGAGGATGGATATGTCTTGATATGCCAGTGTAGGCATTCATGGAGTGATGTGAACGCACATGACATTTATGTTATTCAGTTTTATAATTTCATACTTGCAGAAGCTTTCAGTGCTCCATCGTGACAGAATTAAAATTACATCTGAGGCAAATTTGTGTGGTTTTAATTCCTGCTGCATTTGACCAGCACGACATTTTAAAAGTAAGAAAAAAGTATATGGTAAAAGCTGTACACATAGGCACAACTTTAAAAAAACCCAGGGGGGGAAAAAAAAAAGAAGAGATGGAATTTACTATAAGGTCTTTGAACTTCTTTCCTATCTTTGTTTTGAGGTCGAATATTAAATTAGTAACTGGAGGGAGAAGTGGGGAATATAGTGTCACGTTTGCTACTATATTTCTAGAACCTTTCTCTCAGTATATATTAAAAAATGATATCAAGACTTTCCATACAAATGAAAAGTTGAAAGTTCTGGCAACTGCCTCATTTTATTGTGTATTTTTTTAAATTGTGGATTTAACAATGGATTCTTCCCAATTTTCCCCTTTCCTCCTCTCTTTATTTTAGATTTTATTTTGCCAAAGAAATGAACAAAAATCTCATATTACTGCCCAACGCAGCTTTTTGGCTCAGGTCCCATTTGCTGTAAAAGTAACATGATTTTCCCATTCCCATCATGTACCTGGTAAAATTTTGAGTAAGTCATTGTCAGTTGCAAGGTATGGGATGTCAGCATCTATTTGAGCAAAACAAGTAACTATATGGAGGGATTTAAAGCTTTCAGACTGGGATTTGATATAGTAAGAACAGATTATCTGGTTTTATTTTAACTTCAGCATGTGAACTGGGTATTCTTGGTGACTTCAAGTGTTATGACGACAACAGATGAAAATAAACATCTTGAATTTGCAGTGGCACCAAAACAGTTTAGTCAAAGCAAATAGGAGTTCATGTCCCAGTGGTTTTTGTGGTCTCAGGTTTATGTCCCAGTTATTTTTTATCTCAAGTTCCCACTGTGATGGCTTATTTTATGGCAAGTTCCTTCTGTGGCCTTGGCAGTGTTTGAGGCAATTGTGATCTTTAAGTCTCTTACAGCAGCAATGAAGATAGTAAGAGGATATCTTCCTTTACAAGAGTTAGAATTGAATGCTGCGAGATTTGTGTTGAAAAACCCTGTACTATGCCCCTCAGAATTGTAGTTCCAGTGTATCCTGCTTCCATTATTTCCTGCTGTTATTATTTCCCTTATGCTGAGTTCCCAATTAAGAGATAATATTCTGATACATCATAGAGTTTCTTTCTCAAGACCAGAGCCATAAATCATGACAGATTGTAATGTACATTAAGTTTCAGTTACAGATGGGAGACTAAAACCTCACAGGTACTTTCACTAGACAGTGAATAATCCATACAAAGATTAATATTTCAGTTTCCCATGAAAGATGTGGAAAGGAAATTCATTTAATCAAGCTTTTATCAATGTTTTGCTTTCCTAGTGTAGTGATTTTGTTCAGATCATCTCTTACTTACTTATTTTACCTCTGTGACATAAGAACACAGCCAAACCCACAACATCTAGTTACCTTAGTTTAGGTAGAAATTTTTCAACAGTTCCTAGTCTTCGGTCTTGAAAGTACTGATGTTCACTTGTGAAACCATATTGCTGAAAGCAAATGCAAATTTCCTTTGAAATAGAACTGAGAAATAAATTGCTAATACTGTAACTTAAACTCAGGAAAATTGAGTTTTAAGTATATTAAAGTATTTGGAATCTGAGACATTGGGACTGACCCAGGAAAAATAAAGTTCTGTGAGAGAAACTCAAGGAAGAAGCTTTTACAAAAATATTACCTAATGTTTTGGGTTTTACAGTCTTACTTGAAATCCAAACATTTGGTTTGCTTCATTTTTCCATGGAATGTTGTGGGACGTCGTATATGTAAAGAAAGGGGGAATTTGAACTGATTGAGTCTATTTCACCAGAAGGTCACTTGACAGCTGGTTTGAAAAGCAATAGGAGTTGACTCTTGCAGAAGAGTTTTCCATCTCCCACATTGCCATCTGTTTCTGATTTGACTGGAGTTTACTTTTCTTAAAAGCCTTAGAGGTACTGTATTTCACTTAGTCTTTGAGTCATCAATTTTATCACTGTGGGCATGGCATCCATTTATTATTTATGAAACAGCACTGGGAACTGGAACATTGTCATCCTAGGCTGAAGCTGATATTGTAATCAGACCTTGGTATACCTGTGGGCTGTGCTATGCAGGGCTTTTGATTGGGTTGTGTCAGTATCTTTTTCAGAATGGAGCTTTTGGAATTTAACCGTATGAGGAAATCAGAGAAACTTTGATGCCTGTACTCTGATCCAAAAAGAGAATAGTTTTAGATTATCTTTTGCGTGTATAATAATTTCACAGTATCATAGAATTACTAGGTTGGAAACAAGCTCTAAGATCATCAGGTCCAACCACCTTGGGCAATCACCACCTTGTCAAGTAGACCATGGCATTAAGCGCCATCTCCAGTTGTTTCCTAAACACCTTCAGGGCTGGCGACATCACCACCCCCCTGGACAGTGTATTCCAGTTTAACAACCCGTTTTGTGAATAAATTCTTCCTGATGTCCAACCTGAACCACCCCTGGCCCAGTTTGAGACTATGTCCTCTTATCATATCACTGGTTGCCTAGGAGAAGAGGCCAATCCCCACCTGGCTACAACTTCTTTTCAGGTAGAAAATATTCTAATATTCTGCTAATATTTTCTGTATTGCTCCAATTTTAGTATATATGCCTGATAATATCATAAAGTTAAGATTATAATGTTAATTTTAAAAATACTCGGGTTATGCTTAGATATAGGTTGTGTTGAAATGCATATTCAGCATGACAGTGCTGCTTTCTGGTTGTGTTTGGGAGCAGAATTTTACAGTCAAACTAGGGATGCTGACTCTCCAAAGTCGCAGATCTTGCTAGTGTTTGAGTACCAAACTATAGGGTCTGACAAGCCCCTGTCCTGGCAGGAAACCCTTGTTTAGATAAAGGAAACTGCACAATCTCCAGATGTGGGGTCTGACAAGCCCCTGCCCTGGCAGGAAGGCCTGGAGATAAGGAGGTCACACAATCCCCCTGCAGGCCCCTCTTTGGGAAAGAGAGAATCTTTTTGGTTACAGTGAGAGAAGACAGACCCATGATCCTCTAGGAAACCATATGTAAAATACCCTAATGCCCATTGGTTTCTCACCCTTGCACACCCACCTCTGTACCCCCATAAAAGAGACTCCTCTGCCCCGAGTCGGGAGAGGATTCGTCTCTGGTCACCCCTTCGTGGAAGATGGAAGAATAAAGCTGCTTCTGTGGAACCACCAGAAGGACCTCTCCTCTCTCTATCCGGGCTTGGCCCTGGGGGTTTGCCTTGCAGAGCAGAGCTGAAATCACTGCTGAATCACTAAGAGCTGATGGCTACTGGGCCAGGCATCTCTGCAGGCACCCCCGACCGAGGGCTGAGAGAAGCCACGACCCCCTGGGAGACGGTTCCTCATGGGATCACCTCTCCAGACGGTTCCTCATGGGATCACCTCTCCAGATGGTTCCTCACGGGATCACCTCTGCGGGTCAGGCACAGCTTCTTGGGTCTGAGCCTCTGACCCCATCCAGCACCGGCTGGGCAACCCCCAGCCTTATTACTTTACCAAATGAAGTGAAAATGGAGTTTCATTTGTGGGTTGAGACTAGACTTCTAAGTCAATCCTTAGTGACTCATGTTTTCAAAGGTCTGTTGGTGGTACACCAGCACTCTGATCTGATCTATACCTTAGCTGATGATCAAAAAGCTGTGTGGCAAAAACATGTCTTCAGCAGGTTGAATGATGGCTTTTCATCTCACCTTCTCCTGAACATCTCCAACATACTCTTTATAAATATAGACTCAAGTTTTGAGTCAAGCTATTCACTCTGAAGAGTATAAAATATAGATGCTGAAATTTTTGTTTAAACAGAGCGAAATAGAGCAATATTAGGTTTTTAGGATGGAAAATTTTCTTTGCACTTTAAAATAAAAATCAGTAGATTTTTTTCAATTATAAAAGTGTGTTTTAAATCATCATTTAGTCTGAAGTGCTACGTGGGTTAGATCAAGATGCAAGGACAAGTGCCTCTCAATTTCTGACTATCACAACTTGCAACATTTTGGTTTTGAGACGAGGGACTCTTTGCCATTGTGGTCAGTTCATAAGTTTGGGGACCAAACCTTGGACTTCCAATTGTCTGATAAAGTTTGGTCTGATTTAATGACAGCTTGAGCAACTGAAATACTTCTGATAATCTCAAATCTATTTACTTTGGGCTGCTCCTAATGAATATATCTTGTACATTGCTGCAGGCCTTGGAAGAGCAATGTCATATCTTACAGGAAGCTTGAGATATCATTCCCATTTTTTTTCCCTGCTCAGTGTAAGCAAATATTTTCCCTTGAAATTCATTCAGTTTTTCTTTAAAGCTTAAGAGAATACATAATTTTTGCCTGCTTATTCACAGAGATTAAAGGCGAAATGCACTATTAAAAAAGACTTAAGCAAGCTCTTCCAGGTTCAAGCTCCACAGAGAGGTGACCATATAAAGAGTCTCTGTAGTCAATAAAAAGATGAAAAGGGGGTTCTCAGAAGCAGATTTATTCCACAGACTTAAGCAAGCTCTTCCAAATTCAGGCTCCACAGAGAGGGGACCATATAAAGAGTCTGTGTACTCAATAAAAAGATGAAAAAGGGGTTCTCAGAAGCAGATTTATTCCACCCACAAACAAGGAGACTGTGTTCCCAGGCTAGGCAGTCTCTTAGATGCTTATGGTGAAGTGGACACAGAGGAAAGCCTCATGAAATGAGATATGAAATATCATATCATTACACTTCATTGTAAACTTCCAGAAAGGGAAATGTTAGGATTACAATGGTAATCTTTCCTTGTGACTGAATGTGAGCCGTGTCCATGGCCTGTCAGTTTCCTACATCTGTGTTACATCAGCTGATGGACGCTAGGGAAGAAGGATCCCTTCATACTTGCCTTGTTTCTTGTGCTCTTTACTCCACGTGTTCCTGGGCTATGCCCACATTAGTTCTTCAGCTGTCCATGGTTGAGCCTGTGTCTGACGTGCAAAAGTCACTCATGTATAAACCTTTGCAGATGATGTTGTAGGGACATTTAAACTGAGGAGGCTTCTTAGGTGACAAACTTTGAGGAAAAGTCTCAAAGGTCTCAGTCTTCAACTTCAAATTCATTTTGACACAAATACCAACAAAAGAAATCTTTCCTTAAACTACAAAATACAATAGTAAGCTGGTTATATTGGATCAACTTAATAGTGAATTTGGATTAGATACATTTTTTACTATAGTTTAATTAAACATTACAAGACTATATATATGTAGTGAAAAAATTACTTTTTAAAAGCTTAATCTTTAGTCTTACTATGTATTCTTTGTGTAATTATCTATTTAAAAAATCTCAGAAGTATAAAACCAGGGTTTTTTTAAAATAACATCATGATTACTTTCAGTTTATTAGTCTTACATTTATATCTTACCATCTATTTCCAATGTGTGCCTTCTGCTCAGCATCGTAAGATCTGTTCTGAACTGACATGCAGAGTTAGGTGGAGTCTCTTCTAAACAGGGTTTTTTCTTCTCTGAGCTTCAGGACCAGAGTAAAGCACCTCTGCACCCTGGCTGATGTCATTAAGATGGTACCCAGGACTAAACTTTGAATTGGCTCCAGATGTGATGTGATCTCAATACTCTGGTTAAAGCTGGGGGGTCTGCTCTGTCCTTTGTCCCTTGAGGAGACTTGTTGTGTCAGTGTGCCGCAGCTTTAGCACAACAACGAAAAAGACAAACTGCCCAGTATTTGTTACTCAGTTCCTGAGGCTCATGACAGCTTCCTCATGAAGTGGATGTGCCTTTTCTATGCCAGGTCAGGTGATGGGATGGAGGACCTGTGGTACAAGCCTGCAACTGGCATGCACACATCTTCCAGGTAAATACTTCCGACCATGTGAGCTGAGGAGCATCAAATTCTGGGCTTCTGCTCTACTGGAGCTGCTCCTCAGCCCTGGGTTCCCATATGTGACATACTTCTGGTTGACAGATCAGTGAAATGCCAGTGGCAATGCAGGCTTTTGCTGCAGGACATAAATGACAATATTCCCATGAGTTGCAGGAGAGGGCAGGAGGGAATGTGAATATCAAAAGTGTGGCCCTTGGCAGGTCTGCTAGACAGGGCCGAAGGACTTCCTGAGGAAATGTGGAAGACCTGTTACATAGGTGTGCTTTCTTTGTGTTTTGTGTTCATTTTTTTCCCCCTATACATTGAGTGAAATGACTTTTGTAAACATTTAGAAAAATTAATGGTAACTTGAATGGATGACTTCACAGAATTCTCTCTGATTGGATAGTCCCATGAAAATAACATAGATGAAATGTGTAAGGGATCGATCTATATGAAGACTACAAGCATTCTCTCCATACAGACTTGAGCATAAAAACAGAAATCGGGTGTAAGATCAGAACAGGATGTTTGTTCTCTATTCAGCCAGACAGGTTTTATTTCAAAAGCATAATGCAGTTTTAGTGAAACTTACCTTTATTTTTCAAAATACCTGTACTGAAAAATAGATCTACTTTGCTGTTTGCAAAGGCATTGTGCAGAAAACTGTAATGTAGAAGAGAAAGTGGTGATAATGGTTTTGAAAGAGAGAAAACGAGGGTTTGGCAAGCACTTTTGAGAATAAAGCTCTCATTGATTAAAAATTTGTGAAGGTCGCCGCCATCTAGTGATGAGATGTTGAAGATGTTGCTTAGAGTGAAACAGTACCCAAACACGAGGCGTCTTTTCTAGCTGTGGCTGCATTCACTCCTCACACTGGCTGCACCCTGAGCCTGTGGGATTTTTTCAGTGTGCCCTGTGGCACATGTGTTACCTGTACCACAGGGCACACAGTTCACTGTGACGCCCGTGGGTGCTGAGGCTGGGAGAGGCTGCAGAGCTGTGCTGCTTCAGCTGGCAGTGGCTCAGAGGAGCTGCACGAACGGGTGGCAGCACCTTTTCGCCGTGACCCTCCTGAACCAAGTGCATGCCCTATAACCCAGCCGCCTGTATAGTCACATCCTGGGTCCCAGTATGTATGTCGGATCCTGGAGAAGTAACAGAGGAATATGTGGAAGCAGCTTTCTATTGTAGGATTTTGTTTCCCTAACTCTGCCACTAGGGAGTGACTGAGGAGCAGCTCCATTGACTGAGGTGAAAGTACTGCCTTAGGAAATTATAGTTCTGAGTAAGGTTGCAATGCTTACTCCAGTGCACATACATGTTTCTGCACCCCCTGCAAGCTGCAGGCACTGGAAAGGCCCTGCTGGGACAGAATTACAATAATCAAGCCTTCTGGCCCCAAATGTGTATGTAACTGTTGTTAGGCCACTGCATTACCAAAAAGAGACAGCTTGTGTCTCTGAAATTTGCTGCCTTTCCAAAGCTGATTGCCAACCACCAGCCAAAATCTGATGACCTTTCTGAGGAAGGAGCATAATCAAAAGTGTCATCAAGATACTTAATCTGATTCATTATCTCAGCACGCATCCCTTAAACAGCAGGGGCATGAAGGAAGGGAGCATCATCATAGCAATGACCTTGACCAATCCTGACCTCTGATGTCCCTAAATGGAATTATGCCAACAGCATACATTACAGCAGTCAAACTCAATTTGTTTTGTATCACTAGTCTAAGTTTATTACTGTCAACTTGCTGTTCTAAAGGGCCTGTTGCCCAGTCATCTAGTTTAAATATTATGCCAGGGACAAAGCTAAGTGGTACTAAATCAATGAGAGGCCTTTGTATGATGTAGTGTCTTATAGCTGCTTTTATGGAAACAGACCTCTGCTTTTGTTTTCTGCTGGAGGGCAGCTAAAGAGATTATATTTTTAATAATACTGAAAAATAGTCAACTGTTTGGGTGGATCAGTGAAAAAGGATCCAATCCATCCAGCATAAGGACTACTTCTGCAGTTCTTACAAGAATAAATGAGAATAAATGAAATATGATAAGCTGAACAAGTATCAAACTGCAAATGGAAACACTGTTGAACCTTGCAGGTTGATGAATCATGATTGTGACCTTGGATGAGCAAAGCAAAAGGCCCTCCCTTTCTTAATGTGTATGGGAAAGCAAAAGGACATTTTAATTGTCCAGCTACTGCCTAGCTGGCAACCTTTATATTCACAATGTCTCCTGGGCTGGCACCACTCGGTATTTTAAATACGATGGAACTGGTGTCGTAGTGTTTGCAGACAATATTAAGCTGGAAGGGATGCTCAGAATAAAGAAAGACAGAGTGTCAATTCAAAATTATTTTAATGAATTGGAAAAGTGCTTTGGACAAAAAAACAAAAACAAAAGGAAACCACGAACAAGATGAAATTTGATGTCACGCAATACGGGATACCAGAGGAAGGCAGGGGTAGAAAGTGATAAAACCCCACATTTGGAAACAAGAGGCTAAGTAAGGATGGGAAACAGGTTAAAAAAGGACTAGAAGATAATACTGATTCTGCTGAACCACAGCATAGAGGTCTAGTGGAAAGAGAAAGTGATGGGAATTATTTGCGTACTGTGAAGTAGTCATTGGCTCTGCTTGATGTGAGGAAGGCTCTGCTGAAATGCTTGATAAAGTGCTAGGGAGGCATCACAACTTAAGAAGTTCATTGAAAAACCATGACCCTAGTAATGACAGAATAAACTTCTTTGAGTAAACATTGAAGAATTTGGAATTATTTAATCTACAAAAAATGAAAGGGGAACTGGTCTTTAAATAGATGAAAAAGTTGCAAAACCAGGAGAAACTGTTTTCTACATGCTGTACTTGAAGGATAAAAAATTGTGAATTTAAACTGCATCCAACTTCAAGTTAGACAAACTACAATATTTTCTTGTAGTAAATATAAGCGCATACTAGCACATGTGACTGTTATGGGAGAAGGTAATGCAGTATAAGGTTTTGAAAACAGACAGAACAAAAATCTATCATGAATGCTTTGGAGATATCTGATTTTAAAGAAAGGGATCAGAGAAATGGAAAAAACCCATCTACTTCCTTTAAATTTCTCTCATTCTTATTTTCCATCATGAAAATGTGACCTTCTCAGGTAAGAGCTTCCCTGTAAACTCAGCAGCTCATTGAGAGAGCAGACCATTGTTTCAATACTTTAAACTCAAGGAGAATACAAAGACTGACAATCAATTCTTTACATATATATAGCCTCCAAAATGACTCACACTTGCCAAATTTAGCAGCTTTCTCTGATGATCATAATCAGTGAAGATGAGTCATGTCAGGGCATTCCTGTCATGTTCAGATGATAACATGCCTTTCAGGAGTATAATACTGGACATAATACTGGACTGGCCCTCACTACTCTGAGTGAAACTTTGGGCCATAGTTCATAGCAGTCATAACTGAAACTGTTAGAAAGTAGCTTTTATATGTTAAACCCAGAGCTTTAAAGAAAAATCTACAGTTACAGAGTCTTTAATGTAAGTGTTTCTTCATATCAAACACTCAAAATCTGATGTTTGAGATACTGTTGTGGATGACCCATCCCTGGAGGTGTTCAAGGACAATTTGGATGAGGCTTTGAGTAACCTGTCCTAGTGGAAGGTAGGGGGTTTGGAACTCAATGACTTCTAAGATCCCTTCCAACCCAAGCCTTTCTAGGATTTTATGGGGTGCTGGGACGAGGGTGCCTGTGTGGCAGTGACTGCATTTAGGGCTTAGAAATTTGTAATGCTCCTCTGCTTATTGAGTAACAACCCATCTTCTGTGAAACATTACCCTACAAAATAAAACAAGAAGGCAAGCAACTGATATGTTAGCTTTGTCAGTGAAGTGGATTTAGATAGCGAGAAGAGTCTCCTGTTCCAGTCCTATCTCCAGCCAGGAGCTTCTCTTGAGGTGTGACACACTGAGGTCCCCCTGCCTGAGGGAGCAACTGAACTGAGACATCCTGTTCCTGACAGCCAAACTGGGAGGTCCAGGTAGGCAGAAATGCCTTGTGGTCTTGTCTTTAGAAGCAGAGTAGACTGGGAGGCAATTTTTGGCTGTGAAACTCAGCTTCATTCTGTCAGAAATGCACTTTTCTTTGCAGTGCTGCTGCCTGGCATCCTGCTGTTCAGCCTTGTGGCTGCTGGGACATCCATAACTGTACGTGGCCAGCTGTATGGAGACCAGGGACCTCAGGTGGTTGTTACAGCATTTCCTGCCTAAAGTCAGTGTCGTTCCCAAGCCCTTGTCTTCAGAAAAACTTTATTTTAAAGTCTGCATATGCTTTAAGTGTATGACCTAAACACATGCACTGTAACCTTGGGCACTGTCTCTTTTCAGCTTTGATTCAAAGAAAAATATTTGCTGCTTACTGGGTTTCTGCTTCTGTGACTTTAGGTGGATCATGTTCAAGGATTCCTCTGGTTTCTTTTTTAGCACTGCATGTAGTTTTTCGAAGTTTCCAATGGGGCAAAGACAGCAATTGAGCGGTGTTCTGTACAGTTGACAAGAGTAAGGACTGTACTCTGCTTTAAGCAATCCCATTTCCATTTTTGCCATGGAAATACAAGAATTATGGAATTTAGGAGAACCAGATAATGAACTGGGGAATTTAGCCCGTTTTCTTTGTGATTAAACCCGGTCTAAGGCCAAACCATACCTCTTAGTCAGTAATCTTTTGTGGTGAGTTTGGGTTTTCTGGAATTAAAAGGGGAGTGAATGCTGTTGTCTTAGCCTTAGCAATCTCTAGATGATGCTAATCCACTCTTAAAGTGCAAAACAATTTCTCTAAGGTATAGCTATAGGGTATTTTTGATGTTTTGTGTAGCAGGTGTAGTCAAACCACAAATAGCGATGATTTTATTAGTGGAAATATGGACCTTGAAATGCATGCTGCAAAGGTTAGGTTTTACCTCTGTGTTGGCATGCATTTCTACAAGACATCACAGATACTGCATGCAAGAGATTTAGTAGGCATTTGCCACCTGGTTTGCATATGAATCCAGGCTCTTTCCTTTTATGTTTCCTCATTCCCTTCTGACAGATTGAAAGCAAGTTCATGATTTTTTGCACTCATTGTCACTGTCATTAAATTTTGACACTTTTTATTGGATTCATTTTGTGTAGTGTAGAGCCAAATGTTTGTGCCCTCATCTCTTTATTTTTCAGATAGCAAGTGCTTTTAATGTGTTTTCAGGGCTAGGCATGCCAGAACCTACCACTTAACAGATTGTCTTTATATTCCAGGCATTCAATCATTTAATTAGGCAATAACACATTAAGCCATTAATGTGTGTCTTGGATGTGCTGGGGGAAACAAGACTAAAGGCAGAGTGACTTCAGTCATCTCAGCAGTGTTTTCATGCTTTGGTAATGCGCGTTCTGGAGTGTCCAGTTGCTGTCATAATATGGAGTTTCTGTATTTGGAAAAGCTTATAAATTTTTAAAAAGCTTTTCTTTTATGTTTTATTGACTGCATTTCTCTTTTGGAAAAGTCAGTTATTGATATTGGTCTGTTGAGATGCCTGCATGACTCTGCTGACCCTCTTTTCTCAGTTATTAGAATACAATCCCAACAACCTTTTTGACAGCTTTGTGTAATTATAGATTACTTAAAGATGCCAGACTGAAAAATTTCTGATGAAAGCAGAGTCACAGTTTGGGACCTCATTTTTCTCATTTTTTATTAGTTCTGTTAATAATAGATAGAAAGCACTATTAAACATCATTGAGATATGCTATTAATAAATATACACAATATCACTATGTATTGATAAAATTATGCTATTCCCACTTTTCAAATAGCTTAGCAGGTGTTTGAGTAGGTCTCAAAACAACTGTATGAAGTAGATAGGAATGCTAATGCTGTAAACTGAGGTATACAGAAAATAAGGTACTGGTAAACATTGATCTTGTTAGCAGTATTTTGACTGTAGAGAATAGTTAAGAATAAAATATTGAGATTATATTTAAGCAGTGCAATGATTCATATCCAACTAAAACCAGAAGGTTTAACTGCTCTGTGCCCCGAGGAAAATGTAGTGTACCCTTGATTCAGTTTAAATCTGTTACTGCTTTTCCTACCCCAAAGGGTATATTCTCTATTGCAGTGACTGCTTGCATTTTTGAAGACAGTTCATGGACTGTCTTTTCTGTTTTCTCTTTTCTAGAGAAATTTGTTATCAGGTTATGTTTTCTGAATTTCTCTTCATTCTTTCTGCCTCTCTGGACTCTCTCCATTTGCCTCCCGTCTTTCTTGAAGAGCTATGACCAAAATTAGACATCACACTCTTGCTGCTGCCTTACCAGCCCTGAGTAGAGCTGAAGTCTCCATCAGGCAAGACCGAGTGGCTCACAAAGTACTTCAATCTGTATCAGCTGCCAGCAGTGTCAATAGGCCACTCCAACAGTCAAGACTCACTGAGATGCAAGAGAGTCCTTGTCATGTTCTCTCCTTCGCCCCCACTCTTAGCAACGCACCTACCACTATAGAGAAAAGCATTCCATACTCCTTGATTTCTAACTGTGGATTATTCACAGCACTCTGGAGTCAAGGCTTCAGTGATTATCTAAGGCTGACTCATTGTTGCCTTCTTTGAAAAGTGGAAACACATCAACTCTGTCATTCCCAAGTTTCCAACTGTACTTCTCTCTCTTTGTAATGTCTGTGATTCCTGGAAAGCAATACACATTGGTACATTGATATATGTAGGAAACTTGAACAAAAGATTTCTCTGGGGATACCTATGTCAAGTAAGTCCTGAACTGCCCTGAACAAGAACCCCCTCTCCTACAGTTCAGAGAAGCAAACTTTTTTATTTTTCCAGCTTTGAAGACCTTTACACCATTCAGGCAAAGAATTTGTCCTTGTTCTTAACCATGCTTATAGTCCATTCCTCAAGGCATTTCTCAAGCCAAATTCAAACACCACTTATATAATAATTATACTTTCTCTTCTCTGTATTTGTGTGTGATGGTTCCAGTTTCAAGTGGAGGAGCTGAATGTTCCCGGAAGGGTAACCTCAAAATGCCTCTGATATTCA
The DNA here is from genome assembly GCA_020086605.1 of Lanius collurio. NCBI lineage: Eukaryota > Metazoa > Chordata > Aves > Passeriformes > Laniidae > Lanius > Lanius collurio. The sequence goes on along the minus strand of JACBWW010000007.1, from coordinate 18,330,484 downwards.
GCTGTCTTAGGGATGAGGTTCAGTTATAGCATCCAGATGGCTAGAGGTCTAGTTGAATATTTATGATGTTCACATCTAAGAATTGCGTGGATATGGCTGATTATTGAGTAACTACAGCTCTTCTGAAAGTTCCTCTAAGGTCTCTAAGGTAGAAAGGCTCCTAACTGTTGCTGTGTGGGGATTCTGGCAGTACTTCTAACAGGAGGCAGAACTGAGAAACTTGTGTGCCTAAAATTTCCATTTTCCTCAACATAGCCTTGGAAGGTCAGTTGGCCCATGTTATGAATCCAGACAAGGAAGGATTCACCAAACGTAGTTCATGTTTGAAAAATGTGTGCACAGGTGTTCTTACTGGCCTCCAATGGCTATCAGTTTTGGGGAGAAAGTATTTATGATTCCGTACCAGTCAATATACTGATATCATAGAATCATAAAATGGCTTGGATTGAAAGGACCTTAAAGATCATTTTGTTCCAACCCCCCTGCCATGGACAGGAACACCTTTCACTAGACCAGGCTGGTCAGTCTTAGCCAACCTGGCTTTGAACACTTCCAGGTTTGGGGCACCCACAACTTCTCCGTGCCAACTAGGTGTAACCTAGAACATGGAACAAGAATCCTGTGGAGGTGCCTCTCCCCTGAAATGCCCGGGGGAGGACCCTGCAGGGTACAGGTCTGTCCCTGTCCCCATGTCACCTGTGCCCCATACCTGTTCCCGATCGGTTGGTGGGAGTGCCTGGGGCCCGAGAAAGGAGAGAGGGTCCCATGACTGGAGTCTGCCCGGGAACTCCAGCCATGCGGCTGGAGGAATAAATCATCCCTGAACATCTTCAAAAATATCACTTCATCTTTCCTTTCAAGTCCATCGCTATCTTATGTATTGTTGTAAGGATTCCCCGCACTACAACAGAATCCTATGAATTTCATTGGTTAAAATGGTAAAACTCAGGAATTTTGTGCTGGGGTTTCCTTTGCAGCATGAAGATCAATCAGACATGGCATTTAAATTGTAAAAACGTATGCTGAAAACTCCAACAGGGAAATTGACTAATAGCTGTTCCTTCAGGACACCTACAGATTGTTTATTCTTTCACTTAGTTTTGGAAGCTGAATGATGTTTCCATGAAAGTCTTAAAGTCTTATAAGCTTGTTATGTTTGAAACATGCTTTAACACCTAATTTGTATGTGATTTACATTTCCAGGAAAATCATGAATATTTTTTTAGATATGTTCTTTCTACATTGAAAGATGTTCTGTATCTTGACATGATGAGACACAACCTGTTAGAGAGTTTGGAGCTCACACCTGGGTTCAGATTTCATATTTCATGTGGCTGCATGACAAGAACAGCACAAATATTGCAAAGAGGTCATAGAATGGTTTGGGGTGGAATGACCTTAAAGGTCGTCTAGTTCCAATCACCCTGATAATAAGACTGTTCTTGTTATCTGACCTTTAGAGTTCCCTATGATGCTGAATTTTCTTGGAGTCACCTAGTACTATTTAGGCAAAGGATATTTTTTCATCACATCATCTGCCATGCTTTTGGCTGGCATACTGTATTTTTTTTCTCAGGAGCTGGTACAGTGCTGTGTTTTGGTTTCAGTATGAGGGTAATGTTGATAACATGCTGATGTTTCGGTTGTTGCTGAAAAGTGCTTGCCTTAAGTTGGTGTCTCAAGCTTTGCCAAGAACCAGGTGCACAAGAAGCTGTGAGGGTGTGGCCAGGGAGGTGACCTGAACTGACCAAAGGGATGTTCCATACTAGGCAATTTCATGCTCAGTGTTAAATGGAGCGGGGAGCAGGTTGAGAGCCGCTGATTGCTGCTCAGGGATAGGCCGGACATCTCTCAGTGGGTGGCGAGCAATTGTACTGTGCATGTATTGTACTTGTCTGTCCTGAGTATTATTCCTCTCTCTCCTTTCCATTACAATTAATACTTTCGTTTTTAAAATATCTGACTCTGTCTCAATTATTCAGTGCTCCTATCTCAGCCCACGAGGTTTACTTTCTCCCCGTCGATTCAGGGCGGGTGAGCGGGCGGCTGGGTGGGGCTAAGGCACCACCTCCTGCCCCGTCTCCGCGTCTCCCCGGCCATCCCACGGCCGCTCCTGCCGGCCCGGCCGTCCCTCCCGCCGCCACCAGATGTCGCCAGCACCCCTCTGGAAAAGCCCTGGAGAAGCAGCCGGGCGCCGGGATGCGGGATGCGGAGCGCCGGGGTGCGGAGCGCCGGGGTGCGGGGTGTGGAGCGAGCCGCGGGGCCGGCAGCCGGGCTGGGCGGCGCGGGGCAGGCTCGGGGCTGCTCCAGCGCTGCCGCCCCTCGCAGAACGGGAGGCGCACAAGGGAGTTCCGGGAAATCTGGAAGCCCCCTGGCCCCGGCTGGGACCTGGTGTCGGTGGGATGGGGATGGGGAGCTGTGGGCCGCTGGCTCCAGTGAGTTTCGCTTGTGCAAATCCACACCTGTAGGTTTTGCTGAGGACACGAGTCCAAAAATGGCAGATTTTGAGTAAAATAGTAATAATTTTGCTTACCATGACCCTGACCACTCTGTGCTCCGCCAGGGACTACGCTCTAGAGAGTGTGACACAGCGACGGAAGGTGAGAGCAGAGAGCTCGGAAGGTCTTGTCCCCAAGGCACTTTGTCCCTCAGGAGCCTCTGAGCACAGGTCCTTTGTTAAATTGCTCCATCCTCCACTGAGGATCAAAATGCTCCCTGAACATGAAGATGCATTTTTTAAGTATGTTCTTTTGCTTTCTCTGCTTTTCTTCTGAAAGAAGGAGGTCGTGGACCTTAAAGACCCACAGACATGTGGTTAAATCAATGTTGTTCATCTCCTGAATCCCTGTAATTGCTTTTTTCTTATTCCCTAATCAAATTCTGTATCCTCAAGCTCCAACTTATGACTTTTTCTTCTTTAGTGCCTATTTCTCAGCTAGCTTTTCATCCCACCTGACCCCTTCATCCTGCTTTTATCACCATGTCTTAACTTTTTCAAATTTTCCTTATCAGGGTTAGTCTGAAATTCTAGATAGGAGCCTTGCCTAATTTTTGTTTTCTTGTGATCTAAACTTTGGCACAGAGCTAGTGTTAGAAAATTTTACTTTAACAGAGGAAGGGGTTTTCTGTGTTTAATTCCAGATGCTCTTGCTCCAGTGCTTTTTGTGTCAACTTTTTCTCTTCAGAAAAATCAAGTTGAGGTAATGAGATGTAGAATACATATTAGAAGCAGTATATTATTTTAAATAATGTAATAGCAAAGAACAGCACTATGCTCAACATTTTCAGTGGCTATAATGTTTTTTCCCCTATGAATTCTTATTAAGAGATAATATTTAAAAGTGTAATTGGGAGAAAAAATAGATTGTTTGTTACTTATCTTTTTCAATATGCAAAACTGGATGGGAACAGAGACAAATACATATAATTAGGTAAATTGATTTGTTCTCGATGCATTAGGATGTGACTTCTGCTTAAATAATTCCAGCTGGAATGATGACCATCTCAGTCACATTGAAAGCAGGAAAAAATGCAGGGGATGAATATCTTACAGTTCTAATGTTCAGCTGATGTAAACCAGCATCCCAAAGTGCATATCACTTGAACTTGCTCCTCCCTTCCCCTCAAAAGCACTGTCTTTTTTCTTAACATGATTTCCTTTACATAAAAAGTTAACTCCAGAAAAAAGAAATAGAAAAGAAGCAAATAGAAAAAGAAAAAGTTAGTTGGGGCTCAAAGACATTGTGTTCTGTCATGTGAGAAGACTGTGTTTAATTCCATTTTAGGGACCTCAGCTGTAACTTTTCATCACACCTGGATGCAGCACAACCATGAGCTGCCCTTCTGCAGCTGCCTCTGGCTGACAGTGGGCCTGTGCTGGGCTCACTGTGTACAAAGGATCGGGGTGCCTGCCCACACAGCACCACCCGTGCTGGAGGACATCTGAGTGATGTCCTTCTGCACCCGGCTGTCCTGGCAGGAGAGGTGTTTGGGGAAACCCAGGGAGCTTCAGCTGTAGCTGCTGAATTTCTGGACAGCACCTTCTGCTGACAGTATAAACAGTCCTACAGTGTGTATTATCTGATGTCTGAATGCTTGAGCAGGCTGTTTGAACATTATTGTAACATGGGCTTTTTTTTTTTGTTTTTTCTCCTTAATGGAGTATTTATTTTACACCCCTGCATCTGTTGTGTTTAGTTCCACTGTGCTCTGGTGTGCAGTGCATGTTTACTTGTCTTTTTGAAATAAGATATAAATAAATTAGGCAATATGCACTGTCAAACAGCAGTGGTCTGTGGTTTGCAATCCTTGCAAAATGTGCCAAATCCTGTTATTGAGCTAGAAACCAGTTTGATAGCTACTCTTTATCTCCTTTCTGTTGCACAACCAGGAACCTGTTCAAGATATCCCAGATGGGGAAGATGCTCAAGACCAGATGGGGGCTGAGCTTAATATTCTCTTCTGAGTGTTGAAGAAATAACATGTCAAAAAGCGTTTCTGTGGGGGAAAGAATGTATTATTGTTTGAAACCAGAATGTTTGACAGGACTGGTTGTTTTGAGTGAAGTTATTTAGAAGAGAAACTGGTGTGAAAAGCACCTGCAGACCTTGGGGTTTCAGTGTTCAAAGCTTTTCCTGTGGTGTAGAGCTCCAGTAGATGAGGGTTACAAGATTTTTGGTCACTTCTCTGTAGTGCTGGAAGTCTTTTGGGCTCAGCTGAGCCAACTCTCAGGGGGCAGCAGGGAAACCATGAGACTCACTGTCAGTCCCTGGACATTCTCCTGAGCCTCCTGGGGGAGGTTACCTCCTGGGTGGCTAAATCAGCACAAATTGGCTGTGTAGCAGACCTGGATTTCTTATATTTCTCTTCAGGTTAACAAAGCAAAGTCAAGTCCATAAGGAGGCCTGATGCTAAAACTAAAATGTTGCTTTACAGTCCTGAACTGAAAATGCCATCATTGCAATAGACTTGAAGCAATGATGGTCTTCAAAGCATGTTATCATCTCTCCATGTTAGGTTCCCTCCTTCAACAGTATCTCTGGAGAGGAGGTGCCCATGTTCTGCAAACAAAACCGTTTAACATGTTCATTTAGCCCTGCTGAGTTGAGTTGGATTTATTCTGTAGTTAAGGAGACTTTAATCTCAAAAGGTTGGCTGTAGATGTCCCTAAAGGTCTCCTGTTCAATGACACCACTGAAAAGATATCTTCCTACGATAAGGTGAAATAAACCATAATGAGCCAAGAGATACTTTCATGTTATATATCCTTCCAAAGAAATCTCAAACAAAATATGTCATCAGCCACCTTTGTAATAGGGTGTCACATAGTCATTGTATGTAAACATGTTACTATAATAAATCATCAAGGGAAAGCAAACAGCAGTGCACAGCCCACTTTTGCTTTCTGTCTTCTGGAGCTCTAAAAGCATTAAATAACATTTGTGAAATGCTTCTGTAGGAAAATTATGCTAAAACGCTGGATGGCTTGTCCCACAGAAACAGCATGGATGTTACAGGGCAAAAAATAGCCTTGTGTCCTGCCATGTGTCTTAAACCCAGAATTAATTGTACCAGCTGTTTCAAAACCTTGAAATAACTTAAACTCTCTTCAGAGTATTTATACTTTTTGTCCATTGCACCCTCCAAAGGAGGAGCTTTTGTTTCAAATGTATTTTCAGATAGTAAATAGTGACACGAGGTGGTGAAAATGCAGGTTTTCCCCCTAAATAAGTTGTTCAGTGAAATATGCTCTAAGAACTCTGGGTTGCTTGTAAAGTTACTGATCTGTGCCTTGATCTGCAGCAGCTGCTGTGGTTAGACATGCTGTATCATGATTTCTGGGATGTTAGCAGTGGGGATAAAGCCAAGTGATAATAGAAGTATCTGTAAATAAAAACAGACTGGTGGAGGTAGTGATCCTATGATCACTGCAAACAGTAGCAATACACGCTGTTCAGCTGAGCAAATATCTGTCACACAATGCAGCTGACATGAGAATAGCCATAATTAATGGGATTAATAAAGTAATCCAACTGTTAAAATGTAAAATGGTTAATTCCTGTGACATCTGAATTTGGTTTAACCTGTGAATAGCAGTTAATTTTAGAAAAAACTTCCATAACAGTGCAGAGTATTTAGGGTAACTTTCACCAAAACAAGCATTTACTAGTAAATAAAAATAAACAGAAGCAATATTAATTTTATTTATGCTTCCCCAGTGTCAATATTTAACATGTTCTATTGTTCTGACATCTGGGCCATTAAATAGATAAAGATAATAGGGACTTGAAAAATGGCCAGCCAAGCTACCCACAAAGTTGGGGTATTATGAAATACAGATTGCAACTATGATGCCTGAATTTGAATTTGTAATCAAGCCTCTGGAGGTAAAAAAGGAAAAAAAAAACCAGAACCCAACAGTGACAGAAAACCATTCCCCTCAAAAAAAACCCAGCCTCTCCAGAAACTCAGTCAAAAACCTACATAACTGCATAAGCAAAGAGGAATTTATGCATGCAGTTCTGTATTCCTCAATATCAGCTTTTGGAGCATGACAAGTGTATGTTTTTATTTAGTAAACTAAGCCAGACATTTGACTTGGTTATTCCATGAGGTCAGTTGGCTTTTGCTGCCCTGGGAATTGTGCGGGATAATCAGGGCAGCAATAAGCAGTGGAGGGGAGAGCTGTGCATGTGCCTCTCCCACACAGGACAGAATGGATGGCTCCAGGGTGTAAATGCTCTTCTGACAATGAGGCTGCTTGGTTTCTCTCTGTCTCTTTACTTCAGGGTCTCTGAATAATGCACTAATTTATCCTTATGACCTGTTTTATGATTTTACCACTTATCTTTTCTTTCCTTTCTAAATGCATATATGTATCAACATTTCCTTAACACAATGTTACAAGTGCTTTTAATTCTCTTTGTATGGAGTCCTCCAAAAATCACAACACTAATGCTCAAGGGCACAAGCTCAGTAACAGCAAAAAGTTACATCACTTTTGATTTCTTTTACATTAGTTTCCCAAATAACTTGCCTTCTCTGGATGTACCTGAAGTCAAAGTAATTAAGACTAATTTTATAAAACAAAGTCTTTTGCTTCCATGCATGAGTTTTTCTAAAATGTGAATCACTTCTTTATTGTGTGGATGACCATGCACCGTAAGAGGTTGTCCCAAGAGGTTGTGGAATCTCCCTCACTGGAGATATTCAAGAACCATCTGGACACCATCCTGTGCTCTAGGATGACCCTGCTTGAGCAGGGGGGTTGGACCAGATGACCCCCCCCGTGGTCCCTTCCAAGCTGACCCATTCTGATTCTGTGAAAGATTGGAAGTGTTCCAAGAGAGCTTCTGAGTCATATACCTACAAATAGTATCTTTTGCAAATACTTGGAGATGTAGGTAAATGATCTCACACAGAATATCATATATGAATGACTGTCATTTTTGCTTTTTTCAAGTGTAAAATCAAAGCATTAAGTCTCAGTGCACTGATTTCTCACTGTCAGTGCTGTGTCCACAATAAAAACCTTGGTGAAGTAATAAGGGTGACATTTAAACACTTACTTACATGGGAAAGATTGTATGTTGTATGCAAAAACATGAGTTTGCATACAGTGAATCAGCTACTCTGTACTAACTCCCATGGATGTTGCTGATGAGGGTTACACATCCCTACTCCACTTGCAGAAGAAGGGACTTTGAGGGGAGAACAAGAGAGATAAACTCTAAAAGGGACTGGAAAAAGAAATGCACTTTCAAAAAGAGTGCACCTTCACAGTCCATTGTGTCGCTCTCGGACACGAGAAAGAACACACATACACGAGAGATTTCAGAAAGCCTAAAAGTGTCTATGTTTATTAACTTCCAAATTTATAGATTTCTTAACCAGGACAAGGATGAGGTGAACAAGGTCACTTCCTCTCCAAACACATGGGCTACAAGAGATGTGCATCAGGATATTTTTTTCACAGTGCAGGTATGTAAACATTCTTACAGTTAGGAAAACATAGCTATTGTTTACATGAAAAACTGTGAGAACTCTGACTCCAAAAGTAGAAATATCAGAAAGCTGAGAGAACTAGGCAACACCGTTGGTCCTGCCAGGATGCCTCTTACATCTGTCAGAGCTGTCAGAGAGGAGGCTCTCTGCTTGCATGGGACTCACTGCTAATCCTGAGCTCTCACCACTGGGCTAGGGCTGGGGCTGTTGCACAGGGATCCCTGGTTCCCACTCATGGAGCTGTAAGAGGCACCATGCAGCCTGCAGAGTGTCAGGAAGGGGTTTTGGTGTCTGGATGAAAATGCAGTTGATTCAAACCTGTTTTGACAAAGTAAGATGTGTTTGTTGTAGCACTTACAAACTGTAATGAGAGAGCAGTTGGATTAGTACTGGAGCCAGCGCAACAGACTTGCTTGATTTGACTTGATCCCACAACCTAACCCACCCACTGAACAAACCAGACAAGAACATTCTGCCAGCATTCCCCTTTTATCGTTTTGGGACTTAGTACTTTCTGCTGCCTTATCTCTTCTAAAACCAGTAAGTACCAGTTTAGCTTGAAATAGACCTTTCTTCCCTACCTGTCTGTAATGGTATTACCTATGACAAAGTCTAGTTATCTGCTTGTTTGTAAGTTGAGGGATATAGATTATTGTCTCAGTTCCCTGCATTTCAACATCTGCATTGGATTTAATGTGTAAAATAATTACTTAATTAGCTCTTATTTTTTACTTCGCTGGCTTCTCAGAATTTAAGCGCTGTTTTTCCATGAACTGTTAATAATTCAATTCTGCCTTTATAAGCTAGTCTTACAATACAGACAAAAATATTTTCTTAGATGCCACAGGTATGGCTCATTTTGTGCAAAATGTCTGTTGTGCTTATTGTATGCCCCTCCTTGCACTACCTGGTGCTGCCTACACTGTGAAGAAAGGAGAGGTGGGCACCTCCTTGTTGTGACTCTTCACTGTCAGGACTTGGGCTGGCAGTTGGTGCTGACTGCTTGTCACTGGGAAAGTTGTGGTGCTCTTGAAAAGAAGCAGTTATCTCGTGGTGCATGCATGGCACTATTTGGGGGGTAGTGGCATCAATTCACAACTAAACGAAAGACTTTGAGTGGTCTGAAGGAGAAGGCCAAATAAGCTGCTTTTATCAGAGAAAGGAAGCCTTGTCTAGGGACTGGTGGAATTTGTGAACCAGGTCTGAGAGCCTCAAGCTGGGTAATTAGGTGCTGAAAGCACTCTGTGATTGCGTGTTGAGCAGTGTGTGAATCCACCTGGTGTTACACTGGTGCGAGCTGCCACCTCACTGAGGGATGAACGTGTGCATATTATTATCATTCTGTTTTGAAAGGATGTTGACACGGCTGTACCTGTTTCGATTTCTTCTATTTTCTTGAGTGTTACAAAATTAGGAGTGTTTTACCTTTTGGACCAGTTGTTTAACAGATCTTTGCTCCTTGGGTGAGTGACAGGACCTTTTGTTTGCTTACTTCTTTTGGTAATGGTCAACTTTGCGCCTATGACAATATATAGCTAACGGGTAGAAGAGAAACTGGAATGCAGGCAGCTGGAAAAATTGTCTTCCTCACCAAGTACCTGGGCCTTGAATGACTGCAAAGACTTAATCATGGTGAATACTCTCTGTACAGCAGCTGTTCAGGAGTGTCAGCACAAGCTAGCACTTCTGTCAGTAACACTGAGCTAACCACTGGTGATAAGATAATGCTCTACTGGCCTTCTCTTTGGTGAGAGGTGTAATGGTACTTCGGGGCACAAAACAAGAAGGATATAATTGTGAGGTAATTGGACAGAAGTTTACCTCTCCATGTCGTAGCGTTACAGATTCTTATTTGTAACAAACATTAATTCAGACTGACCTGATAGCTGAAAGCTATCAAAAGAAGATAATGACATCTTTGTATAAAGTTCTGCTTGGGAAAGTTCTCCTGTCTAGAAATTTTCAAGAAGGAGAGAGGAAAAAATATCTAAGTAAAAATTGTGACAGATGTGGAAGAGGACACTTCAAGAAATAGGTGGACCTCAGGTCTGTAAGTTTATCTACAATAGTCTGAAGAAGCATGAATGCCAGGTTATGAAATTTAATGAGAGACCTGGCCAAACAAAGGCAGGAACAGAGTAGTTTGCATGTGTTTGGCACCACCCTGAGGACCTGTTTGAATATGTTCTGTTCAGTACTTTATGTAAAAACATAATTTTTTGCAATTGTTTTTTTCATTAAATCTTTAAAAAATACTTTAGAAGTGTTTTCCAGGATCATCATTGGAAACCTTGTACTTATGTGTCTACTATAAGTCTCTATTAAACCATGGTTGTTCATCTTTTAAAGACAAGGCAAACAAAGAAGTAGAGGAGAGAGAGTCAGACAGAGACTAAAAAAGGGTGATAGATTCATTCCTGTTTTACTTATCATTCTTAATTTTTCATTTAAGTGTGATATTCACAGAATGTACTTTCTCTATACTTTGCTCTTTCTTTTGATTAACCTGTCAGCATAATGGTGCTCTTCATTAGACATAAGCATACATAAATACTTAATTTGATAGAAAAGACCAATGCAGTTGCCTGCATTGTCCCACACTGAAACAAGTCAAAAGATATCTATGACAAAACTTAGCGAGAGTGGAAGCAGCACAGCCCCGTCTTCTGGTATAAAAGAACTTCTTCCAGGTAGTGAATACAGGGTCTAGTCAGCAGTTTGTTCCTGAAATGTTGAGAGGCTCTGCTGATTTCCTGAACTGTTGCCTAGTTCTCTCAGCTTTCTGATGTTTTACTTTTGGAGTCAGAGTTCTCACAGTTTTTCATGTAAACAATAGCTATGTTTTCCTAACTGTAAGAATGTTTACATACCTGCACTATGACAAAAATACCCTGATGCACATCTCTTGTAGCCCATGTGTTTGTAGAGGAAGTGACCTTGTTCACCCCATCCTTGTCCTGGTTAAGAAATTTATAAATTTGGAAGTTAATAAACATAGACACCTTTTAGCCCTTCTGAAACCTCTCGTGTATGTGTGTTCTTTCTCGTGTCTGAGAGCAACACTGAACTTGTTTTACATAGCTAAAGCTCTGTCTCTTTGTCATCTATACCTGAGATGCCTTGGTGACGCAGTCAGCATGCTTATTCAGGGATGTGTGTGTGTATGGAGGGAGATGTGCCACTGTGCCTGACAGAGAAAATATTCAGGTGGCATTTTTTTTCTTCCATGTTTGCTCTTGGTGTCTGCTCTTGCTTATTCTTCCATCAGCCACTGTTTTCCAGCCTTTGTTTGGCCTCCAAGAGCAGTATCTGCCCTGAAACAGTGAACTAATTGCAAACTAATTGCAAACTCCATATTCCCTCCTCCTTCCTTCATTAACTCTGTTTACATCAGACAGGAAAGTAAGGAGGTAGCTTTTCTGTAGCTTTGAACTTCTGAAGCTGCTTGTGGACATTTGGATGTTTGGGCACTCAGCGCCTCAGAAAATCCTGTTTCAGGTGTTCAAAGTAATGTTTTATTGCTGAGTTGCTTGAAGCTGTGCACAAGCAGATAAACAGTGCATATTTTTCAGTGACACTAGGAATTAGTAGATTTAAATACAAACCATTTCCACAGCAAGGAAGTAAATTCCAAATGTTTATGATTGTACGTGTGCGAGCTTTGAAAAACTGTAAATGTAAGACATAGATAAGTAAAACAAATCTGTCAGGAAAAGAGACTGTACTATAGGTATAGTGGTCTGTGAAACACATCAAACAGTTTCTTGCACTGGGACTAACATCAAGACCTTAACATGCTTTAGTAGAAATCAACTGTTGATTGAATAATTTTGCGGTGGCCTGCTGCCTGCAGCTATGCCATTTCCCTTGGCACCAAGAAATGCTGACAGCCCATTGCTTTTGAATCCTCCTTCCTGTGACGTCCGTGCCAGATGACCTGAGGATCCCCAACTGCCACACAGCCATTAATGCAGCTGTAGAGTAGCTGCATTAATAGAGTAGTCATGTTACCTCTGTTTTAGGGATGAGGTGGGATGGGAGACACTTTCCCAGTTGTAGGGATAGGTGAATGTCAGCAGTGGTTACCCACACCCTGCTTCCCAGCTTCCAGTACCAACCTGGGGTGAACATACAAAGGTTACATTTCTGTCCCTTGTTTCATATATTGGCTTCCTTGAAACAGCAGGAGGAAGAACACAAAGTGTGACTCCAAGATAACAGATTAAATATTTTGGCATGAGTGTGGCAGGAGTATTCTATTTTATTTTTCAGTGAGGTTCCATTTAGGTTGTTTCAACATTTTTTTCTCCATATTCTTCTTTAATATGGTTATTTTTAAATATTCTTTGATCCTGCTGCCTTAATGTTGTTTATCTCACAGAGTGTAGCCCTTTGTCTCACAAGAGCAGGTTCGCTCCCTCCCTGCCTTGACACATGCTGCCAAACCCAGTTGATTTCTTGCTGTGCAGCAGATCTCTTCCTGGTTTTATGAGTGGAAAGGGCTGTTTGCCATGTGGAGTCCAGCAGGGCTAATAGCATATTTTTTTCCCTGAGCTATTATCCCATTGGATTACTACCTGCCTTTTTTACTGTTTTACAGGCTATTTACATGGTCAGCTGATAAGTGATAGGTAAGCTTACTACTAATTGAATTCCTTTTTTAGGAGTGCAATTTGGGATGGACAGACCCCACATAAGGCAACAAAAATAATTTCCCAGGAAATGTAGGTTCTGACTCACATCATTTATGAGGTTGAACAGCAAACTCCATGTGCTGCTGTGTAACTTCATACAAAATACTCCCCTCCAAGAAGCAGTGCTGTGCTTTATGGCAGAAGGTTCTGGAAAGATGATACAGCCTTGAAGAGGGAAGGTACAACTGAGGTTATATATTCACTCAGCTACTCCTCTGTGTCAAAGCACTCGGTTTCCAGGAGCAGACAGCTATAATTTTCACTCTTGACACTTACAATCAAAACCTCTTTACACATTTTTTCCAAGTTCACAATCAGCTATGTTTGGTCCCCATTGCTTCCATAGAAAATTTGGGGTAGGAGAGGTACTAATGATAGGCTTTCAAAAAAAAAGGTAAAATAAAAGGTTCACCACTATCCAGCCACCAACCTCAGAGGCAAACTTAAGGAGTTTCTGCTAATCTAGCCCTATACTCCCACTGCTGAGTAACTTCCTCCACTCATTCAGAGCATGGTCAGCAGTGCCTCAGTGATTGATATTGTTTGATAAATTGTTTGGGTTTTCCTTAATGAAATTACTCACTTTGGACCTGGCAATTATGGCAAGTTTATACACCTTGTTTTTATGTTCATACTGTATTTTCAGAGTGCCCATTCAGAACCCAGTCTGTCCCAATCCTTGTATTCAAAGCTGAAACTCGAACACATCCTGGGTTACTTCCAGTGCTTTCTTGTAAACCTTTAATCAGTGAGGATAATAACACTAAAGAGTTCCTTAGAGCCTGTAATAAACATTATGAATGTAGGACTTTTGCTATAGGAGTCTGGCAATTGTTTGTTTGGCCCATGTTCTATCCACTGACAAATCCAAGATCAGACTCTTCTCATGCTACCCTCTGCATAGAGCTGTTGACTAGCGAAAAATAGAAGAAATGCCTTAATAATTGAAGGTCATGGGAAGAAAAGAGTAAAAGAGAGAGAAGGAAATAAAAAGAGAAAGAAAAATTCTGATGGGAGAAGCTCAGGATTGGGCAAATTTAATTTCATTTAGTTTAATTTAATTTCATTTCATTTCATTTAGTTTCTTCTTTTCCCTTCAGAAACAGCTCTGATAATATAATAGCAAATTAAGAAGCTCAACCCCTTCTTTAGTTTGAAAGTTTTTACTGTATGTCTAAGCAGCAAATAATTTCTAGATGCTATTTTTGTTTTATTGATATTAGTAATGTTTTTAATCTAATTAACAAAATAAATACATCAGAAAAGGAGAAAGAGAATATAGACTTGCCATGTACCAGCTCCTTTTTAGACTGAGAGTTATTCTTTCCAACATGTCCCATGTGTGACTACTTTGGCCAAGAGAGGAGAAGAGTTTGAAGCACTGGTTCTGTTCACATCAATGTTTTGCCATGAACTCTAATGGTAGAAAGTTTCCTTTCCCAGTCCCAGGGAATTTATTGCCTCTCCCAAAATATCTTATTTGTGTCATGTTCTAATATGAGATGTTTCTTTCTGAGGCAATTCCCCATAATTCTAATGATCTCCAAATCTTATTCCTCTGAACTTTACATCTGTTTCCTCTTGGTTAGCTTCTTGTGGCCCTGAGAATTGTGCACCAGTGCTGACAAGGCTTCTGTTTTTAAGCCTTGATTAGTGGTGATGTAATTAACAATAGTGACAGATACAACTCTGTGATTAGTCACAAAGTTATCAATCCTTGCAGTGAACGAGGTAACCTACATCTCAGAACTGATGTTTCAGGTTCTCTTCAGATTCAGGAAGACATCTTCAGAAATGCATTATTGAAGTAATATTTCAAAAATTGTTCTTTCAATCTAACCACTTGCTTAGCAAAACAAATGAAAAAATGGTGTTAAAAGCCAACCCAACCATCATAATTTTGTCTTTTAAAAGAGGAGGGACAAAAGTGGAAGTTTTAGTGATCAAATCAGATTCTTGCTGTAAATGCACACTTCGTCAAAGTGTGATTTATGAGCTATAAGTATGAATGAAATAAAGATAGAACATAGCTACATAATGACCTAATCCAGTATCCCTGAGACCAAGAGAAAACAATTAAGCATTGTTGCATTAATATGAGTTGAAAAAGAAGTACTGTTAGTAGTAGAATTGTAAAGGCTACCGTAAAACATCTGCAATTAGCTTTGCAATGAACTTGCTGGACAATTTTCTGTCCTTATCTTTTAATTGTTCTTTCAACCCTTGCATCCTTTTCTTTTTGCATTGAGAGAAACAATGCAAAACATTTATTTTCAGGATTTTGAAGAGAGTTATTATTCATTTATGCTTAAAGAAGGTGTCGGCACTTTGCACAATGAGCTCTTGCTCATTTGCAGAAAAATTCTAGTCCTGTTGAACTGTGAAACTTATCACTGCTTTATGTATTAAAAAAAAAAAAAATAGGGCTTGCTTTAGTCTTCAAATGTCCTTGCTAAAACATAAATAGCACCGAAAAGTATTGACATTGGAGAGGCGCTCCTCTTGTTAGTATTCAAATAAATCATCTAGCCTTTGGGAGTTCCAGCATACATAGTCTTCATGCATTCTGTTTGGGGAATCTCTTTTGTAAATCAGAACTCATTTTTGGGTTTTGCTGAGGCTTGATCTTGTGTTGTGATCAGCAGGGAATCTATCTCCATGGCACCAAGGTAAGGCTGAGAATTACATAAAAGCTCCGCCTTGTGTGCAAATAAATATTTAATGGGAGTTTAAAACCATGGTAAATATTTTGTCACCTTGGCCTTGCTTCTTTGGCTCAGATTTCTTCTAGTCACTACCCCAGCTGCCTCATGCCTTGCTATCTTGTATTCCCCTTACAGTTCTTTTGCACAATGGTGGCAAAAGGTTTCAGAGTGAATTCATCTTGTTTGAGGTCTCCAGGCCTTACTGCTGATGCTCTGCATGCTTATTTCTCTTCAGATAGTGTTAATCTAAGACTGCAGCATTCTCTTTCTGAGTGAGAGAAAGAAAACACAAATTGATGGTCAATTGTCTCTAGTATTTTTAGAATAACTGCATTATTATTCTCTGCCCCTTGAAACCTGTCTGCTTTTTCAGTATGATGGCAGGTCTAGGATTCAATTTTAGCTTGTTTGCTTTAATAACTGAGCAATTCTCAGGGTAGTTTTTTTTACAGCAGAGAGCTGCTGCAAGTTGCTGCAGAGCTTCTGCTTCTGAAAGAGGCATCTTTGACTGTGCTAGACCATGAAGATGTAAGAATAGCAGGAGATGGGTAGGCTCCAGAGAAAGACCACATTGTCCAAATTTGTGATTACCTTTGATCCTGATATGAATCCTTCATTACTGGAATTCAGTAAAAAGTTTTCACCTGTCCTGATTTCCTAGCTGGAAAAAAGGGGGATGAATGTTTGTTAGACTTCTCTTTTGAAGACTCTTAGAAAGGTAAAATTCAAGGAACTTTCCTCCAATTAATGAAGTATTTTGAAATGGAAATCCCCAGACCTCCAAGCCAGCTCATCAGTTTTGAAATGAGCCATTGTAAAAGATCCTAGAATAACTTAGAACAAACAAATTTTTAATTCTCCCTCATTTTTCTCCTGGATAAAACACAAGAGATGTTATATGCATGGAGAATACATGAAGAGTGCATAAAAGTAAGGATGGTATTTTGGACATATTTTACATCTGTACCCATAAGCCACTGGCAGTCTCTTTTTGGATGAGCATTTTGAGGAAAAACTTGAAAAAGATCATTGGGTTTGCTTTGTAGTCATTCATGCAGGGGTCAACCTAACCATAAAAAATTGTAAAAAGCACATAAAAATTGCTTGAAAAAAATCACACATTTAGGGCAATCACCTGTTGGAGTGAACAGACTTCCCCTTGCTGCTATCAAATAAAAAATAGTGGACATAGTAGATGGACTTATCGGTTTCCTGAGAAGCCCAAGATCAAGGTAAGAGAGAAGCTGAGGGCAGCAGAAGGTTTCACTTAGAAGTGCCCTGAGCAAAGGGAAAGCTGGGAACATGATGGATGGTAAGAGCAGGGAAAGAGCAGTCATGAGAGAGGGGGTATCAAAACTGGGGCTAAGGAAGGCTTTGCTGTATATTTACCCATCAAGCAATTGGAGTTACTGGAATGTGTTTGCTAGAAAGTACAAGCAGGAGGAAGCAAAGCTGCATTGCACAGGCTGTTCTTGCACACTTATTTACAAGTGGGTTATGGGCAGTCGCATCACTCTTGCCAAATAAGCTGCATCTGAGATACATTTTTTGTTTCCTCTAGAGTGCAGACATGAAATAAGTACTTTGATTGCCTTCTGATTAAAGAAACTTTTGAGGCTTGAACACTGGAGTGTTACCACTCCCTCCCTTTCATTTCCCTGGGATGTGAACATGGAGCTCCAAGCATATATGCTATTTCCCAGGAAACTAATTTTGGAGGGGGAAAGGAGAGAACAACATGTGGGTCTGTGATTAAAGGTGCCTCCAAATATTTTATTATTAAATAAACTCACATTCAAGTAATTTAAAAACATATACCAAATAGGTGAAGCAACAGTAAGTTTGGTCACACAGGTCTTAGCTCCACTGAGTCTGGATCATGCACTCTTCTCTCATGGAAGAAGTGACTGCACTGTGTTTTTCTGTTTGTGTCCTTTGACCATCAAGTCCTCCTGCAGTATCTGTTGCCCATACAAAGACTGAAAAAGGATTATAGGCATGTAATGCCACATAGTTAGACAGAAGCAGGTAAATTAAGGTATGTATGACATGTTAGGTCTCCCTTGTTTACCAGTATTTATCACCCAGTGTTCATCTAACACTGCTATGACTGAAACTTCCAAGAGTATTTTGAAAGACAGAGAAGTCCCTATTTCACAACTGCATAATGAAAAGAAACTCACTTCCCAGAATTTAGAAGTACTTCTTACTGATCTGCTCTCTTCTCAGCACCAGACATCAACTGCAAATGCTTTTTATCAGACTGCAAACTTCTTGGAAAGGCATTGTGTACTGAGTTAGTTTACACAGTGTGCTCAGTTGTCACTGAAGCTCATTGGTACTATGCTGCTATCCTTACATAACAACATTAATTTGTGTATTTCTTATGTTGAAGTGAGAAAAGGTGCACCTATAAACATCTACAAAAAGAAGCAAACACTGGAGACATCTGTTAATCCTTGGCTTTGTGTGCTTATCCTTTTCTAATCCTTTCTTCAAATAGTACATTAGTTTAATACCAGCTAGTTACTGTATCCAACAATTTTTTTTCTTTCTTAAGAAAAAGTTAATTTGTTTGGTTTTGGTTCTGGTTTGGGTTGTTTTTTTGGTTTTGTTTTTTTAATATGGCAAAGAAAACTTGCTCAGAACAAAAGGGCACACTTCATTGCACCAAAGCAGTCTCCATTTTTGCCATCAGCATGGTGGATCCAGCTATGCTGAAACACTCACATGCTATAAGAAAAAGAATAGGAAAATCTCATCAGTGACAGCTGTACAGGGATGATTTTTCACTCATTGGAGAGACTGTCATAACTCACAGTCCTAAGAGAGTGCCTGTTTCTCACTGTCACTGGTGAGATAAGCTATATTTAATGCTGCAACATCAAAGCTGCCAATTTTACATTTGCATTTAGTGGTACAGTTATGAATTAAATACACTGCCTGCCTGGTTATGGTTTGCAGAGAGTGAAGTGATGTAATTACATTAGAAGGAAAAAAGGGTTCACTCAAAAAAAGTTTTGAAGTATGGGGTTTGGCGTTTTAGGAACACTAGACAGTTATGGATTTAAATTATGTGAATTTATGTTTTATAAGCAATGCTGCATTAAAATATATGCATGAGTGTATTGAGACCAGTATTCTTAGTCTGCAAATTACTACAGAGTACCCTTGGATAGCTCAGTGCTAAATATAAAAGAAAATCAACAACCAGTCGGCTATAACTAGTATTGAAAAAAGAAATTTTCATTATTGGGGATGGAAAGGAAATATATATTTGGGACTGTAAGCAGTGGTGGAGTATGATTTGAATAAGAATATCCTGGTTGATTATCTGTTTGTTTAAATGAGGAAAAATGCATCAAGTTCCTTTCAGGTGGTGGACTATATAACAAAGTACCAATCAGGATTAAGCATCACTTCTTATTTTCTTTAAAGGGCTAGTGAAGTAATTGAAAAACACTGGATAGAGTCTGTTGTACTAAGACAGCATAAATCTAAAGTACGGGAGACAAACATACAATGGTTACGCTTCTTCACTATCCATGTGTCCTATGTCTGAACTATCTATTAACTGAAATGTGAATGGGCAATGAAGGGCCAATTTATATGTTACACCAAGAGATGTATTATAACTGCCTTAAGCATTGATTTCCTTCCTTTGCCTATTCTTGATTGGGATATACACACATAGAACAGCAATAATGTGGGGTTTCCTTATCAGATCTTGGATATTTCCCCAGACTGTCTGCAACCATTAACCTTGCATATTATCTGACTTTAGTGATTAGTACAAGCCACATAAAACCGTATTGATGGCCTGCCCTGGGTTAGAATGGTGAGCTGAATTATTGGAGGTTAGATTTTGCTGACTTTGTGATACAAATGATAGTATTATGCTAGTCCTGTGAAATTGCTAATTTGTCATTTCTTTCATGGTGTAGTCAATGATGTGGTACTAATGAATGAGCCACATAATTGTGTGATACCGAACTGCAGCTTCTCGCCTTCTGCGTCTGTGTTAAGGGGAAGCGAATACCAAGTCTCTCTTTGTTCACTCACTAGTTCCGCTTGCATTTCTGTGCCCTGCTGCTAGATGATCAGAAATTGTGTTTGTATTTAAAGTTAAGGGTATTTGCAGTTCTGTTTATAAGCCTAACTTTGTTTGGTTGTGCCCTTTATGAGATGCTTTTGGTAGGAATCTGTCACTCCCTTATTCGAGCAGTTCTGCAGTGAGCGGTGTGTGCTGCATCTGCAGTGAACTTCAGCCAATGAAGTCCTGAAATCCTCCAGGATCTTACACTTGCTGCCATTCTGAGACCCCCTGAAGAAGTTTTTTTTTCAGTGTACATCTCAGAGACTATCCAGCAAAGTGTGCCTCTAAAAGGATTTGGAAGATGAACTGAAGTGGGTGAATTGGGTCAGTGTTTGAAACGTTTTGTCTACTGCTGTATTTTTCATTAAGTGCAAGGAGACCTAACTAGACCAGATTAACACATTGCAGTGCTCAAGGAAAATCCTTCTCATCCTTACGATTTATTTGGTGTTACCTGTCTTTTTGTTTGTTTGTTTGTTTAATTCCCTTCTTTTTATTCTCTACAAATTTTATTACAAAGAAAAGTGAGGATGAGGGGAGAAAGGGGAAAAAAAGAACAAAAGCCCAACAAACAAAAGTGGACTAAGTATTTTCTTTTAATTGATAAAACAGAGTTCATAAGTACAATTGCAGCTCATGTTATTAAATGATTTTTAATGCTTATAAAATCATACAATGTTTTGTGTTGGAAGGGATATTAAAAATTATCTAGGTCCAAGACATGGATGAAATAAGCATACAGATATCTCTTTTCGTTACAACTGGCATCAAAGAGCCTTGATGTACTTGTGCAATGGTGGACCTCTCTAGTAGTCTGAAGTGGAGCACATTCTCCTGCAGTGAGGGCTGTGGGGCAGCCCCAGCTCTGGCACTGCTGCCCTCAGGAGCATTATGACAGTCCCATGCCACCTGGTGTTGTACTTAAAGTTCTAGCTTCAAAAAATAAATATTGGAGAGTCTCAGCCTGCATTAAAATAAGACAGAAAGATGGACACAGAATAAGAAATAGTATTTATTACGAGAAAAGCAAAAGAAAACTAATCATGTTTGGTTGAGGAATTCGAAAAACAAACCCAACTGGATTCTGAAGGCTTGAAACCCCAAAAGTATGAGTAATGGGGAGAGATCCTAGGGTTTACATTATTATAATATTTTTTCAAATCTGGTTTATGCTATTTAGATGCTTGTTGTAGGCTGTATTGATGAATTTTACAAATTTGAAGTCCTAGAATCTAATTTAGTGCTGCATGGTTTGGTCTGATGTTAGTGTGATATCACTGAGTTCAGAATAATGGACCCCTTCCCTAACTCGTCAGAGAAATTTAATCTTGAGAAAATAACTTAAGAAATCAGCTTTTTAGCCTTCTTAATGTGAAATAGAAATATCATAATTTTTTAATGTCTGTAAAGTGTTTTTCAGTTTTATATAAGAATGATTCAGTGAAACAAAAGTATTCTGCTTTCCCCATCAAATTTACAGTGGCAGAAATACACACTGCCCAAATGAAAGTGGCAAGGTCACAACAAATTTGATATGCTTCGATTTAATTATAAGCCCCTGCAGTCTTTTTAGGCTCCTAGTTCTGTTCCCCGGTTCTTTACCATGTGCAGCTCATGGTGCTCTAATGAACTTTCACTGATGCCATAGTTATATTTCTTAAAATGACACCAGTATAAATAGTCTTCTTCGGTAACAAACTGTGTATTTATTGCACTGGCTTTCAAGCCAGTACTCATGCTATTCTAAAATGTATTATTAATTTGTGTCTGATGTCCTCCTCCTGTTGCCTCCTCTGCCTTGCCTTTCCATGGATCAAAAGGAGCAGGAGCTGGACTCTTGAAGATTTGCAGTTGTTCTTTCAAGACTAATTCCCATGTTGCTGGGCTCGACTGAGGCCGAGCTGAGTCTCATGCTAGCATGAATCATCAGCTGTAGTCTGGGAAAAATATAATCTGTACACTATGTCCTGTTGGGCATAAGCTGCAAAAATTTATCTCTAGAAGTTGCTAAGAAGTTATCTGGGTCTTTCACCAAATATGCTCATTCAGACTACAGATATTGCTGATGGGTCTTGATGGTGTGATGGCAGAGGATTCAAAGAAAACTGGTTTGTTAATGGTTTATTTGAATCAAGAAAGGATATTTTTGACCCAAAATACTATGCATTACTTGTTCAACTGATAAAAGAGTTTCCATTGTAGCTACAAATTATCTATTTTGTCCACAGTAAAATATAAAACATTCCCATTGAAGGAAAATACAGCACCATAAATAATTAAAACTATTCCAATTGACTTTTTTGGTCAATTTTAATCTGAGCTTAAATCACAATGGTCAGCCGTTTTATTTATTTTTTTAATTACTGATTCTTTAGAAAGATTACTCTAAGCAATTACTAGTTAATATCCTTAATAGTCAGTTTTACATGTAGTCCACTGCTATGTTGCTACTGCCCCTGCTTGAGAAATATAATACACTCAATATCAGATCACGTCCTCTATGTCCCCAGTATTAAAGAGAACAAAATGAAAGTAATATGAATTTCACTGATAAGAACCACTTTTCCTATGATTATAGTTCTATCAAAATGTACCAGTCTAATATTAAACACAGCTTTACATACCTTTGAAATAATGCAATTATATGTGAGAAACCTTGCTTCTGCGATTAAGACAATGAGATCTGCCCCATGATGTTATAGGGAGAAGTCCACTTTTTTTTTGATCCAAACAGGGTTTTTTTTTTCTTCTCAATATTATTGAAACTATATGAAGCAACAGCCCTTTTTTCCTTTTTTTTTCCTGGAGGGTTGCAGTTGTTCTGCCAGTGATACTTGGGTTACATATTAAATGACCTTGTGGAGGTTCCTGTTTTATTCTAATCAACCATTTAGCAGCAACTGGATGGTATATTTATGCCTCACAATTGTTTCACTGACATTAAGAAACTATAGACCATCTATATGCGTTATTGTTTATTGAACCATGTTTGAAGAAATTCGTCTACTGCTTTTTATTGATGGGAGTTTCTGGCTAACAGCACTTTAAATAAGTGGAAAATGCTCAGTTATCACCCAATGTGAACAGGATCAATAATAGTTTAGTAGTGTCTGATAATTGCAGTGGCTGTTATATACAAGAGCTTGCATCTTCTTGAGTGACTCTTATCAATCTATTGTCTGTCATCATCTGATAATCAGACCAAAAATATAGTAGAGAATTATCCTTTTTTGAATCAAGCTTGTGAAAAACATTTGAAATAATGATAAAAAAATTCTCATTGTTCCACTCAGCGGGGAGAAAAATTTAGTATCTGGGTGACTATAGTGAGAAAGGGACAAAAAAAGGAGAAAAATCCAGTGTGCACTTGCTAAGTAGAAAAATGTGTGTAGCACAATTATATGAGGGCAAAATATTTTTGCAATATTTGGAGATTGTCTGAAAATATTTGCAGTTATATTCTGAAGGAGTCATGACCCTGTGTAGCTCTCAGGACTATACCAGTGATTTGAAAGGAAACCATAGGACACTGATGGCAAGAAAGGTATGCTAGAGTGCAGCAGAGTGCAGCTCTTGTTGCTTTGTTCCCAGGGGGAGCAGCATCCTCCCTTCACAGCACAAGCAACCCAATACTGTGACAGTGTGCAGCCTTTTCTATTCCCTCCTGCTCTTGGCAATAATGTTGCTCTTGGACACAGAGTTCACTTGCAAAGCCAGGAATATTCACCTCCTTACCTCCTCTTCCCACGGCTTTATTTTTATACTCTAATCATCTTTCTGCTTATGCTTCTCTCTTCATTTTCCTTTCCCTTTTAAAATTTATATTTTACCTTGTTACTTGCAAAAACATATAGAGCCTGGCCATCTTAGGTTTCAAGGGCTTTCTTCTCTGCTGACAACAGGCAGAATTGCTGGAAGTCTGTCTGGGCATGGGTTTTCATATTGCTCTGCCCAGTTAGCTAAAAGAATGCTTTGTCTCTTTCATGTATTTGTTTTAGGAATTAAACAAACAAACAAACAAGCAGTTAAATTTTATGCAATTCTGTAGACCCGTGGGTCTAAAAGTGTGTTCTGTTATTAAAAAAGCTTGATGGTTTGTGTGTCTACTAGCATCAACATCATGTTTTCTTTGGGATAAGTTTATGGTTTTGGTGTCTGTTTATCAGGCCACCTCTTTGGCAGAGACAAACTGGGGGCAGAAAAACAACCTTACACTCTTGTCCCTTACTGTCGTACTTTTAATTGCTGAATAGTAAAAAAAAATATTCTTAATTCACAGGAAATCAAAAAAGTCTCATATTTCAACTTGTAGTCCCTCTTGATTTACCACTGTACATCTCTGAGAACAGTCAAGCTCCATCTGCTCCATAACCTCCCAGCAGGGAGGTGTAGATAGCAATATGGCCTCCCCTTACCTTTGTCATCTCAAAGTCGAGGAAGCTGGCTCCTTCAGTGTCCCCTGTACATTGAGTGCTCCAGCCAAATCACCATCTTGGTGTCTCTGTGCTGGAATTGCTCCAGTTATGTCAATGTCATTCTTCTGCCACAGATGTGGTCTCACCTGTGCTGAGTAGAAGGGACAGATCACCTCCCTTGGCCTCTTGGTTGTCCTCTTGCTCATGCAGCCCAGTATTTAGTTGTTCTTCACTACGAAGACTAACATCTCATATTCAAAATGAACATGATGTGATGTGAGGGCATAAATTGTGTTCAATTATATCTAGTCTTCAGCAGCAAAGTTGTGATTTTTGAGAATTTTTCCAAAGTATCATATCAAATCATATCCTAGAGTACTGTATTCAGAGTATCTCCATTTAGAATTTATTGAATAATTTTTGTGGAAATCTTTAGTAATATTTAAGCCAAAAGCTTTAGTTACCCTGGTTATACCGTCTTTAATAAACTCTTTTGTCTACCTTTGAATAAAAACTTGATTTCTGCCATATGGCTTGTAATATGAAAAATTGAGTTAAATATAGTATTTTGTACCTTGGCATGCAAATACCCTCTCTTCCTTTGCATTTATTTAAAAAGCAGTTCCAGACTTGAGTGTGGTCTGATCTCCTGGGCTATTCAGAACAGAATGAAATTACAACAGCCACAATTCCCATGAGAAAGAACGTTTAACTGAGGAAATAGGAAACTTGGCCTTCCCTCTTTGAGTCAGAAAGATTCCAAACCAATGAGTGTGGGTCTCCATTAGGGTAGAAAGCTTGGTTGCATCCAGACCAGTTAAATAACTGTTTTACATAGTCTTTTTATCTTGTAGTTGATTTTTCTCTAGTGCCTACTGATCACAGTAAAATTTTTCCTCTGCAGCTTTGTCTTGGAAGGAGAGAATAAGTTCCTTTTGGATCTAGTCCCTGCTCATCCCAGACATTCAGGGCAGTACCGAGTTTATCTTCTCCCATTTCCCAAGCTAGGGCTGCCGGTCTGTCCAATGCAAGGCATTGAACAAGCAGATCATGAATAGAGAGTCTAAGCAGACCCATAGAACAAGCTGCCTTCAACCTCTAGGACCAGCCCTTTTTTTACTTTCTTTATTGTCCAATATGTTGACAGCCTGATATTTGATATCCAGAAAGGCAGTGGGAGTTGTGTTCTTCTATTTTAAATCCAGATAAGTGGGTGTCAATTGTCACTCTTACAGCCGACCTCCAGGATAAACACTATAAGAGCATTGAAAGAGTTTCTGTAGCTCATGTCCTTCACAGAACCATAGAATGGTTTACTTTGGAAGGGATTTTACAGATTATCTGGTTCTAACCCCCCTGTTATGGGCAGGGGCACCTTCCACTAAACCAGATTGCTCAAACCCCACCCAGTCTGACCTTGAACACCTCCAGGGATGGGGCACCCACAGCTTGCCTGGGGAACCTGTTCCAGTGTCATGCCCCCTTGTCTTACCACTACATGCCCTTGTAAAACATCCCTCTGTAGCTTTTGGGCAGAATAAGCCATGCAAGTGAACCCAAGACCCCTCTGAGTTAAGTTTCCCTTTTAAGACAGGGGATAGAGAACCATACAAGAATGCATCTAAACCGGAAATGAGTAAAGGCTTGGGTGCTAAAGGGCTAAAGGAAACATCAAATGCTTGTAAGGAGCAATTCCAGGTAGTAGTAGTTCCATCAGGAATCTTGAAAGCAGGAAATGTCAATTTTACAATTATTACTTTAAGAATAGGGATTTCTCCCTGGCACTGGCACCTTTGTTTGTTTGTTTGCTTGTTTACTTTGAAATGGGAAACTCCTTTAACAGACGTGATGCACAACAGGACAGCAGCTGACATCCAAGTATGTTATAGTCATATACTCTGTCTATAATGAAACTTTTCTTTCAAAACTCATGGTGCTCAGTAAAAGTTTTAATGGCAGTTTCTTTAGGTAAGTTTACAGATGTTTATCAGTGAATGAAATTGCATTATATTTAGTTGACTTATCCTTTCAACAATTCTAATATCCGTTTTTAAAATCTAATTCCCTGAGATATAGAATTCATTTATTTCACCTGGTCTAAGGTCTGGGGCAGGTTTTTTTTTCGCTTTGCTTTGTTTTTAGCATTTGGGAAACTATGAAACTGCTCCTCATGTCCATTACATGACTGTTATTTACCACTCATTTAATGCCACATCAACCCCTATCTTCCAGAGCTGTGCAGGAGAGCACTGGAGCACTGCTCCCTTGCTTGCAACATTTCTGACAGAAAGTGTAGTTGAAGCATCTCTATCCAACTTTACTCCAAGGTGGTATTGAAGACTGCCATTTCTTAGGCACCATTCATCATCCAGCTTGACATCTGCTGAGACAGTTTCCTGCAGCTGCAATTAATAGTTATTTATTTATTTAGAATTCCGGCTGCTCAACAAATGGCAAGATCAGACAGACTTCATATGCAGTCTCCCTGTAAAACACCAATATTATGAAGTTAAATGTGTCCTTGTGTGAGCTTCCACCATACCTAAAGTGCTGTGCAGCATTTAGGACTCACAAAAAGCATCACAGACATTTAATTTTTTTTCTGCAAGCAGGCTTGCTCAGAGCCTGTCTGGATACAACTTTTATTACTTTTAGTTTTCAGCTGATTTGGAGCAGGGAGATATGTAAATATCTCTAACAACCATAGGTTAAAAAATTCAAGGAAAACATATCCTGCTCTGTCACACGTATTCAATTGATATATAAAATAGCATACCTTTGTGAAGCAGGTGGATACATTAATGGGAGCTTTAACTGTTGATTTCTCTGTTTCTGTCACCATTATAATATTACTTAATCACAGCTTTTTATGTCAAATTTACCCAAGAGTATTTTTAATAGAAGCATAAAAGAAGTTCAGTGCTGAGTATGAAAAGAAAAGGAATTGGGGTCCAGTCTCTTTGGCAAATATTCTGTAACAAGGTAATTCTTTAAAGGCATTTCACGTAGTTCTGAGAGAATAAAACAAATGCTTCAGGGTAATTCTGTTCTTTCAGATAAATTAACAATTAGATTATATGATTTACATTAGATGATGTTAGTTTACATATGAAAATATGTAGCATTCCCAAGGAGTAAGAACAGAGCTGTATAACTTATGAGACCTTTAACAAGTCTATGTTCCCCCCTGTTAAATAAAAACCCAGAAATAATGTGTAAGTGTTAGAGCTTTTGTGATATATTTGAGAGCCTTTCTTACAAACTATGAATAAAATTAACTGCTACTCATTCTCATGCATGCTATTGAGTTTTTAGACACCAATATAGCAAGGTTTTTCACATGACAGCATACTAATACATGTATATCGTTAACATTCACGAGACACAAATGAACACATCTAAGAACAAATAGGTAACTGATTTATGGAAAAGTTAAAAAAGTAAATTGGATCATTATGAATGTGTCTATTTTTGGATTTGTGAAATAAAAATTAGGAATAGCCTATTAATGAAACATGGTAAGAATTTTCTTGCTACATAATTTTATTAAATAAAGTTTTTATTTTCACATATCACAGACTCATTTAGGATGCAAAAGACCTCTGAGATCATTGAGTCCAACCTTTGACTGATCATTACCTTGTCAACTAGACCATGGCACTAAGTGCCACATCCAGTCCTTTCTTGAACACTGCCAGGAGTGGTAACTCCACCCCATCCCTGGGCAGCCCATTCCAATGTTTAACATACCTTTCCATGAAGGAATTTTTCCTGATGTCCAACCTGAACCTCCCCTGGTGCTGTTTAAGACTGTGTTCTCTCATCCTGTTTTTAGCTGCCTGGAAGAAGAGTCTGAGCCCCACCTGGCTACAATCTCCTTTCAGGCTAAAGGATTGATAAGGTCTCCTCAGAGCTGCCTCTTCTCCAGGACAAACAACCCCAGCTCCCCAGATATGCCTATTCCTAGATATCCCTTAATATGATTTAGGATGCACAAAGAACATGAAGTGGTGGGAACTATAGTAAGTTTGGGTTTTTTTCCTGAAAGACAATGTAGCGGACAAGTGAACGGACTATAGTGAGACTTCCCAATCCAAAAGCCTTTCTTTAATTGATTCCTTCCTCTAATGGAAGTGAAGATATTTCAGGTGAATAAAGACTGTAGGACTGGCTCCCCTTTGGCAGCAACATCTGTAAGAGAGCTCTCCCTCAATGCTGCTGTAATGAAAATATGGTTAATTTTCAGTTTGTTTTTCTAATTATCTGTTTATACTTTACAAACCATTTTGAGAGCATTTTTTTTCTTTACACTGGCAACAGGGACATTTTCCTAGAAATGCTAAAAACCATGTGCATCTGATACAGAATATGGATATCATAGTGATGTAATCAAAAATTATGCTCTAGAAAATGACATGTATCAGTACATCATAACTTGTGTTTATAATACAATCAACCACTCTACCTAGACTTGACAGTTAAGGTTGCCACTTCTATTTCAAATAGGAGGCAAACCTGACAGATGGGCTAGGAGCAAGACTCATAGCCACTTGCTTCCTGAACTTTACATTTGCAGAAATAAAAGATGCAGGGATATTAGAATTAACGAGATGTCCAGTCTAAATGCAATCACCAAAATTAGAATAAAAAATAAGAATCACATATGATGTAATGGTTTCTATTTTTTCCCACTTGCTCTCCTGCACTGATTTGAATGGTTTGTGTAATGAATAGTAATTTTATTATTATTGTTATGATCAGGTTAAATAGAGAAATGGTATTCTCTGCTTATTCATGTGTGATGTTTATAGGAGGGTGAAATATTCAGGGTTAAAGGTGTGGTGTATGTTTTCAAGATTTCTTGACTTTCAAGATTTCTATATTCTTATTCATACATATGAATATATGTGCGTGGTTGTAGGTAGGGTCCTCCTCTTTTAAGACATAAAAATTGCTTGACAAGAAGACCAGCAAACTCTCAGATAAATACAAGTCCAAAGGAAGGTCTCAGATTTTAGGAGAAGTGTAGTTTTGGATTTTTTTTCTACTTCTATTGTTATAACCACATATACCTGACATAGGTACAGTATCGATTTGCCTACTGGTGGTGAAGCTGGTTTTTTGTTCATCTAGTGGTTGTGTTACCCTAAAGCTGCATGTCAGTTCATCAAAATCAATTCTCTTTTGATTTTTGCAACAGCAGAGATGGGTCAGCTAACAAATGACAAAAAGCCCTATTCATGACAGAGCGATTGTTGCATTACAAGTACAATTTTGTAAGAATTTAACAAAAAAAAAGCACAAGAGCACAATTTTACTGCATCATTTACTGTCTCACATGATTCCTCAGACCTCTCAAATGTCACATAATGCAGTGTTCAGACTAGACTAGTCACCTTCTTAAAGAGAAACACAATAGATTCAACAGTGTATATTTTTTCAATCAAAAAACTGTTCTTAATTTATATGTATTTCCTAAAATTTTTGCAATAAATTCAAAAACACCTTAACCAACCAAACAAAACTTATTCCACATTACTCACAACATACTATTTATTTTATTTACTTAGAACTAACTGTACAGGTGAGGGAGATCACCAATTCAGTATGTCAGCTGGTCATGTCTTCTGTTGAGCAGTTCCAAATGCCTCTTGAAAGGCTGGCTTGACTGCAAAGCTCAGAGAGAATCAAGATCTGCTTGATAATTTTGCAGAGATTTTTACCAGCTCACTGCTGACAACTGACGCAAATGTATGAATTAGAGGGAGGGTATGAATTAACATTTTCAGGAAACAAAATTTTAAAGCTGACATTTCTTCCTGAATGAGAGTTTGGTATTTGAGCAAAACTGAGCTCACACAGAGCATAGATGTCTCTCTTTGTAGACATTTATCAGATGAATGGCAAATCTGCACATAAAAATCCAGTTTAAACACTTCAACTTAGACACAAACATAAATGTAAAAGTTTTCCGTGGAGTGGGAGTGTCCTTTCTTGTATCCATGTGTAGAACATCCCGGGTAGTTTTAGCTCTGTTGTACTGCAGTAGTTACTCCCAAGTTTGGAAAACTGATGACTTACTGTTTTGGAGTAGCTTTTGGATGCTAGAGTTTAAAGAGTTACTCTTGTGATCTCTGTTATTAACATCTAGTGTTTTAGGAAAGCAAGGATTTAGCAAAATGGTTGAGCTTGTTCCCTGTCTCTGATGGTTGCTAACTTTTCTCTCAAGCCAAGATACTGTCACCTACTTCGTACCTGATTAGTAGCACATTGTGCCTAAGACTGGCATGCTTGGAAGAGTTTTGTGCCTCGGAAGTCCTTTAATCAAATTTTCTGTGCTTTATTCTCCAGCTGAGCTCTTTTTTTTTCTTCAAAGAACCATCAGTATTTATTTAGCTGTAATGTAGCTATGTAGTTATTAACTTGTCTGAGAGCAGTTTGTAAATATTGCCAGGTTGGTGAAGAATACTTTTGGAATTATTGCAGGGGGATGGCATACAGCTTCTGGCAGGAGGCAGCCTCCAGTTCTGTGTATAGGAAAGTATTTTGCAAAATCCTTGCCCTCTCAGTATGGTCAAAGGGTTTCTAAGTGCAGATTTAGCTCTCCCTGCCTGCACTGATGGCCAAGACATGTTGCTTGGACACGTAACATGACTGAGGTCTGCGGAACATGCTGGCACCCTCATTGGAATTGGGACTGCTTCTACCCCAAATGTTCTGTATTTCCACAAGTCCAAGGATAGGGCAACTGTTAGACCACTCTGGGCTTGTTCTTGTCAGGGATTTTTTAGCTGCAGAAGGAGAAGAAATTGCTTTTTGTCAGTCAAAGGGCATAAAAATGCAAACAGTGACAGTATTATGTCTGTATGGATGTATGATTTGCATTTAGATTTATGTAAATAGCTGTGGAAATTTTTTGGCACTTGGCTTTCAGTAGGTTACTGGTATGGCTTAGGGAATTATGAAGTTTGTAAAGACCCATTTTAGTTAGTTCCTTTAGTCACAGAAGTAACTCTTCTCTGCTTAGCCAGTGAACTGGTCACTATTACTTTCAATTTTTTTGCAAGGTGTTAAACGATTTCCCTCAGTTAGAATCTTGAATCCATTTAAACTGTTTGTAGACCCAGTAGTATCAAACATGCAGGTATTTTTTGTTCGGTTTTTTTTTTTTTTTTTTCTTACATGTGGGTATTCTTGCATGTTTTATTTTATATGCACAGAAACATCAATTTACTGATCTTTTCTTCCGAGGGATTAGATGTCAGTATCCAGGACCATGTTGGGACAGCGTTTTCACAGCTTTTTAAACACAGAATAAAAAGCCTTATTGATTCTACAGAAACACATAAGGCACAGCTATTATTATTACATCTCCATTTATCCTCTGGTGTTACATTTGTGTTACAGACAACAATCTTTAACCAAGGTGTTGTCCAGACATCTAGCAAAATGCATTGCTCTGGGAGATGTGCTACTGTTTGTGCACTCTACTGCAATCTTATTCCTGATATGAATGGGAATGTCACATTAACTTCATATGTAACAGACTAAGCCTGCCAGACTTGGTTGAATATATATTTCAATATTCTATTGGGCATTGTGCATCTTTGATGTGCCTTTTCCTTAGGATAGTTTAAGGTCAAAATATCTACCAATATTTAATCACCATCCATACATTCCCTTTGCCCATTACATATTTTCTAAAATGCTCAATAACATTTGTTTCCTCTCTAATAAAATGTCCAAGTGCCATTCCTTTTCTCTGGCGCACAAGTGATTCAACTTCGGATCTGCATGGTGCAGAGATTCTGGGAGTTTATAAGGGCATTTCTTTTTCTCCCAGCAGTCTCCTTCTGGGGAGTTTGTAGGTTTGCAAGCTATAATGAGTAATAGGTTAAAAGAAAAAGGGCATTTTAGTGGAGGAGGGAATTAAAATTCAGCAGCCTAATATCAGCAGTAGTTTATAACAGGGCCTTATAAAAGGCAGCTCTGTGTCCTTTTTTTTTTGTGTGTGCACTTTTATTTCCTTTGATATCAGCAGGGGAATTTTCTCTGCAAGACCCATTCCCATCTCACTTTTCTGCTTTCAGATCCCTGCTGCTCAGGGTTTTCTCCTTTCATTTTGATATATGTTATATTCTTCAACCTTCCCACTTGAAGGTTGTAGGAAGCTCGATATTGCCCTTAAAATAGAGAACACGATTGACGTAAAAAATTCTTCAAGGGGTGGCCCGGTTTTTCATTTATGTTGAAAAGAATCCTTCCACTTACTGGGAGGTCTTGGCAGTGGTCGAGGTGAAATCTTCAGGACATTTCACTATGTCTAATGAAATTATACTAGAAAGGTTAACTTTCTACTTGCAGTTTCATTTGCACCATATCTTTAACAAGAATGCATTTGTGTATGTTTAATTACACAATAATAAGACAAAATTATGGGTTTATGTATATAAACCTATGTCTAATGCTGCTGTTGATTTAAAAATGTGTTGTAATGAATTGCTGCTCAGTTCTTTGCCTTCCATGCAATGTGGTAAACTCCCCAGTTTAATTTGAAGTCAGTTCCCAGGGCAGACAGGAAAACCACTTGGGTATTTCTGCAGAAGTGGGGCGTTTCCTTCTAGATACTGATCGCAGTATGCTTAACACATTTCAAACGAAAATGCGTTTTAACCTCCCATGCCATTTCCCTCAGACTCTTTTCTGTCTCTTCTTTGGCATTTTGGAAACCCCAGGGTGGGCTGGGAGGCAGCAGGCAGGGGAGGAACGTGGTTATCCCACACAACCATCCAGCAGTGGCCTCCGGTGCATTTCTGGCTGTTACAAATAGATGGCACTTTTGACTTGTACTAGAGCAATTCAGTTAGAAGGATGCAATACCTGAAAAAACCCCACTTGCTGGGGTTTTTGTAAGTCAGGCACATATTTGTTATTACTTATATAGGGGCAAAAGAAATGAGGCAGATTCAAATAGACTGCCACATATATCTCAGGCAATGAAAGCTTAAAAATACAAAAAAACCTAAACAGTAGAATGGGCAAATCGAGTGCATTTATAACATATTTTCAGACTCATCCTCTGGATTCTCAGGGCAAGCTAGAAGAGAATTATCTTTTAATACTGAGTTGCTTTAAATGTGAACGAGGCAATTGCCACAAAAGTCTCTTATTTGCTGCTTTTCTGGTCTACACGTGTGCACAGAGAGACATACATACACACAGGGGGGAAAAAATCAGCCTGTTGTCTTGCAAGTGTTACTTATCATATTAATTAAAATCTGGTGACACGATAACACCAGCAGCTGTGTGGGAAAGCGAGGGAAATTAACAAACGTTTGATTTGTTGTGTTGCTAATGTGACACTTATTATACAGGTCACAGTAAAACAATACCTCAGCCAAAATATGCTAATACTGGTGGAGAACTGTTGCAGTTGTAAAAACATTGATGTTTATTATAATGAGACAAAATAGCACATTACCTTTAGCAGAGTGAATTGCTGCTTCTCAGGGCAAGCATAAAGTATCTCTGAAGGTTTAATAATTAAAAAAACCCCAAAACCACAAAGACAGAATAAAGTGAAATTGTTACACACATAAAGCCAGTAAAAAGAAAACAACCTCATGTATGAAAAGGATGTAAAGCTCTTAGAAAGCAAAATATGTAATTTCTAGCGGACACAGATTAAATGGAGCATGCCTAAAGCTTCTTCATTTAGAATTCCGAGGAACTTTATTACAAGAACAAAAGAAAATGATTTAGTAAGATACAAGTTATGCTATAAAATACCCGTAGAACTGGAAATGTAATTACATTTAGAAGTGGATGTATTAACTGCTGTTTTTCCCCTGAGGAAACCTAACATGTAAACTTATTTTTAATGGTGGCTTATATCCAACCAACCAGTTTGATGACACTTCTAAACGAAGACCTTTGGACTTTAAATAATTATTCCCATGCAATTGTTGGATCACATATAATTGCTTGCTCTTTAGTATGTCTTCACAAATTTAATTGCACTATAGTCTGGATCTGAGGACATATTATATATATAGATACATAAATAAATTTACAGAATTCAATTCTGTAATAGGAAAAATTCTTCCCACAGGTGAAGTAAAATTAAGAGTATGCATTCAGCATTTTGTAGCTATTTGTATCTTCACAAGAATAATTTAATTTTTACCTTTTCAAATATTTCTTTCATTTTCAGGGTATTTTCTCAATTTTTGTATCATATTTTTGAATCCAAGGAAGGATTTTTTTTTTCCCCTTACTGTTGTTTTGATCATTTTACTGAAATGGGGTGTATGAAGTCAACCATTTGTTTGACAGTCTTTGACAGCAGATTATGTAGATTTTGCCTGACAGAACACTAGTCATTTGGAACTGAATTCTGAGTGAGCAGTCTAGATCAGAGGTCAGCCTGCAGGGTACAAATGGGGAACAGATATTTCACCTTGCCGTGTGAAAGGACACAAAAAAAAGCAGACAAATCAGGAACTGGTGAGAACTAAAAGGTTAAAGCAGAGTTGATGCAATTACACAATATTTACAGCCTAAGATTGTGCTAAAGTCCTTTTGAACCTCCTGCCCCTCCAGTTCACGGAGGAAGTGGGCTCTGATTTGGAAGCCTACCCTGAAGAAGTGTAAATGCTCTCTTTAAAGATCTGCTATGTGCCAAAATGCTAAAATATATCTATTCTCACTTGCACTTCCCATCATTCACCTTGGTTTCAGTTTCAAATGGGAATCAAAGTACATATGTGCACATTCCAGAAAATAGTTCCTTATTACTAATCCTTCTTCAAAATAATACCAGTAAGGAGGGGTGGGGGGCGAAGAAAGAAGACAGTTATCTAGGGTGAAACTCAGATATAGAACCTGGGGAGAAGAAATTCCATCTTTTCAAATGAAAATTGCCATGTGCAAATATATAATACTGAAACATTTATTTAATTATTAGAGTAAAAAAATATTGGAGGGAAAAAACCCAAACAAACCCAAAAATTGTTCTATATTTTAGTCATAACTGGATCATGATAGAAATTAAACCAGTTTTCAAATATTTTAAGCTCTCACCAAAAAACTGGTTTTTTTCCTTTTAGTAATCACTGTTATCAATTACATGTACAAAACTTGCATGAACATTTGAGTTGGAGATTTAAAAAGAAAATAAGGACTAGATTGAAAAGGAGGTTTGTTTTCATTTTTTTTATTCTGAATTACTTGTAGTTGGAGATCACTTTCAGAGAAACATTATGGTAACATTTATTATTTACACTTTCAGAGAAACATTATGGTAACATTTATTATTTATCCTTATCTATGACCCTCATTCTTTTATTAATGTTGGCCAAAATATAGAATAAGTCAAAGAAGAAGGGGTTAAAGAAATTCCAGAAAATGATTAGGTTCCGAGGGGCTTTTTGGGGAATCTGTATAAATTAGATGGAGCTTTAGTGAAAATCTCCACCTTATACAAGTATGAAAGGATGTCTCTACATGTTCAGAGGGGTTAAGGATACCTGAATCAATAACAAAGATGCCAAGAGAACAATTTAAATCTACTAAGTAACTAAAATCCTAAAACCATTATGTGGGGGAAAAAAAAGAGAGAGAGAAAAAAGAAAACACTTAAGGCTGATGAAATATCAAGGTTTATTATTCTATTAGACTTTGACAATGAAATGAAATACACAGACCTTTAACAATGTTATTAAAATAAAATTTCAAAGCTTGATTTTTCAATCACGCAGTCAAAGAAAGGAAGACATTTTACAGTCATATCCTGTAGAGTATAGGAAAGTTCTCTGTCAAAGCTGTGTAACATTTTGATTAAGTACTTGATAGATTATAAATATAAGTCAGAGCTAGCAAGACACTGTAATAAATGGATCATCTAAGAATGACTTGTGATCAATTTCAAATTACAGAAGTGTGTAATATACTAATTTCTTCCCTACATATACTCTCCTTAATGATGCCTTCAATTAAATGTGTGTTGTTTTGCCTGTCTGTAGGTGCTCAGGGTAGAAATGCATACTTGTGCTTGTATAAATATATATACATATACATGGATATATACATATATATGTTTGCTCCCCCACATCTCCTTATATACAGTTTCAAGTAGAGCCTTCTCTTCCACAAGATTTGTTTTTTTTGTTTTGGTTTCATTAATATTATTTTGCATGTCATTAGACTATTTAAATTAGTGGGAATACCTGCCATGGATGGCTCTTGGACAAGCAGACCAGACCCGAAACCCACAGATGATTCCATAGGAAGTCAATAGCAAATGCAGCACTGCAAAAAGAGAAGTGCAGAGCCATTTCTATTCAATTACAGTGAGGAACAAAACACTCTGCTTTTTACTGCTGTGCCTCATTTCCACTGCAGCATAACTTTGTGAGATTTTTAATAAGGGAAAAATATTTTGGTATGAATTGAGCAGCAGCTGATTCAGTGTACTCAACTTTTGTTACCAGTACTGTTCATCGAATATAATTTATTGATGTAATTTAACCTCTCTCATATGAATTATTTGAAAGCAACCAGTCTCTTAAGTACTATTGATCTATGCTCTATACTGATTTTAATGGTCTGTCTTTTAATACTCTCTCTCGAACCTCCTCTATTTGTCCCTAAGTACCTTAATCTAAACAATTACAATTATATTAATTATAAAAATAATCCATGTAGTATATAAAATTTGACTCTTAGCTGGAATTAACTTGTCATTATCTTGTTCTGAACTGGAAGAAGCCAAAATAACAAGAAATTACTAGAGAAAGAAGAGAAAATTTCCAAAGGGTTTATCTAACAATGGAGAGACAGTTTGCAGTGGAAGTTGTACCACACATGTTTTAAATGCATACATTCAATACCATAATAAGTTTACAGTCAATTGTTGGTTCATAGATCATTGGTCACAAATTATATTATAAAATTACTTTCTTATGAATAAGCTCCAAAGCTATGCAGCATTTTCATATATCAGGATCTTTATAGTTCACTGGGAAAGATTCATTATCAATGCAAGCCTGATAAATTTGGCAAGATGTTAACTTTTATTACTAATATTTGTTTGTTTAGTTTGCTCTAACATGTTGTACAGTGTTTCTATAATAAGCATTAGACCAGAAATAATAAGAACTTTCCTTTTGAAATGTTACAAAAGTGCCCTTCCCTTTAATTTTTCAGCTATATGGGAAGTGGTGATAGAAAAAGGGGGGAGTGCCGTTCAAAATATGCAATTTGGGGTTTAGGAAGAATTTTTTAAAAGACCAATTTCCATATATCAACACTTCTCAGTGAATTCCATGAAACATTTTGATATGATTTACCAAAAACAGTTTTTGCATCAGGAACATTACAGTAGCTAATCTGCATCTGTAAAGAGTGGGAAATGGAATCACATTAGATATAAATGTAATGCAAAAAAAGAAAAAAGTTAATGCAACATTATAGTAGAAATTTAAATGTGAAATGCTGAGGATATTCAAAGTTATGGTTCCCACAGCAACAGCAATTCAGCTTTATTTACATTGTAGCTTTATATATGTTTTATTCCTTAAAGGAAAACTGATTTATTTTTTCTCAACTACATAGGTTAACATTTACACATCAGAAAACATTTGTCTCTGAGATGAAGCAGTGAACACCAAAGATATACATTCTGTAAAACTGGGTATTTCTGACTGTAGGCAGGGAGCTACCTTTTTCGCTGTAAGGTGAGAGAAATTTGCAAGAAGGGTATTTAAAATACTGTGAGTAATTTAATGCCGTTAACTCTTTAATTGATGACTTACCATGAGATTTGGTAGAAGTACTTGAATATTTCAGCTAGAACTACTTGAATTGTAAACATTAAGCTTTTGCTTAAATATTAAATGATGTTAGTTATTTTGCATTTAACTTGACTGGAAAATTTTTAACATGCTTTCTATTGAGCTTTTATGCTGATGGGATCATCCATGATATAACCTTTCAGCAAAAATGGTGAATTGTATTACAAGCTTCAGAAGAACCTACTAAACTGATTTCATCTCTCTGTTCTAAAGATAACAGATGAGAAATAACCAAAAAGCTAATTATCTGTATTTGGTTGTATGCTTCACTGTAATATCAGGTTTATAGTAATGAAACAGGAATGTCATTTTCATTTCACTTTCTTTGAATAAAATTAACTCATTACAAACCTATCGTATCTGCCATTAGGCTACTCCCATGTGTATCATTAGTCTAATGTGGACCCTGAACCTTCAGATTCCCCCACTGCAGATTTCTAACACACAAGTGGCAATGCAATAGTTAACCTCTTTTTGGGTACCAGTCCCTACAGAGATACCTGAAGCACTCTTGGCCACTAAGCTACATTCAGAAATTCCAACTCTGTCTGTAGCCATGGCACACGGAAAGAGTGCAGCTGTTTG
Source organism: Lanius collurio (assembly GCA_020086605.1). Classification (NCBI taxonomy): domain Eukaryota; kingdom Metazoa; phylum Chordata; class Aves; order Passeriformes; family Laniidae; genus Lanius; species Lanius collurio. The sequence goes on along the minus strand of JACBWW010000007.1, from coordinate 18,292,132 downwards.
TAATGGGATAACTAAAGCTTTTCCATTTTATATATGAAGGTTTGAATGATGAGGAATTTGGTTACATTTTCTCCCCATTCTCCCAGGGCAATTTTGCCTTTAGTACAAGATCCATCATGCTGGAGATGCCACAATATTTCTTAGACCACGATTGAGTAGGGCTTCTAAGGTGTGAGATGTATCTAGGTGGTGGTGCTATGTTTAGGCATGGAACAAAGCCAAGCCACAGGCTGGGTCATTGTCCCACCATCAGCTGTAATATGAGCCCTTGCTTGGACCAGGGGATTGGACATTCCACAAACTATTCCTAATGGCAACTTTGACGTAGGGGAGGAAAAGTTAACCCCATAAAGGCGATCATTGTCATAGGACGTGGTCCATTTAACTGTCAGCACAGGCATCTCTGCTGACCTAACACACTTAGACTATCAGAGAAGGTGAGGGTCTGTCCATGCTGTTAAACTGTGTGGGCTTCTAGACGTGATTCCTGGTCCTTGGGTCAAGTAAAACACAGCACTTTGTGCCCACCCAAGCCCTTCTCAGATTTCATTGAAAGATAAGAATTTGGAGCACCTAAAAAAAAGGTAGGAGATAAATCAAGGATTTTGTAGAATTGACTAGTCCTGGTCCTCACAGTGCTTTAACTAGCCGTGGGGTTGTGTGCTGATAAACACAAGGATGGTGAAAAGTGTGGTATCATGAATCTAGTTACTTGGTGCAAATGGGATTTTCTTAGGTCCTGGGGCCTGTGAACTTTGGTGGCTAGCAATTGGTGGCTAAGTGGTCAGTGAAGAAAAGTGTTGTTCAGAGGTCATCCATCACATATTAGCTGTCTTGATGTCAGGTTTAATGCTTCAGCATGCTTTAGCATGCTGTGCTAAATTAAGCCCTGGACTTTCTGTGATCTACCTAAAATTGTGGTTTTTTTATCATCAGAGTTGTGCCTGTGAATCTTTATATGTATATATTCTGACAATATATGAACTGTTGTTTGAGTGCCCTATACACACAATTCAACTGAAATTTCTGGATTGTTTGTTTATATTCTCAGCCCTAGAAGTTTTCTTCCTTGTTAGAAAGACATCTTTTTTTTTAGACCAAAGTAAAAACAGATTCATACTTCATTACTCATCATCATACTCCTTAGAAATTTTACTACAGAAAACAGTCATTTCATATAGAGATTAAAAAAGATTTTCACTTGAGTTTCAGTCCTGCAAAATGCAAGAAGGAACATTTGGAGGGAGCAATACAGAGACTTTTCCACTGGTAAATCAACTCTGTCTAAAAACAGCAGACAAGTCTTCTAAGGACCCTTCAACACAGTAATTTTGGAGAAAACAGAATGGCATTACGAGTGAAAATCTATGCTTCTCTGAGTGTGATAAATTAGAATCAGATCCAACTACATGGTCCTGATTGTTTCCAGAGAATGTTTACAAATAATTAAATATCACACACATGACGTCAGAATACCATAGGAATAATACTTGAAAAATCTACTGAGGTGTAATAAAAATGCACACATGCATAAATCTGTTACTTGGTAATGCATTCTAAAGACAGTGAAAGATCATGAAAAATATAATTTTTAAGACATAACTTCTAAATTAATGTGTCTAGATATTCCTAAAACAGTAATTTTCAGAGTAGACTTAAATCCTTTAAAAATCTGAAGTTGTAAAGATAATATCTCAAGAAAGAAGAATATGTAATGAAATTACAAATTTTGATTCTACAGAATTTACAGAAAGCCATTGAAAATGTTATGAGCTACTACGGACTCATTTAAAACATCATCATGTATATGGCAATATAAAAATATTTACTGTAGTTCTGTGAAACTCACAATATATTTCAGAGAAGCAAACATACATAATATTCTCTGCTCCTTAATAATTTAACTTATTACCTGTAAGAGAGAGCTGTGTATTTCTTTCAGCAAAATATCCCTTTGGATTATCACAAATGATATGAGACAGAAATGAATGGTTAATAAGTTTTAAAAATTAGTATTTTTTATAAGTCAGCTATATTTGGGGTTGCTGGAGCTTCCAGACATTTCCATGTGGATGACATTTCCATATCTTTGAAGATACCAATGAGAAAACCCTGGCTAAAAATCCAAGGCTGTTCAAATTTCCCTGGTTGCAAATAATGCTGTGGTGGATTTCTGCTTTCCATGGTGCCTAATGAAGGGGAGCTCCTCACAGAGAATCTGGAGTTGCTGTATCATCTGGCAAGAGTCACCCTATGGACTTCCTAAGGAGAGGGAGTGAGTGACCACTTCCTCTGGAATGTTAATGCAGAGGATTTGGTTCAGGTTTCTCCTGGTTCAAGGCACTTTGGAGCAGCAAGGGTTGCAGAGGGAGCCCACAGAACCCAAGGCACAGACTTACCTAGAGACAAGTGGGAATCCCCGGAGCTGTCACAAGCTGGCATTTGCAGCAGTGGCACTACCACTGTTGCAAGGATTGGGGAGAAAGGCCAGGTTGAGGCTTTTGCTTTTTTTCCTCCAAAGCTAGAGCAAACAGACTGCCTGCTGGAGATGACAGGCAGAATCACTCCTGTTTTTGAAAAGGATAGAAAGGAAAACCCAGGGAGCTATGGATTGTGGGACTCACCTCCGTGCCTGCAACTGTTGACAAGGGCAGACTGACCAATGTCATCTATCTAGATTTTTGCAAAGCCTCCAGCATGGTCTCACATGACATCCTTGTCTCCAAATTGAATTGAGTTTGGAGGGTGGACTTTGGTGAATAAGGAGTTGGCTGGCAGCCAGAGAGTTTTGGTCAACAGCCCTATGACCAGGTGGAGGCCAGTGATAAGCTCTCAGGCTCTGTCTTGGGACTTTTCAATAACAAAGGCAGTGGGAACGAATGCACCCTCAGCAAATTTGCAGATGGCATGAAGCTGAGCAGTGCATCTGACACGACAAAAGAATGGGATGCCATCCAGAGGGACAAACTTGAGGAATGGGCCCACAAGATCCTCCTGGAGTTTAACAAGCAGTTGAAGTGCAAGGTGCTGTGCCTGGGTCAGGGCAATTCCAGACATGAGCACAGACTGGTAGATGAGCTCATGTTGCCCAGAGAAACTGTGGATGCTCCATTCCTGGAAGTGTTCAAGGCCAGGTTGGATAGGGCTTTGAGCAACCTGGCTTAGAGTGGTATCCCTGCCATGGTGAGGAGATTGGAACTACTTGATCTTTAAGGTCCCTTCCAAACCAAGCCATAGCAAGCAGAATGAGGACAGAGAACAGCATGAGGTTAAAAAACCCCCCTAAACAAACCAAACTCACACTGCAAAAAGCAAAAGCAAGATGATATACCTGCAAAAGTATTGATTTTAGAAGACTGGCTACAGCTCAAAATCATAAACTTCAGAGACAAATTTTGCAGCTTGGTACAGGAGATTAGCTGAGAAGACCATAAGTCTCCCTCCTGGTGTTCACATTTCTAGAGGTGGGAGGAAATCAGCCACACAACCCTCAACTGTGTGTTTCTTCCCTTGGCCCTCATGTAATCATCAATTCTGGATGCCTGTTGTCCCAGGGGTTCCTCAGGACAACTTCACAACAGGAAAGATCTGCTGGCTTTGTGAATGTCTTCTGTATTTCAAAACATAAAGATTTAATTATAGTCAACTGCATTAACTTGCACCAAGCACAGCTCTTCCCCCAAGGGTCTACCTTGAATCAGGGAAAACCTCGTGTAGTTCATGGTCATTTTAAGTCTGATCAAGTCTGGAATGTCAATAGCATCGTCAGTATTGTGATAGCAATGCTTGGTTCTACAGTGGGTTTACTAGTGTCTAATTATCAGAATCAGAGCAATAAGATGTCTAAATTGGCATATATTTGCAATTGGATTATAAAATGCGCAGAAGTTCATCTGTCTTTGAACTCTTTAAACATCTTTCTGCTGAAATGTCAATATGATCAAATATGGCCACTGGTATTTCCATCATTTGTATGAACAGTTTGAAAAGCAAACAAAAAATGTTAACTTAGATGAACCAGGAACTCAGTAGTTTTGAACAACACAATCATTACTAGCAGTCAAATTTCATATTTGAATTTATTTTTGGAGGGCAGGATAGACAACCCAAATACTTTTGGTAGATGGACAGATGGTCCATCTTTTTGGTCTTACAGGATTTATTATTAGACATATTTATCTCTAGGTGACTTATATAATCTATCGTAAATTCATATTTTCCAGATGGCAAATAAATCCTTCAGATTCACTTATCATAATTTCTCCAGGTATTTTGTTTTCTTTGTCTTTCTGTACTGGTTGTAAGCCCCCACCTGTGATATTTTAGGAATGAATTTTCTCAGTTATGCTAAAGACCTTACAGATACTTTGGTACATATTTTCTATGTTGTTAACCTCCTTTAGGATCTGGCTCAATGACTTGGTCCAATGTAACCATACCCATTACACCAACTTAAAATTTATTGCTCCAAAATTAGCCATTCCTAAATTTTTTGGGATGGAAATGGTAAACATACTGCAAGCACAGGAATAGTGCTTGCCCTGTTAAAGTTCAACCTGTCCAAAATGCTGGTGAAAATCTAAAGAAAACTTTTCTCCTTTCCAGCTATTGTTTAGAACTTGCTGTTGACAGTCCTTTCCATGTTTGAAAAAATACTCACTTTTCTTGGTTTCATTCCTCTGACCACCAATTAACCTTAAAAAGACACTTGGATAGTGTCTTTTTTTGGTTAATAACTTCTTATTTTATCACTATGATGCATAATTGTATTTAATTTCACAGTGTTGGTGGGATTTCCCTTGAAAATATTCTGAGTTTTTGAAGTCTTTCCAGAGGCAGGAAGGACTTGTTTTTACACATGCATTACATTATAGATATTCTTCTCCCTGTGCCCTTTACTTTGGCATAAACTTCTGTGGACCTGCCAGGTTCCTTCAGTTCTGAAGCAGCATTTCAGTTTTTTGTATCATTTTCTCTTGTCCTTCTGAGGAGTTGGGTTATTATTTTGTACAGTAAAGGTAAGCATCCACTCCCAAACCCATTTTTATATTGATGTGTTGGTAAATCATTAATTGTATTAGAGATCTGTGCATAAATCTAATGCCTCCTGTGCTTGTTACAGCCTACCCAGGTTTGGCTTATCACAATATTAGAAGCTTCAGACTAAACTGCATTTCAGATGAAATCAGTTATATCCTTGGCTAGGGATTGTGGGTCATAATTAATTAATTCTAAATTTGCACAGTTTTTTAAAGGCAGAGATATGTCTTCCTAGCATTAATAATTCTGCCTAACATTTTTAGATACAACCATATTTTAAAATATAATATGTATATTCATATTTAATTAAAAAACATAATAACAATGTTATATTTTTCCTTTTCAACAACTGTTTAGTGCTTGCTGTTGACAATCATTTCCAGATTTGAAAATATACACATTTTTTTTGTTACATACTACAGACCATACAATTAACCTGCTTGGATAGTGTCTAGTGTTGATTAATAACATCATATTTTATCACATGGATGAATAATTTTATCTGTATAATTCTAATATAGACCAAATATAATTAACTCTTTTTTATAATAATAGTGATCTTTCTTATATGCCAGCACTTAAAAGAGTATTTAGAATTTCAAGACTTTTTACAGCCCTTAGAAACTCATATTAAACCTGTTCACACAATGAAAAAGTCAGAAACTGATGATGATTATAGACCAAACTCCTAATTTAAGAGGCAGTAGGAAAAAAATCCCTTTTATTTTTCATGGTTCAAGTATTTATTTCAAAATGGGCTTAAGAACCTTATATATTGTCACTAGCCTAAATTAAGAAAGAAGTCCTCGAGCAATTGATTTATTTCATAATGAAAGAGCTGTAGAAATAGATTCACATACTATTACCAAAAATCATAAAAATAAACTTCCTTAACATCAATGTAGCATTAAGAAGCAGGCATTGTTTATTTGGGCAGATGTACAGGGGCCATCCACTGAAATCGTGCATGACAAGTATAGAAAACCTGTTTATATATCATATTTTATATAAGGAATATCTAGATAAATTTCCATTATGAAGAATGGGGTTTTTTTCTGCACAATGACTGCTGCAGAAGGAAGTTCAGTACCCCTTGACTATTACCACATAAAATCTGCATCTTTGAAAACTACTTTTGAAGTAATTCTAGGGGAGGGTATTATCAGCAATGGCCCCAAAATAATGGCAGCCAACCTGTGGTAAGACCCTTTTATTTTTCTTTCTAGGAAAAAGAATCAAATCTAGTGGTCAAACATACTTCTGCCAGCTTAATGTACAGATATAAAATATCTTCTCTGAAAATGTAACATTGGTGTTAATCTTGAAAACAGGCTATTTTGAACTAAAAACTTGTAAAAAAGTGTTTTGTCATCAAAAAAGGGTTGCAAAATTTCTCCTTGTTCCAGAACCAGTTATTTGTATTCTTTTAAAAAGAGCTAATTCATTAGTAAAAAATTTAAAAGATTATTTTCACTTACAGAGTCAAAGCTGGGCCTGCTACTGGGTATATGAGGTTGATAATACTGCCAGGTGCTAGGTCACGGAGCCTTTAAGTGATGGGACCCAGCAGTGGAATTAGTCAGGAGCCAGCCACATACTCAAAAGAAATGGGAATGTAAGGGACTCTCCTTCTCCCACCCACATTGTAAAACCCATTTGAATCTTTTGTGCATGGAGGTCTCATACCAGTGCATTGTTGGGGTGAAATTGGAATATCTGCCTAATACTCAGGGCAAACTCTATTTTAATTGTATCATGTATGAAGCATCTTGGCAGGCACCTCTCCTGCACTATTAGGTGTGTCGAGTGTATGTATATTACACTAGATTAAAATGCATACCATATATGGCTAATAAAGATACTAATTAGTAGCATGTATATGAGTTTAGTAGGACTAACTAAATAAATATGCAGGCTGGGTGCATAGCTGGAATTTAAAAAATAAAAGGACTAATGATGCAGAGGAAGTGCAAACCCCGTAAGTTCTGAAGAAGTCAGAAAAAGATCAGCATCTCAAAACCCCAAAGTACAGAGTCCTGGAAGTAATTTTATCAAAGTTGAATAAGACATATAGACCAGAAATTGCTTCCAAACCATAGGCAGATTAAAGTTGGCTGAAGATATTTAAGTAAAAAGCAAGAGATGTTGGAAGGAATGTTGAGGAGGAGACTCTTAGGGTAGACAATAAAGTAACAGCACAAGAGTTTTTTAGGGGTAACATTTGAAGAAAGCTGATAAGGGAAATTAGGAGATAAGCCTTACAGGCCAAGTCTTTTGCAGGGAGGCTTGTGGATTTTCAGAGGATTTGATGGTGGTAGATAAAAATGTAGAAAGTTGACAATAAGCCACAAGGACTTCTCCCAGTGGTGCTCTATTACTCCATGCTCATACACATACAACCATGAAAGAAGCCAATCAGTGTTAAATGAGGGAGTGTCACTATTCCTATCACACCTAGAAAGAGAACAAAATGTTGGACAAAAGTACATCATTTAGACTTGTAATCAATTAGAATTGAGGAACTGTCACTTCAAACCTTACTAGTCAGGTCTAAACCAAGCTTGAATTCAAAGTAAAGTTTAAATCACGGGAAAGGACATTCACACAGGGGAAACATCCATGATTGCTACTGATAACACCATTTTCCAACTGACTGCCTTGTCCCAGTCAAACTTTTTCTTATGATGAACTTCCTTGGATTTCAAATGTGTCTTTTCCAAATAACAGTAGCAGCTCCAGATCTCTGCTGAGTGTGGTAACGAAGGCAGTCCTGTAGCTCCTGCTTGCCTTGCCAACCCTGCAGCTAGCTCTTCCAAAGCAGCAAAGGAGCTGCTTGGAGACCAAAGTGGGACCACTCATTGTTAGAATGCTTTGCCATTCTCTGAACGTTTCCTATATTTGTTGTATTTAACTTACTGTGGCTGTGATCACTGAGCACATGGAGAAACGAGGCAAGATGAATATTTTCTTCATAGTGGTAGGAATATTATGAAGTAATTTTCTCTTTTGTGTCAGGAGAGTGCGAGTTTTGCTCAAGTAGTTTTTTCTTCAACCAAGCCAGTGACAACGACAAAATCTAAATGAGCTTTTCTTCAACCCTTCTTTTTTTACATCTTTGAAATAACTATTTCTTTCAACTTTGAGTAACATCACTAGGGTTCCTGGGGCACAATGACCATCTACTTAAATCTGCTGGGGCTGTTCTAAGAGGATGAAGAAGGAATTGGTTTCCACTTCTAACCAGTTCCCACTTTCTGCTTCCCCTGCCCAGCCACTGTGAGACTTTTTCTCTAAGGATTCCAAAGACAGAGACTATTCTGAAAATAGGGTTTCATCTTGAAACAAGGATAAAGGTCTGTATAACAAGAGAGTAGCAAGTGAAGATTGGTGGATAATTTTTTTTCCCTTTAGAGTGCCTACTATCCAATATATTTTTTGTACCCTTTATTTTCTCTCCTCAATAATTTTTGGAAATGAGCTTCTAGCCCAATATTTATGGTTAGACACAGCTGCCTTTATAGATGATAACAATGTCCTCTGTGCAGCTATCCTGAGAACAGTATGAGGGCTTTCTTCCCACTGCTTCTGAAGATAGTTGAAGTTCCCATCAAAACATTCTTTGACATTCAGTGCAGAAGGAATTTATAGTGTCCCATGTCAGGGCAGAATATGGCAGATGAGCAGCCTACTCAAGCCATAAATGAGCTTGAATGCAATAGAATATATGCCCTAGAACTGGTTAATTGCAAATTTTAATACATTGCATGAGAGGACAAAGAAGTATTTTTTTATACACAATTTTTGATATTGCTACATTTAACTAATTAAGTCTACTTTAGCACCACTGCCTATGTGGTGAAGAGGCATTTTCAGAATCACAGAATCATAGAATCACAGAATCATAGAATCATAGAGTAGTTTGGGTTGGAACAGACCTTCAAAGGCCTCCTACTCTAACTCCCCTGCAATGCACAGGGACATATTTAACTTGATCAGGTTTCTCAGAGCTGTGTTGTCTCGCCTTTATGTTTCCAGGGATGAGGCATCCATCACCTCTTTGAGAAACTAATTCCAGTGTTTCACCACCACATTTGAAAAAAAAATTAGGGCATAGCTAACCTAAATCTATACTCTTTTGGTTTAAAAACATGACAACTTGTCCTGTCGCTATGGGCCCTGCTAAAAAGTTTGTTCCCATCTTTTTTACAAGCCTGTTTTAGGTACTAGTAGGCTGCTACAAGGTCACTCTGGAGCCTTCTCTTCTCCAGCTGAACAACCCCAGCTCTCTCAGCCTGTCTTTATAGGAGAGGTGCTCCAATCCTCTGATCATATTTGTGTACCTTTTCTTGGCCTGCTCCAAAAGGTTCATGTCTTCCCTGTGCTGAGGATCCCAGAGCTGGATGCAGCACTGCAGGTGGGGTCTCACCAGAGAACAGTAGAGGGGCAGAATCCCCTCCCTGCCCTGCTGGCCATGCTGCTTTGGATGAAGCCCAGGACACTGCTGGCCTGCTGTGCATGTACACATTGGCAGCTCGTGTCCTTCACCAGCACCCCCAAATCTTTGTTGGCAGGGCTGCTCTCAGTCTCTTGTCCCTAGCCTGTATTGATACTTTATTACTGATTTTCTTTTTACTATTATTTCCTTAGTAACTCCTAATTTTTAGGGGAGGAATGGGAGAGTGGAGGAGATGGCAGCAAAAAAAGGCCATTTGTCCTGTGGGAGCTTGTTAATGACTCAGAGAAATGTGTGCTCTTATTGGGGAAAAAGTGCTTTACCTATAGTTAATCCTACAGAAATGTGGGGTGAGGTCCCAAGACTGCAATACTTATTTTACATAAGACATCAGGTTGCTCCTTAAATAGCAGTCCCAGAAGCGCAAGGCACTTTATTATCCATTAAGTTACTTAGCATCCACTATATTTTTTAAAAAGTTATTTTCCCAAGAGGAGTTCCTAATATATGGTATTCCAGCACAGAGGAAAAAGAGCAAAGTATCTACAGCAAACAGTCTTCTGCTAAATTTAATTCTTATAATTTAGGAAATGTCATAGAAGTAAGAGTGCTAACAGATCCATGTACCTAAATCTAAGATCTGTTCTGGACTGCTGTATGGACAACATGGTAGAGCTTCTTCGCCTTTCTTGATGAGAAGGAGAAATACTTATTTCTGTGTTCTCCCCAAATACATCTATAGCCAGTATTTTTCTGTGCTGGTTTAGTGTGGGCAACTCTAGGTGTAGGCATGAATATGAGAGGGCCAAGTGGGCAGTGGAGAACAGAAGGTAGACCAGAGGCACTGTACATTTTTAGGCAGTGCAGAATATCTGTGGAGAATCCCACACTAGAAACTTACTACAAATTAAGGTATCTGGCACTAGATTATGCACTTAATAAAAATGGGCATGTTTCCAGCTACTCCTGAAAAAAGAAGGTGGGTGGAGAAGTGGTTATTCACATGCCCTCAGATGTCCACCAGAAGGTGTTACTTTCTGTAGATGTCATATTTAGCTGAAATGAATCTCCTGCCCTGACTTGCCAGGCTGTCTGTGTGGGCTGTCTGGTCAGCACGCAGGTCTGTTTGCTCAAAAGTGGAGAAACTCAGTTTCACAAGTTTTCTTCTAAGGCAGAAGTGAGCTCAAAATTCTTGTATTTTCCATGGTGAGGCAAACAATCTTAACATGATGAACAAAATGTGACGGACAATGAATTCTGGAAACTAAAAGAATTAGTTGAACTGTAATGGAGACATAGAGAAGAGAGCCTGAGCTTTACAAAATGAATACAGCAAGGGAGAAAATAAAAGCTTCTTCTAAAAGAAGAAGCTGAAACTTATGAAAACTGCTCACTTAGGGTCAGATTATGAACTTGAAGTTAATACTATCACTAACAGCATCTGGAGAAACACTCATTTCCATTAGAATTAGTACTATTTTAATTAAATTATCACTTCATTCATAACTGTGTTGGCTTTCAGTTGTCCAAATCAGCAGTATGCCCAGATTTGCTTTAGTTATTAAAGTGATAATGTATTAAGCAGACCCACAGAAACTGTCTTCCAAAGCATGCTCCAAATTATATGAAGTGCAGAGATAAAGTTGCACATGACCAAAATATGGATTAATTTTCTGAGTTTAGTTGTTGATATTGTTAAAAAAAATTATTTCTTCATCAAAATTTCCTAATATGAAAAAGGGGGTTCTGCTGTTACAGAAAGGTATTAATAAAAGTTCATGGTAGCCAAAGGATGCTGTTCAGACTAGTAATATTGTAATCTTTCCTATGCCTCTGTCCTGTCAAACTGGCTAGTCCACAAAGGTCAATGCCTCTGTCTGCCTTTGAAGTGTTATAAAGTCTAGCAAGAGATGTCTTAAAAATCCCTTCAGAGATGATGGAAAGTTAACCAGCTACTTATTTCAGTTCTCTGGAAAAACAAAACAGAAGTTAGAAGAAGCAAGTCTCTGAATTAAGGGAAAGAACTTTTGCGAGTAGGAGTGTTTAAATGTTGATCTGCCTATCCACAACTCAAGAGGTTTGTATACCCTTTCCAAAGATCATGCCTGTAAAACTGATGGCAAGAGGAAAGCAGGGATGTTACTGCACTTTTACTACTCCATCTGCAGATTTCAGTCCACCCTCATTTAAAATCTCTTCTTTTGTAGCTTTCTGGAATGCTGCATTACCCTCCTATCAGATCCTTAATCCATGAAGAGAATATTACTCTGTTTGCCCTAATAGGAATGATCATATTAAAAACAAAAAAAAAAGGTAAAACAAAGCACTTCAGCAACTATCCTGAACACTCTCAATGAAGTGAGGCTGCCATGCCTACCATGACTGGGATGCTTTTGCCCTCCTTATTTTTTTAATGTTTTGAGTTTGAAATTACACAAATCAGCACAGTCCATTTCCTTTTAGGTTCATTTCTTCATGATGTGACAAGAGGAATAACTTTCAGCTTCCAGCCACCCACAGAAGGTGCAGAGTAGTGCATCTGGTTTGTGTGCTTTGTGTATGCAGTGGCTGCTGATTATATATTATTCACCAACATACTAACTACAAAGGCAGATAGTTACCATGTTTGATAGGTTAATTTTAAAGGGATTTTGTTAGCAAACAAGTCTTAGAAATAACGCAGAAAATGCCCAAGTTCGGTTCCAGCCTCTCCCCCTTTCCCAGGGAGGAGCTGCTTGCATCTTCAGCAAAAATTCAAATGAATTGAAAATTCCTTTAGAACTGACAGCCCAAGTGTAAGAATGATAAACGGCTTTGGCCTTGATGATTTTTATTAAGCACTAAATGTCACATTTAACCTGCATTACTGAAAGCAATTACCCATGTATCAACAGTCAAGCAGTGCAGAGCTAGACGCCTGAAGCAGTAGCATTATGCTCCATCTGGGAATAAGGATTTTCAATTAGAAGGCAAATAGCTGGAGAGGGGATCAAGTCCTCCAGTGGCTCCCAAAGGAGGTCTATGAGAAGCAAAGTCTTCATATCCAAGTAATCGCAGGCAATGTCAACAGAGCATTCCAAACCATCTGCTGCCGGAGTAGCGTTTACTTTATCAAATCTCAATATTTACAGAACACTGATCAGCTCGTGGGACCAGGATGGCTCACTGCCAGGGTGTTCTGGGAAATTCATTTTAAGGTGTGTTTCAGTAGGCTAATTAATTTACAAGCACCTGTTTCATCACTGGAAGCTGTTAGCACACCAGATGAGCAGCAGCAGGGGAAGGGGACTTTTTATCCTAGCTAAATTGATTTCAATTGATGTTCATTTACTGATGGCACAGTTGTAGTTTAATGTGAGAATGGCCTAAAGTATTTTTGTTTATTAATGTGTAAGCCAGTTTAGATAATTTATTATTTACAAATATACTTTGACTTTAGGAGACCTGTGAGATTTTTAAAGTTAAATATAGAACACAATTTTCTACCAGAAATATTGTGTGTGTGTGTGTGTGTGTGTGTGTGTATTAAATGTATACATCCTATTCTATTTTGGTAATTTGTGGGATTTTTTCAATCCTATATTATTAAAAAAAAACCAACCAAACAAACAAAACCCCAGATTTTCTGTTAAAAATGGGCCTGACTCTGTTGGTGCATTATTCAGAAAGTCTCTGTGAAGGAAATATCATGTTGTAAACCTCTTTGGATCTAGCACTGGTAATCATGCCACCTAACCTCAAACTGCTCTGATGTGCTAGACATCGAGTTTCCTAACTTCTGTCTCAGATTCCTCCATCCACAAAGGAACTAGAATAACTTATTATACTACGTCTTCACATCAGGGAGTCAATTTAGAATTAATTAATTCATGTTTGAATGTCATTTTTCAAATGGAAAGTTCAGGATAGCCTAGTTAAAATGTGACAAGTGGCACAGAGGAGTAATTTGTAAAGCTAAATTAATCACTTTTGTTTCATAGGTTTGGTGTTTGGAATTAGGGCTTTTTTCCTGTCTAGCTGCAGTTTCCACAATCTCTGTGTACTACCCCAGTAATAGCTAAGAGATACATTATGTAGAAAAAGAGTCTTTTTCCAAGTTAGTTGGACTTTTGAACAGAGTATTTTCACAGAAAACTACTCAGATCATAGTGAAGACACAGAATAAGTTGCAAACTTTATTTTGCTAAAATTTTAGAATGACAGGTTTAAGAAAATAGATCAGAGAGTAACTTGAGAATAACTTGAATGAAAACATCTGGGTAAGATTTAAGAGGCTCGGAATGTCCTGGAACTCTTAAACTGCTTGTTTGGCTTTCAACAGATCTTTGTAATTCAATTCTCACTCTGTAAAATCAGGATAATATTTGCTGCCCCACTAGCCTTGTTTAGCATCTTTACACCCAGCATTGGTGACTGTGTTTGGCATGTGCTGTTACAGCAGTTTGCAATTTACTGCTCCAGGATCATCTGGTTCCTCTTGACACTGCAGTAATAGAAAGAGGGAATTAGGATAATTTTTTTGATGGTAATGTCAAGATAAACCAACCTAACTCATGTTGACTTCCTTGTATACTCATGTAGTCCAGTTAATATCCTTTTGAGTTACTGGTCTAGATCTTCTTTACACCGTGGGTGTATGATGTCTGTATGAGATGGAAAAAACAGGAGAAAGCATAAATAGCTCAGACAGTTGGAACCTCATCTTAAATAGATTTAGACTAGAAATAATGTAATTTTTCTTTTTTTCCATTGTGATAATTATCTGGTCATTAAATTTTCATACGGGGCTAGTGCACTGTAAGTCTTTAGATCAAAACTATTTGTATCTCACATACATTTGCCTGGGTTCAATAATGAAGACACTGATGACGAGATCCTGTTGTCTACTGTGTGCTGAAGATAGACAAAGTATATTTGTTTTCTGTTTTCAACTTCAGGTCCATGCTTCCCTGGTAAATTTTGGGCTACTTCAATGAACCAAAAAAAAAAAAAAATTTAAAAAAATAATCATGTATTATGTTATATAATGGCCTACAGATATGAAGGAGCTTGAATCAGAGTCTGTTATCGGAGTTTTGAAGGTCTGTGAATGGGAAAAACATTTGAAACTCCTTTTCTAGTGAATGAATGGTGGGGTTTTGCTTTAAAAGTAATTCCACAATTTTTTATTTCATCCTTCAGAAAGAAGGAGAAAGAGCCTGGGTCTCCTTTTTGTCCTTCCAGTTAGAAGGTGCTCCAAGGAGTTCCTTGAGGCAGCAGTGACCCTTGAGTGTCTGTAGCATTTCACAGGACAGTTTTGTCCTTAACTCATGCACGGGCACATTCCTCTGTGTCAGTAATCACACTGAGAATCTTACACGATAGTCAGAGAAACTTGTTTGCTACTGACTAATTGCACAGATTACTACTGACATTTAAAATATGCACTCAAAGGATGAAAATATTACTCTTTACAAAAATGCAATACTGCTGTAGTATTAATTTTTTATTTAGGATTACATAACTGTTATATGGTGATGAAAGTTTTCTTTCCATGTAAAATGTTTTCACTTGTTTTAAATTTACTCCTTTTCTCATCCTGAACTGACAGACTCCATGTCTCTGGATTCAGTTTGACAGAAGAGAGCTTATTTCCAGCCCCTGCATTTGTTATCCATTAGCTAGAAGGATTTTTTGAAAGAGTTATTTAAGCCTGAAGTTCTTATAAGTTAGCTTGCTGACATATTGGTGGTGGAGCAAAATAATGGATTGGAAATAGTTGCAGAAAGATGAAAAACCTTATATGAGCATCCACAGTTTTCAACCTTATGATTATCCCATAGCCATGATCTTACCCAATGTCTCATGTAGAAAGCAGTGTGTTGGGATTTGTCTTTTTCTTACCTATATGAGTAGAGAAAGGAATGTGCTAGATTGTTTTTGTGCTTCTCATTTATGGTTTGGTGGTTTGGGTTTCATTTAGGTTGTTCTTTTGAAACACACAACATTGTTTATCTGATCTCAGGCTGTTTGGATGCAGTAGTACTGGGGTCTGAGGAGTATCCTTCATGTGGAAAATGAAGAAAATTTAATAATGCCATAAGACTCAGAGGAATCTTAAGTTTGCTCCAGGTCTGAGATAAGGATAGCTGAACATGACCAAAAATTTGTTTCCTATAGTGTGTTGACCAAGTGTTTGGATTTGTGCAAAACAGAAAATGTCACATTTCAAGGAGCTACTGTACTGTAATTGCTTAAAACATTGCCCACATTCTGTTTCTGAATTTCAGAGGACATTTTCATCAAAAATTTCAAAATTTCGAGGAAGAGAATGTGGCTCTTTAAAAATGAGAAAGCTGCAGTTTTTTTCAAGACAGCTGGGATTTGCTTCGAATTCTCAAATCTGAAAAAACACTTTTGAAGAAGAAATGACTGTTGATAATGGGACACATTATTGACATATTAAAAGGCTGGTCTACAGTCCTAAATATATGGCAGTGGTCATTATAAAGTCAATTGTTTATACTTAAAAGCAGCCTTTCCTTTCCAAATCCTTCCCAGTTCAGTGAGAAAGAATTCTTTATTCTGCAGTAATACTTTTGTCCATATTTTAATCAGTGCAGTGATGGATATTTTACATTTGAAAGAAATTTCAGCAGAGATGTAGTTCAGGCAAATTGAGATAGAGCAAATTGTGACTTTTTTAGGATCATTTTGGTATATCTCAGGTCTTCAGGACAAGATGAAATTATTTTCACCTACAAAGAGGATTGTGCCAATCATTTAACATGCACATAAAATACTAAGAGAGTAAAATCCTCTGAAGTCAATGGCAAAATGTTTCACAGAATCTAAAATTTTATTCAGTAAGTTTTGAGAAAACATGACAAATTTTCTTCTGAAGTATTTCACTTGAAATAATATTTTAAATATGGTACAGAGACTGCAGAGAATAATGTGGTCAGTCAGCCTGGGGCTGCCAGCAATTCACAATGTCAGAGGGAGAAGGTGGCACTTACAGCACACCTTACAAGTAGTGCAACTGCAAAGCAGAAAATAGACTGGAAATACTGTTTATTCCCCCAAAACCTGATAGTACCCTACCACTACAATAATGGGTTTGTACCAGATATTTTTTGACAAGCATGGTGGCCTGATGATTCCCCTGCACTGTTGTGGTGTTTTATTGCTATTTGTTTGCATGCAGTGGGACACATTCTTTATTTGCTAATGAAATGCAAGAAATGTTTAAAATGTTGCAAGTATAGCACAGCCGATTAAAAATGGTAGGAACAAAGTTCTGTATTTGTTCAGTTTTACTGTTTATTGTAGAGGAAGTCTGTTCTTTGCAATGCAGAAAATACATACCTACCCCTTAAGTCCCGGACTTTGTGTGGCCATTGATATTCAAAGAGAAGTCACTAAACAGTTTTAATTACTACATATGGAAGTCTGGTTTGGTTCCCCCCTGGGACCTAGAGGTGAAACAATGCACATTTAACTTTTAGCAGAGTCTGTAATCTGTTCACTCGCCACTGTTTGCTCCTTTGTTCTCCTTCAGCACCCTTTCACAGCCTAGCTTCCACAGTGCTCTCTCAAGGGTGATTCAGCTTACTGTAATTTTATTGCTGGTTTTTGTGTTTTATTTAATGGGATTTGTTTTACTTTGCAATATTACTTTACGCTCTGATCTGTTGTAGGATAAAGATGTTATTATGACAGTGTTAGCTTCTCTGTAAATTACAGTGCCTTGAGGATTGCATTTTGAGTCTACATGTAAACACTTTACAGAGCTAATAACATAGATACCATATGTAAAGCTTGAAAAATATTTAAATAGGGCACATTTGAAGGAATAAAACAATCAAAAGGCTTTTTGGGGGATAATGCAGATTACATTGAATTGTTTAAACTTAATGTACAGCTTTTAAAATATAACCCATGTACCATCATCCATTTTCCCTTTTCTTCTTGCTTACCTACAATTTATTTGAACTATTCTAATATGTTTCCAGCAGAATTCCTTTACAGTAATTGACGAGATCTCTGGGATAATGTCTTTGGAACAATAACCTTTCATTTAATGCAACAATCATTAGCCATTTTTGTTAGCAGGCTTGCCTACAAGGAAAACAAAAATTCTACCAAAATGAAAACAAACAAGCTAGTTAGAGCTGTTTAGACAGAAATGTACCACTTTCTCTACTGGCAGTAATATTGCCTCAGTGTTTTTGTTGACTCCAAATGGGTGGTTTTAATCCCTTTGTAAGGGAAATAACTACAAGGTTGCAGTTGGTAGTTTGAGTTATAGCGAAACTGAAGTCATCAGGGGTTACTATTAATGTAATATTTTCAGTAGAAGACTTTCTTTGGATACTGAAACATAAGCCCAAACTTTGATCTCTCGATGATCTTGGAGGTCTTTTGTAACCTTAATGATGACATGATTTTCTGATCCTAACCCAAAGTTAATTTTCCTGAGGAATTAATTCTGAAGTTAATGGTGTTACTTGTTTGAGTAAATGACTGTCCCTCCAGGTGCCAGCACCGGCAGGTCCTGGTACTGCAGCTCTGAGGAAAGCCACATGGAGATCACGGACAAATTACTTCCACATTGTTTGGTGGCTATCTGAGCACTATCACTTAAATCCACCTCCTCACATCTACCTCTATATTTTCTTTGTTCCCAAGTCTATTTCTTGCTGTCAAGGAATCTGAGGACTTGGAACTAGAGAGCCAGAATCATCAGAAAATGGCACACACTGTGTTACTGTCCTTCTCCAGCATGAGGCTGAATGGCTCTGTGGTTTCCTATATAGAAAGTGTCTTTTGTGAGATTGCCTCTTTGTTTAAACAAAAAGAGAGAGAGGGAGAGAATGAAATATACTATGGAATACTCAAGCAGATGCTTGGCATTATATTAACACATGTATTATGGCGTATCATGTAATGGTACACTGTGGGGAATAGTAATGAATAGTTTGGAGCACAATAATGTGCATTGTTGATGTTTGTTAAAATAAAGATATTCAATTTATAATAAAAGGGATTAAAAGCTTAATTCATGACTATGTTAATATTTGTCTGTAAGTACACAGATAAATGGTAACGTACCTTATCACATTAAACACCTGCACGTACAAGTTCCCTTGCTGAGATCTCCATGGGATTGTATGTTTTACAGAGCTTAAACTTTCATTTCCCAAAATAATGATATCATTCATTTACAGATATAGATAGGCTCTTCTTACTCAAACTCCATCCTGAAATGAGAATTGTTACTTCAACTACAAAAATGTGGGATTAATTACCACAGTGATTGCCTGCTGCATCATCTGATGGTATTTGTATATAGAATTCATATATTTTGAAACAATCTGATTGCCTGACAGAAGTGAATTAAGACTTTCCAAAATATACTGCTGTTAAAGGTAAATGATACCTCCAAAACAGATGTGATGAGCCAGGTGGTGGTGGCAAACAGATCTCACCTCAAAACAAATCTCCCAGCATCTTCCCCATATTTCCCACATGCTATCCTCTGTGAACAACAGAAGAGAATGTGTGTTTGTGAAGAAAATGCATAATTAAGGAGGTGATTGATGTCTGAACTCTTTCATTGTTTAGCTCTGCAGTGCAAGTGTTTACAGGCATACTGGATGCCTGTGTAGTGTCAGTGTATATATGTGGAAGATTCCAAAGGACAAAATATCAGAAGAAGCATCCACCATATTCCTCTCCATGAAAAGCATAATCCAAAACAGAATGGTGATTTAGGCTCTCTTTGCTTGCCAGCTTTGCTAAAAGTAGGAATAGAAAAGGAAAACTGCTTTGAAAGCCAAACTAAAAGTGAGATAGAACTGTTCTGGGCAAAGTCACCAAACTGGGCACTTGGAAGGATTTGGCTGCATGAGGACAGTTCAAGGAAATCCTGTAGGCACCAAACCGGAACATCTTTCTAGAGAGGGAAAAATAATTGTGGAAATCGAAAGAGGTAGCCAGAGCTCAAACAAGGCTTGATATTTCCACCTTAATGCTATGCTAAAGTGTGGGAAAGAACTCATTTCAAAATTGTATTTCCTGAAATATTTTTTTAAAAGATGGTTTCCTCTTATTCTATAGATGAAACCAGTACAACAGTTTAGTGAGTACTAAATGCAATCATAGCTGCTCATGAAGTAAGCATTTTATTTAAAAATTGGGTATGAAAGCCATTTTCCAGGCACTCCGGTAGCGGTGGTGTTGGATGGTAAAGTGTTGCGACCTTCCCAAAAGCATCTCCGTGAGGAAGCCGCTCAGTGCAGCCACTGCACTTGCACACACACGGACACACCCACACACCAGATAGCTGGCAAAACAGTTCGATGGGGAAGGAGCAGGAAGGGTCTTCGCATGGGGTCCTACGGGAGAGGTTTATCGCAGCAACACTCACCCAAGATTCCAGAGAAACAGATCCCAAACAACGGAAGGTCCAAGGTTATATGGGGGAGCGCAGAGAGCATCAGAGACCAATGATCTGAGGGCATGGGGGTGGTACAAAGGTGGGACAAAATAACAACAACCAATGCAGAGAAGGGAGGGGCGGAGTGGAGGACCAGGAACCAATGAGGCAAAAGGGGAAGGGAATGCTTACTGGATTACAACCTTTTAAGGAGCAACCGAGGTGTGTGGCCCATGGGCAGAACAAGCTGACCAAATCTGCGTAGGACCACGAAGCCTGATGGAGGAGGCTTTCCTTCTCACCCTGAGTCAGGAGGTGCTCTTAAACTTCGCAGCTGGCCCACCAGTGGGCCTCTACTGCTCCAGAGCTCCTTGGCCCCTTGGCCATCACAGCCACTGGCTCAGCTGCCACAACACACTCCCAGGCTGTATCATAGAGTTAGAATATCCTGGCTAATACACATACAGCAAAACCGCATAGAAATCTTGATCTTGCTATCTTGTCCTCTCTTCAAGCAAGTCTCACAGGCAACTTGTGGCTTCTAATCCTCTCTCTAGTGTCTTGTGTCAGTTCTAGAGCACCACATCCTCCATCCCGCTCTTTATCCCACACACATTCTTGTTTCCACTTGCCCTACCAGGCACACTATTTAACACATTTTCTCTTGACTAACAGTTAATTGACAAAGTACAGTTTATTGACTGTCCTTTTTAGTACTTCCTTTGCTTTTGATTCTGCAAGTATATTCTCAAAGAAAAGGAAGAATCTGTGTTTTTAATATTTTTTTTTTAGCATGCATTTAAGTGTTGGGTGCTAAAGCACAATGGAGAGATTGTGACCCTCTTGGCTGTGTCAGATGCAGTTGTTTAGTATATGACCACAGTCAGAATTTTAGTTCATGTTGTGCTGTGAAAATTAAGCTTCTCCAAGTGTGTTTTGTGCATGTGTGTCTGTGGCTTGTGTGAAGGAATGACCATCTTATGAAACAGGAGAACCAGGGACTTTATAATTTGAATGTCACCTTGTATCTCCTGAAGTAGCTGTTTATTTGAGGAACACTTTGGATATACTTGCAAATATGTCTGTTAGAAGGCATTTTGCATAGGCAAGGGTGTGCGAGACACTCACCTTTGGCTGGAAGATGCCAGCTGGACCTGGTAGAAGGCTGTGACTCTTTGGGACAACAGCAAGAGGCTGGGAGAAAGAAATTTGAGCGTTTAGAGTTGTGTAGTCACCTCTATTGCAGCAACTGCTGCTTACTCTTAGTATCCACCCATTAAAAAGAGAAAATAAAGAATTAAACCTTGATTCCTCTAAGTAGTTCAATACCAAAGGTCATTTTTCTACAGTTTTGTGACTCCTGCCTTGCTCCTGGAGGCCGTGGCAGTGGTCCTCCACATCTTCCCTCTCTTCTGACTCAGTGGTACATTAGCAAAGAGACTGCCACTTGTAGTGCTGACACTGAGGTCTTGGAACTTGTGAGGATTTTCTGTGTGTCAGACTTGAAAGTTCATTGCCATTTTCCAGAAGGTACTGGAGAGGACAAGGAGACACAGCAGCAGTAGGAAAGCATATGAGTAGGAAAGACAAAACCTACTGACTAACCCAGTCCAGCAGATCCCCCTGTCACGGCTAGTCATAACACTCAACCTCTTCATTTTTAGCTGTCTCACGAAACTCCATATTTTCATGTGGAGTAAAAAGAAATCTTCTTGTTAAGTCTCCATTTTGTATCTTAGATTCATTTCAGCAAAACATTTGAGCAAAGCAAACTTTGATTTTTTTACATTCCCACTTCAGTTCATGCTCTTCTGAGCATTCCTTCTTCTGGCTATGCCTAGTAACCAGAACCTGCTCCCAGCACCATTCTCAGTGGGGTGATGCATTTGAGATCCTGGGTAAACCAGAAACTTGTTAACAGTAACTAAGAAGCAAGAAACTGATAAATCTAAGTTGAGGTCTGAGTTCTGCTGTTGCTGTTTTCTCACAGACTTGAATCTATTTTGTAGATCCAGACTTTAAAAAGTGTCCATCCCTAAGAACTAACTACAAAAATAAATGTTATTTCATCAGCATCTCTTTAGATGAAGTGACACAACCCTCACATTTCCCTGCACAGGGCAGCTGACAAGGGGCCCACTGTGGGCTGGGAATTTAGGATAAGTCCTGCTCTGCACACCATTGGGAGAGCTCTCTGTCTCAGAGCAGGTGGGCCAAGAGGCAGGGCAGCACAAACTGGCGGGATGCTGAGACATTGGATCACCCTCATGAAAAAGAGGTGAATTTGGGCTTTCCCTGGCCTCTGTAGGGGCTTGGCTGCTGCAGCACCTCCAAGGGGTTCTCACTACCAACAAAGCTGTAAAGACATATGTAGTGTCACACAGTTTTTTGGGATGATAAAACAACGTCACTCTGAGACAACACTATGACAAGACAAAGATTTTCCCTAAACTACGACCCAGAAAGTTTTGAATGCTGTGAAGAACCTCTTTCTCCTACATGCATGTTCCAAGCATGCAGATGCACTAAGAATACAGTTTTCTTTTAAATCTAACTAGGGAAACACTGCCGAAAACACTTGGTTTAAAAAACATCAGTATTTATCCCTGTTTCTTAGGTATTTGAGAGATAAGACTAATAAAATACCTTTGTTACATATTAAACACCCCTACTATCTACAGATAATTTTTAATTAAATTTAAATTTTTAGTTAAATTTTTAACTAATCTACAGATTTGTTAAATAAAAATTTATTTTCTCAATAGTTATATTTTCACACTTTTTTTTTTCAGAAACAAGACTGAATAAATTTATTTTAATTTTCAGTTATTTTAAATTTGTCTTTTAAAAATATATTTCCAAATTGTAATTTAAAATCTTTAATTAGAGTGTCTTTTATCTGTGTCTGGTAAATTGGAGGCATGATGCTGGAGATATTTTCAAATCACATTCTATTAAAAAATACATATTTTTCTGAGTGTTAAAAAACTGCTAAAACCCTCCTTATTTACTCTAGTATTTTAGATCTTTCTCTGAGTGTGTATTTTTAAGATACTTACTGTTGTTTGGAGGAAGATCAGTTTCTTCTCCCCCCCTTCCCTTATTTCTGCAGAATGACTTTCTTTTTAAACACTGGGACTTTTGTTATGTTAATCAGTCAGGGAACATTTCCAATTCAATTTTACCTGAGCGCTGGTCAGCTAGAGTTTCCTTTGTTTGATGTCCCTTGAGTTTTCCCTTGTCTTTTAAACTGTAATTTAGTTGGAGCTGCTGTCAATTTACTCCGTCCATTACATTTGCAGTGATATTCCAGACATTGTCTTCTATTCAGTCCTAGAGAAGTTTCTTGACCTAAACAAAGTGTGCAGAGTAAAATCCTATAGAAATTGGAAGTACAAGCACAGAACTCCTGTTTGCCTATGTGCAATACATGCATACAAATAAAATTGTAGCTACCTACAAAGATTATTGCTATTTTGTTTTTAATGTAACAGATCCTTACACTCACGACAGCTACCAAATGGTAATTAATTAGGATTTGCAATGAAGTGGACATGTCCTATACAACTAGGCAGCCAGCTTTCTCTCTGCTCAGCCATGCCTATGTAGTTAGGGGAGTTTAAACCCTGATACTTTATAACACCACACAACAGACCTTAACATAAAGAGATGGGATTTTTTATCATACTTATCAGTTTCATGGAGTTCAACGAATAGAGCAATTTTCTTGCCCTTAGTCCATATCAGCAAGGTGTGCCATGTGGAAAATCATTGCTTTGAGCAGTGGCTTTCAGTGGGACAAGAAGAGAAAAAGCCCCAGAAAAAGGGTGTTAGAGCCAATTGAACTAGTACATTGAGCTGCCTTGACTGACAGTGATGCCAATGTCTGAGGCAGCAGAAAGGGAATGTATTGCCTGCATGAGCTTCTGTGTGAGTCTCTGAAAGCTGTTGCATAGGACTGGAGAGCTCAAAGATAAAACACTGGAATGCTATGTCCTTTCCTGCAGTTAAATGTCAAATAAGAGAATAAAACTTCCAGCCCGTGGAAGAAGAGAGAGTAGGGACTTTGTGAAGCTCAAGAGAGAAGGAAACAGTTGGAAGTATGTCATACATGTCCCTCTGTGGCTTTACAGGCATTACAGAGAAGTTGAATTGTCTTTTCTACAAAGCTTCGCAGCCTGGCCAGGGTAGCTCTTAGAGAACCCTGCTTTTGCTGGCCTTGGGTGGGCGGCAGGTGCTATGTTGGCAGCTGCTTTGAGGAAGGTTCCTGAGAGCCCTGAGGTATGGGATACATGTTGAGTCATGGGCTGAACCCCATTCCCCTGGCAGAGTGCTCTGGGAAGTGCTGCAATGGCATCTTCAAGGGGTTTGTGCCATTGTGAATCCAGTCCATTTGAGGGACTATCAGTCCATGCCCAAAAGGCCACAGCTCCCCATTCCCCAGGAACAGGAGTCTCCCATTTCAAACAACAGCAATCTGGCCTGATTGTGCATTGCCTGGTCACATGCAATTCCTCTTCTGCTGAAATTTTTTCTGAAAGTACAGTACACTTGGCTTTGTGGAGCCGAGGGAGGTTGCATTTATCTGCATTGACTGATGGACAAAGGCCAGTCAGTTTCAGAAATGGCTCAGTGTTTCCAGATACTCTGTTCAGAATCTCTGCTTTTCCCCTTTGGTTTCATATGTACATCTGTAGGCAGCTTTTCCCCTTGAGGATAGGCTTTGGGAATGTCTTTAGGACAGCCAAATAATTAAGCTGTCAATTTATTCCTTTACCACTGGTGTGAAGCTTAAAATAGGAAGTGATCAATAGCTAATGACAGAGAGGATGGAAGAGCAGGAGCTGCCTACCTTCTGCCCACAGGCTTGACAAGGTGACTGTTCTGACAGTGTGCAGACACTTGTACTGCCCTAACCTTCATCAGCATTGCTTGTTGCAATTAACATGGGTCTTCCCCAGCATTTACCTTCCATCACTCAGCACAAACAATTCTCAGATTGTTCTCCATTGTAAATTGTACTCAGTACCTGTAATTTGAAAATAATTTGAAAGGGCTGAGTTATGGGCTTCTTTTTCTAACCTGTTGGAATGGTTTTGGGTTTTTTTTTAATAATCATGGGAAGTGGTCTGTGTGCTTGGTTTAATTGCATTCAGTCTCAGGAACGGATACGCTTGTGTTCTGTACAGGCTGCATAGCTGAACCATGTGTCTGGATTTGCATTTCATTCTGTGTAAAATCAATGAAACTCACTTTAAAAGCCACTGCAAAATTGTTATGAATGGATGATGTGGATTTAAATAAGTTCCTGCCTTTTGCCCAGGCCTCTGGCGGCAGGCAGTCACATTATTGAGGTGGCCGCACCCCAAGACCCACTCTCATTCACAAGTTCTTTAATAATGGCTGGTTCAGTCTTATAGAATGAATTATTTATTTAATAGACACAAAACTAACAGACATAAGACTTAAAAAAACCTACTACTACACAGGAATAAGACAAAAAGGAATACTAGTGTTGTACACACAGGGTTAAAAGTACCGTTAAATTTACAGCTAGCTAAGAAATAGTATAGCTTAGGATCCAATGCTTCTTACCACCAAATTGTTGAAGTGGTACACATTGAAATCCTTTCCCTCAATTTCCAGAAAAGTAACCATGAATTTGCACCCAAGTTTCAGGGAGAAACCATCTTGCACATTCCCAAGGAGAGTGTAAGAGACTTCTGCCTCTGTGATCATTTGTGTGGGCTTTTATAGATGTAAGAACCATGTCTTTTCGTCACCGATGTTTTCTTTCATCTCTTCCCACATCTGCTCCCGTACCAAGATGTGTACTCAGGGCTGGGGCTCAGACTCTCAGGTGCCTTGCTGGGCTCAGACTCTCAGGAGTCTTGCTGGGCTTTCTGACTCCTTGGCAGGCTATTAATCAGGCCTGAGTCATCTCTTCCAAATGCCCCAGCCATGAGAGAGAGGAGGACATCCAGCCACAAAAATAGGAGAGCAGTTTCTGATTCTCTAGGTAGGCCAGCTAATGAAAGACAATGCAGAAGCTGAGCAGTGGGTCTCAGGAATACCCTTCAGTCAAGATGAACTGGGAGGTTCCCTGCATCCACAGACTTTCTGCTGGGGGTCTGTGAGCTCAGATAATTCATCTCCACCTTGGTGTGACTGGGGTCAGTAACTTGGAAGGCCAAATGCATAACCAGGCCTAACCTTGGTTAATGGGAATTTTATGATTGACTTTGGCTAAGCCAGAGTTTAGCAGTTATGTTTTCCTGATGGCGTCTGATGTTTACTGTCTAAGGCCAGAATTGGTTATGGCCTGTGCTTAGCATATCCTTTAAAAATGCTTATTTTCTGGTTGCCACATAATAGAGGCTTGTTACTTATAGGGAACAGTAACTTACATGAGAAGAATAATTCCACACCAAAGAGATGATTTGTTTCTATTTCACTATTTATCTGGGCTATAAAGTGTACTAATTATTTTGTTCTCTCACAATATAGTTTGCTATGTAAATACATGTTGGATGTATGTGGGGTTTTGGCAATACAATTTCAATGTATTTTGTGTGGGGTTTTTTTGCTGCTTACAAAAATATCAAGAAAGGTGGTTTTTTTTGTCTTTCAAACCTGACAGTACTATCAAAATTTAGGTATCAAGGAAAAGACAAAATATCTAATTATAACAAAAATAATTTCTATTAAACCAGGTTATGGTTATATCTTCAATAATATGGGCTTTTTTTTTTTTTTTTTTTTTTTGTCAAGGTGATCTGACAAGTACAGTGCTGCTTGTGTACCAAATTCTAAGTGAGGGGAAAGGTTGTGTCACAAAGGCTTCAAATGTTGTTAACTGTGTAATATGATGGAAAAAAAAACTTGTGTGAATTATGGTTAATATTTATTGGGTGGCCAATTTTAAAACATTAGTGGAAAGAGGTAACATTTTAGGTTAGTACAGAAGGAAAAGAAATTCAACTTTCTGAGGGGAAAAAGATCATCTCTGCTGAAACCAAAAATTTAGTGCACCTTGCCAATTTTGGCAGAATGACTATTTTTCCCTTTTTTCAAAACAATTCAAGTTATATTTCAGAATTAAGATTTTTTTAAACTGAGTTTTCCCTCCATTGCTGTGTTTGCTGAATTTCATCTGAATTGATGACAAAGATGTTTCAGCAATGACACCTGCTCTGCTCCTTTGTAATTAATCTACAAGCTTCTGCCATGCCTCGGTACCAGCCTTCCCTGGACACCCCCTGGGATCATATGTTGGGAAGAGGCAGCTATGGCAGCACAAGAGAAATAGAGGGCAGGCTGTGTTATAGATACTTCTGGTAAATTCCACTCTTGCCAGGCACTGATGGCTGCTCAAGGAATCTAATGGCTGACTTTACCCTTACATTCCTCTTGTCCTCTTCTACATCTGCTTCTTCATCCTGCCAGCAGCTCTTGGTTTGTCATCTGTATAATTATCCTATCATAATTAGTGTTATTTCTCTCATTCTGACCTTGCTGAGGTGATATTTTCCCAAAATTGCTTTTCCCAATATTCCTTCAAGCCTTCATCTCAGTATTCCTGTCACTGCCAGCAATGATGCAAAGATGGATTTAACGGTAGTGATGTGTCTAGGTCATCCCAGAATCCTTAAGCATACAGAGGTACTCTGGATAGTATATGAGCATGCTGGACAGTCTGCCTTCTGACTGTGTGCCAGACTTGTATTTGATGCAGAACACAGTATTGGAAGAGAAGGGGAAATCTGTGTTTATCAACCAGTGGATCACAGCATAAAAAAGCACTGAGATGAACTTTGGGCCTGTAAACTCTTGCATCCTTCAATTCATATTTAAGGAGAGTCATCAAGGGTCAGTTCAGGACATCTTTGGATGTGTTATTGCAGTTGTTTTGGTGTCATATGTTTGGTTTTCAAAAAATGAAAACATTCTGGAAGTCATCTGTTTCTTATCATGAGTGCATGAGACTTTTGAGTCTCACTGTGAATCAAAAAAATTGTCCCTCCTGTATGACTTTTTGTCACTTGGCAAGAGTTTGGAAAACCTGATATGGTTCAGAAAATAGAGAAATTCCCGTTTAACAGACCAACCAAAACATACAAGTCAGCTGAATTTCTTCCTAGTGCACATCTAAATGTATTCTCTATCAGAAAATAGCAATTATTTAACACATCATGTACAATGAAATCAGGGAGGAAAATGTTCCTCGTGCTGCCCAATAAAACATGCTGGAACACCTGTTTCATATCATGAAACCATTTATAATTGCTACCAAAGAAGTGAGAGCTGAAATGTCATCGTTAAATCTACTTCTGCCACTCATGTATTTGTTGGAAAAAATCCCTAGGGAGGAGAAATAAAACATATTAAAAACACATTCATTCATTTTTCAGTATCTTAAATCTTTGAGCCATAGAGAAAAGCAAATACTGATACTATGCATAGTTGTAGAGCTGATAGTTACTTCCATGAATCTAGTCTGACAAATAGTCATTAAATACTCTTTCTTTTCCTCTGGAAGATATTTTCACATATATATCACACAGTGATATTTTCAAAAAATTTCACATTGCTGTATTACCTGTCTTGGACAATACTCCTTGTTAAAAAAGCATTTCTTGTGTTGTTTAGATTGTTTCTCTGTCAGTAAGGGGCTTTGAAGCCGCTCTTTTGTGCTCTAGGGTCCTTAAATGGCCCTTATAGTAGATATCCACCCTTGCTTATAACTAGATGGGATTTCATGCTGCAGCCTGGACAAGGCAAACCATATACTCAGGAAATCCATGCTTTACTATTGCATTTAATCAAATTTTGGTTTGAGTGAAAGCACCACTGGAAACTCACTATCAGAAAAAACAGTGACATAAGTGGCTCTGGGGCACCTGTATGTAGCAATGAAGCAGGGCCAGACTTGCAGCTCAGTGGAGCTGTCTGGTTCCTCCACCCACATTAAAAGAGTAAGGCATGATCTGAGATAGTATGTTTGAACATGAGGCCTGGTACAACTGCAGTGAGTGTACAGAAGTTATTTTTCTTAGGGCACGTCATCTTATCCCTCATTCAAAAAGAACTAATCCCACATTGTCTGAAAAAAATATTTCAAAGACCTTACCTTGGTTATTCAAAGCTGTCCACGAATCATCTTTTGTTCCTAGAGAGGGCAATTCCTGCAGCCATGGTCCCTCCATCCTGCTCTCAATACATTTAAAGTGGGCAGAAGGATGATGCTTAAGACTGGGCCACATTTCATGAGTTGGGAGTATGGCAGTTCTCTCCCAAACAGTAACAAAACATCTCACCACTTCTGTTGCTGACTGACAAACTTACTGCTTTCAATGGGTTTTGTTCCTATTATTTCTGTGAAGAAGGGGATGCACAGAATATGACATTTCTCTTTCTGTATGTTAAAGGAGTGCTGAAATACTCTAATGCAAAAACCACATGTTGCACCTTGACAGGGATCAGTTGGCAAAATAACAGATTGGACTAAGGAGGTGATGCACAGCTATAAAAAGGGTGAATTTGACATGATTGGAATGGTGAGTCAACAAAAAGTTTCCAAGTGGGTGATAGCTTCCCAATTGCAGGCTAAACCCACTGTTCTAGGAAATGTTAGGAAAGCCTGGTGAGAGATTTGGAAGAGTGCTCCAGAGTGGTGTCCTTGACTGGGTCTTTTAATCTAAAATGACATGGGAAATAGAGGACAAGTGGGTAAGTCTAAAATTAAGATCTCTCATGTGGCAGAAAGGCTAGTTATACAATGTACAAAGATGAGGTTTGAGAGGATTTTTGAGTGGCAGTTTTTTTAGTGGAGGTTTGTGCAGTATTTACTGTTTGCACTGTTTGAACAGGACCATTTACTGATAACCCCAATTTACCTCCTAAATTCCCCTCTGAGTCCTTAACCTCTTTCTTATTCTGCTGCTTAACTGAGAAACAATTATTGCCACCAATTGCAAAAGTCGTATATGCGATTGCTATTTTCTTTCCAGGGCCGGTGGTTACCAATTTTTCCCTTCAAGCCAGTCCTTCTATGGTGAAACAGAAGGGGGAAACGTGATGATTCTTATGACCACCAGGGAAAACACATGAAGAACTATATTTTCTCCTGCCATTGTCCTTCTGTAGTGCTCTAAAGCTCCACTCCTGGCTTGGCTATCTTGTGGCAGGGCACAGTCCCATTATTGCTGAGGCAGCACTGGGACTGGTACAGATAGCCACATGCTGGGGGTCATGAGCCAATTCCTGGCTCAAAGGTGTGCAGTCGTTCTAGCAGAGTTGAAGGGAAGCATGGCTATGCTGCCTCTAGGCTGCTGTGTGATCTTGTGTTGCTGACACAGAGGAGTTGCATTTTATTTTGGCTCAGGAGCATGTGTTTGAAACCATCACCCTTTTGACACCATGTAATGCTCTGTGGTTCCCACTGCAGAACAGCCTCCTAGTATGTGGATTCTTTTTGGATTAAACTGGAAGATGAATTCTGGGAGTCACCTAAGGCTCTCCAATCACTAACAGGCATGATGTCTCTGGGAGCAGAACAGACCAAGTCTGAAATAAAACCACCTGAAGAGTGCAAACTTCAGGTCCCCTGCGCCAGCTGCTTCCCCTAACAAATCTTTACCCTGCTTGCTCAGTAATCACAGCTTATATGATCAGCAGGGCAAGGAGGAACATGTGGATTTTTTCTGTAAAGTTGTTGCTCTCACTTTAGCAGAGTGCAAAGCACCTTGGCTGCACCAACACATTGCAGTTCAGCTGTCTATTGTGTTTTTTATAGCTGTTTTTAGTACACAATAGATGAGCATTTTATGGTTATATGCATATGTCTGTATGCCTGTATGTGTATATAAACATACACAAACCTACTGCTTGGATATTTTATAACGCAAGGTAATGTACCAAATTTTTAATCACACCATCCCTTTGTCATAATGCAAAACAAATTAGAGGTCAAAGCTCTTACAATAAAACATCCATCCTGGAGCTTTTTAGAGGAACCTGTTTAAAAAGGTTAAAGTAAGCAATTATCACAACCCTAATTTACAACTACTTGGCAATAAGAGTTGCTTTTCAATGAACCATTTATTCATGATTTGCTGCTTCACACTGCAGGATTCTTCTTGACTAGGTTAGAAAATGTAATTAATAAATGATAGGATTATTTATGGTTCACGGTGCCAGATTGGGAAATACAATGATATACAGAATGAGCTAAAAATTATTCTTACAAGCAGCATCTTGGTTTTTAATTCATGGATTGGATTGTCACGTTACTTGATATGGTGTGGTGAACACCTGATGGTATTCATTGGACGTTATTTTGTTTGTCATCCTAGCGGCTCTGCGTGACAATAAAAATGGACATGCTCCTTTGAGAACAGATTTAATGAACACTGACATGCTAATCTTTTTCTAGTTGAGGTAGGGTGGCATTTGTGGTTTTGCTTAGTTTGACTGTGTTAGTGATTATCTCAAAGCCCCAGTAGAACCTGGAAGATGTTTATATTTCATAAACATAAAGTGATCCTCTTTGATATTTTATTCTAGTAATGCTAGTTAATGAAACACACCTGCTAAATACAGACAAGCTTTCTCAATTTCAAGTAGCAAAATTATGCTAAAATAGAATGATGTCAGCTCTAATGTCTTTATTCATGGGCAAAGTACCTGGCTGTGTGTGTCTGAAGTTGAAATTTTGCTATGACCTTTGAAACCTGTGGGATCCAGGCCTTTTCCTAAGAGGAAAGAGATCCCAACTGATAATTAATTTAATTATTGTTATTAATTATTAAATGTGTTCACAAGGAGAAAAATATTTTATGCACTGATTTGTACACAGTCCAATAAAAAAACAACATAAAATCTGAATGTGAGGTACAGTGGCTGTCTGCTGTACTTCCTACTAATAATATACTGGAGCTAATCAGTGAAAATCTAGAGTTAAACTCTAAGTTGAAACGTACTGAGGATCAGTTCAGTTTCCATTTATTCTCAGCTCAGATTCCTTTAAAAATATTTTCCCGTAGTGATTAGGATTGCTAACAGTGATTCTAGAATATATGTGCATGTAGTTGATACTTCCAGAGGTGACCTACTAAGAGAATTAAAAAATGCCTTTAGGTTTTGATGATGATTTGAATCCCATGGCTTTAGAATTTCAAATGTCAAATGACACAGGATATGTGAATAATGGATGAAACCCAGGAGATTTACAGAATCACAGAAGGGTTGAGGTTGGAGTGTGTCTCTGGAGGTCATTAAGTGCAAGCCCCCTGCTCAAGCAGGGTCAGCTACAGCAGGTTGCCCAGGACACTTCCAGATGGGTTTTGTATATCTTCAAGACTGATATTCCTCAACCTCTCTGGACCATCTCTTCAAGGATAAATTTCTACAGATTTAATTGTCATAAAAACATTTAGTTTTAAATATGGGTAAACATTTACTTTCCTACGTGTGTATTTGCATACAGATGCATATGTTAAAATAATGGAATTTGATTTTTGTTCTTAGACAGAGATTAATTTATTACAACATTACTTGGTTATAGTTCTAAAACACTAATTTAGGCTCAAGTACTGCTTCTTCTGTTGGAAGCAATGGTGCGTCCATTTACTTGTAAGTGTCCTCAGATTTTGTTTTAGATTAAAAGTAAAATTTGAAATGCAAAATGAGTGCTTGAATTTATGGCCAAATATACAAGAGAAAATATAAAAAATATAAAGGTTTCAAAAATGAAAGTTAAATACCAAATCTTGATGAAATGGGGAAAAAATCTTGCTTTTTTTCTTTAAACTTCAAAAATTTTAAAAAATTGAAACACAGGATACTTTATCCAGTTTCCGCAAAAGGTTACTCCTCTTTATCTGTTGTCTTTTTTATATACCAAACATACATGAATGAATGGGTAAAAAGGCTCTACCTTTTACAAATATTGCTCTTGGAGTCTGCAGGCTATTTGAACTCTGTCATGCCATGTTCTCCTTTGTCCCACGGTTTTTTGCATTTTTTGTAATCTGGAAGGATACACACTTCTGCTTCTGTGATATGGAGTGTTTTATGGAGAACTAGCTATTTTTCAGCCTTCTCCAATGTCTGCAAGGAGTTTCTTTCCTTGCTATTTTTCAGCCTTCTCCAATGTCTGCAAGGAGTTTCTTTCCTTGCTAAATTGTAGTCTTTTCAATATTCATCAAAAATTTCTCAAGTGCTACTATTTGAGCTTCTTTGCTTCTTTGTAGTGCTTCATGCACTCATAGTTTAGGGAAAAACTTATATTTTCTTTCTTGTTTGTACCTGTTTTTCTTTCAGTCCTCCTTTTGCGTTGACCCAGTTTATGAGAAACAGAAAATTAATCCAAAAGCCTTTAAATTAGCTCTTCTGGACATACACATAATTTTAATTTTCCCTTCTACAAAGAAGTAGAAATACCACTGTTCTTCTAAGACTGTCTTCCCAGACTTCAAAGAGCAGTGAGGAGCGTATGAAAGAGGAAAGTTGGGATTATTTTTTCCTTGCAAGCATTTGAGGTAGGAGAAACCCCTGTATCCCAAAATCTAGAGAAAGCATGTGAGGGAAAGTATCTCCTCTACTTTTCAAAAGAAAAAGATGAAGATTGTTTTTCTTCAGATATCTTACTATTCTTCCTACATTTCATAAAGAGGAAGGTAAAGATCCCACATAAAGTGTGAATTTTTTTTTTTTTTTATATTTTGCATACTAATTGTTATATTATTTTATTATTTGAGTTGAGCTTTGTTTGAATCAGCTGTTACCTGGTCTGTGAAAAACAGGAATATTCTTCCTGTTTGGTTAAATGTATGATTCAGTTCAGAATTTCTTTTTTTTTTTCTGCTATTTCTTTGTGATTGACAGTGGGTCAAAGACCTTAGACTTCCAACAATTTCTGCCTCAATATTGTGTTCTCTTCATATGTGTCCTTTTCCTCCAAGTTTTGAAATCATTCTGCTTCATTCAGCCGTAATGTAAAATCCCTTTATGTGCAGTTACAGGATCCTTTCTTCCAGCATTTACATAAACACCTCATCAACTTTTTTCTTTGTGACTCTCTTTATTTCCGTCAGGATATTTTTCTTTTTGACTCAGTTTTCTTATTTCTAATTTAGTTTGCCTCATCCCAGCTTGCCTAGTTCCCTGCATGGCTGTATGAGGAAGAGGTAGTCTAATGTTATTTTTAGTGGTGGATGAATAGTCTTCTATTTTTAATCAGACAGTTTTCATGTTCTGTATCAGGAGTGGGCTAATGCATCCTCTGATAAATACATGAATTCCTCCTCCCTCATCCCTGTACACACACACCTGCCTAAGTGTCAATTTAGGCAGGTCATGTGGCCTGAAATTTCAAAAGATGTTAGATGATTTAAACCAGCCTATTCTTTGGAAATTGCAGGGCATTCGTCCTTTGGTACATCAGTGCAGTCATCAAAATCACAAGTCACCTCTGAAAATTAGGCCAGAAGATGCCATTTTTGAAGCATAAGGGAGAATGGAAGTGCTTTGCTCTTCCTGGGCTCTGAGAGATGCTGAGCCTGTTGGGCTCCAATTGTTATTTCCACAATTGCATGCATGTTTATACAATAAAGGGCAGCTTGGGGCAAAGCAGATGAAGGAGTGCAAGCACCCCTGCCTCCTATACAGGCAGGGGTTGGAACAGTACCTTAAACCTCTTCTCACCACACATGCTCAAACACCTGCTGGGGTACCCTGGAAGCTACAGCATGTGTGCTGGTGACACATAACTTTCCCTCCCTCCTATGGCTGTGTTGCAGACAGAAGTGCTGCTCACAAGGCAGTGCAAACTTGAGGCTTTCGTGAGAAAGCTCATGATATGATTTTTGATCTTCCTGGATGATTAAGCCTGTATTTTTCTAGTCCTCAGTAACCCAGCTCCTTTCTGCTTTCCTTTCCTTGACACTGAAGCAGTTCAGCTTCTTTTGATCTTGAGTAGTCATTTCTCAAGCTATTGTATCAGCTGTGAGTCTTTTATTCTTCCTAGGAGAATGTGGCACATCATCTGCAGAGGACTCTGTCTCTAGAGATGCTCTGTACACCCCTGTTGCTGTACATATGCACAATCCCTGCCTGAAAGCAGCCTGCCTCTCTTAGCCCCATGGCATGAGAGGTAAGAGGACTTTGCTGCACAACCTCTGTGACTGACAGAGGATCAGCAGAATGAATTGGCTGTGCTCCTGTGAGCAATGTGACCAGCCCAAATAGACTTGCAGTACCATGACATCATATATTGTCTTTGTCTCCTCCTCTCCTTCTCACTTAATCATCCGTGGAATGAGGACACACCATAGTGTGTTTGCGTGTCCTTTGGGATCAGCAGCCAAGTCACCTATGGATTATACAGGTCAACAGAAACGGAGGTTAAAATGTTGTCCACAGGCATTCTTCCTGTATCATCAGAGATTACAGACAAAACAAACAGGGATACGACACTGACATTTATAAAATGTTATTAGAAATGCTTTATTGTAGGGAGAATGAGAAGAGGAGGGATTATATCTCTGAATGCACAACTTTTTTACTCTGATCCCCAGTCATCAGAGAGGCCATTTTAATTGACATAAAACAACTTGTTTCAGTATAAACGTGCCACAGGACAAAACTGTCAAGTCCTAGTGCTTTGCAAGCGTAAGAAATATTTAGTATCAGTGAAAATATGAGAATCCTTAAAAATGCTCCTAAAGATTTTGAGTGGATGTCCAGAGTGTGCAAACGTGGACACTGACATTTTTGTGGTTTTCCCTGAAATTCATCCCTTCCCTGTCACTTTTCCTTGCATTTTCTTCTATTCTTCTGAGCGGACTATTATTTTGCAACCTGTGTTACCCAGTTCCAGGCTGCATGATTCCTGCCTCCAGGACTCTGTTTACAAGTTGCAGTATGCCTGCACATCCATTTCCCACCAGTCCTTAGCTGCTGCCTGTAAGATATTTTTTGGAATATTTTCCTTTTTTTCTAGGAGATTCTTTCATTTGATGGTTAAATTTTTTGCAAGGTATCATCATGGGTGAGAAATGAGGAAAGACAGGATTACAGTTTAGCTCATTTTTTTCTGATTTTGTTCAGCATATAAAATAAAGCACAAAGTGTAATTCTGGGAAGAAATTAGAAGCATTAATATGTCAAAATGACCGAAGCAATGGCTTACAGGCTTGGAAACATTTTTTCCCAATGGCATCATTTAGTCTAATAAATGATATTGCTCCTCCCTACAAACCCTGCCATTTAAAGTGCTTATAGATGAGTGAGAATTAGAAACAAGAAGCGCCAAAGATATTTTGAAGTAAAGAAGGCATCCTATCTGTAACTGCAACCTGCTGAGACAGATAATTAGATTCTATACAGGCAAGATATAAAGCAGCTTTGAAAAAAAAGTGGTGGTGAGAAGACAGGCAATGAAGACAGAGAAAAAATGAATGTGATCATCCAAACACAACCACTAAGGCTAGAAAAAAGTCAGAATACAAAATTATTCTTGGATATTTGAAATTGGGGAGGGGAACATTTGGTGTTAACAAATATAGAAAAATATTAATAACAGAGGAAAGTAAATTAGAGAAATTAAATTATGTATCTCTGCTATCAGCACCCTAATCAAAACAGAGACTACATTTGATCTAGTTCTCACAATGTCAAATTCTGCTTTTTAAAGGAAATGAGTGAGTCAGAGTGGTAAGTTTGGCTTTTTCTATTTTAATTTCTGTAACATGATAAAGAAACTACTCATTATATCCTGCAAAAAGCTATTACACATTTTCACTTCATCTTACTGTGCAGGAATTCACTGTTTACGGTGTGCTGTATTTGTTTTCAGTGTTTTTGAGCATTTTCAGTACAGTTTTCAAGTGTGAAGAAAGTAGATCCTGTATAAGCCTCTTAGTGTGCATCAACCAAAGATGCTGGAATTCACTTTCTTTAATAATGGAAATAAATAAAACAGTTCTTAATTAAATTCTGACACAGACAGACAGTGTTCCAATACGAGAACTGTTTACTGAAAGGCTCTCAGGAAAGTTTGTTGAAACCATTGCAGAGGGAGGTTGTAAACTTATCTTTTAGCAAAAATATCTCTCATTTAAATTCCTACACAAGCATGAGGAAGAAGCAGTCTAACTAGTTTGAAATTAACTCTCCTGCCTCTACACACATGATTTCAAAATAATTTTTAGACTCTTTTAATACAAACATATTGAGAGATTTGTCATAAATACTTCACAGATTATTATTATTACTATGAACAATCTGTTCATTGCATTACTCGTATTTGAAATGGAAAGACCAATTAGACCTGTTAACCCATCTTTTTGTCAGTAAGTTGATTGGGAATTACTGAAGCGTAACAATTCTAAGTGGCTTTTCATGTGAATGCCAAGCTAAAATGGATATTCAGAGATGCATTAAGCATTTTACCTGGCTCCGCATTCTTAATTTAAAGATCTACATGTTAATTTGGAGAAGTGCACCATAAACATGGTGAGCTGTGGCTTCTGTGCATGCTCTTTCCAATATTTGTAAACATGTAAGTGCTGAATAATAAAATTGTAGGCCAAAGGTTGTGAGTAAGGACTAGAGTAGAGATAACATGGATTACTTGGGCATAATACTTTAAGGGTGATACATCTGGCAGGTGTTGTAAGACTGACTCAAGGATTTGACTTCAACAATTGCAGGCAAAATTTTTTGTTATTGTTATTATTTAAATACATTTAATAGAGGGAGATTTTTAAAAGAGCAAGACACCATTTTTTATGCTAAGCTTTATTTCAGAAAATGGCTTATCTGAGCTCATGGGGGTTCTGAAAATGGCAGTCACTGAAAGATAACCACGTGAGTTACCCATGGGAATGGTGCTTGAGATGGACAGCAAACAAGACACATAAAAAAGAGTATGTTTCTTTTACTTTATTATGTAACCTAGTCAATACATAGCTGATACTGTCAGAAATTCTTTGGCAAATAAAACTACAGAGATAGATGAAGAATTATAACAAAATACTTTCTTTGGAATATGTGTTCTTTGGAGATCAAATCACTCATTTGAGTTGGCTGCAAACAGGCCAGGTGCCTGAAAAGATTGTTGTCACAGAGCCCTGATACGTCCCCAGCCGGAGCTTCCTACATGTGAGGATGGAAGACAAATTGCAAGAAGGTCTGTCCCACTGCTGGTGGCATCAATTTACTTTTCATTTAGACCCACTAAAATGCATAATCTCATTCTGAATCAAAATAAAACCACATTTCCCTAACAAAATCTGTCAATCAATTGGAATTCTA
Organism: Lanius collurio; assembly: GCA_020086605.1. Taxonomy (NCBI): domain Eukaryota; kingdom Metazoa; phylum Chordata; class Aves; order Passeriformes; family Laniidae; genus Lanius; species Lanius collurio. Next base: position 18,253,901 of record JACBWW010000007.1, on the reverse strand, counting down.
TACTCCTGTGCAATTCTGCTTTTGTGGTTCCTTTAAAAATGAAATTATGCTGAAACATAAGTTCCCTTTCATAGCCTATCTCAATAACTCACTGACTGCGCTTCTCAGTGCCAACCTGGGAAAGGTAACATGATGGTGCTGAATATCAGATACACAGCAGCTGAAGCCCAGTTCAGCAGCACGTTTACTTCCTACTTTAAGAAAGTTCAAACACAATTTGCCGCTGTCACTAGTGTAGTTTTTTTTCTCTCCCTGGGGCATAAAATGCATTTCCTTGATCCTTGGACTATTCAGAAGTGATTTGCCAGAAATCTTTGCCTCCATATGGGAAGAGCCAATATCCTTGCTTCAGTAGAGATAAATAGAAAGAAAAAATGTATTAAGATAAGGGACTGACCCAGGAGTTACAGAAATAAATTCCTGGATGGATATAACACAGAACTATCATAACTATCATACCTTTTTCTGAGGGGGGAAAATCTGTCTGACAAAGACAGTCATACAGAAATCTGTGATTCAGCTAAGTTTCTGAGATACATTTGATACAAATTTGTGAAGCGGATGTTTGCAAGATATCCCTAAGTTCTGCTCATGAGCTGAGAAGTTGTTTTAGGAGAGTTGTCTCAGTGAATTTTTAGATGGTTCCTTTGCAGTAATACAGGGAAAGAAAGCAAATTCAGCCTTAATACCAGCAGTAATAGAGCTGTGCATGTGCTTTTTATAATGTCTCTTCATAAGCTGTCCAGGTTAGAATTTAGAACGTGAGCCCATCTGCAAACTTTAGGAGAGGGGAAAAGACCCCAAATGCAACTAATAAGGCTAGCTAAAATATACTGTAAGTTAAAACTCTGTATTTCACCTAGACCTGAATTCCAGTATTACACTTAGTGTGTAAAATATTTGTTTGGATTCGGGCCAACATTTCCATGTCTTTAGTGTAAATAAGACATCTCTATGGCAAGTTTGAAGTCAGACAGCTCTATAGAAAATGGCAGCGGCATTAATTAAGCATATACTTTTCTAACCCCTCGGGATTCTATGCCTATTAATCACATGTCAGAATGGTTCCTATTTTGTTGGAGATTCATCAGAGTAGTCCTGTGCCCCACCTTTACTTTGGCTGTAAAATCAAATATTTAAAAGGTGTTAGTTAAGCTGGCGAGGAGCACCAGAAGTCACTGAATAGGATGATAATTTATTACCCTTTATCAGGCCTGGTTTTCTGTCTCATCAGGTAAAAGCATGCTGAGTTTAAGTAATTCCTGGCATGTTCAAAATGTAGATGCTGAACTGATTACTTGCTGTGACTCACCCAACTCTGGCATTACTTGCAAGTTTGCAAGTATAGGTGTGGAACTGAACATATATTTAAAATAGATGTAGAGCTGAAATACTCACCCTCACGGGGTACAAGGTTGCTTTGTCTAGTCACATCATTTGCAAGACACTTTAATTACTGTTGTTTCCCAGCATAAATTTTTTTTTCCAGTAATATTTGTGACATTTATTTCTCTGAAAAAATATAAAATCACAGTATTGTAATGAATTGTCTACTATTTTAAAACATGTTATTTTATAATGATTATTTTTTTAAAAATTTCATTATTATTTTGCCTCTTGAAAATCCTTGATCTCTTAATTTACAAGTTTTCTGTGCTTCTTAATCCCTTCAGCAGCAAGTCTATTATTTGGACTCAGATTTTGTATGCAGTAGGTTAGCATAAAAGCACTATGGTATGTTCAGCCATCTTGGCATTGTCATTTCAGGTTTTTTAATTAAAAGTCTGCCTAGGAGTATGTCAAGTGCTCCTGTATTTTTGCCATTCTTCTTATCTCTATGGCAACAAAAATATTTCAACATTTACATGGGCATCATATTCTTTGCTAATGTACTATCTGAACTGTTTGTATGCTGAGAAGGGGAGCAGCAGAGATTGGCTTCTGCAGGCTGGGATGCAGGAGTTGTCAAGACAACCAAGAGGCCTAAGGATGTCCTTACTAGTAGCATTAAATTGAAGCTTTAAATTAATTCACCCTCGTGTGTTTTTGTAGCTGATGCTGTTAATTGAAATAATAGGAGTGACCTTCCCTATACACTCAGAGCACCTGTCCTATTAAAATTGCATGTGCTATTTACTTAAGTACACTCATCTATCAGACAAATCTAGCGTGAAATAGGGGAAAATGGAAGACACTTATATTGTACTGCTATGTGTTGACTTGTAGTAATAGGAGAAGCAAGCTTTTCTTGTATCTAGCTTGAGAGAGCTGTAATGAACATTTTATTCTGAAACTTCATTTATTTCTGCTTCCTACTCAAGGGTCTTAAGTCTGCATAACTCCAGACACTACAGTTTATTCTACAGAGCAGAATGTAATTGAAATGAATAGTTAAATATTATTTTTTGACTGTAAGACATTTGGAGAAGCCAAGAATCATGTTTTTGTGTATGCAAGAGATTGCTTTTTCGTTCACAGCAGAATAAAACCCAAAACTGTAGGAAACTGTTACTTTTTGTTCAAATCACGGTCTTGCACTGACTTAAATTGTGGAGTTATTTTAATTTTTTTTTTTAAGAATTCTGTTGAGGAACCAGTTGAACTTTCTTTGCCTGATCTTTTAGATTATCACAGCCAAATGCACAGCCCCATAAGAGCCGAATCACTGGATAATTATATGTACATTTGATTTCCTTATTAAAAGGAAAAAATCTGCAATCTGCTCTTTTTATGAGATTCATGAGTTTTATTTTGGTCGTCAAATATGTCAAATATTCAACTATTTTTGTACAGGACAATGGTGGACAAAGATGCACTGGTTCTTAAAGGACTGAAAGGGTTTCATCATCCTCTGCAACTAGTTTAAAACACAAGTCTCTACCCTGTATCCTGGAATACTTTTCATCTCCTAAAGAGGGAAATAAACTCTTATTTGCCATTGTATTCATGCTGTTAGGTAGATAATAAAACTATAGAAAATTTGAGAATATATTTCTCAGTACTATATTCATTGATGCACAAAACCATATAATTACACTGAGTTGAACCAGTAAGCTAATGAACCCTTGAGGCACGTTTTCTGGAAAAAAAATATTAGTTTTTTTCAAAGTCTAGGAAACAGAGAGGAATTATTTATGTATTACTGCAGGATTGTTAAGAGTTTTGATGGTGATTTGATCTCCCTGTATTTGAGAACACAGGTGAAGTTTCTTGGAGACTCCTAAACACAAATACCACAGCATGAAGTGGAAGTGCTATGAATTCACTTTTGTCTTTGTGAAGGACAGATTTTTGGGAGAGGGCAGGAGGCTGACAGGCACGCATTTTAGTTCCCTGTTAGTCTCTTCAAGACCAGTACCATCTCTGTGGCATGTGACAGAAATGCAGCAGTCTCCCTATCAAGGGTGGCTGCAACCAGTTTATTGTATGCATGTTAATGTTTGCTCCCACTGGTATTTGAAACACCTGTGAGTGCTCAGGACATCTGAAAATCAGGCCATTTAATTCTAGGTACTTTAAATAGAGATTAAGGGTCTTAAATTTTGGTATGAATGTTTGAATATTTTGGATAAAACCTCTCCATCAGCCTGCAATCAACAGTGCTATATGGAGATGATATTGAAGAGTAAGATACAACCAGGTCAGTTCATTTTTTTTGTAAAAACAAGCCTTTAACATCAGCATTCGTTTCACTTTAAAATATAGTTCTTAGAGTGTTGCTGTGTACAACATATTTTATTAAATTTAAACTGGCAAATGCATGTCTAACGGTGATTGCTCTATATCTGAAAGTAAAGCCTTGCTTTTTGTACTGCATGCAGATTAAAAATACCAATTTTTTCCAATCACAGTTGCTGTCTATGCACTAAATTACTGTTGGTAACACCAAATCCCTCTTACTTTGCCAAGATGTGCAGTTGAAAGCATAGGGCCATGGACCAAAACAGCTTGCCACTGTTTCTCTGTCTTCAGTACCCCTGGATACTTCACTGACATCCAGGATCTCCTTTCACAGTCTCTTTCTTGGTGTATGCCGAGTAGCTGGAAGGCTGCTCCCTTGTTGCTGTCATAGGACTGGGCTGAAAGTAATGATGCCAACATAAGGGGGATAGTTTGGTCAAATGAAAATCACCCATCTAATTTCTGGACAACCTAGAGAAGGATCAGTGATTCACTTCACCAGTCAAAGAGTTGCAGGGATCAGCATGAATTACTTGAACCTGCAATGTAACTTTCCCCCTATTTTAGAATTTGAAGGGATCTTAAATTAGGGTACAGATGAGGTTGAAAATTGATGGAAAGGTTATGCCACTGTACAAATTGGGCCATTATCACTTTCCTTCTCTAAAAGAAAAAGGCAGGGGAATAGAGGCAGGACAATATCTGTAGCATCTCTACAGCTGGCATCAGACTGGTGAGAGTCCCAGAATTTGTAAGAGACCATGATGGATTCCATCCCATATCCTTCTCAAACTCTCACTCAGGAGATGCAGACTGATAGCAGGACAGTCTCAGTAGAGGTGGTCCCTAACCACTTCAAAGGTAAAATTGTCTCATGATTTCCATGAGAAATTATCTCAGTGTGTATTTTGGGGGCACTACTTCTGTAGTACAGCTGAGGCTGACAGGGACCAAAAGCCAAGCACAGCAGAGTCAGGCATTTCAGGTGGTATTTGAATGACAGGGTCTGCAATGTTATGTGGAAGTTCCTTGCAGCAAGGAGAAAAGTGTGCTGGGTTGAATTAAATTCTTCCAGGGCTCTGGACATCAGGATTTTTTTTGCAGTTTGGACTTATGTCCATATTTCCTGCAAGTGGAACTAGCCTATGCAACAGTCAGCAGAGGCATATCAGTATCTGCATATAGAGATCTAAACTAGCACAACTTTACTGGATCTCCAGCATCTGTAAAAATAAGATACAATGCTATTTTCATCATTTAGCCTTATACATAACATGTCTTTAAAAAGCCCTCTAACACCTCCATTAACTTCTTAGTGGTGAGTCTTGAAGTATCAGTACAGATAAGCAGGGTACAGACCTTCACATGTTTCCTGAGTATTTATATATAAATCTTGTAGTCAGTACATATAATCTCCCTTTTCTTCCTATCTTTCCTGTCCATAGTTTTGCTCCATCTTTTTAGGGCCTGGATATGTGCAATGGAGTTCCCTTATTAAAGCAGCTTGCCAATGTTTTCTCTGTCTTCAGCACCGTGGGGTATTTCATTGACACTCAGGATCTCCTTCGATATTCTCTCTCTGTCTCTCTTGACATTTTTGCAAGGAGGGAGAAAGAGGCTGGGGGAAGGTGCATATAATGCTTCCACTGCTGAGCAGTATGAATTATATCTGCTGGAGTAATAGTGTGAAGTGGCAGGGATCCGTTTTGATGAATCTCATGCTGATTTGTAGCCCCAATTCTAGCTGTAGGTAACACTGAACACCTGTTTGGAGTACTGGAGAGATGGAATAAAGCTCTGTACAGTAAATATGCTGTGTACTGTAGCTGCTTGTTTATTGTCACACAGTAATTAATTTGCAATTATATTTCGAAACATACCAGAAGAGAAGTGCACTATAAATCCTACCACCCAGAAAGAGGCTCAGCAGTGACACTTGTTAAACTGAGCTGGCTGATTCTCTCTTTTCTCATCACTGATTGCTTTTTCTTTTGTCTCAGCACAAAACAGAAAGTTACAAAAGGCACTTCTGTAAAGATTTGTGCCTGAATAATAATGAGTCTGTGCTACTCTAGAACTATACATCTTAAAAACAAACACACACATATGCATGGAAGAGGTTGTGTGAATATCTGTCTGATTTTATCTCTGTTGTCCCTTGCTGTACCACATCATTCGCAATGTTCCACCACAGAAGGAGTTTGTGAGCACCATTCTTAGCTTCCCATCTGTGAAATACTTGTCTTTTCATCCAAATGGCTCCTTTGCTTCCATTTAGACCATTCAGAATCATCTGCTGAGAGATTTCTCTTTATTATTCATCACTCTATGAGTCTGTTGATACCTCCTATGAAAACCACACCCCAGCCTTTAGTCTTTAAAGTTCTCATAAGCCCAACACTGGTTTTAAATTACTCCTGTGTTTTATTGCACCCCTCTGCAATAAGCTCTTTATGAACTATTCCTTTCAGAAACGTCTCCATAATCTCTTTCAATATGTCTTACATAGCTGGAAGTCTGGCTTTTCAAAAGTAGACCCCAAACTTTGGTTTCTGCTAGCACACTTGAACAGAGGAGTCACAAGCTCCTGTTTGCCTTCAATGCCAAAGTAATATTGCAAGAAAACAGATGTTGCTGTGTTAGATACTGCAGCAAGTGTTTTCAATGCAATTTTACAACCTGATGTTTAGTTACTTTGATACAGTTTTTAGAAATAGCTTTCAGTTGGATTCACAGCAATTTGCTTGTTTCTTCCCTGCCTTTCCCTAAAAGTGATGTATCTATTCTCAGGTCCATGCTTGTTACTAATATTCTTTCCTCCCCCTTTCTTCTATGAGTCCTGTTATCTTTATTTTCTTTCATCTTTTTACTAGTATTTCCAGTTTTAAAGAGTTCATTCCAAGATATTTTAAAGATATTTGTATAGGGTTAAATTCAAAATCTAAATTTGAAAGTAGATCTTTATTACTTCACTAAAACTTAAAGCTTAAATGCATAACCTCATTATTCTGTTTCTCTTACAACTGTCCCATGGTTGCACAAAAATAAGTGTTCTCCACTGTACACATTGAGGTTTGCTTGTAGCTGAGAATATTGATTTTAAAGTGGTAGAGACTGACTTGTTTTATACAAATTTATGATCAACTGTATATATGTAGAGTATACAAAGAACAATCCCTTGACAGTAAAATAGTAAATAAATCAATATGCCTCAGAGAGAGAGCTAACTTAATTTGAAAATATGTCAAGTAAGGAAGAAAAATACTAGCTTCCTCTGAAAATCTTTCCAAATACAATATTTCTTTGACATTTCACATATACTGAAAAGTTACACCTGAGGAATTCATTTCCATTGCTTTCACTTGGGTGTCCTATGGTGACTGATATAAATATTTTATTAGGCAAACCTGCAGGTTTCTGAAGATTATATGTCTTATCAAGTTGACCCTTATAATTATGTTGTCTTCTGTAACTATGGGATCTCTTTTAATTTTGTAGTCTTTTTGTAAATATTGAAACATAAAAAAATATACAACCACAAGCAAAAGCTAACTGTGAATAAGAAAAGGTGTAAACAGGCCTTTTCTTGCTCAGGAAGATTCCCATTCTGCTTGTTGCTACAGAGACAATGCCTTAATTATACGTTAGTAGCTGGACACAGTGCAGCATATCCTCAGCTTGTAAAAAATCTGCTTTCCTCGACTGTTTTTCTTTGTTTCTCTTTTAAAGTAATCACTGTGGATGTTTTTTCATCTTTCTTGTTTTCCCCATCTTCTTTCCTGGAAAATGAGACTTAATGGAGAAAAGTTTCTGTTGCTCAGTTTTATGCACAGAGCAGTCAATGAGGGTTTGCATTCCTGTCAAACTGAGATGAAGACTGTAGGTACAGAAGAAAATGTTTTTATCTGATAGGATATTTATCTGATAGGAATAGTTTGTGCTTCTTTTTTTTTTTTTTAATAAGTTCTCATTTACATAATCCTATGGCCCTCTGTTGCGGTTATGAAAACATTGCTTCTGTTATTCTCTGCCTCTGCTTTCTGCAATTATTCTCTTAGGAAAGACTTTGACTGTTCTTTTCCTGGGCAGCAGCAGAAACCATACACAAGTCCTATGAAAGAAGAGGTTGGGAGGCCCTGTGCAGGTATTTACGTGCCTTTGTACCATCAGTTTGATGCCCCAGTGTATTCTGGTGTATCAGTTCCTAAAGAAGGAGATGAGCTGAATATTGGCCCAGCTACTTAATGCAGATGGGGGTTTTGGCTAACATACATCCTATTTAAATTTAGCACGCAGCTGAATTACCTAATTTAAGGCAATGTTCCCTCTTATGCAGTGGAGAAAAATGTACCAGAAAGTGATTCAGGTCTTAAACTAACTGAATCATCCCCTTGAAGCATCTTTTTTCTTTCCATATACTACAGGGACAGCTACAACCCTAATTAAAACACTTTAACTCAATGTCAGCATTCATTTGGGATAGACCTTTGCCCATTTAGCAGTGCATATTGTTTTGTGGCTGCCATGTTGTGATGGGATTTATTACAGGCAATGTAGGAGGCAGCAGATTATTTCCAGAGTTCTGCCTTTTCTGCTTTTGCAGGGTGTTTCTTCTTAGTTTGGAGTTCTCTGCCAAGGTAGGATCTACAATTTCAGAAATAGCCACTAGGATAGAGGGCATCTATTTCTAAGTAATTTCGTACTGTTTGAAAATATAAAACCAGGGGGAGGTCTAATTATATGACACAGAGATAGTCCCAGGGCTTAAAATCAGTGATATGAGCTGCAAAATTAAAACTTTTTTATTTAAGACTTAAGAATTTTGAGGGAACATTTTAACGTTGTTGATGATGAACCAACAATGGGAAAAAGATGTCGAAGTCTTGGATAGAAGGTAACGAAATAGGGGCTAGAAAGAAGAGGATAGTGCTTGTACATCTCTAGGGCTCTCTAGAGAAGAACTGAGTTGCCTTTTGGATTTCTGCTTGAATGACTTGCAGATAGAAAAGAGTTTTGTGGCTCCAGTTTCTCAGTAGTCTTGGAAAGACTTGCACAAATGTATAATGGCTGTGCACTGACAGAGTCCCACTGGCTGGTGCATGTAAAAAAAAAAGGCGGCTATCAGGAGTAGCCAGTATGGGATCACCATGAGGAAATCATGCTTGACCAATCTGATAGCCTTCTATGATGGCATGGCAGGATGGCTGACGAAGGGAGAGCAGTTGATGTTGCCTACCTTGACGTTAGCAAGGCTTTTGGCACTGTCTCCCATAATATTCTTGTAGATAAGACAGGAAATGTGGGATGTGGGGACAGTGAGGTGCATCGAGAACTGGCTGAATGGCAGAACTCCGGGTGTCCTAGTCAGTGGAGTAGAATCCAGCTGAAGTCCTGTTGTCCATGGTATTCCCCAGGGATCAATAGTGGCTCCAGTCTTATTTAACTAATTAATTAATTAATTAATTAATTTAATTAATCAGTGACCTGGATGAAGGAATAGAATGTTCCCTCAGCAAATCTGATTATGATATTAAACTGGGGGAGTGGCTAATATTCCTGACAGCTGTGGTGCCATTCACCAGGACCTTGATCATCTGGAAACTTGGACAGAGAGAAATCTAATGAGGTTCAACAAGGGCAAGTGTAGGGTCCTGCATCTGGAGAGGAATAACCCCAAGTAGCAGCACAGGCTGGGGGCTGACGTCCTGCAGAGCAGCTCTGCGGAGGAGGACTTGGGAATATCAGGGAATGACAAGTTGACCATGAGCCGGCAGTGCACTCGCAACCAGGAGGGCCAATGGTATCTTGGGGGGCACCGGGAGGAGTGTGGCCAGCAGGTTGAGGGAGGTGATCCTGCTCCTCCATGTGGCCCTGCTGAGGCTATATCTGGAGTATTGTGTTCAGTTCTGGTCTCCTCAGTAGAAGAAAGACAAGGAACTACTGGAGAGAGTCCAACAGAGGCCACAAAGAAGATGAGGGGTCTGGAGCATCTCTCTTATGAGGAGAGACTCTCAGAGCTGGGCTTGTTTGGTCTAAAGAAGAGAAAATTGACAGGATCTCATTAATGCATATAAATATCTCTAAGGCAGGTGGCAAAAGGATGGTACCAGACTCTTTTCAATGGTGCCCAGCAACAGGACAAGGAGAAATCATTCAGGAAAAAAAAAATTAAAAAGTGTAGGGGGAGCTAATGTGAGGGATAACAATTGAGCAGTGAGGAAAACTAGGATTCTGGTTTTGAGCTGTCTCCTTAGTCTTCTTTTATTTAATTGCAAGCGTCCCTAAGGAGCTGGGCATTAGCAGAAATTTCTTATTTATTCCCACCCAGCAGTTTTCTATTTCAATATTGTGCAATTGCATATGATTCACTCTTCACAGCCCCTCTAAAATGAAAGGTTCTTGCTGGAGACCAGGGTTTCTAAATGTTGATGTTTCTAAAAGTGAAGCAGTGTCAGGAGGGCCATAGGCATCCTGAGAAGCCAAGAGATTCCTCTGCAACTCTGTGGAGTGGCCAAGAGTCAGGAGTTACTGGCATTCTTGCCAGTAATGGTATCTCTGTATTTTTTTATTCAAACAAGAGCTGTTCATTTCAATACAGTGTTTACAAGCTACTATAATTTAAGTTCTACAGAGCTTTGGTTGCAAGCAACAAGGTGTGAGGTGATAAAACAATATTTCTATATTTGTATTGTTCCAAGAAGTGTAGGTTTATACTTGAAACTGATTCAAAAACAATAAATACTGAAGTGGTGCATTTCAATAAAAACCTCTAAAAATTCTTGAAAAGAGCTGCTTGCTTGTGCACACAATGCAGTGAGAGGTGTGGGATCAGAGAGTGTGCATTGCACACCTTACAGACAAGAGGAACTCCTGGGAAATTGAGGGAGTAAGGCAAAATCATAGAATCATACAGTACCAGTCTGTAAGGGAATCTCAAGGATCATCTGGTACAAACTTTCTCAGTAAAAGCATGGTCTAGACAAGATGGCCTAGAACCCCATCCAGACAAATCCAGTGTTAAAGAATCCAACTCTTCACTGAGATGGTTGATCATTCTCATTGTGAAAAATTTTCCTCTCAGGTCTAGTTAGAATCTCTCCTGGAATAACCTGTACCCATTACCTCATGTCTTTTGCATGTGACTTATTGTAAAAAAGGAGTTTCTGCCTTTTTTCTCTTTTTTTTTTTTTTTGGTAAACTACCATATGCTAGAACACAGTGACAAGGTCTCTCCCAAGCCTTCTTTTCTCAAGGCTGAACAAAACCAGTTCTCTCAGCTTTTTCTCACATGGCAGGCTTTTCAATCCTTTGATCATCTTTGTGGCCCCTCTCCAACCTGTCCACACTGCTTTTGTATAGCAGGGGCCAAAACTGAACTCAGTATTCCAAGTGTGGCCCAACAAGTGCTGAGTTCAGTGGGATAATGGCTCCTGTATCTCTGCTGGTGAAACCCCTGTTGATCCAACCCAGCATCCTGCTGGCTTGATTTTCTGCAGAATCACACTCTTTCACTCATAGGGAACTTCTTGTCCACCAGAAACCCCAGGTTTCTTTCCATGTCTTCCCTGCTGGGTAGATCCCAGCCTGTGCTACACTCCATAATTAAGTTTTCACAGGTGCAAGACACTTGTCTTTGTTGAATTTCCTAAGGTTCTTGTTAACCCACTCTTCCAGCCTATCCAGGTCTTTCTTCAGGGTGGCTCTCCCTTCTGAAGTGTTCACTTCCCACTCAGTTTATTATCATCAGCAAATGTCAGGATACACTTGGCCCCGCCATCCAGATCACTTATGTGTTGTAGGGTGTTTTGAACCATGACAGTGTGCCCCAGCCAAACCATCTGTAGTTATGCCTATTGGAGCCCTCAGAGTGAGACCAGGCTGGGATTACCCTCACCAGCTCCACCTGGCCATCCACCTTCAGCTGTAGCAGATCAGCTCCTGGAGGGTTTTTAAGCCCAGTCAGAAGGCTCAGTTGGGAGGGAGAAGGGAGATGGATGGATGGATGGATGGATGGATGGATGGATGGATGGATGGATGGATGGATGGATGGATGGAGTTGTATCTGCTCTGTCCTTTGCTGTCTGGTTGTTTGTATTTCCTGGGCTAACTTGGCTGCTGATCACTGGATGGGTTTTGTTGCTGCCATCATCTTGACTCTGCTTGCCTGGATCTGGAGCATCAAGGACTGAAAGATAAGCTGTGCTATATTAAAAAAGAATTGGGAAAGGAGAAGCTGAAAGCCTATTGTTGTAATGGGGAATCCTTACCACAAGTATAAGACAGTGATGAACTTGGAAGGAAAGATGCAGCGATATTTGTTTAGATGTTCAGAGACGATTTATTCCTCCAGCCACATGGCTGGAGTTCCCAGGCAGACCCCAGTCATGGGACCCTGCTCTCTCTCCCCGGGCCCTGAGCACCCAAACCACCCAATCAGGAACAGGTGTGGGGCACATGTGACATGGGAGCAGGGACAGGGACAGACCTGCACCCTGCAGGGTCCCTCCACCTGGGATTTCAGGGGAGAGGGACCTCCACAATTTACCCTTTCTTATTAAATAAAATAACATTGGAAACAGTTGGATAACCAACAAAACAATTTCAAAAGAAAGGAAGCCACTATCTTGAGTCCCCAATTGTCCAAACAGATTTTCTTTGGAGCATCAGAAGGGAGATAGGACTTGAGCATGCTTCAGATGGAAACTGAGGAAGGGATTGTCCTTTCTGTACCTGTTGGAATCTTAGAAAATGATGGTTAATTTCTTCCCTCCCTCCTTTTCATCCCCCCCCCATCAGCATTGCAAAGGGATTAATGGCAAATGAAAAAGACTGGTTTTGTGAGGGGAACCAGGAAGGGAAATTTGGGCTGGGCATATATTGGGGGATAAAGGGGCATGGGATAAAAGGGGAAGGTGAAATAGGGGAAAGTATAGGGATTATGGGGATATTGTCTAGCATATCTACTACCTTGCACAGGGGCACCCCCAGGGCCTGTAACACATGTGGCCTGTGGGCCCTTTCTTCCCTGCACAATTTTAAATTCTACTCTTTCTCCTTCTTCTAAGCTTGGAACATTATTTTGGGGGTTATTTTTCACAATAGCAGATTTATGGACAAAAATACTTGATCTCCAGTGTCGCTTTTCAATAAGAAATCATAAGTTTTCTTTACATTATACCATTTTACAATTCCAAAAACCTTAGCTGCAATAACCTTTTCATTTTTCCGAGTTCCTTTGTTCTTGCTTTCACTTTTGGATTTTCTTGCTCTCCCACTGGAGCTGCTGCAGCCGGGACCGCCAGGGCCGGGGCCACCAGCGCGTTCCTGTTGCAGGGTCTGGACTCCTCAGGATCGTGTGTGGGGCCATGCAGGTCTGGTCTGGCCGTGCTGCTGCACGCTGACCCTGCCGACTGCTCCACCTTCAGCCCCCTCTGCACCACCGTTTGGCGCTGTGCTCGCTTCTCCTCTGAGGCTTCACACAGCTGCTCCTCGCTTTACAGGATTTAGCGTGGCTGCACGGCCGTGCCCTGTGAGGCGTTCACGTGTGCGCGGCTTTGTCCCGCTGGTGCTGCTGCCGCCACTGCTGCTGTCAGCTGTGTGGCTGTCGGCCAGCACAGTTCCCTTCTTGCCCCCACGTTGCCCCGGCTCTGCTCGGCGTGGCTCACCGTGGTCACCACAGCGACTGCCGCTATCGCCGCTGCCTTTCTTGGCACTGAGCTCAGACCATCGCACACCATGCAGTGCGGCCATCGCCAGGTCGTGCCCCTGCCACTCTCACTGCTGCCCTCGCCGCTCATGCCTCTGCTCTCGCAGCTCGCTCTTTGTGTTTTTTAGCAGCTATTTCTACTAGCTGTCCTTCTTTATTCACTGTAAGAATACCTTGGAGACCCCTGGGAATGCACTCTCACATCCAGCGTCTTCGTCGTTGCTCTCTCACCCGCTGTCACTCAGGAGTGCCCTCCAATACAGGGATGGGGTCTGCTCTATGGCTTGTGCTTTTAGGGGGGCTGGGAGCCTCCACCGCAGGCACCTCTGCCACAGGCACCTCTGTGTTACTGGGACCGAGTATGTGCTTTATGAGAGCATCTTCAATTGCAAAAGATGCTAGGATCAATTCTAGTACCATTCCACTTCTTGACTGGATCATTATCAACTCATCAATTTCTTTCCAAAAATTGTCCCCTCTAGTCACAGGAAAACCAACATCAAAAATTAAGTCTCGAGTGACATAAAAGAAATTTTTGAAAAGCCAGTTAAAGAAGTGTTCTAAATGTCCTGGGTCCAGTTTTGCATTTTGTTTCACTAGAATTTCTTTCACTTCCAAGCACATTTTTCTCTGTGGCTCAGATACCCAAACCTCCTCTGATTTCTCCATCTTGTCAGAAAGTACAGCCAAAACCAAGACAATAAGAAAGTTCAATTACTCACAATTCACATCGGTGTACTCTGGACCTTTAGAAATCGTTTTCAGGGATCGAATGTCCGCATTCTCCTCCATTTATTGTAATGGGGAATCTTTACAACAAGTGTGAGACAGCGATGAACCTGGAAGGAAAGATGCAGCGATATTTGTTTAGATGTTCAGAGATGATTTATTCCTCCAGCTGCATGACTGGAGTTCCCAGGCAGGCCCCAGTCATGGGACCCTGCTCTCTTTCCCCGGGCCCTGGGCACACAAACCCCAACCAATAAGGAACAGGTATGGGGCACATGTGACAGGGAAGCAGGGACAGGGACAGACCCGTACCCTGCAGGGTCCCTCCCCTCAGGATTTCAGGGGAAGGCACCTCCACAGGCTATATACCAAGACAGCAAGGAATAGATAAAAAGGACTGTGCTGCCCTGAATTAGGAACCAATCTTATTACCTGAAAAGTGTGTGCGGAGCTCTTGGACAAAGTAGAGGGACTAATTAAGTAATGTGTAATCTCATTCACAGCAGTTGCAAAACGTATATGTACTGTATTAAGGGTAAGTTGTAAAATATATAAGTAAGGTAAAATGTATAAGTACTGTGTTAGGTAGAAGTGCTGTGTTAAACAAGCATAAGTAAGTAAAATGTGTATGTACTGTGTTAGGTAAAAATAGAGTAAGATGTATAATTTTAAGTTATGTGTAAGTAAATGAGCTGTATAGGTTTTGTGTAAGTATGTATAAGTTGTAGAATACATAAGCAAGCTAAATACACAAAAGAGGTGATAAGTAGGTATTAAGTAAAAATTGGAAGATGTGTGAGTTCCTGCATGATGCCCAAAGAGGTGATGCATGTTTTAGAGAGTTTTCAAGCTTCTGCGCAGTCACATTGGTTCGTTGCACAGAAGTGCTGAGTTCCTGCACTTATGAAGATATGAAGCAGTTTTGGACCCATTGTTGATCCCTGGAGGACCCCACCTGTGACAGACTACCAGTTTGAAAAGTAGGTATTTGCCACCACCCTCTGAGTAGAGCCTGTCAGCTAGTTCCCCACCCATTGCATGGACCACTTGTCCAGACCACAACACGTCAGCTTCTCTACGAGGTGGCTGTGAGAAACCATGTCAAAAGCCTTGAAGAAATCCAGGTAGACAGTGCTCCCTGCTCACCCCTCATCAGCTGAGCAGCTTGCTTTGTCATGGAAGGTGATCAGGTTTGTCAAGCACAATTTGCCCTCAGTGAATCAAAACAAGGAATAAAGATGCAGACAGCAGCTGCTACTGTATGGGTTTAGTTTGTTGCTGTCATAGTTTAGGAGTTAAATTCTCCAATTTAGTGTTCCCACCAAAACACTCCAAACCATGCACTGATTGCTCACTACCCGCTCCACTTCCCCGTGGTGAGATAGAAAGGGGAATTGGAGGCACAAAAGGCGAAGATCACGGATAAGAACAATTTACTGGAAAGAGCAATGAGATTTTTAAAAATGAACAATAGCAGCAACAATACTTATAATAGATTGTACAAGAAACAAACTATTCACACACAAGTGCTCACCCCCAAAAAGATGCAACTACTCCCTCTGCTGTGCTACATGACATGGGAGGGGCCCCTTCCCTCATCCCGGGAAAATAACTTGAGGTGATATGGAGTAACCTCAGGGTCCTAGCCATGCCTCCTCCTGGCTGCTGCAAAAAATTAACCCTGTCCTGGCCAGAACAAGGACAGTCACTGTCCCTGCAATCCTAAAACTGCAGCAGTTTGAGTTAAAGAGCTGCTTCAGGGTTCCTTTTGAAAGACTGAGACACTTAAATTCCTAAGCATCCTCATCGCACAGCTCATTGTATGGGCTAGGTGGACTTGGCCAATAAGCATTACAACTTGTGTTAATGGAAAATGGCTTAGAACTCTAAGTGTAGTAAATCTTGACAGTATTAATTGAAATGTACTGTGTTTATCCCAGGTATTGTAAAGCTCCCTCACATTTTAGAAGACCCCATGAAGTTGTGTGCATAAGAACTGATATCGCTGTTTCTGTGATAGCAGTGGCTGTGATTACAACATTTGTAGTTAGTTGAGGTTACAGAAAAGTGTGCTTTTTTTCACCTGGATAGTAATTTTGTGTAAGATCCTGTAGCAGACAATGGAGAAAAACCTCACCAAAATTTATAATCTTACAGAGCAAACTAAATTTGCACTGTCAAAAAAACCCTAAGCAAATGCTCTTTTTTCACTGTTCTCATTTTGTGTACTGAAGGAGCAGGGGACCATGTAGGCTGTATCCTAATGCTGCCCATGTCGCAGTGAAAGGAGGCCCACTTTAGATAAACACTGAATCCAATTTCAGTCAGCCCTATATCTCTCAGCTGCAATTTATTTTTCTTTAAATATGCAGAATGAGACCCAGAGCTTTTCATTTCTTAAGAGATGAACAACTGGAGCGCTACGACACATTTATATAATGCTTAATTTCAGAAGCGAGGAAATTAGACAAATGGATATATTGAGCCCAGAATTTAGATCAGGGTTCAGCTTCCGAGCTTAATGTGGTATATTAGCCTTTTAAATGATGTTCCTTTTTTGATCTAGTCTCTATCACCATTACACTCGATTCCCATTGATGTTCTTCATTGTGTATCTGTTACAAGTTCTCACTTAGTTGTGGGGGAGGGTGAAGTTAATTAGATTGTTGTTGGTGATAAGAAAACATATCCATTGCAACTTTTTTCTCTGTGTGTGGGAAAAGGTAGGGTGTTAGCTTAGCTCCCTTTCCCCACGGGAAAACTCCCAAGAAGTACATGTTAGATGCAGGAATTCAGTGTGGTGAAGTCAAGAAGGAATGGAAAAATAGAGCTCCATGCCACCAGCCCTCCAGCAAGGTGTGGTAAGAACTATTGGGGAGTGTTCTGTGACATTGAACAGGGTTCATATAGTTACATAGAGCTAAAAATTGTGCATACTACAGCATATGAGGGTTTTTTGCAATTTCTCCACCAGCTCCTAAACAAGGCCTTTTTCTCTCAGATTTTTTTTTTGTGTGTGTACAGAAGTACCATTTCATTTTGGTATTTGTCAAACTCAAATTTTATGAGGTTGAAAAATTTTAGAAGTTAAATGCTTTTCTTCAAGTTCGATAGGATTCTTCCTTCAGGCTGATTTTTTTTTTTCCTTTCTTAATACTGAGTGACTACTCTGCCATCAATCTTTTTTTTTATGCTGTTTTTTTCTGACTGTACACAAATGGCTTTCCCCAGGTTTACTGTGTCTTTGTAATGAGTCTAGAGCAGCCCTTAGTTCCAAAGCACACCAGTGTTACCCACAGAAGTCTTGGGAAAGACCATGAACCTCAAACAGAGAAGCAGACACTCTCAGAGGAGAACAGACATCCACATCAGCTATTTTGGGTCCATAATTAAGGTGGAATTTGGAACAATTTCTTTTAGAACTTAAGTTCCTTTAGGGGCTAAGGTTACCTGTGAGTCTTTACAGGGTAGTGAGAGCAGCTACACTGTCTGCTTGAAGTGGAGTGTCCCAGGTGAGAAAGCAGGTCCATGCTGAAAGATGAATAAAAACTTACATGTGCTGCTGACCAGTGCACATATCTTAGTCTCCTGCAGCATTAGACTTTGTGGTCAGGAGGATATAAAGCACCCTTTGCTAGAGGTCTTTTGTCCTTGCAGTACATTACATTAATGAAATTTGATACGCTTACAATAAAATATTTTCTTTTTACAGTCTTTTAGGCATTGAAAAATGATGAGTTTTTAAAAGTTCATTTGATACAAAACAAAAACTATTGTTTTATTACTCCAAGAAATTTGTTTCTTCATCAGCTGTTCTTTTGTGAGAGTTTCTCCTGTTAATTAATGCTTGCAATGTGCTTTGAAGATGAAAGCATTAAGTGCTTTGTGTTATTACCACTATTACAGAGCATGCTGTAGGTATGTGGAATGGAATTTTTCATGGGAAGTAGTTATTTCACATATTCACACTGAAATAACTTGGTGCATGTTTATCCCTGGTGTGTACTGAATGAGGCCAGTAGAAATTAATCGGGGTTGAAAATGCTCCTTTATGATTTTATCTGTAACACACTTTATATAAAATCAAGTTTAGGTCACACTAGAATCCATTTCTGTAAAAAAAGTGTATTTGCAAAATCACTGAAAGGCCCTGACAATCAGTTTTCAGTGTCACCCATATCCCCCCAAGTGCTTTCATCAGTCAAAAGCTTACCATTAAAAACCACCTCCTCTATTTTCAATGTATTGCATCAGAGGAAATGTTTGAAAGCTGCAGTCTCCCACAGAAAGGCACTACAACATTGACTTCCAAAGAGCATGAATCACTTATAAAAGTGGGGCTTAGACTTTTAAGTTACTCAGCTGCTCTTCAAGATTGTGTCCTTTCCACTAATATGAAATAGTTGTGCACATTTGGATATCATAATAATGAAAACTTCATGCATCCTACCCAGTAGTTTAAGTTTTAGTGAAAGTTTAAGTTTTAGTGAAAGGTGAATAAAATGATGAAGAAAGAGACTAGAGAAAGTAGAAGGCAAGGCTGGAGGAGCAGAGCTGGAAATCATCTGGTTCAACCTCCCAGGCAGAACAGGGCAGACAGAATAGAGTGTGTTCCTTTTCAAACAAAAATCATATTCTTAAACTGTAGGAAAATTAACTGCACAAAACCAGCTGTGTTTCTTTCCCCCAATTCCAGCCCCACCTTCCACCTTCCCAGGGCTTAAGAAATGAAGCAGGTAAAATATCCATGTTGTTGTTGTGCAAAGCATTTGGGAGTACTCTGTCCTGGAAGAGGATTCTGTACTACAGGATCCTACATATCCTCCAGTAATACATTAGAAGCTTGCCTTTTCTAGTAAAACCATGACCAAAATCCCACCTAGATGAGGTAGACACAATGCTCAGAATGAGCTGCTTCTGGAGATTTTAGAAAGGGTAGGGAATTAACTTATGACCCAATAACACTAGTGATTCCAATTACTTAAAATCCAAAGAGAATGGAAAATCTACATCCATCTCCCTTTGTCAAATCTTGCTTAATAAAGCCTTCAAAGCACAATAACAGCAGCAAAGAAAAGTAGTTCTGGACTAATTAAGTTGTATTTTCCCTAGGTGGAAGTGCTTAAAAGTGGGTACTAGCCTTACCCATAGTGTGATGCATGAATTTGTGTTTGTTCTACAGACCTGAAACCTTCTCATGTTTACAGCAACACGATCAGGAAGTTTCCCAGCTGTTTAGGCAAAATTGCATTTTTCCACCTTGAGGATGATAACTCCACCTTTCCCTTAGCAGGAGCAACCATCCCTAAGACTGCAGCATATGTTGTCCAGTGCTGTTGGCATTAAGGAGATACACAACCCTCCTGATTGTATTGGGTTTGCGTAGCCAGGTTTTTGAGGGGAGGAGGGGGAATGTGCTACAGGGTGACTTCTATGAGAAGCTGACAAGCTTTCCCCATGTCCAACAGAGCCAATGTCAGCCAGCTCCGAGATGGAAGTGACACTGGCCCAGGCCAAGCCAATGAGATAGTAGTGGAACCCCTGGGATAACATGTTTAAGAAGGAAAAAATGTTGCTGTGCAGTTGCAATTGTGTTCAGAGAAGAGCAGAGTGAGAACATATGAGAAGAACAGCCCTTCAGACACCAAGGTCAGTGGAGAAGGAGAAGCAGGAGGTGCTCCAGGTGCTGGAGCCGAGGTTCCCCTGCAGTCCACAGTGCAGACCATGGTGACACAACTGTGCCCCTGCAGCCCATGGAGGACCATAGGAATGAGGCGATCCACCTGCAGTGCATGGAGGAGACCTATTTTAGAGGAGGTGGATGTCCAAAAGAAGGCTGTGACCTCATAGGAAGCTCCTGGCAGGGATCTGTGGACCTGAGGGGAGAAGAGCCCATGCTGGTGAAGGCTTTTCCTGTGGAAAGGAATCCACATTAGAGCACTTCATAGCTCATGGGAAGGACTCATGCTGGAGAAGTTCATGGGGAACTGTCTCCCTTGGGACAGACCCCACACTGGAGCAGGGGAACGACTCTTGTCCCTGAGCAGAGGCAGGATCAACATGTGATGATCTGACCGTAAACCCCCTTCCCCATATTCATGCATCATTTGTGTGGGAGGAGGTAGAGCCCAGGAAGAAGGGAAGGGTAGGGGAAAGTGTTTTTCAGATTTGTTTTATTTATTATTATCCTGCTCTGATTTGGACTGACAATAAATTCATTGATTTTCCCAAGCTGATCTGCTTTGCCAGTGACAATAATCAATGAGTGATCTCTCCCTGTCCTTATCTCAACTCATAAACCTTTCACTATATTTCCTCTCCTCTGTCCAGTTACAGAGTGGGGTGATAAAGCAGCTTTGGTGGGTACCTGGTATCCAGCCAGGGTCAACACACCACAGCAGTGTTAACACAATTCTGAAGTTACTCTGGCACTGTGCCAGAGACCATGAAAATAATGAGAAACATTTAAAATATATCCTTTAAAGTATTTAAGCTCAAAGTAGAATTACAATCTTAGACACAAATGGAGACATCAAAACAAGTTTCCAGAGGGTTTGCTTAGGCAATGATCTGGGTGCAGAATTTTGGAAAATTTGGGGGTGATAGTTATAGGGAGGGATGTGATCTAATTATGAAAAGAATTGTCCAATTTAAAACAATAGTTTTACAGTTACTGAATTCATAGTAATTAAATCACAGGGTTGCTTCCTTAGGCTTTAAAGATTGGCAGTGGAGTTTTTGTAATCCTCTTCTGATCTTCTCAGGGCATCAGGATTGTGGTTTATTGACATGTAATTAGATCAGGATGTCACTACATCAATGTCAGTGTAAACATCACTAAGTAAGTAGCTGATCCTTACAAGATCAGCAACCTAATCTCCTCTGGGATGCCAACAGTCTTTGTTAACACTTAGGCTTAGGATTGTATCTGTTCTTTTAATGCCAGGCTCCCAACAACCCTGGGAGCTTTGACATCCTAAGTCAACCAGCATTTGAAGTTAAACTAGTTATACCGATGTTCTGGCAATTGCAATATCTTGTCTGCTAATAGATTTTATTGCTAACAAAACAAACAAATAATGAAGTCTCACTCTTTACAGGACGGGCGTGGGACATGGTTGGAATTGAAGTTTATTTTTTTAATCTGAGTGTGAGTTACCTACTGTATAGGTAGCTGAAATTGCTGAATTTTAGAGAAACTTATGTAGTAGCTTATTTTTACAGGCCCTAGTCACAGCTTTAAACATTTGCAATTGTAAGAAATCTTATAAAATTATATGTTAAAAGATTAATCATAAATTGTATTTTAAATTGCCAGCAATACAATCAAAGGAAATTTTTTCATGGAATGGAGGTTTGAAATAAATATTACACTTCTAAAATTTCTTACAATGGAGAAAAAGAGTTATAAACTTAATTTTGAGGAAACAGAAAAGATATCTTAATTTGGATAACTTTGGTTTGTTTGTTTTGCCCACAAACTGTAAATGTAGTTCTATAGTTATAAGATTGTCAGCCTTTCTTAAACTGAGGATATTATAACACTTTTCAATGGACTCATGTACAGTTAATGTCTACAGAAATAGTCTGACTTTTCTTACATAGCTTTCAAATGTACTTCAGAAATACAGTGTGGACTATTGGGCTTCATCAGCATAGTTTGAAAAGCACAGGTTGTGTTCCATATTTCAGCAAAATTTCCATTGGCTCTAATGGAAATTAAAATGTCAAGTTTCTACCATAGGTTTTTCTAAAAGATTAAAATGTAGCTGTGAAACAAAGGAAAAAAAGGTGTTGATGTCTAAAACCCTGCCTTTATTGAATTGTTAGCCACCATGGGTGTATTTTCAGCTTTATGGGAGTATTTGGGGGGGTGGGGAGAATGTGTTTTGTCAAACATTTTGATTGTATGACATTCACCACCCTAAATATGTGTAGGTGTTTGGACACAATTATGTAAAATGAGGAAGACTGCAATCATCTAAACAACAGTGATTACAAATATCAGTGTGCTGAGCTGATATCCATTTTAGATAGGCTATAGAAATATGAGTTCATTTTTGGTGCTTACCAGGAAAGTTAATAAATGCATGCTTCCAAAGATTTAGGAATATTTAAGGCTATAAATAATCCAGAAAAATATCAGCAGAATTCAGAACCTGAACAAGTTTTAGTGCTTGTGTCTGGATTTATTTGTTTTATCAGAGTATCTGGTAGTTTGTGAGCAATGTATGTGAGTGGGCCCTATTATGTCATTTCTCTAAGCTAGTGCACACCTTTAAAACAGAGAAAAAAGAAACAAACCACAAAAAAAAAAAAAAAAAAAGCCTTGAGCCTTGCAAGCTTTTGTGTGGGGATGTATGTCCCTGTGGGGAACTGCAGCACTGAGAATCACGAGTCTACTGCTATTATGCCTGCAGGGTTGAAGCTGGACAGCTGCTCTTTGTGTCCTTTGTGCTCAAGGGCTTGGACTTTTCATGGATCTGTTTGCTCTGACCTGCATACATATCAGAAAAACTTGGAAAAAGGAAGAAACCTAGAATATATCCAGAGGATGTGCATGGTAGAACACTCATTGATGAATACAGTCAAAATTCATGCATATGACTACTTCAAAACTCTTTTCTTTTGGGGACAGGCAGATTTAATAGAATAAAAAAAAATACTTCCCGCTTTTAAAACTAGACATCTGAATTAAAATGGATATTAATTTGTTTTAAGCTAACAAAGCTGTTAAGTATTTTAGAGGTGCTATCATTGGAAATCAGGGGGGAAAAAAGCCTGAATACAAAATTAGAAGTAATTGCCTTTTCCTGCCTTTGGTCTCAGTCAGATTGAATCTTTCTCACAAGCAGGGATGTAGGGAAGGTGTGAATGGTCTTGCTGCAAGGTGAAATGTTGATATTAGGTAACACCTATGAGAATATACTGGAATGTAGGAATCTGAGGAATTCCAGAGTAATTTATTCATTCTTGCTCTCTGCACCTGAATAATTGCCATATAAACAGACCAGTAATCATGTAAACCCCAAGACTGATAGGCAAGGAAAACCCTTTTCAAACATGTGAAGAACATGTCTTTCAAGAATGACTAATTTTTATTAAACTTTAGAAATTATTTATTGACGTGAGCCAAATGTACTGTTAAACATCTGAGTGCATGTTTAAAACCCTGCTTCCTTTTGCAAGTAACACTCTCATTTAATGGGATCTTTCAGAGAGAGAGCTTATTGTATTGAAGGTTAGGCACAGATTTGGGTCATTTGGTGGAACAAAGTAAAGGTTTTCATGGTGTCCACAGTTGTTAATCCTTTAAACATTACTTCTTAAAATAAAAATGAAGTTCATTAAAAAATATACACTTTTCTGCTTTTGAAATGAGCACAGTACTGCAAACATATCAGTCCCCTTTCTATTTGTCTAAGTAAACCAGCTTATATGAATAAGGCAAATTGAACAAGACCTCTTCCAAAAACACTCCACCAGTCAAAGCTGGAAAGGTCAAATTGTTTGAAAATGACTAATGATTAGTTTATAATGCCTTTATACACAGGTTTCATAACAATGGAATTAATCTTTAGAGGAAAAACATTAGAAGGTAGTTTACTCCCAAGGGAGACATGCTGGGGTTTTGTACTAATAGTTATGATGAGCACTCATCAGGACAGACAGCAAAACCCCAGGACGTCTCATTGTTTAATCAGTTCGGGTAATATCAAGTTGATTAATCAGCTGCGCTTCCTTCTGAGAGAAGCTGTTCATGTTTGCAGCAGTGGCAGCTTCCCACTCTGCCCATCACTGAGTGCAGCGAGCTCTCGGGAACTCCAGTCTCTGACACTGGGCAGAAAGAGCCATGTTTCACTAATCTTTTTCTAATTTTCCTTCTTACTGAGTTTGGGGGAGTTTTTTCATGGATTTTGGTTTGGGGAGTGTTTCTTTTGAGCAGGAAAATGCTTTAAAATGAAATCCTAGAAGCATTTTTTCTGTGTGTTGTGACTAATTCTAGTGTCTTGAATATGACTTGGTGATTTAGAGCAAAACAGACCTTCCCCTTGAGTACCTTAGGGAGAATATTTCACTGTTTAGGTAGAGTCTGTCTTCGTTTCTCTAATAAAGATTTTTTTTTGAGCACTATTAGAGGTGTGAGGGAAAATTAAGAAGGACATGCCAGCCTTCTGCATTTCCCATCCACAGCACACCCCATTCCTGCTGAGCAAACACAGGGCTGTTTTGGTACATACCCAACCAGGGACATGCTCCTTTTACTCATGGATGATAATCACAGCAGATTCCCATCTCCATGGTTTTCCTCCTTTCTGAGGGTAAACCTTGTTGGCACCCTGAAGCACATGTCTGCACATCAATGAATGATGCAGTGTACGTAGATTTACGTGCTTTTGCATTATAGTGTATTTAAGGACAGGCATATATGATTGAGAGGTCGGTGCATGGGCTGCTATTTGGATATTTCATTACCTATGCGAAATCCTGTCCCCAAACTGCGTTCCAGGGGCTAAACTCACTGAGAAGGAAAGTTATTCTATTAATTGTGGTTTTAAGCATTACAGGGGTTGTGTTTCAGTCATAAGAAAAGTGATGCACATGAGTACCTTTTGAAATCTGTACAGATCATGAAGGCATAGATAAAGATGGAGATGAAACATGATGGGCTGTGACAAATTCCTACATGCTATAACTATCTATGAATCAAATTCCTGGGCTTCATACAATGCAATGAGTCTGAAACTGTAATAAAAGAGAATTCCAGTTTTAATTTGCAGTAAGGTAAATTCAATAACATACAAGAAGATATGCTGTGCTTACATATAGTTGAAGTGTTGCAGCAGATCAAAACAATGCTTCTTTAAAGCGAAAACTATTTAAAATTATTTTATCAATTTTGGTTTATACTATTTGTTCTGAGAGCCTGAAAATGCTCATTTATCCATTTTGCAAACAGGAAAGAGAATTATGAAATGGCAATAATGACCAGTGAGGTTTTATAAAGCCATTTACTATTCCTACCCAATAATGCACTCTAATGTCTAAAGTGTCCTTTCGTGACAGCTTCAAAGCAGATCACTGGTGCTTGCTAGCATTTAAGTGCTTCCTTTTTAAAATAAGTTGTTGTACATTTTACGTGGCTGTACTAGGACATCATGCTTTCTTTTTGCTTTATATCAGGTGAAGGGTTTAAGGAGAGGGCAAAAAAGCAATATAAGTAGTGCCATATATAACATTTGTTTTTGGAGTTCTTTGAAAGGGTGAATTTGAGAAATATGTGAACTGTAAATGGAATTTTGTGTAATCTATAGAAAAAGAATCTTGCATTATTGGATATCATCATCTTCTGTCCTCTCCATTTGCCTGTCTCCGTGTGTGTCTTCTTTTGTCTAATTGCACAATAATCATAAAGTGATAATGTTTGCAACTTGCAATTCTTATGAAATTGTGACTAAAAGAACAAATGCATGTGCATTAGTATGTGCTATTATCCCATTAGGGATGGAAAGAGAAACATATCTTTGAATTTCAAAGACCTTCAACATCCATGCATTAAATTGGAATCAGTCACTTAATGGACAGAGATGGGAGAAGAAAAGATCTCTTTTTTATGTCTTCTTGTCTATTTTTTTCATTTAAAAATTACTGAAATAGAATACTGTGAGAAAAGTCAAGAGTTTAAGAACATCTGCAGGTATAATTTGAAAGTATCAGTTGCTGCAGAGATGGAATTTCAGCAGACTCCAGGTTGTGTCTCTGTTAAATTTCTGAGAAGTTTAACTAGTTTAGCTAGCTGCCTCAAGTCCTGACGTACCTGAAGACCATTTAATTCTTTTGATAAAGAAAAAAGAATTAATTTGCTTGGTGTACTTGTTTCAGCTGATCAACATATACTGAAGCCACAGTAGTCAGAACTTAAGGACAATTGGGGCAATTTCACTTTTCCCAGGGTTACTTTGGACCAATTTTCTCTCTTCTTTTTGTTCTTTTTTATCAACTGATGCTTTAGTTGAATATTTGGTTACTACCTTCTTCCAGGTTTTCATAGATAAGCTTTAAGGGTGTAGTAATTTCTGGTCAAAAAGGCAAAATAGATAACATCAGATGCCAGCCTAACATTTTCCAGTTTAACCTGCCAGAGAACCTCTAATCTGGGTATTTTCCTTCAGGTACATCTAAAATAATCCTACACTTTACTTTCTATTGAGAAAAAAATATTAGCCCTGTTGTTGTAAGTGCACTGTATGAACTGGTGGGGAACGACTGCATATTATTCAGATATTCTTAAAATGCACTTTTAGCATAACTTCTTATTTCCACTCAGAATGAGGGGATGTCCTACACAGAGAGCTTACCCTCTGTATGTGTCTATGTAAAGTATGTGTAAAGGAAGATGAATGCAAAAAAGGAGTGATGATGCAGAGAGGTATTATTTTTTGATGTCTCATAAGCAATATGCACATCCCCTGCAAAGGTAAAATTCATAAAGAAAAAATGTTACAGACTGAGCTGTACAAATCATGGATAGCTAATTCATAACAAGTGCTTTGGAGGGATTTGCTATAAACATTTTTACTTCCCCTCTATATATAAAGAGATAACCCTAAAGGTATGGTCAAAGGCCATTCAGGTTGATGGATTCCTCTACATTGGCTTCAGCAGGCTTTCAGTCAGGCCACAGTGCAAGACTTGTGGTGCTTCAAGTGTTCAAGGGTTCAGCGTTTTTTTAGAAATGCACTTCTGTTGGAAACTTCAATTTTGAAGAGTCATTAGTCATCTGATTGAATTCAGATGGAGCGAGCCATGACTTGCTATCTGTGGTCTTAACATAGATGCAATTTTAAAGCATATTTTTAGCTAAGTTGCTGGGAACTGAGTAGACATACAGCACTACAAAAGGAGGCTGGTAACATACGTTTCAAAGCCTGCAAATATTAAATATTCCCTTTATCTTAATATTTAATCATAAACTCTATGTTTATAGAGCCCTCTTAGGACATTTATCTTATATAAGGCTAAGTCTGGTGTTTTCGAACTTTTAAGCTGCAGCTTTCAATTCCTGTTCTGAAGTCAGATTTTTGAGATTTACTGATTAAATTTTGAAGACTGTTTTGCTGTCTGTACTATCTGAGCTATGTGAAAAAAAAAATAGGTTAGAAATACTGAATATGCACTGGAAAGACTCACCAGGGACATTCAATCAGCATGGAGGTAATAATAGAAAAAAGCTGCAAACTCCTGCATATTTTTTACACTTATTAAAAGAAAATGCTTCTATTACAGTATAGAGACATGTTTATACTTTTGCTTCCTAATAAGGCAAACCCAGGATGTGGTCAATCAGAAATTTTGCACTTCTAAGGAACATTACTTTTGTATGGACTAGAGTCATAGTCTAGAAGGAAAGTTCTGGGAATATGAAATAGTTTTAGGAAAGATTTTATGTTATCCTGAGGACACCTGTCTCAGATTCTGTACTTCTCTGGACTAGACTTGGCACTCAAGAGTGGGTGGGTGTGCCATTGGAAAGTGCCAGGATTGCTCACTATCACATGATAAATCGTCCTATAAATCACGGTAGTACAAACAATTATGAGCAGAATATAAGTTTTTGTTGTGATTTGACATATTTTGTCGGATAGAGGGAAATAGGAGTTACATTTCAAATTCTGCCGGACTCTTCAGGACTATGATCTTGCCTATTTTTTTTTAACTAAGGTGTGATAGTCAGGTAATCTCTTCAATTGTGAGCTTTAAGAAAGAAAACAACACTAAACATCACAAGATGCAGTGTGGAATGACATCATGAAAGCAAACAATGTTGCAATTTACATGGATTCTTGCAGCAGCAGGACCAAGAGCTCGACTGATGGTCGTTGTGGGTTCTTTCCATCCCAGAATACTTTGTGATTCTGTGATCCCACATCTCTCATTGAAGGACATATGTTACACAATTTTCTATAAACACCATTACCTTTCTTAAATTTTTCTGCTGCTGCTGTTGTCAGTTTTTGCCTTTAGCTACCTTCCTGCTGCATTATACTGCCTTTGAAGGACAGGGTGGAGAACTGCTCTTATATAGGTCATACCTGGCTGAATTGATCCCAAAATTCACTTAGGGAAGCTGCGTACCTGAAGTGCCAAATTGGGATAATTATTCCACTTTGCTGGAGTGGACAAAGTAACGTGTGTGATGTGGGAGGGAGACAACTCTTCTTTCCTTTACTTCATCTTTCTGGTCTTATCCTGCCCCGTTACCCACCAGACATGCTGCTTTCTAGATCCACTGACAGCTAACCCTGGAAGGTTGCTGGCATATCCTTGTTAAATGTGACAGGCATTAGGCAGGTCGGTGGCAAAAAGCAGCAACAATCCCAACCAGCAAATGAAACATGCTGGGACTGTCCTCTGGCACTGAGGACAAGATCTGTAGAGATATCCATGTTTGTGGCATTAGATCCATATCAGGGTGGTCATGTGCAAAGCAGTGCCTGGAACTGGTGCTGGGCTCACGATGGTATACTGGGACCTCAGACCACTGAAGCCAGGCATGGCTGGCAGCAGACCGGGAGGAAAGCATGGGCCAATGCCTTGCCAGAAATCTGCCACGTTGCCTACCAGTGCAGAGAGCTGAGCTCCATTGCCCATTCAACAGTATGGGGGCAGTTTGTCCATCAACCTAATCAGGCTAATTGCTCCTGTCTTGTGAGGCAAATCTCAGTGCTCCCCTCAGACCACCTAGCAGACAGGCAGAAAAGAAAAGTTATGAGAGAAGTGGCATTCACCTTCTCTGCCTCTGAGGACAATATGTTGCTCATGTCCTGCCCCAAATCTAGTGAGGGTGCTGCCTCTTTCAGCTCTCTTAGCCTGGATACTAGGTTTGCTTTTAAAGTACTTACTTTATTTCATTATTTGTGCATATAATTAATATAGGTGCATTGGTTTGAGGAATGGATTTAATGATGGGGAAGGGGAAGGGAAGCATTCCTTTTAGGCAGAGGTACGTTTGATGGGCTGGATGTGTCACTGTGTGCTTCCTGTGGGGTTATGGTTCTCCAGGTGGGCTTCTGCCTGATAGTGTCTTTAAAAAATGCAAAAGCTTTGGATTTAGGATGGCACATAAACTGGGAAAAAAGGATTAATGCAAGGCATTTTTGAGGAAGCAGAAACGCAAGGTAACTGCCTCATATAGAGCACATCTGCATGTCATGGAAGCAATCCAGTTCCCATCAAACTTCTCATACATTTCTCTGTGTGCGTTTCACCAGAGAAGAGTGTCCTAGTTTGGATGGCAAAAGGAATCCTTACAGCATAGGATAGTGAGTGAGTCAGCCCCCAGGCAAGAACACCCATAGTGTTTTGGAGGAATCTTAATCATATCTTGATTTGAGTATCTTGATTCCTGATTTTTGCAAATTCCTGTTTATATGTCAAAAAGCATAATCAGTCATGATTTAGCAAAGGTCAGCCCCCTTTGGGACCATTCAAATGCAAAGTAAAGCTAGGGACTGGTAGGTATTGTAACTGGATGGTGAAATACTTTTCTTTATAAGAAATAGTGATTGATATTAGCAGACATGGCACAAATCTGTGTGCTTGTGTCTGTCTGAATGCACAAATGCATATACATGTGTATATCAGTATATTTATGTATATAAATGTCAAGGCATATATAAATGTAGGTGTATAGAGAGAGAAATTAGTATACATAAGTACATATATTATCTGTGTGTGCTTGGATTATTCAAGAGAACAGAAATTACATGATACAGCGTAAGTGTTCAGCTCAACTGGATAAACATCCAAAGAAAAGCTGGTAAAAATATCCTATAACAACCAATAACCATAAAATGCTAATTAACAATTTAATTTACATGAATTAAAGCTGAATAAATAGCACACTGGTATTTTTCATCCCAGATTTTGGAAAAGTTCTATAAAGTTGCAAATTTGCCAAGAAGCCTGTGTATGTGTTGCACCAATTCATACTGGAAATAAAAAGACAGGTTTAGGACAACCAGCTTCCAAGCAGATCCCAAAATTAATGTTTATATGTCAAAAAGCATAATCAGTCATGATTTAGCAAAAAACTAGAGAAACAGAATTAAAGATGAAAAAATATTAAGGACCACTCTTGATTTACTGAAGTAATTGTGGACTATTGGCCTTTGACATATCGCCATCTTTACTTTATAAATTTTTCTCAACTATAAGATTATCATTTTATCAACATGTTTCCTAAGATCTCTAGGATTTGTGATGATAAATAGCCTGCATTTCCAA
Source organism: Lanius collurio (assembly GCA_020086605.1). Taxonomy (NCBI): domain Eukaryota; kingdom Metazoa; phylum Chordata; class Aves; order Passeriformes; family Laniidae; genus Lanius; species Lanius collurio. The sequence goes on along the minus strand of JACBWW010000007.1, from coordinate 18,223,498 downwards.
TCCAGCCTGATAATAATTGCAAAGAAAATCTCAAGCCTGAATGCTGATTTTGTATCTGATATCATAAATTATACAATATATCTGACAATAATTTTGATACTTCATCTCTACTCTAACTTCAGACCTCTCCATATTAGTGGCCTTTTTCAGAATATTCCCTCTGAAAAATTTACATTTATTCCAAGCAAATGTACCACATTTGCTATATTATGCACATTATTCCCCTTCACCTCTCTAAATCATGTCTGGAAGTCATATCTTTAGTAGAAATGCCTTTCTGCATGATGTACAAAACTGCATCAATTTGTGCTTGGTATATGCAATGGAGATGAAGCCATATACTTAGTTTTCTTGAATAATTTTACTGTTTTCTGGATCTTGGACTTTCAGAAACGAAGGGTTTTATTGTCCCTATATGGTAGAGTAATGAACGATGTAATAATTAGGCTAGAATCTGTAAAACTACAGAAGAATACCTTCTTTTTGCATTTTGGAGCAAAAATCTTAAAAAGCCTGTTTTATGGGTGGAAATATTACACTTGCATCTCTAGGTTTTTTTAAGAATTATGTCAAGAATGGACTTCAAACTTGTGTAATGATCATGACTATGCATTTCAGTGCTTCCCAAGAAAATTTATTTCCTGTTACATTTTCTGGATTTTCAGTATTAATTTTCATAAGTATATGTATATGACTATATGACCTTTACTCCCTTAGTTACAAGTTATTAGCTACTGAATAGGCTTTGCTTTTTAGTGGGATGGTGGAGACAGACAAATATGCAGTAACTTGCCAAGCTTCCTGACCTTACACCCAAGTTGAATTCAATATTAGTCAGCAGTTAGCATCATCAGAAGCAATCAGCTGAGGTAGTGCTTTCACTACCCCAGAGGAAAAAAAAAGTAGGAAAAAAAGCAGAAAAATCCTTCTCTATTTTGTCAATAACAAGCCATACTTGGCCTTCTTGAAAAAGAAGCTATGGTTTCAAATAGCTGGAAATTGAAGGGCCATTTCAGTAAAGGCTGGTGTAAGTGGACAACTTCATTTTGTAGACCTGTCACTCAGATCGCTTCCATCAGGAGTACACTCATTCTTAGGAAACCCCCACTAACACAGCAGTGCTTGTAGCTTAGGGAACTGGGGTTGTTTAGCCTGAAGAAAAGGAGGCTCAGGGAAGACCATATCACTCTCTACAACTGCCTGAAAGGAGGCTGTAGGCAGATGAGAGTCAGCATTTGCTCCCAAATAACAAGTGATATAGGATGAGAGGAAACAGGCTCAAGTTGTGCCAGAGAAGATTTAGATTGGATAATAGAAAAAAAAATTTCCTCCCCAAAGGCCTTTCAAGTATTGGAACAGCTGCTCAGGGAAGTAGTGGAGTCACCATCCCCGGAGGTATTTAAAAGGTGTGTCAGTGTGGCACTTGGGGGAGTACTTAGTGGTGCACTTGACAGAGTAAGGTTAGTTGTTGGACTCAATGATCTTAAAAGTATTTTCCAACCTAAACAATTCTATGATTTTAACTGCAAACAATCCAGAGAGGCTTGTCCCTTAATCTTGAGGCCGGGGGTGCCACAGCATGCCATGATGTCCTGGAAAAGGCCAGTCACTTGTGTCTAGGTTACTCCCAGTCAAAGTTAGACTCAGAAGCCAATGCTAGTAGTGTGTTTGTCACAGATTCATGACTGCTTATAGAGAGTAAAGTTCACCTTCAGAAGAAGGCTCAGTTTTCTGTCAGGCTCTCAAGGTTTTCTTCTTCACCAGCTATAGAGGGAAATGAGTTTGGAAAGCTCCTAACTCAGCTCTTCAATGCTGCATCTAGAGTGAGGTTGGTTTTATTAGAAAGCAGATAAAGCTTTTGCACTTCAGCTGGCTAGCACAGGAGTTTTGCAGTGACTGCAACCCAGCATGTGCCCCTTGATGCTCCCAATATTGTTCTGAAATTGTGTTGGAGAAAAGCAGCTCAAACAGATTTCCCCCTCTCCTCAAGTCCTCAGCAGACTACAGTCTGGGTCACTGAAATTTGTTTGCCTGGTTTTGCATTGAGACTATGCTCACTAAGTTGTACAGCAACATCAGAAAGTAAAACATGCTAACTTGGCATAGTGCCAGTGATACAATATCAAGAAAATATTAAGGGTACTATATTGAACTTATCCTCACATCTACAAATAAAAATGTCATGTAGTTATGCTGACTGAAGTCCATTTTATCCTGTGCCTGTGAAGACTGACACTTGCATACCATCCTTTCTTTACGAAAATAACCTCTGAACCTGAATTGACCTATTCTAAATTCAAAAGTTTCTATACAAGCATCATAAACACCAAGGCAAAGGAGCTGTTTTTACCCACCTGCAAAAAGTATCTTGTTAATGTCCTTCAGAAAAGTAAAAATAAAAGGTCAGTGAATATATCTTAAGCAAAGAAAAACTGTGAAATAAATCAAGGGGGAAAAAAAACCCAAAGAGAGAGTTATGTGATGCAAGGATTTAAATGTCATTCCTGGCAGGATCTATGGACATATTTGAAAAAGCACACTAGAAACACATCTCCAAAGCACAAAAGTCAACTATATATGAAGACTTCTGTATTTCATTACACAGCAATCACATAACTAGCACGTAACTACGACAGAGCTGCAAAGCCACAAGAATGATTGTGAAATTCCAGGGACTTTGAACCTTAGAGTAGTTATTTTTATTCTACTATGTAAATCTCCATCCTCTGTAAATAGTTTGTATCTGAAATGTCTAGTTTTGCATCAAATTTCTCTGGTTATTTTTAGCAAAACCTTTAATTTTAAGATGTCCTAGTCTCTGCAAAATAATAATAAAAAATCCATGGATATAATTTTTTTCCTCCTTCTTATTCTGTTTTAAGTAACCTACAGTGTATTTTCAGTCACTATTTTGGACACTAAAATGTGTATAAGTAATGACTGGATCCTAAAAGGAAAAAGGGAAACTTGTTTAAAAAGTGTTTCTTACCCTATTCCCTGAGCACAGAATTGGGCCCTTATTGTAACATTACCCTTCTAAGGCTATAGGGTACAAATACACCAAGCATACCACATCTCATTTTACAGGTTGAGAAATGCAATGGATTTCTTATCTGAAAGAGATGCAGGTGAAATATTTACGTTATTTTCTGTCTTTCTTTTTCCCTTTTTCTGATAAAGGACTAAGCTCACATCAGGTACGACATCTTTTACAGAAAAAAAAAGGATGAAATATATTGTTGTATCTCTTAAATTAAATCTCCAAATAAATTGGCTGAATATCTGCTTGTAGCAACCCTGAATACAGCTGAATGGCAGGTTGGTAACAACCCTGATCAGACTGGCCAAAATTCTGCTGGCCCATTTCAATCTGATTTCCAGTCCTCTCTGTTTTGCTAAGAGCATATTTAACACTTGAATGTACAGCTCCCACACAACTCTCTAACTCTTTCTCCATTTTTCTCAAGGGTCACAACTATTAATAATTACTCCTGAAGAAGAAGTTTTCCATGTGATGAGTTAAACCTAAAAACAAAACCCAAAGAGTAGTACAATCCCCTTAGGACAGCATTATCCAGTTTTAAATTGCTCCCACTAGAAGACTTAGAATTTTACACATATCTAGAATTGCTTTTGTAATACAAAATAAATGTTCTATAAGTGAGAGTATCAAGGGAATATCAACAGCACTGACATAAGTCTAGTCAGTTCTGAGAGAGAAGCCAGCATTCCTTGAGCTCCTTTTTCTTCCTTTTTCTTTTCATGCAGCTTCCTGAGTCACCACCAGTTCCCAGCTTGGCTTTATTTTTCAACACCCATTGTTTGATAGATTCTATTTGAATTCCATTCAGCTTCTTTAAATGTTTGTTCTTCTGGAATAGGAGTTCACCTCTGCTGATATGCCACTGCCAATATTAAACATATTAATTGCTTTTAATCTGGAGTAGTCTCAAAGTCTGTACTCCATTCTGTATGCTTTCAAAAGATTTCCTTTTTTTTCCTTTTGACATTTATGACCTGTTCTATTTTTTGGTTAATATTTGAGCTATCTATGGGGTGTTTCTTTACTAATTACAAAGTAAGTATTGCTATAAAGATGACATTCTTTCCTAGGAAAGGTATTGTTGCCCAGAGGTCATGGTGTACAGCTATTCCACACGTTATTTGCTGTCCAGGATCCAAAATGAAGAAACAATACTGTAAAACAAAGCAAATGGGAGTTATGCATTATAGGTGAGAAACATGGATTGTAAACAGCTATAAAGCACCTTCTCTTGCCTTGAAGAGGTTGTATTTTTTCTATATATGTGGTATATATACTATCAGAACTGTAGCTTTTGATGCAACTCTGGCAAATCTATTGGTATCCATTCTCTTACATTAAAATGCAAAAAAACCTGCAGCAGCTAGAATCAATACTATTTCAATCTTGTTCCAGTCCCTCCCGTTGCTGTTTTTAAACAAAGAAATGTAAAAGTGAGAGCAAATATTTAAATAGTAAAAAGGTGTAAAAATAAGCAGAGAAGGAATTAATCAGGTGTATTTTTTTATTTCCCAAATCCTTCCTCTTTCGTCCAGGAAAAATGAACAAAAATATTTGTTAATCTCAGGGTAAAATTTATCTTTTTAAAAATATCTTAAGTGTATGGGGGGAAAATACATTTAAGGCTGGCATGTGGAGGAAAGTAGTTAAAGCACTCTCCTGGACAAAGCAGGTGGCACAGCATTTTACTGATGTTTTAAAGATTGTATCTATTGCAACAGGCAAGTTGGCTTTGAGTTATTTACAGAAGTGTCTTCAGATGTAGAACTGGAAAATGTAGATTTTGCGTTCATTCCAGCTGAAGTTAGGGTTCCTGCTGCTTTATCTGCGGCCAGGAGTGCTGACCGTACAGGTTTGTACACCTCAAAGGCACACTTGCTCAGAACTGTGCGGGGCACTTTGCTCGGTGCCTTTCTTTAATTTCTTTAGTTTGTGTTGTTTAGAGGGTTAGAGCAGATTTTTGGTTCACATAAAAGTGTACAGTGTTAACTAGGTGACATATGGGTGGATGAAACATTACTGATTGTCCACTGCAGCCAGGGAGGCCGAGTTTCCATAGAGATAAGAAGGAAAAGTGCTCCATGCAACCTAATTGGTATGCATCTCCAGATCAGGTTCATTGTGCTTTTGCTAATGACAGGGTTGTCTCAGTAATAAGGATGGTGCACTGGAGAAATTTGCTGCCTTGGTATATTTTTCCCTGGCAGAAAACTACTTAGAGACTGTAGTCAGTAAGAAGAGTGACTGGCAGGCTGAAGGGGCTGCTTAGCAGCATATGGGGGAAGGCTGGCGCTCTGTGCCACATGCATATGGCTGCCATTAAACTCCAGCTTTGCGCTTTGTGTATTTCTGGTCCCATGCCAGTAAGCCCACCTGCTGCAAGAATACTTGTAAAGCACAACTCAAAAGTGATTGAAAAGCTACTAGAATAAACTGTAATAACACAGTGCTTCACAGATGGGACATAATTGCAAGCTAAAGTGTACAGCCTCTGCAGTAATGAAAACACGAGCCATTAAATTAAAATCATAAGGGAAAAAACTATAAAAGTCTGTTGATTTTTTTATTTTTTTTTTTTTTTAGTTTTATTGCAAAACTTCAATTTTCTTGCCCTCATTAATCAAATACCATAAAACTACAGTGCTGCTTTGTCTGAGTGAAGATTCAGGCAATTAAAATGATGAATGTAGATTAAAATGATGTAACTTTTGTAATTTACTTACTTGGATAACTTAAGCTTTGGGCAGTGCTAGGAATGGAAAGATGACATGAATCTATCAATTTGCAGATTAAGGTATGGTTAGGGCTTTACAGTTAGAATTCTCTAGTAAAAAGTTGGTTTGCAGGGGAAAAGTGACAGTATAGATTTTGCTTCCTTAATGTGTTATTTTCACCCATTCAGTAATACCAATTTGATTTTTCTAAAAAAAAAGAAAAAGAAAATCCAAAAACCCAGACTTTAAAACTATGTAAACACACAAAACTACTTGAGAAATATCAAAGCAGTTTTAATTAGTGGTAGTGTGGTAATAATGAAATCGCTAATCTGACATGTAATTAGTTGTATGGTGTGTATGAGTGTTATGTGAAGCTGAATGGGCTCAGCAGGGCCCTAATACATTCTGGCCTCTCAAGGCGTTCTCTAGTGGAAAGAGGCCTGACAGAGCCATCTTTGTTCTGTTCCCTTTCTGTGGGTGGGCGATGCAAGGAGAAAGAAACATTTGTTTCACAGTAGTCACCGAAGTAAACAGGCTCTAAAAGCCTTTTTCGTTTTTAATTATGCATTGCTCCAGCACTCATCATAGCAAAGTCCAAAGGACAAGTTTTTAGCATGCCTGATAACCCCTGACTGGTTAAAAATATATATAAATGTCTGATTAAGGTAATATTTATAAACCTAAAAATTTAGTTCATCCTCACAAGAGGGGTCTTCCTTTAAAAGGACAGGCACTTTCCTAAGGGTACCATTTATACTCAATTCATGTGTAGTTGCATTTGATCAAGACTGGCAGACACTAGAGGTGCTAATGAGCTACCCATAAATATTTGATTCCATCTCCTTTCACTACTGAAACTGGACTCAAAAAAACCCCCATACCAAAAAATAAAACAAAACCCAAAACAAAACACAACAAAAGCCATCTGAAAAGATAGCATCCATTCATTAGCTGTGTGAGAGCTTATAGCAATATCAGAAGACTGGCATTTCTTAATACACTGCCATTCAAAAGAAAATTATTTTTCTAAAAGACTTGCCAAGAGTAAGGTATATTGCCAAGATGTCTCCACATTTTTAGATTACTACCAGACTTCCTAGAAGTGTAGAAAAATATATCTGTACTCCAAATCATCTGGACAATAAGTACCATAGGGACAACTAAAAGAAAACGCTCAGCTTTATTTACTTTTGCAGAGTTGATTTTGGTTTTTTTTCCTGTCAGGCGAGGCAACCAGACATCTTTTCTCTGAATGAGATCTGTTTGTTCTTGAGTAAACAGAACATGGCATGTTTTGCTCACTCTTAGTAAATTTAAAGTTTGCTTGAGTGATTAGAGTCCAATTATTGCCAAGCAGCAATATCCAGGTGCAGACAAATAAACACTGAAGGCAAAGTGCTTATAATCAGTTGCTGCTTATCATTACTACAAGTCAGGCTCTAATGTTAGTGTTTATTACACATTACAGGTATCTTCTCTGAATCAGATAATTTAATCATTACTCTCCCACTGGTGCTCTAATGCTTGTATTTTTAAAATATTTTTAGTAACAAATATTAACTTTTAATTATGGTTATAAGACCACCTAAGTCCTTTCTTTTCTCTTAGGACTGTAGCTCTGATGTGGTGTCTGTACATCATGACAGAGAGCTATACCAGGTAGTGAGTACTTTGGGAAACTTGTCCAGCTGCACTGTCTCAGAGTTAATTATTTATTTAATTAATTAATTACTGCAGGCATAACAGGAGACCATCACGGACATTTGAATGGAGAATTTTCTATGTAGATGTTGCTTTTATCTTCCTTAATGAAACTCATCTCTTGTAGAATTGAGTAATGTCCAACCTCTGCAAACTCCATCCATTTTTTAAGTATTGGCCCCAGTATTGTGGGCTGCAAATCAATAGGAATATCTACAAATAAAATATCTATATTTTCAAAAATGGGACTATACTACCACTTTTTAATGTTTGTCCCCATTCATGCCAGGTTTTTTGTAAGAGGGATCAGCAGTGACAGCTTCTGGATTGTAAACAGGCCAGGAGGTTGTGCTTTTTAGTCCCAGATTAAAGACAGGTGAAGTGTAATGACACCAAAATGGGACATCAGTAGTGCTGGCCTTGAGTAGCTGTCACACTGCAACTGAAAAATCTCCAAAATCAGAATGATTGTATGGTCCATTGAAGATGTGAAGGTGTCAATTATATTTTTCACCTGACAACAATGACCTCATTTTTTAGGCTTTAATTGTTGAGCTGTTGAAAACATGTGTTTTGAAGGCAGTGAAACACAGGTAGGCTCAATATTTTTCAGCTATTTTCAAACACAGTAACTTTAGCACCTCTTTAGAAAGCTGAGTACCACATCTTTGCTATAAAAGTTCTCTGTCTGTACAGAGAAAGGCATTCTCTAACAGGTGTTACACGCCCATTTCAGTTGAAATGTCAATCCTGGCATGGCATGCTGTTTAGTATGATTGAGGCTAACAGAATTTGGCATTCTGTAAGGTCTTCTGTCTGAAAAACAGAACAGTGTCATTGGAAAGCAACAGTTTCCTTGCAGTGAAACAGTGAAAAAAGATATAGGAAACAGCAAGTTCTACTCTAAATAATGTGATCTAATGCCCTTAAGACATTGTTCAGCTTTTGCAGAAAGAACCTGAAGGGTAATGCTTGGAGATCATAGGATGTTTAGGATGCTCTTTCTGCTCTGAATGCAGTGGGAACTAAGATCCAATAGCAGTTCACAGGGTAGCAATCAACAGTTAGCGCAGCAAACATAAAACATCTAATTTCTGAGAACTCAGTTAAGCAGGGGACATATCCAAGATGCAAGATCTTTTGTTATTTGCCCTCTATCCCCATACTGACAAACAGCTTAGCTTGAGGAGGTAATGACATGAATGTACACTAAAGAATTATTACTCCCAGTCAGCACAGAAAAGCCACATTTCAGCTCTTTATCTATTTTTGTATAAGCTGCCAGAGTAGGACAAAAATAATTTTTCCATCCTATAAAAATTTTAAAAACTCAAAAAAAATTCCTATTCCATTCTCATCTCAAAGGGGCTGGTATTTCAGTTTCAAAAGCCCATCCAGACGTTATTTTGAATTCAATGAATTAAAAAGTTTGGCTGCAATAATTTGATATGATTTGATCTTCACCTTTTGGTTTTGTTACCTTTTAACATGTATATATTCTACCCAAGATACAAGTGTGTGATGTAGTACTGTGTGTATGCTACATAAAAAATTGCATGCACTACTAGATATTTTGCATGATGATATTTTGAGCGGGACAGTAATTTTCTCATTAGAAAGCTTCAAAATTTTGGTTTGATAGTTTCAAAGTATTTTTCAAACTTTTATTGAACAGGTAAATGCTTCTGAAATTTTATTTTGACACAGAGTTTTGACTTTGTTGGAGAAGTCTCAACCACCTGTAGCAAGCATGCAGGAGGGTCTTGCCAGTACAAGTGTGTGCAGTCTAAGCCTGATAATCTGGAAGAGGAAAGAGCACAAAATTATGAATTGACTTGGTACTTGCTGCTGAGCAAGATTTAGCAGAGCTCAGCATAGTATTGAGGGATACAACTCAAACTTTATTAAAGTCCCCAAGAGTTTTGTCTCTGAAATCCATGGGATCATGATTTTCTCCTTAGTCCTGGCATTGTTGCCACAGACCTTGATAAAATAAACTATAAAGGAAGATTGGACCCTAAAAGATCTTCAAATATGGAACTACAATGAAAGTAATTTAGTAAGAAGAAATAAGATAATGAGATTTGGTTAATATAAGTCTTACTTGAGGACTATGCATAGTATGGTAGGCCAGTGGAAGGTAACATTTTATCCCTTGTGACTCCACTGAATACACAAGTTCAAATGCGTCTTTCACTCAGTCACTGCAGCCCAGTCAGATATGTCACACTCTCTTTGACACATCTTTGTGTCTTATTTGGAGTTTTATGTAGCTCCCTCTCTAGAATGGTTAGGCAGTGTGGTGCTAAAAGCTGAGGAGGGGTTGTGCCTTGTACCAACATGGTTCATGTGTTACTTGATCCAGAGTACAGCACTATCTCTTCTTAATGCTCATTTAAATTTTTGGTAGTTATTTAACTAATTTAGCACATTTGTGTTTATCAGTTCCAACCTGCAGTTTTGTGCCCAGGCATTGGTGACAAGCCTGCTTCTAGATCATGCAATCCAGGCTGACTCTTGAGGACTGAATTGACTCAATGTCAGCACTCATTCCTGTTCAATTTTATCTCTGCACATACCTCCATTGGTCTCAATAAAAGGCTGTAAAAAATAAACTTTTAGTGCCTGAGCTTGAAAGGTACAGAGCTGGTATGGATGCTTATTTACATAAGCAACGACCATTGTGAAAGCAGAGGAAGGAGTTTGTTAAGATTTCATAGAAAATATATTTTGTCAAAATTCTCTGAATTACAGAAATTTACTACAAAGCATTCAAATTGTGTCTTTTAACATATTTGCAAGTTTTCATTAATTTGGAGATTTTTTATGATTGGAGATAGCTATATTTTCTATTTGTGTTTTTTTTCTGTTTGTGCTTTGCAAAAACAGTATTCATGGTAAAAATAAATAAGGAAGTAAAAATATGCTTTTTGCTTTTGACAAATGTGGGAGCTGCAAATTACTGGTGGAAAATGAATATTTCCATCTTTGTGTGAACTTGGTGAAAAGCCAACATCTTCCACACAGCTGCAGAGGTGCAGGGCCAAACTAATTCGTGGTGCAATTCAATATACTTCTATGAAATTACATCAGTAAGAGTTTAGTCACCATGCAAAAAAACCAGTATATAAAATACCAGTTTATAGTGGTAAGTGGTTGATTAAATGTGGTAGGAATAGAAGCTGATGTAACACATATTTCATTTGAGTTGAAAGGATACCAAAGCACATAAAGAAGCCAGTAAGCTTGTTTTACTTACAGGTCTTTAATTACTGTTAGTCCTTGTTTAATGGTGTGTACTTGTTCCATAAATAGTTAAGCCTGCTCCATATACAGTTAAGTCTTCATTCCCTTTTTTGTTACACAGGTAAAAAACTCATATGATGCACTACCACAGAGTTTGCCTGAAGGCTTGTCACTGCAGTGTTCTAGACTGTAAAGGGTCTACCAACTCCTTCTCAAGTCCACTGCATCTCCCCTTAAGTCCATTGCATCTCCTCTTGAATCAGAGACACAACTGGAGTTACTCAGAAATGGCTGCTGTTTCACCCCACCTGGGGCACAAAGCCTTCCTTCCCTTCTGAAAGAACATACGGGAGAGGAGACTTGCACATACCTGTGTTGTGTCCCACCCTGTAACAGAGTTCTTTACAAACTGGTTAAGCATTGTCAGATTTACCTTTAATTCTATTCTGATTTAAGATTGCTTGGTTCTTTACCATCTCTAGAGTGTAGAAGCAATAAGTGAAGTGGTTAAAATCCTTTCACTTTTGCTTTCTGTGGTGCAGAAGTACAGCACGATGGTACTGAGGGAAGTGAGGTTGTTTAGTCTGGACAAGAGGAGGCTCATGGGAGACCTTATTGCTGTCTACAACTCCCTAACAGGAGGTTGTAGGCAGGTGGATATTGGCCTCTTCTCCCAGGTAACTGATCATAGGATAAAAGGAAATGGCCTCAGCATGTATCTGGGGAGATTTAGATAGGATACTAGGAAGGATTTCTTCATGGAAATGAGGATGCTGCAATTGCCTCTGAGCATAAGGTACATCTATTGGCCTAGTAGGCATGTGTGAATTCATATGCCACAGTGTTGCAAGAAATATTTTGAGGTGGGGATGGTAGTAAGTGTTTAATTTGGATAAAGCTTGCTTCTTTCTGTGGTCAGCTTTTGCCTGGCTGTATTACATTATTGCATCTAAGAAAGTGGCATAAAATGGTGAGCTTCTTTCTTATGGATACTACCCCAGCAATTACACAAGCCTCATACTCACAGCAAACTGGCATGGTCTGTGCAGAATCTCAGTGTTTGTTTTATATAAACCAGACCATTAGAAATTACTTATCTTGTGCAGTTTACAAGGTATTGTAAGGGCAACTGGCAAGAGCAACCAACTCTCCTTTCTCACTTAGGGTTCTCTTACTCTCTTATCCTTTAAGTTTTCTTCCATACAATATGAGATAACAAAACCCAAGATTTCCACTTCATATATGCCCTTCCAAAAATACTGCATTTTTCTGAGCTCCAATTTTTTTTCTTTTTGAGAATTCCAGTGTTTCCAATTAGAATGGAGTTTATTATTCTAATAGCTTTTATTCCTATTAGAATACCAGTTAGACATAGAAAATTAGTTTTACAGTTTTTTCTTTTTCAGCATACTTGGAGACTGAGGATCCATTTTAGGCAGCACTAATTAAAATCCATCATTAACTCACAAAGGCTTTTTAGACCTTTACTTTGTACCTTGGAAGTGAGTTTACATGTAGAAAATTCATTTCACAAGTAATAATTTTTAAAGCACACCAAAAGGTATTAATAATTATGGTTATTTTATATTGGACCTTAGTGACATGGCACCGATGGCTTTGATGTTTATTCAGTAGCTGTGCTTCCCAGATTATTTTCATTAGTGATTAACCTTGACTTATTATGTAACAGAAGAACATAAGACAAATTCTGAGAGCTTCCCTTGCTATAGCTGCGTTTGCTGTGAAATTCTGCCTCATTTTCAAATAAAAGTACATCGAAAGCTGATCACTTCTTATGAATTATCACTCATGGACTTTCATTCACTGTAGCAGTTCATAAATAAAAATATGACATGTTTAGCTAAATTAGATGCTGCTGAGCTGTCAACCAATGTTTATGTCAAATGTTTAATGGGAATATACTTTTATTTTAGAGTTATAAAGCCTTGTCTTTTTTATTTTCTTTATGGATAGCACAGATATTCATTCTTTTTTGAAAAAAAAACCCAATAGGTATGCTAAACTGTGCAAGTTAACAAGCCCTGTGTTATATCTAGTATACCATTGGATTGATGTCTTCATAGAAAATCCTTTTGCAAAACTTTTTAGATTTCCCCTCCCACCCCACCAAAAAAAAAAAAAAATTAAAAAAAAAAAAAAAGAGTGAGATGTCTGAGGGACTGCACTGCTCCCTAATTACAAGAAAAGACATCTGTCAGTGAACTTCTTTTGCTGCCACTCTGGGATTACCTGTGAGAGTGAGTCAGGTCAAAAATGCTTAGGGAATGAAAAGCAGATGTCAGAGAAAAAAATATAAAATGTGTTTTTTCAGACTAATATTAAATGTCATGCAAGAAAGTATCATGTGCCTCACAGTGCAAAATGTTTGTTTAACCTGGAACTCAAGGCTTTAGCCCTGAAACTTAATTTCTTGTGTTTTGAGGACTGTTCATTCTCAACGTTGTTGTGTTCAAGACGGACTTCTGGACCACAAGGTAGAACGGTCCGATTTCAGTGTCAGAAGGTGACTAAAAGCTGCTCCCCTTCGCCCCCCAGTAACAGAATGATGCCATGAAAGAAATTGCTAGCTAAGTAAAAGCAGAGAGACCTAGAGCAGGCTATATAGCAACCAAATTTCTCAAAAGACATTATAGCAACTCAAGCTAATGAACTTATAGGCTACCACTTAGTCTAAAGTCACTGTTCTCTGTAACATGGTTGAGGATCAGCATAAGCATAATTTATTGTCATTCACGAGATGACAGTAGCACCAATCAAACTTGAATCAAAGACATGGTACAGAAACATTTCATCCATTCTTATTCCTTACTGATAAGATATACCATAACCTTTCTTTGGGAACTGAATCAAAGCGTCCCAGTCCACAAGTGGCAGAAGAGGTTCAATTGAAGTATCTTTTCTTCCTTTTTTTGTAAAAGTGCAATGTGTTGCTTTGCTGTCATATTTATTCATACCAACAGAAAACTTCTAATTCTCTCAGAGTGTTTAAAATCCAAATAGAGATGACAGATATGGGAAAAACACAGATCAAGACAAAAGCAGTGGGTATCCATCTCTTTATGACGCCCTTGTGAACTTTATTTTGTACCTTGCTTAACAGAGACATCTTGCACTTTTTCATTGCCTGGCCAAAACTGTTACTGAGATTAAAAGCAGCAAGTTACAGATGAATTCAGGGATAATTCTCACAATAACTGGCTTACTTTAGTATCTCCCCCACTGTTCAGAGTATGCTCATTGAGTCTCCTAAATTGCTTCCCCATTTAGAAGGATCTTTTGGACTTTTAGAGGTTGCTTAATGTCCTAACACTTTGTCCACCAAAACATTTCTGACCTTTCATCTGCAGTTTTGCTGTCTTTGCCTGAACTAACATAACTGACTTCAGGGCTTGAGTATTTCATTTCAGTATATTTGGAATGAAACAAAACACCTTGGAAAGATCTTCAACTTACCGAGGAAGCAGCAAAGGTCAATTGTGAACACATATTAGGGTTCACTTTTCACCCAGCTGAATTCTGATCCATGGTGAAAGGTTCCTTTCCAATTTTTACAGTTCTCCATGAGATCGATCCTGCCTCTTTCAGCATTTATGTTTTCCTCTCTGGCTCATGAAGAGACAACCTTCATGATAGATCTGATCCATTAGAATCAAAGAACTGGAAGGGAAAGTAGCAAAAATGAGAGCTTGAATCATAAAAAATCATAGGCTTGTACATCTTGAGAATAAAATACAAACCTCTAAATTTTCTGGTTGGCTTTCATTTACTTTGTCATCAGTACATACAGTCAATGTCTTTTTGGTTTTTCCTTTTTTTTTTACTTCTTCCTCTTTATATACTTTATCTTTTGTTTGTGAGTTCATCATATCCCAGAATGTAACTAAAGGAGCTTCAAACAGAAAACTGAGAAGATTAGTAAATTTTCTATCTTTAGAAGAAGTTTAGATTAGATGTGAGTAAATACTTCAATCTGTGTTCATACACTGTCTCTCTATATTCATAATTACCTAGACAATCTATCAGTTTTCTGCAGATCTCACACAGGTGAGGCAGCCTTGAAGAAGAATATCTTTGCTTGATTTGATTATGAAGCCAAACACTCAACTGGGCACAGGAGCAGGTCTTATAGCCATCTAAATGTTTGGGCTAAATAAGGTTAAAGTTCCAGGTGCTTCAAAAATTCAAATGTTAAAGGCAAGTTGTCACATCTTGCAGTGTCCCTGGTTTCCTAAAGCCCTAAAGACTTATAAATTTGTAATCCTTCCTGGTAAACATGACATTTGCCACCCAAAATCCCTCCAGCAATTGTGTGTTGTGATTCTGCCATTTCATTTCAGATCTATTTTTCATTGTAAAGAGCACAACATTTTTTTTTAGGATGCAATCTTACATCCAAAGAGACAATCATAAGTTAAAACAAGCAAAACACACATATGGACTAACCATATGGATGACAATACCAATTAGTAGAGATTTTGTGGGTTTTTTTTTTATATTTTGAGCACAGGGTGAGACCTGCCTTTTTTCAGCAAGTGGCAAATTTGAATGTGAAATGTCATTAGTGCTGTTTTTCACTAATACAATTTCTTTTCTGAATAACAAAAAACACATCAGTGTTATTTTTAATAAAAAACTCACCCTTTAATTTACATACATTTATGGTGAAGTAAATGAAAATGCATTATGTTACCACTGTGCTATTGAATAATGAGCCTATAGGGTTCTAAATGGGAAGGAAAGTCGTTTTTCAAGCCTTGTACCCACTGTTCCCTTTACAAAGGCGCCATTGTGACCAGGATACATGAACTGGGTTTCTAACAGTAAAGATCCACCTTCTGGCAGAGAGACTGGGAAATAAAGCACCCCAGTAAGCCACCACTTCAGCAGGAGAAGCTGAACTAACGAAGGAAGGACAGGTGGAACTGGTCCCTTGGCCTTTCAGTGACATTTACAGCCTCTCTGCAAGGACATGCTCTTTTCTTTCTGTTTCTATTTTCTCCAGTTAATCAGGTGACTTGAAAAGAAGCTAGATAAGGGTATTGTTTGCACTGACAACATCCTGATGATACTGTCAGAGGAGATCACAGGAAAATGTTCCCTTTTTGAACCAATAGAGTCATTAGGGAGAGTACTCATCACTTGAGTGCATCTAGGTTAATTACCACGGAAAATCTGGAACTGGCAGCTATAATTTTTCTGAAGAAAGTACTGCTATTTTTACTTCTGATGCTACAGAATGTCTCTTAAAGTACCTCACAGGACCCCATTTTACAGTTCAATGGTAAAATAATTTTAGAAATGTAGCTTTCTGGCTGAAATTAGTGGGACATTATCCATGGAAATTTAAGGAAAGTACAAACTATGAGTTATGTACTATAGGAATGAAATATCAACTCCGTTTGCCAGGAGTGATTACTCTCCTTCCCATAAATGAGCAAGCATATTTCTCTGTTGCAGTGTCACTTTGGAAAAGAGAAAAGTGTCAGGTTGAGATGAATGACTTATCGCTGCGCAGATGTAGCAAACTGTCACATGCCTGATTCTGTTTGCTATGGTACATTATGGCACAGATTAGCCAAAAACCCTGCAGCATGAGACAAACACAGAATGCCGGTTTTGGATCGGCATCAAAGCACATGCAGCGGATGCCTTTTTAGGAAAACAGAGACATGGTGTAGTTTTAACCCACCCAGTATTCAATGAATGCTTACAAACCCTAGCAGTGTTCATGATTTTTAATAAGTCTCAAACAATAAAAGGAAGTCATTTGAGTGTGCTGAATACTTATTCAACTATTAATTCTTAGAGTATTTATACTGTGCTGCCTGTTCTCTAAGGATCAGAATACCGAGTGCTTTTTTCAGCCTAATTTTTGCTTTTTGAAAATTATTTGTGGCCAGGAATACTTTGTAGTGTTTGGCTATATCTGATGCAAAAGGCATGTAACTTGTCTGTCATGTCTAACAGGTTATCAAGCCAGAGCAGAGAGAGGAACTTGGAAAGTTGCTTATATCCAGTAGCATAAACAGAACCCAAATGGAAACTTGTCATCATGGGATCAATCTGTGGATGGTTAAATGGTTCATGCAATGAATCTCATATACTATTCTCCCCTTCCAGGTCACCTTTTTGCTTTGATAAAATTATGAGAATATCCACTGTAAGACATTCTTGAGAACTGTTTTGATTATATATGATAGTTACTTGGGAATTGGGTGGCAGATTTCCTGTTTGATATTAGCAGTTTTCTATAAAAGGTGAATTATTTGGATGCACTGTCTTCTGTAAAAAGCTACAACATGTAAATTATGAATGCTTTGACCCCTTCCACTTGAATCTGAGTGAAGAAGTGACGTTTTCAACAAATGAAACTATGCCAAGTTTCTTGAAACTGACAGCCATGGTAAGGAGATATATGCCAGCTAAAACATATTATTAGACTTCATAGTCTCCATTGGACAGAAGAAATTGAGCCTCGGTTATGCAAACACTCCCTAGTCACAAAACGACTTTTTTTTCAGGAAATTTTGGTTTAGACCCATTTTTAAATCCATGAGAGAATGAGGTGATAATAACTGTTTCGGTGGGGAAAAAATATTTCTTGTTTCCAAAGCAAACATTTTAGTAATTGCCCCTCATTTATTTGTATTTTCTAATTTGCTTTACATACTACAGGGAATCCTGCAATTACCCATAGAATGTACTGTCTGTACCTTCCTGATTGAACTGCCACCTCCCCTACACTTCGTTAGAGCTGCCATTCACTGCAGCTCTGATTCAGACTCGAGGGAATAGCCTTGACACAATGCACTGAAGGCAATATTTGCAGAGAAAAGGGATAATCGCTGAACAGCAGCCTATCTCCACGTTTCTATGTCCCATGACCTCTTTTCTCTCTAGCCTTGGCATAAGAACTTAGTATAACTCCCTAGGACTCTGCTGTCCCCTTTGATGATCTCTTACCCTCAGGCAAGAGTTTGGAAATACTTCTGACAGGCTGATATGTTTCACACGAGGAGAGCAGTGAAATATCACAGTCTGTTTCTCCTAAGGTTTCAGAGAGAGCTGGAGTGAAGTGTTTATCTGCTAATATTTGCATCATCACCTCAAACTGCACACATGTCCTGTAAAACAAACTTAAAAATGAAACTCAATGTCTTTTTTTTTTTTTCCTCTGCATTCAGGATTATTATTTATTCTTAATGATATTACTTTTCCTTCAGGCTCTATTCAGTTCTCCAAAATCTCATTTTCACATCATTTTAGGAAAAATATTTAATACAAGCCTACCCTTAGATTCAACTGCCCTTAATAAAAATAATTTTCCAGCCACAGGATTTTTTTTCGATTAGATGCCAGTATGTAAGAAAGAGAAGTTGTAAAAGCACTGAAGAAAACATAAATTGCATAAAATACTGCTGACAGTGTACCAAAGTCACAACTCGACATTTACAAGCTGGGGTTTTTAGCATTATGCTAATACGACTGTGTTTTATTTGTGAAGTACTATAGACTTCCATGATGCTTTGTAAAGAAAATATCTAAGAAGTTGCTGTTTGTTAGTGCGTTTTTCTGCATCAGGCACAATACTGCACCACACAAAGGGATTGTGTATGAGAAGGAGAACACTTTAACAGGGGAAAATAATTGAAACCCTCAAATTCTTACCTAAAACCTGTTATTTTCATTTAACAAGTTGAAAATGTCTGCAATGAAGCTCAGTTACATCTCTATCTAACGATGTGCTTTGTGTTATCCTGATTTTCAGGAGGATGGGATTTCATGTTTCAGCCTCTGCACTACCTTTTACTCTTATTGGGAATAGTGAATTTCCAGAAGGGTGTGTATTTTTCTGTAGTCCTCACTACAGTGTTCCCAACCTTAGGGAGGGAAATTGTACATCTTCCATCATCTGGTTACCAAAGATTATTTGCAAGTGATCACTACAGCCACTCTTGCTTGACATGCAGCTTTCAGAAAATGTCAGCTGATGGTATTGACTACAGCTATGGCATGGCAAGGATGCAGTAAAATTGAAGGTTCATGAAGTTGCTACATTTATATCATAATTACCTGTGTCAGATGAATGTCTTGCATGTCAGCTCTTTGCTGGAGCTCAAATGTGGCACTATATATGGACACTAAAGATGTGTCCCTTTCCTTAGGTCGAGACTGTATCCAAGCTAAAGAACTACATAAATGTAAACTTTGCAGGCTGCTGCTTACTGTGCATTGTTCATGCTGTGCAGCCAACTATTCAAATCTTACCTACTCTGGCTTTCTACACTTTGTCAAAAGATAAAAAAGGCGAGTCTAGTAAATAGGATTTGCTGGAACATCAGTCAGTGTATGAGACAAGCTTAGGGGAGAGAGAGAAGGGAAATGTTATTATTGTCTTGCTTATTTTCCTTAAAAGAAAGAGTTCAAAAGAGGCAGTATAGAAAAAAAGAAGCTAGCTAAAACTGGCCAAAAACAAACCCCATAAATTTTCTGGCTAAACCTCAGAAATCCAGAGCAGAAATCCTTCTGAATGCTGCAGCTGTGCTTCTTGGACAGGCAGTGTAACTCCCACGATGCACAGCAGCCTCATCAGTCAGGGGCTCACTGTCATGCACTAAAGGAAGCCCCTGGCCACACGGCTTCAAGGAGCATCTACTGGGACCATTCTACAGGGCAGGTGCACCTTGCATGCCGTAACTTCCATAAAGCATCTCACAGGTGTATTTTAGTGTCAAGTCCAGTAAAATTGTGTTATATAAATGTAAATAAAAAGGTAAATATCAATACATCATGGGTGTCTGCACAGGGATCTTTAGAAAAATTTAGTTCAAGTTAAATGCTATTTTTAATGAAAAATTTACATTGGTGAAAAGCTGGTCACATTTAAAAGTTTGACTGGCCAACAATACATTCCTTTTCCTTCCAAATTTACCTCTGCCAAATACAAGCTCAGTTTGCCAATGAGATATTTTTTTCTGTGTACTCTTCAGCCTGTCATAAATTAGCATTGTATAAAGAGAGGTGAGACAGGTCAAAAAGCTTATAATATCTAGCACCATAAAGCCTATAGGTATTTTTTTTTTTTAACTTTTAACAGCTTTCATGTGATTGCTGTACACAATGCAATTTGTTTATTTTACTGACCTTTAGGTGTTTCAGTAAAAGTAGCAATTTAATTTCCTTGTCATTCAGCAGAGATTTCTCATTTTCATAATTCTTAGAATAATGGAAGTAATTAAAGCATTTTAATTTTTGAATTACTTCTTATGAACTTCTAGGTCCTTCTTAAGGAAGTGAAAAATGAAACAAATTTGAGACAATCTATCTCCTATTACCCACTCTTCCTGTTATCTTAACATGACAATGGTTAGACAACAATATGATTCTGGACATCATCAAAATCTTCCGAGAATGATAAAATAAATCTCTGATACAATCTCAACTACTTACTCACTTCGAATTAATTTATTTATTTCTGGTATTATGAGAAGCTAACAAGAAAATCTTATATAGTTAAGTCTATGTATGCATTTTGATTTAAGACATTTTTAAAAGGAGGTCTCTTTGTGGCCTTTCAGATTTTTGGCACATAAAAACCAGGCCCTACAATGCTCCCTTTAGTACTGATTTTCAACTGAAATTACTGGAAGTTTTTGCCACTGAAGCCCAGTCAGAGCCCTTGTAATTGTATAACTGAAAGAGGCATTCGTGTCCTACATACCAGCAGGTTACCTAGGAGAGATGGTAGCAAAACAATAATTATATGTATCAGTTACTGAGTTACGTTATTGAGAATCATTGGTAGAAACAATATGTACAGGATATTCCTAACTATTCCTTCAGTCTGGTAGCACATTTAAAGCACTGCAGAAATCTGTGTTTCCCTCTCCTTTACCCCCTGTCATCTTCCACCAACCTGTTTTTGATTAGTACCACTCTAATTCCTTATATTTGGCAAATGGTATTTTTATGTCTTCCAAGGCGACTACGGTTGTTTCTATATAATAGTATATGAGACTATAGTACTTATAAATTTCTTCCAAAATTTTACAGTAGCTTGAATTTTTCCATATTTTAAAGTTAATGAGATAATTAACATTTTCATTCTATCCTGAAAATATGGACACTTCAAAGCAAAGGTAACACTTATTTTGCCTGCTTCATTGCTTAATTGTGTTGAAAAGTAGGAACTCACTTTATCAGAGGCTAAATTACTGTACAGTTCATCTTCAGGGTACTTCAGATAAAACCCTTTCCCTCAATAAGATATGAGAGGACTATTCTCTTCCTAAAATATTGTCAGAAATGCCCCACCACCCCAGTACTGCTGACTGGAGGCAATTCCCTTTGACTTCTACTGAGGCTGGCAGTATGTTGTCTCTTATGCTCGAGTTGTCAGCAATTATTGCATAATTTATTTTTTGGTTGCTCAAGAGACCTTGAAATTTCAAAGTTCTCAGAAACAGCAAGGTGAACTAGCATAGTGGAGATTATTTTCCTAGAACCTGTTCAACAGGTGGAGCTGTGTGCTGCAAAATAGAGTTCAGAAATGCAACCATTATGATGAGACATTTGATGAATCATTTTCAAAGTTATGGAGAATAATATACCTGTATCAAACACATGTTTTTTCAAGTTATAGGAAGAATATTTCTTCATTTCTGGATTGGGTAAAGAAAAATAAATCTCAAAAAGTATTGTTTTGATTTTCAATATATTTGTTGGTGGGCAGAAGTCCAGTAAGCTTTGCTCCACTTTTTCTTAGATATTTAGGATTTAATAAATGGGCCTGGGAGATATCTTGGATGTCACAGAGTTGGTGCTCAGAATTGTATTACTGGTAATGCATAAAGCTACATCAAATATTTATTAATCAGCACTCCTTATGGCATTTCTTCTTGCTATTAGTGAAAGCAGTTTGAGTGACAGAAAACTCATGAAAGACAGTCTAATAAAAGTGAGAAAATGCTACAGAATGTATTAAAAAGTGTCCTTTCTCTGTCTCTTTCCTTTATTGCCAGTTGTGACCAGTGTCCCTTTGAATGATAAGAGCAAGATCTCTGACCGTTCATCTGCAGGTGCCAATTGTCCTTTTCCATTCCCCAGAAAAGAGTACTATTTTCCTGAATTTTCTGGTTCTGTTAGAACACACTGAAATACAGCTTTGGAAAATGAGTGAGCTGTATTGATAGTCCTCATTAATTCATATCTACTGTTCCTGGTACATCTGAAAGCATTTGATTTGCTCATGTCAGAGGACAGAGTATGCATGATCTAGTAGTGCCATCCTCAGTTTCCACCCCACTTTTACAGAGATAAAAGTGTTATTTCAGGAGCAGGAGATACCAAAGACCTGCTGTAACACATAAATGTATAAATATGTGACAAATGTATCTAGGAAGGAAAAAGGAGTCACCTGTTCTTTGACAGTATTGTACCAGTGTCATACTAAATCTGTTTACAAAAATACACATAAACATTATCAAGTAATAAAATGGTGGCTGCTAGAGGATTATTTTATTTGCAACTTAAATATTTTTTTTTATCATAAATTAGTTACCACTGTTCAACCTTTCAGGAATTTTTCTTCACTTTATTAGCAATTTTTTCCCTTCACTGTTGCAGACTATGCCAGATTTTCTTGCCTTTCCTCAGGCTAAAGAAACTTGTGCTTGGTTTCTTGGAAATGTATCCTACCCAACACAAAAATGGTGCAGAATCATGTCTTATCATTTAATACTCTTAATTAGCTACCTTTATTAGGTTAAGTACTTCAATCTTTGGAATTGTATTAATTGATGCCACAGCTGCAAGGCTTTAGTCATGCTTTGCAAAGTATTTCAGTTGCATTAAGAGGGCCAGTGCTCCTCTTTTCCCTATAACTTTGGATTTCTAGACTTGCAGTTTGGGGTTTTCTGTTACTTCTGGTTTTTATCTTATAATGCCAAGCTATATTACCAGTAAAGGCCCTCTGTAAGGTCTGTGCAATAACACAGAAACCAAAAATCCATCTGCAAAGCTCAGGCAGTGGTAATGACAGATAGCTGGATGGAGTGCTGTAGCTGAGTAACAGGAGTTTTTGCATACATGGAGGTGGTTTTTTGTGCACTAGAGAGGAACAGTTTCCAGATGCTTCCTCTGAGCTTGCTAGGAGGATTACTGCTATGGGCTGCATTCATTAACTTTTAATGACTGACCATCAAGTAGGACTAAAACACTCATCCCTGTCCAACAGACCATTTGAATGTTTTAATATAGGGCTTCAGGAAATATGAGTAAGTGTGAAGAGGAGGGAGAGAGAGAAGTAGAAGATATGGGATAAATCAGGAAGGAAAATCCAAAGCATTGGCCAGATGGACCAAGAGAAATATTGAGAGAAATCTGTTTTGGTCTGGGAAATCATCAAAGTAGCCCTGAGTCTGGGAGAGAGAGAGACATCTGTCTTCAACAACTCCACCTCTCCTGACCTGGGGAGAGCAGATTTAGATCAGTCTGTGCAACAGGTAAAAGACTGCATCCAAGAAATGCCTGACTCAGTCTCACACAATTTCTGAACCTGTTTAAATAACTAGTTGCACACATCTGCCCTCATCTCCCATCTAATGACAGTTCATGGTGGATTTGCCAGGAGTAACTGTGTTGTTCAGGAGTGAAATGAGCCACTCTGGTTCCCTGTGTCTTCCAGTTGTGACATCTACTGTGATTTCTCATCACGAATAAGTGTTTAAACTGGTTAACACAGACTAAACTAGCTGTATGACTAGCAAGTCTCTACTGAAGATGGGTTCACTTTTTGGCTTTAATTAAAATAATAAGCTTCCAGGATATTATTTCAAGTTGATGAAGGTGACTAAGGACACTAAGTTAAAAGAAGATTTATCTCAACAGCAGAGAAACAGTAATATTTCTTTCATGTCTACTTGCCCTTTTTCAGGTCTTTGCACGATTTTTCCTTCAAAACAAAAGTACCTAGAGGTTTTACTTCTCTTTTGACCAGCAATTTCATATGGTCCCCTGGAACAAAACTATAGAATGTACTCAACTGTTTTTTTTTTTCTCCTTTTTTCCAGTAATTTATTAGTAAACTGTATTTTCTGTCATAATGTCTGATCTTTGCTTTCTATGATCCCAAGTTCTTTGAGATGAAATGATCACCTAAAAGAAGTTTAAAATATCATGATAAAATTATAGGCTGGTTCACACAAACTGAGCGTATGGCTTAGTCTCTAGTTTTAAAAACATAGTTTTTAGTGAGCTTCTCTTGGCATTTCTCAGCATAAATAGAAGAAGTCCACTGAACTATGCAACTTGAGATTGCAAATCAAAATTATACTGACATAAAAATGAACTAATACCAACTTTTGCAGGACTGGCAGTAATGGGAAGGCAACTATAAAAATAACTTGTGAATCTGAACTGAAAAATTAAATGTTTCAGACATGCTGTAGCAAATAATTTTGACTTTTCAGGGCTTGTCCTTTTTTTTTGTGGCTGAAACAGTTGGATGCAAGTTGCAAGTACACTTGACTTGTCAGAAACAACTCTTTTTCATTGTTATTTTTTTCATCATGAAAGGGACATATTGCTTAAAAATTGCTAAACAAACCTTATCCATTTCTCTTTTTGAGTATATCATAAGTATTTATTTGAAATTAACTAAATTCTGTACAGGAACTTTGATTTTCATGTAAAGGATTGGACAAGGAATGAAATAAAATCCAACTGAAAGATGATGTCTCTTTTAATTTTTTATTAAATCGTCAGTCTATTTTTCCAGAATTAAGAACTTTGCTTATTACTAGATTCTATTGTGGATATTCATCACCTACACTGATAGGGTTTTTTAATTATCATTTCAGAGTGAAATGAGCATTCATTATAGTACAAAATAGGAGAAAAAAATCACTAAGCAACATCATAATCTTTTTTCTTAACTGATTAGCTTAAAAGGTACACCCATCACAATAACAAAAAGTAGCATGGAGAACACAGTTGAGTTCAAACACATATGGTATTAATCTCACGTAATGAGCTTTGCTTCAGCTGGCAGGAGAAACTACACTAAATAGATGCTAAGCTACAATGGGCTTCCTAAAAATTCATGGCACTTGACTTTAATTTGTCCTCTGCATCAGTTTCTTATATTTAAGAATGCTTATTATTAGGTCTTCTTGCTGTGCTCTCCTCAGTTCCATGCTACTAATTGGTTGTGAGTGAGTCTGGTGTTCTCTAATACATCTTCCTCTGCTGCCACTAAGTCTGCTGGAATTGCCACCACCCACTGTCCTCCCAGTGCTGTAACAACTGCACTTATTACACCATATAATAACTCTTTTGTAGTATTTTCTAGTAATCTCTCCTGAACCAAAAGGTATTCATGATAAGACTTCGGCATTAGTATTCATAAATTCCTGATATTTCATATGTTAAAATTAAAATTAAAATTATCTAAGTTATTTTTTACCTTTTTGTTTATCAGGTTTGAATTTCATTAATGCTAGACTATAAGGCTTTTTTTGCTGCATTCACTGATGTTCAAGTATGTGGGCATGAGTATTCTCTAAGCATCTAGGGACATCTGTGTATGTGTGTATTGGATAGAATCTTCTTGTAGGCAATAAATGGATCTTTAAATGTGTATTGGTGTGGCCAGATGCAGAGACATATATGGTCACCTGTCTGTTTTGCAAGCTGGGCTTGTTCCCACAGGTGTTTATCAGCTTGGGCATGGTGCCATGCTTGCACAGCTATACAAGTCATGGGCCACAGCTTGCTCACATGCAGCCAGCTGAAAGCAAGAGCGAGACAAGGCAAGTTTGTGCATCCAGATGTACCCAAAAATCTTCTCAAAAGCATTGTTTGTGGGTTACTTCCTTTCTTTCTGATTGTATCAGATACCAGTCTGACAGAATTTCCTGCTTTTATAACTGAATTTTAAGATTTGACTGTTGACACAGGAGGGGAAAACCAGTAAATGTTAGGTCTGAAGGTAACATAAATTTCTTCCTACATCTTTAACTCAAGCCTATTTTCATTGCTGACAAATACTGGGGAGAATCAGTGTTGTTTGCTCTGAGCTGTTGTGTCTTCTTGCTGCTTTCCCCTTCAGCTACTTCCTATAGGACCCATTCTCTCAGAAAATGCAAAAGATTAAATTAATGCACGGGAAAGCTGAGGCTCCCAGCTAATCTTGAATTTGTTTCAGCTGTTTTGGGGAGCAGCTGTGATCAAAGCCAGTAGTTTTGTAAGACAGTGACCATTGCCATCATCATGAAAATCAGGAAGGGATGCCCTGTGTGGTCCCGTGTGTGCCACAGAGCACTAGAATCCATTAGAATCACAGAATTCTGAGTTGGATGGGTCCCACAAGGATCATGAAGGGCAGCTCTTAAGTGAATGACCCATCCAGGGGTCCAACCAGCAACCTAGGCTTTATCAATTCTTCTCCATCATCAATGAAGCTGGGAGACTGAGCTTTTATTGGAAAAGTGCCATTCTAAAATAGCTTGTTTTGTAAGAAGATGAGAAAGAAGGTGGTCAGTTTGGGCAGTTTGAAATAATTTTTGATTTAACATCTGAGGACGAGATGCTTAGAACTAATATTGCAGTATTGATATTCATGCAGTGTTGTTCTGTGTCACTTCCAAACCATTTTTAGAACTGGCCAGAATTTCTCATTTGGTTTTCATGGGGACTGTTTACTCTTACTAAGATTTCCTGTTAACATGGATTAGAAAAATGCCAAAGCTTCCTTCTGCAAATGTTTTTGAGATATTTAAAGCATTTATTGAAATATTTTCTTGGATAAGAATGAAACACTGAATCCTTAATAAAATGAAACATTTTGATGAATTTCTATAAACGATATGATTAAAGAACATATTCCCATGAAACACTTCTGTGCTTTCTGATATATTTCTGGCAATTTTGACTAGTTATAGTCATTGATGAAAAGATAACTTTACTGTTATCACTTCTGGTTCCTTGGACTTACACCTATCCCCACCACACAAAATTAAATCGGGTACCTCCTGCTGTCTGTTGAGATCTGTTGTTCCACTATTTCTAGTGATCTGAAAAAAAAATTGTATACTTCTAAGCTGCAT
This sequence comes from Lanius collurio, assembly GCA_020086605.1. Classification (NCBI taxonomy): domain Eukaryota; kingdom Metazoa; phylum Chordata; class Aves; order Passeriformes; family Laniidae; genus Lanius; species Lanius collurio. The sequence continues at coordinate 18,196,664 of JACBWW010000007.1, read as the reverse complement.
CATTGGGTGTTTAAAGGATGGAAAGGATATGTTCAACATGTATCTATGAAACATGCGTCTTTAACAATCTTTCTTTCTCAGTATATAAGCTTTAACACAGCTTTCTAATAGATTACTTTTTTTTTTTTTTTTTTTTGCATCAGTTAACACAGTCTATCATGGCAGAAGCATGCAAATTATGACACCAAGAACAGTTACAGCATTTTTAGTTTCTCATGGAAAGATAGTTTTTAATGCTATATTTTTGTGCTAAGTACTCCATATAGTTAGAGTCTATGGTATTCTCTTTTAATACTTCTTCTTTCATGTTGACATTTTTGCTGTGGAACACATTCCTGAATATCCCTCATTTAGCTCTCATGGTTACAAGAACCTTTCAGCCACCAACTGGAATCTCTGACAGAAAAGTTTCAAACTTCCGTTCATCTTTTCCAACTTGCTGTACAGAATATTGTAGGAATGACTCTTACTACCTTGCATCTTACAGGACACTGATATAAACATGCATGTAGCATGAATAATACAAATAGTGGTCTGAAAGTTAGTAGAACAATTCATATGATTAGGCAGGCAAGTGGCAAAGCCCTTCATTGAACTGAGGCTTAGGAAATTGCCATTATAGAGTATAGCAGGTTATAAACCCTTCCTTTCCAATAGGTCATTTATAATTCCTTGTATACAATCTCTAACTCTTTTACTTCTATAGGTGTTGTTTGGTACCCTTGTTCACAATTCAGGAGACAGATTTTTTTCTAGTTTACCCTCTTAGGAATGAAAGAGACAGGAACAAAAGGCATTTTTCTGTTCTGAAATCATCTCTGACACTGTCTTTTGAACTGCTGTGGCATAAATTGCATAAATTAGCAGTGTTGTCCCTTCTTGGTGGCTACCTCATTTTGGCTACCTCACATTTTTCTGTAACAATCCTCTGACCAGGGAGTGGATGTTAACAACCCAGAACTCTGAGCATCTGTGCCAGGCCTGTTCTTTACCTGCTCCAAGAACACTTGGTCCTGCAGCTGATTGCCAGGTGTATTCTTCTAGCCAAGGAAGTGGCAGAGGATTTTCAGATTCCAAAACAGTCTGATCCATCAGCATTCAAGGTAGTAATTTATAAACTAATGAGTTGATTGCCTCCAAAGTTCACCTTCTTCCACTTGCAGACCTTATGTGCTGCATATGCTGTGAGGTCACTAAAGAGCAGGGACTGACAGTAAAATTGTTCAGGTGAGCCATGGTTATGCACTGAATTTACCAGGCCAAGTGAACGGCTTGATCCTGCTGGTGTCATTATGCAGTACCTGCAGAAGGACTGAGTTTGACCCATGCCAGTTTGTCATCATCAGCTATCAGCTCTGCATAGGCATGCTGAGGAAACCAGCCAGCTATCTCACCTCTTTAAAACTCTGCAAAGTGTCTAAACCTGGGTGCTGCAAACCCTCATTAGTACCAAATTACTCTGTGAATATATCTGGGATGCTTCCATCTCCCAGCAGATTCAATGAGTACTGCTTACACACAGGTCATATTTTCTAAATTACTCTGCGAGCAGGATGGCTACACATTTTCTTTTGCTGTGAAAATTTAAATTTGCAAGGATGAATTCAACTACCCACCACCTACCTCTAATGCTATGTATTTCAGGTGCCTGAGATATTGGCCAAGATACTTGCAGTAAGCATTCAGATGTAACTTACCTCCTGTAGGTGATCTCTGACATTTTAGAATGGCATTAGGAGACTGAGGTGGATCTCAAAAGAAGACCATGTTTGTCAGTCATATCTTCTCTCCTGTGATTCCAAGGGGAAAGGCTTTGGTTGTAATTCCATGTTGTAATATGCCCATGGCAATGCAGGCTGCTCTAGGACTAGAAGTGTTCAAGCCTGCATATTATTTTGTTTTGTGCTCTCCTCCACACTCATTTTTGAGTTAAAACATGAAATCCTGACAAAAAGGTCTTCCTGATACTTCATGATGGTAGAGGGATACCATGAAGACTTTTGCATTTATACCTTAGTATGTGGAGGATATTCAGTGTGAATTGATGTGAGTAAACACCATTTCAAAAAAAAAAAAAAGCCAATATAGCAACAGTTAAATGAATATTGCTAGTCTGTTAATGAATGTTAAAGAAATTGTCCTGGACCAGTCTTCAGCATTTTTGAGGTTTTATTTGCAGTAGGAACCATTTGAAGGGGGCATCACTTCTTTACACGGGTTATGAATAGTCATGGAATGAGTTCATGGGTAAACAACTATGAACTGATTCATTTGTACACTAATCTTTAAGCCATCAGGATTTTTTTCTGTATCTATTTGGAAATATTCAAAATCTTTCATCTTGGAGGGTCATGGATTTTGAATAAGTTCAATAAGCATCTTTGTATTGCCTCTCCATCGTGCTCAAAATTTACCTCTTAAAAGTACAAGGTATCATGAAAAGTAGTCAGACTGGGAGTTTTTTCAGTGACTGGAATAGTTTTTTAAACTTGTATTTTATTTGTGATCTCATGCCTAGGAATTAGCATACAAAGCCACAAAAACCTTGTAGAGGCAGTGGAGGAAGCCAGCATTAGGAAAGAGCAGCAGCCAGAGAGGGAGAGGGCTGGCTGCAGGAGGAGGGGTATGCAAAAAAAAGAATGGAAAACAGCTTCCAAAAGGGAGGGAACTGGGAAAGAGGAGGGCAGAAGCAACAGTGTGGAAGGGTGAAAGTGAAGAGGGAAGGACAACTGCTTTTCCTCTCACATCCTGACTGAGTTTTTTTCTGAAATACCCATTTTTTGAGCATATTGATTCTGTGACCCTCTTTAGCTGCTTGAACTCTCCATTGGAAAGAATCAAATTCAATCCAAGTCTGTTTCTGGGATCTGTATTATTTTGCATTCCCTTGAGGCCTGAAGAAAATGGTAAAGACAAATAGTGTCATAAACACAGACTATACAAGAAACAAAACCAAATAGAGGTGAAACAGCCTGGGAAAGGGGTCTGATTTTCAGGGACTGACAATGTGATGGTCAAATTTCTTCACATGTAATTTAAGACATCCTTCTGAGCTCTACAGTGATGAATGGTGATGATAAAAATGAACTTCTTTGGGATATGGAATTGATTGATTTGTTTCAATTATTGTTTTCAGCACACCTTTCATAACACCAAAAAATGTTTTTCATTCAAAAAAGATCCCAAACACCACAACATCCAAAAACCAAACTACACAAAGGTAGAATCTAAAACTGAAAAGAAGATGTTTGAATAACAAGGACAGGGTCAATAATTTTAAAAATTGTGCAAACATATACAATAACATTAATAAATCTTAGCTCTGTAACTTTTTGATGGCAAGTTACTTTTGCCATGCATTTTGTTGGAAGTTTGTCTTGGCACCTTTAGGTGACAGCTCCTGAAGATTTGTATAGCTGAAGACTTTTCTCCACCTGAATTCTGAGACCTCAGATCCCACAGTTGTATTCTAGTATCAGTCTGTGCTAAACAACTGCTTGGGAATGGCACCTGGGGTTGGGTACCTCAGTACTGCTGTGAATTGTAACTGAGCCAGAGAGGAGGAGTGAACTCCTATGGAAATAAAATACATTAGCACAGCAGACAATTTGAATGTGAGTGCAGTGTAAATAACAAAATGTTTCTTGGAGAGGACACTCAAAAGAAACTAGACTAACTTGGAAAGGAAAATGAATGTTGATTTAATTGGCTATTTAATGATTATCTGTTTTCTTTTTCTTCTTTTTCTTCTTCTTCCCTTTTTTAATCCAAACAGAAAGGTTAATCTAACTATACATTTAAGGCTTTTAAAGGCTCCATTACAAGACTTATTATGCTAAAAGAAACATACCTGGCATGCTGCAGTTTTCTAAATGTATCAGCGATGCATGTAATGATTCACTTAAACCATCATGGTCAGAATTCTTTTACATTATTTCTATGTAAATTGGATGCTTCATGATTACTATAATATGTGTGAAATTCCACTTATTATTTCTTTTAACATGGAAACTTTTATCACTTAACTTCAACTCACTGGACAGAATATTTGAACCATTTGCAGTCATTAGAGCATTTTTGTTTGGTCAAAACCCTTGTGGGATTATACTTTGGAAAAATAGCATGAATTACATTCAATGCAACTGAATGGCAATTTTAAATATATAAGGGGCATCAGGAGTGCTCGTCATTATACTTAGAATTCAACATTATATTTTATCTGTTATGGACTTGTTTTTACATTTTCTTCTTTTATGTTCAAGAGACTTATTTTAGCATGTGGCATTAAAAAAAAAAAGCCATAATCCATATAGAAAAGGCAATCTGATGATGTACACTTACCTTTTGCTCTGAAAGAAAAATTTAAAATACAGACTTGGGTCAGAAGGTTTTAAGTTTCACCTTACTAGTCAGAAGATATTTTCCCATATCCTTGGAAACATTGGGTGAGCTGGTGCAGCAGGAAGTCTCTCCTAGCAAAGCTGACAGTGATGTTCTTCTCTGCTGGTCTTGAGATATGGCACTGGCTGTCTCAAAACTTCCTAAGATTCCCAGAAGTCCCAATCCACATCAGTATGAAGAAGGTGGAAGAGAAAAGAAATATTTCAGAGCAGCCAACAACCTTGCAATGCGGGCAATTAGGAATTGTAGGAAACTGTTTTGAACATCTGCTTTGCCATTCTCCCAAAGACAATCTAACCTACCCTGCTGGCTATTGGCTGTTCTGGATGTATCTCTCTGGCAACAGCTATTCATTGGAATAGGGACTTGAAGTTCAGAGGTTTTGAGATTGTTCCAACAGCCTCCCTTGGGAAATATTATTTATTAACTTTAGATGAGCTCCCAGAGTTTTGGCTCTAGAAAGAGGCAGAAATCTAGAACAGCCTAGAGACTTTGCAGGAGGTGGTGCAGGTGCATGTCTTCCATAGTCCAGAGCAGTAGGACTTTTGCCTGTTTTGGGGACATTTCTTTAATGCTCTTTATTCCATTGTCTTCCAAATCAAATACATTGACCAGTTATTTTAAAAGAACTAACATCTTCTATCTCTGTTTCTTCTGGCTTTAAGCCTTCTCAACCTGTTTATATTTTAACCACACTTGATAACATTTTTCCAGACCAGAGTTAATTGAATTAGTAGATTTTAATAAGACAAGGGGGTTTGGGTTTTTGTTTGTTTGTCATATGAAGATGATGCTTTTGAGACAAAACGATGAAACAGGTTATGATCTCAGTGTTTTAGCTTTTATTTCAGTAAACTCTGCTTCTCATCTCTCAGTGAAGCTCACTGGTTTTAATTGGAGTGAAAATACCTCCAGTTAAGAATACTCATCCTGACTTGAAGGATAAGTGCTCCAAGCCTTCCACCACTAATCTTACACCACTCATTTCCAGAAATTACACTGTTTGACCCCACATAGTTCTGTGACTTACTTTAATTTCAGCATCAAAACACAGAAGACACTTTAAAACATTTATTTTACAGGAAAGTTGGAGAATCATATCCTGGTCTGTGGCATGAGGGTGTTGGTGTACTGAATTAGATTTGATATTTGGACGTCTGTGGCTTTAAGCAAAAATATTTTTGCCTCAGTTTCCTTTAAAACAAAGGTATTATACAAGGTGATAAAAGCTTTCTTTCCTTTGCTGTGACAGGTATCTGGCAATAATTTTCATTCAATTATTTATCCACTTCTTTCCTGCATAACAACATGGATACAGACAGTGAAAAATAGGCTTAACATAATTAACATAGTTATTTTTTTCTTTATTTTAAATAAAAGCATAATTTTTTAATTTGAATTTTTATTTGCAATAGAACTTTTGGCCAATTTTATAAACTGGTTTGAAGGACATATATTGAATTTTCTAGAGGTTTGGGGGTTTTTTTATATTTTGTATATTTCAGTTTAACTTACATAAATAACTGTAATATGTAAACAAATATCTATAGCTAGATATGTTGTGGAATACCGCAATTTTTAAAATGTGTATTTAAACTTTATGTTGCTAGTATAATCCAGGACAGATTAGGTCAAAGGATTTTTAAGAATGCTTCCTCCACTCCTACACCTTAGCTGCTCAAAATATCTATGGCATCATTTTAGATATGTGCACATGGGTTTTAAAATGAACTATTCCTCTAAATATTTGCTTCCTCTATTCATTATACTTGTGTCTCACTCATTAAAATACTTACTTTAAATTTTTCTTTTGAAAGTAAGCGACCTGGGGAAGTCATTGTAATATATCTCTCCCTAATGCAATCATAAACTATTTAAATAGGCATAGATAAAAATGGTTAAGACGTAAAGTTTCATCATAAGTCATATTAGAATTAATGACTCTGCTCACAGACATTGGTTTGGAAGACAGAGACTGAACAGTGCCATTACAGAGAATGAGCCACTGGCAAGTCAGGCAATTCACCGAGGACAGAATGATTAGCCACAAGGAGCACTTACAGTGTGCACTGGTAATTTAGGTAATTGTATTGCAGGGTTTGTAGACCCATGAATTACAGAGATCTTTTAAAAAATATATATATTGTGCAATTTGAACACATCCTGAAACAGACACCAAGAAGACTCAGCTATCAGGTCATTCGGATAAGATAAAGCATCACTGATATATAGTATTTGGGGAAACATATAGAAGTCAGCATGCAAGAAAACAATAGCATATATATTTATCATAACAACTTCTTCACAAGAATTCTCGGTATTTAAACACCACAAAAACCACAGATTTCCTGCAGAAAATTAAAAGCAAACAAAAAAGGTGTGTGGGGGAGGAACCTTTAGAAGGAGGTGATTTCATTGGAAATACAATGTTAGATTGATTTCTCTATCATTTCCAAATGTATGATATAGTCATATCTAATCTAGCAAAAAAATCCTTATATTTACTTCCTTTTTTTTTGCACTGTATATTTTCAAAGACCTCCTATAGTTAACATTATAATATAGTTAGTTGCTACAAATAATCTGCACTGATTATAGGAAAACTGTCAGTGTCTGTTCAAGGTCTGAAAAGGCTGCAGCAAATAGCTTTTCTCTTTGCCATGGAGACTGGGGTCTGTTTTTACGGTTACTCTGGTAACCAAAGCCTTTCTGGTGCTAGTCCTTTTCAGTTACCTTAGCTATTAAACCCTCTGGTTGAGACAAAAGGAAGGCAGTATGCAGACACTTCCCCATAAAGCAAATCTCAGGGTTAAAATTGAGCAAAACTTGTAATAAAAGAAATAAAAGCAGCTTCTGATCAGCTGGTTACATAGTAGCTATGAGGTGTTTGTATGCTTGCCTACATGTGGGAAGCTAAGGCTTGGTATGTTTGAATATTAATCTTATTACTAAAGGACGTGAAAATGGGTTAGGCATCTTCAATGCTGTTTCGAGGGACAGTCTCTCAAACCTATGACCCTCACAGTGCAAACAGCATCAGTCTTTCAAAGTTATCATCTGGGGAGTGTTTCTTTTTTTTTACCGTGAGGATTTTGACATTATTTGGAAAGATATATATCAAGATAATTGTAAGTAGGGATTACAGAATACTTTCACCATGACCCAACTCATGGGTTTGTTGCACAGCATTAATGACCCTTCACAGTGCATGAGATCCTTTAGAAAACAAAGCCAAAAAATGGATTTTGATCTGAAAGCTTATATACATCACAATAATAAAATACCCAATTCAGTGATCAATGTCATGAAGGTGAGTACAGAAGAATGGCAACAGAAACATCAGAAAAGACAGAAGGCTGAGTAGTAAAATATTTAACAGCTAAGATGGTAGGGTGTCACTTTTGCTTGGAATCAGAATGTGTAGGCGGACACCCAAATTATCTTGTTTTTCAAAACAGTAATGTTTTCACCTTAAGTAAGGTCTTATTATGGTGAGCTTTTACTGCCCCTACACATTTTGGTTTGAGCTTTCTACTCCAAATGAAGAGGATTTTTCTCTGGAAGAAACAGCTGACTATATAGACAACAAATAATATGCTTCATGCCTGAACAATCCATTCTTCCTTTAACATGGTCAAACTAAGTAACTCTAAACACTGAAATACCCATGGTGATAAACCACTTTTGAGCTGCAAAGTATTCAATTATTTTTCATTTGAACTATTAAATGTGTCACACAGAAATTCCCCATTGCTGTTTTCATCCACATAGATTATCATGTTTAAAATAAAGAATAACTTTGTCCTATCAGAAGACAGTTCAAATTAAAACACTGTGCTATCGCAACTAAATTAAGATTGATTGGTATTTGTTAACAGAGAAGAAAACACCTGCAGTGCTAAAAAAGCTAAAGTATCTGTTCATCCATAAATTAAGTGCAGCATCAGAATACTGGACTGATCTCAGTTGAATCAGGTTTGTGCATGTCAATAGAGAATGCTCATTTAAATGAGCCACTGTTTGATGTGAGCATCACTACTCAAAAGGGCAAGTACCAATCCCTTATACCAGGTGTGTAACTGATAACCAGGTGTTCCTATGCTAAGAAAAAAAAAAATCTTAAATACTCTCTTTGTTCCATTTTCTGGAGAAGACAGGTGTTATAAGGAGAAGGGGAGAAAAATATGTCTGTGAAATGGCTGGAATCAGAAGAAAGTTGACTCTTTCTGCATTCACTGTAGTAACTGAACAAGGAATTTATGTACATTTGTGCTAAAAATGGCTCCTTCGATTTAATCTGGTTTTGCATTATATTTCCAGAATTAGTGGGTTCAATGAAAGTCAGGGCAAAGTCTGTCCCCAGCCTTTCCACCACCGCAGATATATTTCTGGTTTTGAAGTGGACATTATTCATTAAAAAAATATTGATCTTGCATACTCATATGTGTGAAAAAATCTGGACATATAAATTTGGTAAGTGGAAGATGGTGGGTTTGTGACAGTCATATTCAATCATTAAGCTAAATACAGCAAACTCTTGACCCAAGATTTTATCACCATGTTTGTCTCTAGCCCTTTTTACTAAATCCTTATGTTGATATTTTAATTCCCAAGGAATTAAACTTTAACTGCAGATGGCATCAGGTGGGGTGTGTGCTATATAACCCACCAGGTCTCCCACAGCAGGGGAATGTTCTCACAATCCAGAAACGCAGACTTCTCTTTACCTGAGGTAGCAGATAAAATGCGAGTCAAGCTCTGACCTGTTAGCACTGGTTTCCCATTCCTACACCCAGGAATTATATCCCTCTAACTTCCCTGGTATCCCTAAAACTCCCCTTCAACTCAATCACCCAATGCTAATGCATCAGGTAGATGCATTTTTTTGTGGGAATCCTGTCTGGCTGAAAGGTTGAGGATTTCCTTGCAGAGCACTTCATGAAGTGCATCTACCAGGTGTCTCCTACTCCTACTTTGCAGGGCCAGGCACAGAAACCTGCAACTATTGTTTTTGCCCTTTCTGTAGAAGGGGACAGAGATCCTTACTGCAAACTGCTCAGCCTGGAGAAGAGAAAGTTGTCTGGAGACCTCATAGCTGCCTCCCTTCTGAAGGGAGCCTGTAGGGAAGCCAGAGATGGACACTTTTTCAGGAATGGTAGTGATAAGTAAAATACAGCTCTTGTAGAACAAGAAGTAATGTATGCAAACTGAAAGAGGGCAGGTATTGGGAAGAAATTATTTACTGTGAGGATGGTAAGACATGGGAACCAGCTGTCCAGAGAAGTTGTAGATGACCCATCACTGAAAGTGTTCAAGGCCAGGTTGGATGGAGCATTGAGCAACCTGGTCTCATGAGAGGTGTCCCTGACCAGGACAGTGTGGTTGGAACTAGAGGATCTTTAAGGTGCCTACCAACCCAAAGCATTTTATTATTCTCTGTTTCTGTATATAGAGCATATGATGATAAGCAATCTGCAATCCTTCATGGCATTTTGTCTGCAGGGAAAAAAAATTCATTATTCCCATTTGACAGCTGAGGAAGCTAAGATTGAGGCTGAGTGACAGCTACAACCAGAATTTAAACATGAGCTGTGGGATCCTAAACCTGCTGTTGAACTGAAAACTTCATAGCAAACATCTTAGCTATACTTGAGACACATTCATCTGAGGTAAAAGCATTTCTGAACTGGAGAAAAGCAGTTCAGATCGAACTGAAAGCCCAAATGTGCATCCTTGTTTGGACATCAGATATTTCAGATTGTGTGCGGAAACAGAAACCACAAGATATAATCATCTACCCAAAGGTAAAACATACACAGGTAAATGAAGAGGATTCATTGATTTTGTACAGATGTACTGACACAGAGAATGTTTGGAGTGGCACATTCATTTCTAGGGAATGAGCAAAAATCTCACAAGCCTGTGTGTCTGTGCATACCTGGAATGCTCATCCCGGGACAAGATGCTTTATCTTACCAATTTTGTATGTTTGAAATTTAATTTTGTCAAACAGAAACAAAGGTCTGTGTTCCCCAGACCTTTCACATGGGCTCAGGTCTATGCACAAGTGCCTTCAAGGATAATCTATGGCAAAGCTTCTAAGAACCTTCTAGCCCTGCTACTCTTTTGTAGGATTAAAAGCCAAAGGGCATCAGTACTTGACCTGTGACTTCTGGGAGTGCACAGATTTGTGGGAAGAGAGTCAGAAGAAGCTTTAGGCTCTAGGATTTTAGAGAGGATATCTTCTAAAATGAATGTGTGTTGTCTGAGAGGGCAGAGATGAAAACAGAAAAAAACCCCACTGTTACTTGTGGAAAAGGATATTAGCAATGACTCAGTACAGTGACAAGCTGCTGTGTTTTCAATTTCATATGTCTCCCCCAACCAAGTAGGTACTCTGTCCTCATACACACAGGATGTTTGGGGAAGGCCCACGTTTTTCAGGTAATTTCTTCTCTGCAGCAAAGTTCTCTTTTGTTAAATAATGATCAACTATGCAAATACAGTTCCAATTTCAAGGAAGACCTGTTGATGCAAAATAATGTTTCATCATGAGCTATGTGTATGCGCAGACAACTTTTATGAAACGTCTTGCAGCAGTCTCAGAAATGAAGTAACATTTTGAAGTACAATTTAACTATTATCAAATCAGTACCTTTAAGATATTTTTCTGAAAAATCTTGTTTGAAAGTCATGAAGCTTAACTCCTGAACCTGGTGTTATGTGAGTCTGGACAAGTCATTAGACTTCTGCAATCTACAGCTACCTCCTCTGTGGGAAAATTATTTAGGCACAAGTTTTGCCAAATCCATTTTGCAGAACAAATCAAATGTGGAATTTTAGCAATTACAGATTTTTTGTGATGGGTCTATTCAAGTGAACAGGAACCTTACAAATATAAGTAGTGCTCAGAGCCATTATTTAGAAGTTAGCAAACAACACTCAGCAGCAAAGATTTGATTAGAAGACCCATTGCAATGGCTGGCAATCTTGTGACCTCGCTTAAGTTGCTTAAGCCTAGACAGCTACAACCATTTGAGAGAACTCGTTTTGTCTGACACATCCTTGTGGTGCTGCCAGGTATAACTGCAGGACACATGGAACAGCAGCACTGCTCCAAATTGGTGACTGAGGGGCAGCCTGCATACCCTCACCTATCTCAAACAGAGTAGTTGCTTGCTCAGGCAAGTAAGGCAACTAAGTTTGCGTGTTTAGGCAATTAAATCACACATGCAAGTGGTCAGCAATAATAATCCATGTGGCTTTTGCAGAAATATGATCTCATGTAGCAGGTAGCTGACCATAATAGAGTCCAGAGAATATCCTTGAAAACACCTTGAAAACATTCTTCCAGGAAAAAAAAATGATCCATTTACTTTTGGAATAAAATGTATAAAGTTGTTCTAGTTCTAAGGAAACTGTAAAAATAAGTATCTGAATGTCACTTTCTCTCTGTCAAAAACAAAATAAATCAAAACAACCTCCAACCAATTTTATTTTAAACATTTAATGCGACCCTTGTAGCCCTACATGAAGCCCTGTTGAGGAGTTAGAAAGTTAATAAATATGTTACTGGTGAGAATCAAATTAAAACAGTTAAAACAGGTTTCAGTTGAGTTTGGACTGAAGTATCATTTAGATATTTTTTGTTTTGACACTTCCCAGATTTTTTTATTTTTACTTGTTAATTTCAGAAGATTTTTTTTATGCCATTACCCATTCAGATAATCACCATTTGCTAAAGTTACTTCTTAAATTGTTCATGTTACCCTGCAATTTTTTAATTTACCACCACCCAGCATCCTGCCCATAGCTCCAGCCTGGCAGGCAGCTTCATTGCCAGCATCATAATTGGTTTTTTCTTTCTCACAGCCCCTGGATGTGACCGTATGAGCTTCTCAACTTCCATCAAAACAATAGTTCTTTTGCTTTTTACTTGTGCAGCACATTTCAAAAATTGCCGTTTAAGTGTGAGAGAGGTTTACAAACAATACACATGAATTAAACCTGATGGAATGCTTTACTACCTTTACAATGCTTTCTCAAGATTTTATAGGTGGTCATGTTTTTTTACCAGCCTTGTGTTGAGCTTGCCTGCAGCTGAGAATGGGTTCCCTGCTGTACATACTCTATTCAGGCTTGGTTTAAGCAGCTCAGGTGAGAAACTTTCTGCAAAATCTAAATCTTCATTGTGGAATTGAAGACCATGGCCACTTGTGGGGTTTTACTTAGCTGAAGATAGAGAGGTCTGTTTTCAGTTTGCCAGTGCAGGGGCAGAAGCAGCTCCTTTGGGGGAACATGGAGATTAACATATCTCAACACCTCTCTCCCCAAAACTATCATCTTGCCAGCTTGCATAACATGTCTGAGTAACTGATGCCACAGAGAAGACTGCTCTTCTGATGTGCAAAAGGGAATGACCTGTGAATGCATTTGGGCAAAGGAATCTGAGTCATGAAATACATTTCAATGGTACTATACATGTTATATGTTTAAGATTCTTCTTCTCCTACCATTGAAATTTTCTTCACCACTTTGTGCTGACAGCAGTACTATGCTAGTACTTTCATATACCTGCTTTGAGAGCTGTGAACACATGTAGATAAATTTGTGGTAGGGGACAACACTACTTTTCTCATAAATTTCTGTTTACTCTGTGCTTTTCTCAAAGGAAAAGCTATTTAGTAGTTAAGTATATTGGAAATCTTTTACCAATATACAGTAGCACTGTCTTCAAGATTATTATTTTCCATTTGTAAATCAGGACATTTTTGTCAACATGTACTCTTTGGCCAAGACAATGTGATGTCTTTGTTGGAGCCACACACAAATTATCACTTTCGCTATTGTAAATCTTTATTTAACAACTTATTAAAATGCAGCATGTATCCTCACACTTCATACATGTTCCAAATGTTGTAGAGCCAAAATCCATGTAAAGGATTGATAAAGCTTTGATTTATTTAGCCACTTACACTTGTGCCTCATTTTTCCACAGGAATAATTAGATGTGACCTTACAGAACTCAAATTTAAGCTCTCTAGGCCTCAGAACAAAGCTATTTGACTATAACTTTTTAAAGAACAAATAATTAATTTTGTGCAAGTCTGGAGTCAAGACTACTAACATTATTCCTGCCAAGCACCAGCTCATCCCACAAGATATATTGGCAAAACTGCCCTTGATCTACTGATACACTGCAGTACAAATAAGTGTAGCAGTCTGCATGTTTGTGGATAAATGGCTTCTCAGTTTAATTGTTATTTTGAGCTTTGAATTTTGGTTGATTGCTACTTCTATGTGCAACCAGCTCAGCCTTTTGAAAGATAAGTGGATATAAAGTTTTTGACTCATGCTTACATTCTTTATATTTCCAGTGACTGAATATTTCAAGAGAGTTTGTTTGATTAGCTTTTTTTCCCAGTTTATATTTAATTCAAGCATAAATGTAACATATAACTTGTGGGGTTGTTTTGTGTTAATAAAAATACTAGCAGTCCTCTGAAAGCTCTTGTGCTAGGTCTCTAAAAATAGATGACTTCAGAGATCTCTGCCTTCAGTATCATATACCAAACACAGTGTTCCTGTAGTCATACGACTGTTCAAAAATACAGTTTATACAGATTTTACTTGTTAGCTTTTAAGCATCATTCCATATTTTTTCTGTTTATGTTTTAAAATATCTAAACTCTATCAGCAAATATATTGCAGTAAAGGAAAAAGAATGAGTTATAAATCTGAGAAAGTTAATCTGTACAATTTAATGGAAAAAAAACAATAAAAAGACATGACAATTTATTCCAAGAGTGATAATAAATGTATTTTTCTATATCCTATAATTTATGACCTCAGTATAATGACTATAGCACTCAAAAGTGTCTGAAATTTTTCTGTAAATCCATTTTTTTATCGATTTAAATCTCTGAATCTTAATCAATTAGTTTGGAAAGGTGTTAAATATTAATTGTTTTCTCTTTATGGACTATTACTAAAAGTTGCTTATTCCTTTAAGAAAAAGTACATGGCCCCTTTTAGGTCAAGATAAATAGAAAACACTGTTAGCTTTTTATTCCAGAATTAACAGAACAGATACATATGTATCTCAACACAGAATAAAATTATTATATAAACATAGCAGTGGAAACAAATATCTCCACTTACATTGGTTAGAAGGCTTGCACATCATGCCCCTGTCTTCTAATACAGAATTTCAACAGGTACATAAAGGCCTGACTATCTCATCATGCTCCATCTCATTGCTCTCCCTTTTGGCAAATGTGATTTATCACTGGTCATTTCTAAGAGCTCTTTTTTTTTCAATAACTTTTGTCACTTCTGAGTGACACATCTCTGGAAACAGGAAACTTGATATTTTCTTAAAATATCTTGACTTTTCTTGACTTTGCAAAATGCCTAGTATCTCCTCTTTAGAATCAGCCTCTGTCAGTCCCCAGCAGTACTGTAAAATCAATCCAAATAGTCTTATGGGGAGGATATCCTCAATATTCTCCATGTCTTTGACTTGAGCATCTTTCTGCAGGAGGGACCTCCTGCATCAGGCTTCCAGATGGAAGCCTGAAGTATCAGGGACAGTTTCTTTGGGATGTTTATCCAGTGATACATCATCTATTTCTCAAGTCATTTTTGTTTCTTTGTTGATTTTCCTGACATGTAAAATACTCTGTTGATCTTCCTGACATGTAAGATACTCTGCATCCTCTGCACGGTTGTACCTCAGCAGATCAGCTGCTTTGTGCAAAGGAAGAAAAAAACATGTTAAGAAAACCCTAGCCATTGGAGAAATTATTTGAGTGTACCTATTTGTTTTTATTTAGGTGACCTATATGATGTTGCATGTTGTCCTTTCTAAGAGGACAAAAAGCTTTGGAAATGTCAGTGCCTTTTATAGCTCTATGGGGTTATGTCTGTTGTGTGTATACATGCACACACACACTCACATACATAGAAGAGAGGAAGTCATTTTATTTTACCCAAATCAGCTACTTAAGTAAATTGAGATATATAGAATTTACCAATGAAATGAGTGATTTGATGTGAATAAAAGAGGTGGTGTGTTGTAAATCAGTACTGACAGCCAAATGGGAAAAATTGACAGAGCACTGTAATCACTCCCAACATCCACTGAAGTTATTGATCCAAAACCTCTATAATCCCCTTCACATAACACAAGCAATTTCATATAATACCTGTAATAACAGTGCATTCAAACTCAAGTAGCCATCAGAAGCTTTGTATCTAATGGCAAAGCAGGCCTCTGCTGAGTAAGTGTAACAACTAGAGCACAAAAACGCCGATGACTCTTGCCTTTCATAGGTAGCGGCCTGCGATAAGAGCTAGTTCAGAAGATAAACAGTTCCCAACGCCAAGGAAAATGAGCTATTAATTGCCCTCTTGCTAAAGACATCATAAAGGCCCTAAAGCCCTGGGTGCAAAACGGGGAGAAGGTAAGCAGGATTTGGAGACTGATAACGCCCCGGGTGCCATCCACGCAGCAGCGATCTGATGTTAATTACAAGAGGGGAAGGAGGGCTGAGAGGTATTTAGCTGCTGGGTCATTACATCCTTCCCAGGTGTTTTTCCCATGAAATGTTCCACCAGTTTTACAAGCTCCTTCTCTGGCTGATGGATTATTCTACTGCCTTATCAAAGCTTTGCCAGCTCCTCATTAATATATAGAGCGAGCGGCGCGGTTCTATATATCATTGTCTTCTTCTCGGGGAGGGCTAATCAGTCAGGCATTATCAGCCCGTCAGCAGAAGGCAGGCAATCAGGCCTGACAGCGGAGAATCATGGGAGAGCAGGGAAGGTTAAATGAGGCTGACAGTTGTGATAATGATGATTATACTATAAATTAAGATATGATGATAAAGGAGAATAAAAGACACAATCTGAAGCAATATTTGGTTTAACATGTCTCTCTTTTTCGGTACTGTTAAATGGCCATAACATTTATCACGCCGAACAAGAATGGACATTTAACTACCATGATAAAATAGGACAGCATCAGATTGAAAACCCAACAAGTTGTGATTATTGTGTCAGGCACTTTTCCACTGGTTGAAAAAACTGGAGATAGAGCATATGTTATAATCATTCATGCATTATTCTGCAGAATGAAAAGAAAATAGATCTATTTTAGAAACGTCTTCCAGACTTCCAGATAAAAAAATCCAAAAGGAAAAAATTAATATATTCTCCTGCTTCCAAGATCGTTTTTATCAATGAAACTATAGGAACATAAGTGATAGTTAGTCCCTGCCACCTCCTCATAATGAATGCATGTATTTATTAGTAACTGATTTGGAGGATTTGTAATTGTTTCACTGTTAGTGTCTTATTAAGCAAAACACTGTAAATGAAATTACAACATCAACATGTGATTTTCAAAGATCACTCTCTTGTCAGGTGGTAAAATTAAGTCGGTTCACACAGGTGAAATCAAACAAGAACTGGTATGGTTTGGCTGTAGGAACATACATAATACCATGAATGTCATGCAATTATTTGGTTGTTTGCTTAGATAGATGGACTACATATGTATTTTTTTGTTTATGATGTTTGTGTTTAGGGTGCTTAGCAATCCTAGGTAAGTATCATCAGGCTATGAAAATGAGAATGATGCTCATTAGCAGTTTATGCAGTGTGCCAGGCCTTGTGCACTCACATGGGCAGCCAGACCAGGCTGAGTAGAGAGCACTCTGTCCCTGGCTGTGTGTGCTGTGTACTGAAAAGAAGGAAAAGTTTGGGAGGGGAAGTGCAAAATCTCCTTATTGGAAAACCACATGTTTTAGAACAAGTTGAACTTGAACAAAAACAATATGCTTCCTGCAGATATGCTAAAGAAATTATTATCGATATACATAAAGATCTTTGTATAAAACAAATGTTTGTGGTTTGCACAAATATGTAATTTTTGTGTCCATAGTCTGACCATGATCTTATTGCCAAAGCAAAACCTCAGACCAAGCCAATAGCATAAAGCTATAATCTTAATAACTGTTTTGTACATGAATACCTAAGTATATTTTTGTATAATGCACTCATATGTTATGCATCTCTGTCCATGATACTCTTGCAAATATGAGCAAGGACATAATTTGATAAATCACTGTAGTACTTGTTGCCACTTGATCTGTGCAAATGGTGCTTTTTTGCTAGATATGAAAGAAGAATAAACTTTAATTATTGTGTGCTGTATTAAAGTGAGAGTGCAGGAGAGAGAAACGAATATTCTTAAATCTTTATTTTCTCCACCTCTTTTTTATTACCTCAGATTGGGAAGTACTCACAGTATAAAAGCTGATTATTAATTGTAGAAGTGGTTGAATTGGCTGCACAAGTCCGAGACAAAATTATTTGCTTTATAAATTAAACAAAGTTACTCCACAACAAGCCTTCCATGAAACATGACTTCTCTGGAATCTGCTCAGACACTATGGTGATGGCAGTCACTTAAGTGCCTTAGACAAACAGAAATCTTTGCTGTGATTATAGTGATTACCTTTTCTGCAGTGTCTGACTCAATGGAAATAAAACCAGAGCTATTTTGTAGCAGGTAAAAAGAAAGAAAGCCAACAAAAAACAACAAACCCCACACAACCAAAAAAAAGCCACCTTGAAACTACTGCTGCAGTATTGTTTATCACTGGAAATGCCCTATTGTCTAATGCACTTTAGAACAGTATTTTTATTATTTGATCAATTTGATTTACTAGAGCCATGAGAATTGCACACATTCCTCTCATACAGATGTAAAACAAGGAACACAGATGAGTTTATAAACCTGACAGACTGTAATGGAAATGCTTATGCAACCAGCACTTTCTGGCTGTGCAGTCTGTGCTTCAGAAAAACCCAAAGATACTCATTACTAAAGGACAAGAGCATGGAAAAATACAAAGAAAGAAATGTGATCAAATGGAATATCCTAATGCATGATCCTAGGCTTTATTTGTGTTTCTTTTCTGTAATGATACACAGCACTTTGCCTTGTTTCAATTTGAAACATGCTATTGCATCTGAATAAAATCACTAGTGTTTTTCATGGAGATAAGGATTTTGTTTTGCTATTTATCCTCTCTAAGATCAGGATTTTATTAAAGGAGCAATGCTGCTTCAGAGACTTTCTCCCTAGCTTGTTCCATCAATACAAATGCACACTGAAGATATATTTGCAGGACATCAGTCCAATAAACCTGCATGTTTTAGTGTGATAATATATTTCTTCTAAGAGGCAGAGAGGGAATAAGTCTAGTGCAATCAGGAAAGAGGGAGGACACCAGTGCAAAGATTATGCCTATGTATTTTAGGGAGATCCACTGCTGGAGTCAAAACACTCTGCACGATCAGGTTGAACTAGTATTCTTAGAAAAGGGTGATACAACATAACATTCCACTCCTCCCTTCCTGTCCCAGCTGTAGCTAGTCTGTAAATAAACTAGAGTTATTATATGGGCTTGTTGAGAAAATTTCTGATTAAAAAATATAAATAAAATTGTTTTGCAGGCTTTTATTCATTTGCAGGCTGTGGAGCTCCCAATATATGTTGGGATAAATACCACTGAGTTTAGCTGTTCCATGCAGACAGTGACCAAACTGAGATCATATTCAAGACATATCAAGATAAATTTCAAATTTCTTAGTGGGAAATAGTAACTCCGAAGAATTCATTTGGGCTTTTGCAATACACTGGATCTCTTCTGTGGAGATTTTAATATGGGTACACACACCTCCCTTGGGGCCTAGATACCAAGGTTCAAGAACAGGGATCCATTGTCTTCCTTCCAACTTCTTTCCTCTCCTTCCCAGTCACTCCCCTTAATGGCCCAGCTATAGAGAGTGTACCCGCACAGTGGATGGCCACTGCTAATGCCAGCCAAGCCTGAAACACTTGGCTGAGACTCATTAGTCTTGTTATAAAAACACAACTGGAAGTGTGGTTTATCATTTGGAGGTAAGGTTCTAATTTTGGCACATGGGAGGCTGCAGACAGGAAAATATCTTGTTCCTTATTCCATTTTATTAACTTTGTTTTGTTCGCTTGAGCCTAGTACTGTGTAAGACTTTGAATAATCACAGCTGTACAGGTAGCTCCAGTGGAGTGAATGAGGGGCTTTTTCAAGGGCTCTGCTCCCTGCAGAAATGATTTGTACCTCTGCCTGATTGTCACTAACAGAAAATGAGAAATAGGAACATTCAATGCAAAGTAATGTGTTCTGTACAATTACTGGATTAATAATTTTATTCCATTACTGTGTGGGGAGAGAGGACATCAGGTTGAAGATCTGCAATTCTAGTATATTTCTAAGCGTCCTGTTAAGAGAGTGAGCAAGGGTCAGGAAACTTAATTATGCCATAACTAGATAGAAATTGCCAAGTGATAAAAAGAAACATCCAGCCAGATTCAGCAGGAAATTACAGCTTTAATAATATAGCATAATGCCTACTTCTATACAATTATTGGAGAGACCCTGAATGATTTTAAATAACAGGCTTGGTTTTCCAGTAACGACAGGAGAAAAAAAATCTGGAAATGACATTCTGCATTTTGCTGTAAATATTTTTCTGAGATTTTGGGGGTGTTTTTTAAAAGATTGAATTATTAAAAATCGCATATTTACTCTTGGTTATGTGGAAATGCTATTATTCTGAAATGAGAGAAAGGTATTTATGGAGGAATTTGTATTTGTGGAAATTAAGTCTGTGGAATCCTTCTTTTAGTCTATTGTGCTTATTGTACTTCAAATTTTGAAATAAAAAAGCTAAGCGCACTGAAATCTATATTAAAAACTTAGGACGGAGTATTTTTGTTTTACAATTCCAGTTTTTTTTCCACATTATGATCATGTTAGTGTCCAATATATCCCCAGTATTCTTTCAGAAAAATGTTTATGAACAGATTAAAGATTTCTTTGCACGTTGATACAAGATTTCCTTATAATTTTGTAGTCTTTATGAAAGATTAAAAAAAATTCTATTTTAGCATAAAGAAAACTCTTCATCCTAATGAGAAGCAGCTCTTTTTTTCCTTTCCCCTCTCAGATGAAATAGGATATTTTAAATATTAAACTCTTATCACCTTTGTAAACACTGCATGTGATATTAAGGCCTTTTGCAATATACGTGTATGTGTTTGTCCATTTATTTCTAATGTAAGAAAGAAAAGTCATTTCTGGTATTACCCAGGAGAGCTCAGCATTTCATTTTGTATTCTGAGGATGCAGATTAATCAACCTGACTCTCTTACCCAGGGCTAGCCATTCTGCCTAGAAATCTGCATATCTGCATATTACTGTTCTTCCCTGAATTTAATTTCCTACAGGAGCTGATATTAATCACCCTGTTTAAACAGAGGGGATTTGGGGTCTATACAAATATGACATTTTTTTATGGAAGTTGTAGAATATTTTCTCCTTTTTCATTATTATTTAAAGAGACAATAGCCTGGTGCTTTAAAGCAGACTATAGGAGATTATTTTTGTTTATTTGAGCTCATATATACTTAGTTTAGATTTTAATCATAAAATATGGCACACCAAGAAAGCTGTTCTATATTTTTCCTTCCAGAGTCTGCCTTTCCTGCCAAGAAAATTCCTGCAGATTTCACTGCATATGATGAAAGGGAGTTGGGCCATGCATGTCTCAAATACAGCCTAGCAGAGAAAGTTTATTTGAACTCTTGATTTAAAATCTGTACCAGTTTCATCACTTGAATATCAAGCACTACACAAGCAGGCAAGCATTTCTGCACTTCTGTTTTGCAACTGGTGAACCCAGGAAGAGAAACATTGTTGACTTGTCTGATCAGCACTGAAATCTGTAAGGCAGACGTGGCTTTTCCTGTGGATTTCACCGACCCCACGTCCTGTGCAGGCACCTGGGGAAGCACTCAAGGAGATGTGACACTGTCACTGAGGGGTCAGAGGAGGAAATTAGCTTGGTTGTCTCCCCATCCTTGGCCAGGTAAATCTGTATCTATACAAGGCCACTGGTCCTGTCTGCATGCAGTCACAAAATTTGGTCAAACGGGGAATCCTCATGGCTGAAAACTCCTTGTTGTCTCCAGGAGAGAACAAAAGCAATTTCATGAAGGCAGTGGCAGCAATGCTTTCACTATCCTACCTTAAAGCCCCTCCATATTTTGTGTTTGAAAGTGGAGAACAATGAACTGTCACTGTGTGACTCCACCGATGTCAAGTGCATTGTATCAGGCAGGAATTCAGTCCAATCCGTCTGTCCCTCAGCCAGTATTACTTGGCATATTTTATTTTGGCTGCCGAGACTGCAGTTATGGTCCAAGCACAAACAACTCAGAAGAACAACATGCTTGGAAATATGTGCCTGCATACCCAAAGAGCCTGTGCCAGCTGGAAAAACAGAGCATACATCAGTTACCGACTAGATATACTGCCCATGTTAAAAAATGAAGCTGCTATCCAGATTTTTGTTTAAATTTACACCCTGGCCTATTGTGGCACTCCAGGTTAATTTGGATTGGCACCTCCTTTGCAGAGCCCTCTGATGCAACTCTGAAAATAATGGGACTTCCTTTTTGGTTTTTTAGGAAGGCTGGCCTCTTTCCTAGCCTCCTGTCAAAGCAGTGTTTTTCTGTCTCTTATTTATGCACTCCGAAACTTCATGAGAAGAAATTCAACACTGCATGCTTCTTGCTCTCTCAGTCAAGAAATACATACATGCTTTGAGTCAGGGAAAAATTTAAACACAGAACTGTTGAATGTTTTCTAGTCAACACAAGTATAGAACAGGTAAAATAGTGAGTAAATTTTCACATAAGATGTGATGTGAACCTGTCCCTTTATTTGCAAGTTTTTAACCAGATATGGTCTGATTTCTATTCAAGCTCCTGGTTCTGCAAATTATGTTACAAATTTCAGAGTGGTTATATTGCCAACATTTTCACTGGGTTTTCTTGGGCAAATAGATTGAGGTGCCACAATGTATAATAAAGGCAGGTATATGTAACTCTTTGCTAGAAAGTCAAAGTGATTTTCTTTTACTTTTCTAACTCAAAAACTGAATGTGAGGTTGATATAAATACATTTTTTCTTTTTCTTTTTCTACAAATTTCATCTTTTGTCTTTAGCTTCTAGAAATTCTTTTCTATTTTAGGAAACTTTTATAATAAGGTAAAAAAAATACCCAGTCACTCTGACTAACACAAGATTTTCTGGGGGATTTACTATCAGAAGTCTCAGCATCAGTCTGAAGAGATTACTGGTATTCATATCATTCTTCCTGAACACCTAGGCTGCTATATTTTCATTGCCTGTTACAAATCACAAGGGTATCGCCCCAGGCAAATAACAGCTTAGCATGTTTATCTGTCTGTGCTAATAGCATTTCATTTGAAGTCTTAAAAGTCACAAGTGGCTTAAAAGGGCACTATTACATGACTTCACATTTTATTGCAAAATGACAAGGTCCAGTTTCATTTGTTCTGCTTTGAAGTGTTCTTGTCCCTTGGCTGCCTGACTGCAGCTTTTTCTTATTCAAACTTGGAGCACGATCCCCTTGAACCAAGATACTGTCTTCTCTAGACAACAGGGAGAACTTCACTGGTAAAAATGCCATTTTCAAGCTTAGTTGTTCAGCTCCCACTCTTGTAATATTATCCACTGTTATTTGCTTTAGAGCTAGATTGCCTGTAAAGAAAAAGGTTGTGTAAAATTACAGTTTTGTAATTAACATACAATACTTGTCTGCATTCATATGGATGCTAGAACTGAAAATCGTTTAAAGGCATTAAAATAGCGTTCTGTATCCTTTGTAGAAAAACAAAAAATTATGTAAAGGTGAGAGTCTGGACTGAATATATACTTCCTGAAATTTAATACTCATTATTTAATTTAAATTAAAAAATTTTTCACCTCTAAAATTGTGTACCTGCATTTTTTTGTAGGAAATAAAAAATGCAAAATAGAGCCCGGTCAGTGTATTGAAATAAGGGCAGATACTGAAGAAGTTTGCTGAATCAGCACCAAAGACAAATGTGCATTTTACTTTTTTTCTGTCAAAGGTCTTTTGAGCCAGGATTAGAAGCACTAGGAAAAGACCCACTCTCATCTAAGCAGAAAATCATGTAATATCGCTAGAGACAAATAATAATAGAGAACTCTTTCTGATGCAAATGTACAGTCTTTTCATGCAATTATAGCAACTGAAAACTTGTTTCACATAGTTCCTTACTGGCCACCTGTAAGGAACACCTAACTTCTGAGCATGCTACGAGTACTGCATGCTGGTTTGGAGTGGAAGCGTGTAAGTTTTGTTAACTTCAGCCCAATCACACCAGAAGAAATCTCAGGACATTTAGCAAAAATCCTCTTGTTCTACTTGTGCTCATTGGAGCAAATGTTATAACACATATTTTACTTTATACAAGAGTGAGAAAGGCAGAACTGGCAAACTTATTTTAATTTTTAAGTATTTTAATCATAGAATTAATTTTCACAGTGCTTTTAGCAGGAAGAATCCTCTGGTATAACATACATAGTGTGAACAAATGCATATATATTCTAGGTACAAGAAAAAAGACCAACATTTTGTTTTATAGCAAATACTGTCATTTGAAAAATATACCTGACTTAGGTTAATGCTTCCACCACGATTTTGCAAAAGCAGGTATGAGATTTCCTGTAAATAAATCCATTAAAAAGTAAAATGGGAAGGAATTGTTCTGAATCAAATGATTATACCTGTAGAGCTTGTAACAAGCAGATATCTTACTGTTCTTGAAGAAACATG
This sequence comes from Lanius collurio, assembly GCA_020086605.1. Classification (NCBI taxonomy): domain Eukaryota; kingdom Metazoa; phylum Chordata; class Aves; order Passeriformes; family Laniidae; genus Lanius; species Lanius collurio. Next base: position 18,172,478 of record JACBWW010000007.1, on the reverse strand, counting down.
AGGCAGTGAGACAAGAGGCAATGACAGGAATATTTTTTATTTGAGTCGTCTTCTATAACCAGATTCTTATTTATTTTACTGAAATCAGAAAAATGTTCCGATCTGCAAGAACCTGAGTAGAGGAGATGTATGTCAGAAGAAAAGATAATTGATGGTAAACGTCAAATATTAAATCTTGATCTGGTTATTACCCAGCATATTAGCTATGTAAGAAGCTTAACAATTACAGCTATGATTGACTAGGTGGGATCCAAAATTCTAAATATCAACTGCCAGAAGGGATAATTATAACACATTAGCACCTGCGTGCTTAGACAAGATTGACAACTCCAGTCTAACATCTGCTTAATATCACTTTCATACTTTTCTTTTTTTTTTTCTTTTAGAAAGGAATAACAAAGATTTTCTTGAAGCATAACAATAATTCAGCATCCATGTTACACAGTCAGTTGATTATAGTTGCTTGTTGTGTTTGGTCATGTTTTGCATTGACACCTTTAAAATTAAACAAAGCCTTTTTGGGATTAGACAGCCACAGTTGTGGTATATTTTAAACAAAATGTAGCTGTCAGAATCATTTGAAGAAATCCCAACAAGTGGGCTGCTCTTCAATCAGCTGGGCTGGCCAATGCAATTTAACAACAAAATGAAACTAGGCTGGAAAAGAAGGGCCTTGCTTTCCCATGACAGGAGCAACAGAGAGAAGGAAATTTAGTATACGGTATGAACAGCTCGGTGAAGCTGCCCTGCTGGGCTCTTTGCAGGGGAAGGCAAAGCTCTCCCCTGCCGGCACAAATCGCTGCTGTGCCCACCCTGGTGCCCAGGCTGTGAGCTGGAGGAACGAGGGCTCTGTCCTTGTTGCTCTCGCCTTTGTGCCTGCCCGGCTTTGTGCCCCAGCACCAGCTCCCCTCGGTCCCTGCCTCCCAGACCTACTCACATCTGAGCTGCAGGAGGGTCGAGCCGCACCCCAGGAAGTGCAGGTTTGGGGGACCCCTCCCGGTGAAACTCACCACATAATCTGCCCAAAGGCTGGTGCTGCTTTCCTCGTGTTTGCTCCCAAGTGCATTTACCCAAGCAGTAACACCGGCTACCCCGGCTCGGCAATGCACAAACACCTGTCCTGAGTGGAAAACCAATGGAGCTGGATTATGGCCTCATAAAAGAGAGGATGGTGATAGTGGTCCCTTGATGACACAAGTGTGATTAAGCACAGACAATGTCACCCCTCTGTCCTACTGGGCAGAGATGACATTCCTCAGCTGGCAATCCAAAGACCCCTCCTGGCCCTGTGAGTTTCTGTGCTGGGGAAGCTCGGCAGCGGAGGCTGCTCTTGGTCTCATTAGGAATTTAATGAAGTTTTTAATTGAAGCAGGCAGAAATTTCTCACAGAAAAATGTATAACCACTACAATAGCTGGCTCTCCAAGTGTTCAAAGGAATACACTTAGTAAAAATTTATTGAAAAAGGGCAAAAATCTCATTCCCTGAGGGCTTAGTTTTATAGTAGCAGAACGCTGACAGTTTTATATTAAGTCCTTCCCTGCCTTGAGTGAGCTATGAAGTGTTAAGCCCACATTACTCTCTGCCCATTTCTTGGGGTACAATCCAAGGCTGTTTTTTAAGTTTAGAAAGGGTAGTTCAAGTACACACTGCTGAGATTGATGCCACAGAAGACTTACTCATCCAGCGGCACCAGCAAAACTACATACAGAGACTGAAGAGTCTTCTCAGGGTGCAGCTGCTGAGTACTTGGGCAAGCTCTGTTAGCAAAATAAATCCTTTTGCTGCTATAACCACCTCTCAACATCTTAAGTGAGCTTTCTCCCTTATCAATTCCTCCTTTCTTTACTTTGGTCTGATGAGCTATTTTATTTCAGTTAACACAGCTTTCACAATGTGCCCCAGCCATGGGTGTCACTGTGAGCAGGTCGAAGAAGCAGGAAAGAAAGGCTCTGCCTGAGACCAGGCACGTATTTGGAAACTTAGCATCCTGCAAGAAGTAGCTTTAGCTGTGAAAGCAGTGCAAAAATCCAACTCTTCATGGGCCTCTAATGCATCTGAACATAAATCTAAGTCTTGATGGACTTCATGGTGCTAACAGTAAAATTTTTTTATTATCACCATGAGGACAGTCAAACCCTCGAACAGGCTGCCCAGGGAGGTTATGCAGTCTCCATTATGGGTCATTTTCAAGATCTAGCAAGATAAATTCCTAAGCAACTTGATATGAGCTGACTCCTGTTTAAGGGTGACAGTGGACTAGAGGCCTCCTGAGGCTTCCTCTAAACTGTATTTTTCTGTTATTCCAATTTCTGAAAACTGAAATGAAAAATTCTGGTAACATCTATTTGTTAGAGAGGCTTAGAAAGATATCATGTGAATATTCGTCTAACTCAGCCTAATAATATTAACTATTTTTAAACTCCAAACTATTCAGCATATTCTGCATGTTCTCTCAGAACATTTTTTTAAGATGCTAACAACGTCTTACACTATTGGGGTAACAAAAGCATTTTACATCACATTTTGATACCACTGCTCTACTACTGCTTTGTTAAAGTTCACGTTAATGGCAGGTTTCTACCAAAGATGATGTAGAATTTAATTTTGCACTCACATAGCAAAAACAATATCCTGATTTTAAGAAATCTTTCAATATGTTGGGTATTGTTCTTTTTTATTTTTGAAGCATTAAGGAACACATGAGAAGAACATGACCAAAAAAGGTTATTTTGCATGCATTATCTTTGCTAGTTATAATGAATTCATTTGCATTTAATTTGAAGAAGTGGTTATTAAAGTTTAAGTAGCAAATGTAAAAATTTAAAATTGTCTTTGACTCCTAAGTAAAAATCACCACTGATGAAAATGCCCAAGAGAACTGGACTACTCAGGTTAATATTAAAATAGTTTCCATTTTTGTGACAGGACAAAATAGAAATCATAAATCATATAACATCCTTTTGCATGTGGCATATTTAGGAGAGATAATTTTTGGTTCATTTGAAGGGACACCACCCAAAAGAGTGTCCTAAAATTTATACTGAGATATTTGTGTATTGTATTGTATTGATACTTGTATTCAGTGCTGAGTGAAAGTGTAATTGTTTTGTAAAGAATTATTGTTCCTCACCTTCAAATCCTGATAGAGCATCTCTCTCTGTCAATGAGATATGCTGAGTTAATAATATATGTACACTACTAAATGATGTTAAATCAAGATGGCCAGTCCTGAAAGGGAGGAAACTTCAGTAATTTGTCATTTCTACATTTTCAAAGCCATTATTTGAGAAGAGAGACAGAGAGGAAGGCTACCATTCACTCCTTTGGCTGGCCACTGTCCATTCTTCCTTTCAGAAGAGGTTAGGATGACAATTTTTAAATGTAGAGGCTGCCATTCCTTTGCAGCCTGACAGTGTTTTACATTTTGTCATGTTTCTTCTATTAATAGATATTTCAAAGGAGGACATGGTATCTAAAATAGATTATTCTATAATATCTCACCACCATTAAGCAGATAAAATTATATATGTATGTTCCACAGTGATAACAGTTACATAATTTCATGGGTTTTCAGGTTGGGAATTGCATATATGAGTGCCTTGCTTATACTCTTGAAGTTGCTGGTTGTCGTGATGCCTGAATCATTCCATGATCAAAACTTTGCAGGTGTATTAAAAGGAAACTATAAAAATGAGGGAGATTTTCATTGTTCATCTAAAGTTGATGTCTTATCCTGTGTTGATCTACTGGGCACCCTGGCTTCATAATATTTATCAGCAGTTATCTTTGGGAGAAAATGTTAGACATATTTGATGGGACTTTCTAATATTACTGGTTGTCCCCTCCTTACAGCATTCTGAATAAGGGCCAAGTCCATTGCTGCTCTGAGATGATCAAGAACTTCAGTTCACTAGAAGTTCATTAGTAACTCCAGAACATGTATAAAAGCTAAATCAGAATTTCTGCTATGTGTAAATGTTCTTATTTAAATGTTCTTATAACAGAGTGCAGTCAACATAGAAAAATTAATGTTTTCTTATTTATCAAATAAAATTCAAAATATATCTGGTGACACAGTTTTGTCATCTGTTACTCTAATATAGTCACATAATTTTCCAGATTCTCTATCAATCCACACTGGATCTAAATTTTTAAAAATTTTGTTTCACATACAAATATTATCAATTTAACCTGTATTCCCTTCTAGATCATTATTTTACCTTACACAGCCTTAACTCATTTATATTTTGAAACTGAAATACTGGGTTTTGTTATTTCTCCTTTTTCTCCATCAGAGACCATTACCTAATTTTTTTTCCCAATTCTGTGTTTGTTTTCATTATCCCTTTAAAAAAAAATCAACATTACTATAAATGTCACTGACAGACCAAACCCACCATATTTTTGGTTCCTTATTCATAATTTCCTGACTTCTGCAAAGAATACTGGCAGATTGAAGAGGCATGATTTGTCTTTACAGCAGCCATCCTGGTTTGTCCCTAACATGTTTGAGCATTTGATGGACAACATTTTTCACAGACAACATAAATAAATAGAATCCTCATCTAAATGGCAGGATGCTATGTAATGATAAAGGCAATCAGATCTCCTTCTTCAGGCTGTTAGATGATAACAGATAGAGCAGTAGTGTTTGCAAGCTTCCCCACCGATAGGTAGAGTAAATAATTTCCGATGAATAATGCATCCAATGAGTACAGCTTCTCTGTCTGATTGTGGCACATGCACGAGCAGACCATGATTTTGTCTAATCTGTTCATTATTCAAAGTATTTGATTAGTTTGGGGTGAGCTTTTTTAACTCTATGCACCATTTTCTATGAGTGTACACAACTTGATTTACTTTAGTTATTTGTGATTGATCAGGCACAAAATGAGGGCAATGCACTGTTTTGTAGAACATAGTTGTGTGACACATTTGTCAGTACTTTGTAAAAGTAATTTTCAGCAAAGAGGACTGTAACTTTGAAATTCACTTTTGCTTACATTTTTTTTTTCTGGCAAGTGTAATCCAGCTTTATAAAAATTCACAAAAGGGGTGAAACTAGGACCTTACTGAGCTTATTAAAAATCTTACCTACTGTGAGAAATTTGGATTACCAACAGGGCCTATGTAACAAATACAGGAAAGGGGCGTCAGCTTGAAGCCAGATAAATCTTAATTTTTTATTTTGGCCAACTGGATTATGAGTTGATAAATGCAACTACTGAAGCCTATGAAGGACAACACCATTTAGACACATCACCAGTCAACCATTGTGTAATAAACACTTTCATTTATTGATCACCTATAACCTATGTCAGCTCTTAATAATTTGGTACTTGTCCTCTATTTTCACTCAGCATTCAATTCTTTTGTTCCTCAGAAAAAGGAAAAAAAGAATCTTGTTTTAGCAATTAGTCCATAAATTCCTTCACTTAAGGAAGGAATTCTTCGCTCTTCAATTTCATTATTGCCCTCAAATGTTGTTGAGTTCATCGGGGCTGCTTTGACTAAATTTGTCTGTGAAAAGAATGTATGACATCAAAAATACTGTCATATTTATGTCTGCAACAAATGCCACTGTGATACTCACAATCTCTTCTGTTTCAACATACAAGGTATTAAAATCCTTTCAGAAATATTGAAGTGGCATTGCCAGTGCATCAAACTTCACAAAAGCCTGTGATGTCAAGGTTTGCTGGATACAGTTCTCCTATTAAGAAGCAGCTGTTTCATTTGTTTAAGTAGTTAGACATTTTTAAGTGCCAACTGGTACATGTTTTAACATCAGATTGATCCAATTATTGTGGTTTTTTCACCACAAAATATAATCATGACTGAGATTATATTATGCTTCTGTTGGGTATTTTTAAACTTCCAGTCAAGAACATGCCAGAAAACTGTGCAAGATTTAACTTTTGTTTTAAGGCACCTACATTTAAGAACCTGAGTTTGTACTTATTCCCTGTAATTGTGTCGGGCTTCAGGCTAACATTTTATTCACAGAAATTGCTGACCCAGCAATCCCATGCCACCCCCAGGAAAGCTTTGGTCTTGTAAGAGGACTAGTGTTGTTCCCCAGGCTGCACCAGGAATTTTCACTTATCTCCCCTGTTCTTGGGTGGCAAACTCATGCAATGGGCAGCCCTGACCTCTGACAGCAGTGCAGGAATTTGCTTTCCAGGAGGGGAGCAGAGGACAGCAACTCCAGCTGGCAGTGCTTTTGGCTGAGCACACACATCTATTAGCTGCCCCTTCCCAGACAGCAAATGCAAACCTTGCTCCCTCTGCTCTCTCCTGGGATACAGCATTGCCCCATACCATGATAAACTGATAAGAAAAAATAGGTTTCCCTGCTGTCTTTTCTCTGCATAAGTGGTGAATAAATTTTTGCACCAAAATAATGTGCAAAACACCTCTTTGTATTTGCAGATAGAAGACTTAGCATGGAATTGTATTGGATAATACTATGGAACAATTTAAATTTCATTTTAATCTGTTAGTGTCTGCATTACTTCCTGCTAATTATAGACTTTCAACTATTGGGTAGAAATGGGGAATAGATTTTATTAATGGAAAAATTAAGATGAATGCCAATTTTAAGGTTCAGACTGTAGCAGAGCTGTTAAATCTTTTAGATCTGCTTAATTCACTCTATGAATGAAGGCAATTGTATCATCAATGTACTATAGGTACACTTTTCAGGTGGCAACTATTGATCACTTTTGCATTTTTAGACTAAACGGGCAAATACCTCAAAATCAAGCAAGATCTTTGCACTCAAGTATATGTGTTTGCTAATATATACATAAATTGAAGCAGCATAGAAGTGCCTATGACTCATCAACAGAGATATGTACCAGTCCTTGATGTGTTTATCATAAGTTACAGCTTTATAATCATCATTTACTGTTTCAATACCTTGGAGAAATGAGGTGCAGGGAAAGGTCACTCTAATGGAGCTCTGATAAAGGTCCACCCCTACTTGTCATGTGATCTGCCCACATGGAATTCACATGGAATAAGCTCCAGAAGCCCTGAGGTCTTACAGCGAGCAAGGTATGGACAAAACTGTTGGAAGAGTTATTTATATTGACAATCTCCTTCTAGTAATTTTTTGGTAATATGAGTGACAAAGAAGGTAATTATTTTTTTCTCTCAATAGTTGTTTCCTGAAGCTTTTACCTGAATGTAAGGGGGATCAGCCTGAAGCAACCTTTGTGGTTTTTTTGTTTTGGGTTGGGTTTTGTTTGTTTGCTTTTGTAATCTTTATTATCTCCCATGCTTTTTTTTTTTTTTCTTACTTAGTAACATCAAGTATATCCACAATTAACTGCACACCAGCAGAGTGTCCAATCTCATATGAAAATAAAACCCTGAGAGAATTATTGTGGGTTTAAATCTTAACCACTGCTTCATGATTATAATTTAAATCACATGCAGTAAAGACAGACCCCATTTAAAGTCCAAAATACAGAAAAGAGAAAGGATGGTGGTCTTTCTGTGGTACCACTCCCAATACTGGGCTTTATTTCAGTGACTTTATTGCGCAAAATATAATTTATCTGCTCTTTTTTTTGCTTAGAAGGTATTTTCTACCAAGTCCCACCCTCATCAGCAACGTGCCTTAAATCTATCTTTTCTCTGGAGATATCCTCCTACTCTGCCAAGCTTCTCCAAAACCAATTGCACTTGTCTCCGTTTGGGGAAATATTTGAATTCATCCCAAACTATTTGGCACATCTCTTTAAAGATGACATTGCTGAACACTGAATCTTTACTTCATTTTAAAGTTTCACGGTTCATGCGAAGTTTGATCTCTTTTTCAACACTGATGTAGTTTTAGAAAACTGTTCAGTTTTCTGCCTCTGTCTTTTTTGACATTGTTCTGTAAGTGCTGTCTTGTTAGGAATAATGTTTCTTCTGTCATGGGTATTCCGCTATCGTTTCTCCATCTCCAAATATGTTTTTTCCATATCCACATGTCAATCAATATCTTGCCTTAAACTAGCAAATGATAGTCAGTGTAAATCAAATTGAAGATAAAGGTTTTTATGCTGAAACTTAGTGACTGATGGCAGAATAGACAGCATCTATGGTTTCATGGGAACAAACACAGCTCCAGCACTGGATCTCCACTACTGCTCAAGTAGTTCATATGAAGCAGTTGTGCTGTACATCCTACAGCAGTGCTCCACAAAAACCACTGCCCATTTCTGACACATGCTCTACTGAATGAGTGCTTTGCACAGGTAAAGATACCTGCTCATAAGGACTCTGTTATAACCAACTATTACCATATCATGCCCAGGCACAAAGCAAAGAACTGAAAGTCCACTCAAGGAGGTAAAATGATGACTGCTGACACTACTGAATCACAGAATCCCAGGATGTCTAAGGTTGGAAGGGGCCACTGGAGGGAATCAAGTCCAAACCCAACACCACCACCACCCCACCACCACCACCCCCCAGTCAAGCAAGGGCCCTTAAGGAAAGTTACCCAGTATTGTGCCTAGACAGTTTTGAACATCTCCAGTGAGGGAGACTTCACAGCCTCTGTGGGCAACCTGTTCCAGTGCTCTTTCACCCTCAGGGTGAAGAAGTTGCTTCTCATGTTCAGGTGGAATTTCCTGTGTATCCATTACTTCCCATTGCCTCTTGTCCTATTGCTTGGCACCGCTGAGAAAAACCTGGCTCCATCCTTTTGACACCCTCCCTTCAGGTACTAATTGATACGATCCCCTCCAGTCATGCTTCATGTAGCTTCGGATGCAGATTGAGGTGTAGTAAATGTCTGCCGTGGTCTGTGGTCTGTGACTGCACTGTTGGAGATTTTCAGCATCTGTAATATGTTTGCAACATCTGTAATCATCTACTATACATTTTCAAGTGTGTATCTATGAGTGTATGTCTATTAAAAAGGTGTGTATATTCATGTATTCATATACTGCTCTCATTATCTTTTATTTGATTTTATTATGCTTTCCATTCTGTGTCCTCCTGTTTGTCATCTCATTTATACAAAGCTTATTTCCTCTTTTATATGTGGAGTTCTTCCAATTTCTCACAGATATTTTCTGTCTTTCCTCAGGACCAGTAGGTACCACAATGTCATTTTGTTGTGAGATAATCATATAATGATTGCTGCTCCTGTGTATATACTTTGACAAATGTGATCATGCACAGAAACCATACTAAATCAACTTTATTCCTCAGCCTTTGTATTACCTGTATCTTTGACATTAAATTCTTATGACCATCATATTCTCAGAAATGCTTTTACTGTACTCAACATGCTGAGACCTTGATCCTAAGAGGAAGTTCTCAGTGGTTTTGTATTTCAAAAATCTTGTGTACTGGTTTAAATACCAGTATGCTGACAATATTAGTTTAAAAACACTTTTCCCCACAATGGAACAAACCATCTTGACATGCTCAAAACCCCTGGAAGCTCTTGTTTTTAATTTACTGTTTACAGCCAACTAAAACTAAACTAAATTTAAATTCAGGCATCAAGTTCAAATGTTTGAGCACCTCTCTTCTTTGACCTGTTCAATGGCAGCCCAAAGAGAAAATAGTATATTTAAAAGCTTTAGAACATTTTTTTCTGCTAGAACATAGGTTTCAAATGGTAGTCCAAAGTAGGCTTATGTCATACTAATGAATTTCAAGAGGCTGCAAAATTGCTGAAGAAAAGCAGATGACATAAACTTCAAGTGTCACCTGAGTATAATCAAGAAAAATTCAAAACGCAATTACCTGGTTTTTGATCTCTAATACATCGGAATAAGTAATAATAATAATGTATGCTAAAAAGCAATAGATTTTATTGTCAACACTTTTATTTTCCTGGTATTCTGATGTTTATGGTCTGATCAGCTGCTGTCACTTCTTGACCCCAAACTGCCTCTTTATGTTCCAGCCTTTCAAACTGCAAAGTGAATGTTCCTCATTCCCTTCAGATGAAAGAGGGCACCCAAATTTTCATGACAGGTGGACTGGTGGCTGGTGTTTTACCACAAGAGCAAAGCACTGGATTTTTGGTTTTACATCCCTATGTGTTGAAGCAAAAGGTACTTCCCTGAGGGAAGCATTTTGGTGCCTGCAAGGAGAGGAGAGTCTTGACAGGTTGGTTCCCTGCAGGCAAAACTCTGTTTGCAGGAGGGGGATAATGTGGGGTGAGCTGTGTGCAATAATCCACACAGATTCAGGTTCCTGAACCTAAACTCTCATGGACTCATATACTTCTTTGCCTCTCAAAAACACTGCAAGAATCTCCCTCTTAATATAAACATTTTCATCTACATGACTCCTTAATTCAGCCACTACTACTTATGTGTGTCTGTGAAGACTGGCATTCAGACTTCAAAATTTTTATATAAAGCATTGACAGAGTTAAAGCATGTGTTAAGATACACTTTATCAGTTATTTTCACAAACTGTGTTGAAGTCTATGTATATTATAACCTTGCTGACCATCATAGAGGCAACACTTTCTGCCTCTTGATGTAGCAACACTTAGATAATAGACACAGTAATAAAAACACATAAAGTGCAAATATATGAAAAAAACAGTACCAAATTCTCCTACCTGTTATGAAGGCTGCAAAAAAGGAGGAAAATTCTGCAGTTGTTAAAATTTAGAGGAAGTAAAGTAATTCCACTTGAAAACTGATAAATCAGCACTTTACATATTCTACCATGTAAATGTTAATTATTTGACTTGAAGGCTCAATTCAGCAGTATCTTCTAAAGAAACAGCTTTTTTTTGAATGTAAAATCAACCAGTTTGGTTATATTTTGGCAATAATGTTGGTTGTTTGGTTTCTTCCTTCATTTGGTGTTGCTATGATCTATAATTTGAAGAGATTTCAATCTCTATGTAGCTCATAAAAAGAGAGTATCTGGAAAAAAATGCCCAGCTGTTGCACCTTAAGTTTCAGGGCTTTTAAAAAATCAGTCACAAAATAAAAGCTCAGTGGAATTTAAGTTTTTATTAACAAAGATATAGAAAGGACTTTGATCCCACTGATTTTGGCAGGAGCATATGCTTGCATGGTCTCATGATTCCGGCCTGTAGACATTAATATATTACTCCTTTCCATTGTCAGCATTTTACTGAATTGATTAAGAAGCTAATCCATTTGAGCATCTAGTGCTTATGGTGCATATTATTGTATTGTGATACTGTAATTATATTATAATGGTGCAAATACAGAGTCATCGGAAAAAAGTGACAAATCTATGGAAACCAGTCATAACCCTGAATGTTAGAAACTCATATAATGATACAGGCACCAGCAGAAAACATTATATTGATAAAATCAGCAAACACAAATGGAACCAGTTCATGCTATTTTGATTTCCAGAAAGCAGAGGTTGGAATTCTCATGTATTATTGCTATAAAGAGAGTTGGAGCACAGGCAATATAAAACCTAAGTGGAAATTTATTAGCAACAGAAATACATTCGGCACCTGTTATGCTAGGGATGTGTTGATATCAAGCATATGGTCCTTCCTAGCCAGTGAAAAAGGAGCAGCTGTTCCAATATGTCCAGGCTGTAGGCTGAAAGGATGACAAAAACACTGAAGAAACACCACTCCAGTAATCCTCAGGCTTTCAAACTAAAAACAGAAGAAATGAAGCAGGCACTAGATGAAAGGTGAGAATGCAGACATGCCCTCAGCTTACAGAAGTACAGATACACACACACGCATGGGCTCGTATAAACAGACATCCTCTGATGGGCTCAGAGATAAATCTATAAAGAGAGTTCAGGAGGTCTTGGATCTGCAAGACCTCTCAGATCTGCTATGTTGAGCTGGGTTATTTGGGCCTCCACCAGGGGACTGTTTGATAGCTCAGGAGAGACATGAATAAGCTACCTGAGGTCAGCACAGAGCCAGTAGGAAAACACTGCAGGTGAGGTAAATTTCTCATTTTACCAAGTGCTGCTCAGGGTGACACACAAACAAACCCTTCCATTCTCTGGGCATTCACAGTCCACCCCTGCTAAGGGTTGGCTTGCAGACTCATTTCCTTGCGGGTTCATTTATTTGCCTTTTAAACCTGGATGGCAGAGCCACTGTGATAAAAATTTTATATCATTATTAGATGACTTTGAAAATTGATGAGGAAACTGGACTTTTTTTAGTGAATTTGAATCTCCTCATGAAGATTTATTCTAAACATGGCTACATGGGACAGTTACCATCACTCAGGCTTTATTTGTGACTTTATTAACAGAGGAATGAAAAATTAACATGAAGGGACTAAAAGGAAGAAGAACTGCTGTCTAGCCATCACCTGAACAGAAGAGGATTTGAGTTCTGATTGATTCTCCTAGGCCTTTCCCTCCTATGTTAAAGGGAATTGACTTTCAATAACATATATAATTTCTAGAGACTGGAAGCACTATTAATCGTACCTCTAAAGAACGTGGATGTTTTAAATCCTTCAGGGGGCCCCTTCCTGAACAGTGATGAACTTCCTCAGGTTGAGAGCTTATCAGTGCATGGTTAGGGCATGTGGGAGGTGTTAATTTGCATCCTCTCATTAAAGAAGAGAGCACTAGCTCTCCAACTTCCATATGTGTAGGTTTTCTAGCTGGACAGCTGTGAAGTAAAAAGAGGAAAGTGACCATGTTTTAGCAGAAAGAAAAGGATGTAACTACACTCAGTAGGGAGTGTGGTCTTGTAAATGAATCTCAAAGGTTTTGTTCCTGGACTCCAGCTGCAGTTAAGCATGGTCATGATACAGAGTTTTATATAACCCAAGTACATGTGGCACAATTAAAGGGAAATTTGAAGTTTTAAAGATGATGTCAGCGGAATTCAGGTGCTTCCAAAGCCAAGAGTCAGCTCAGTCTGTGACTTCAGGGTCATGACTCTTATGACAGACACTTGCCTAACATTGAAATCCTGGCCACAGTAGTTAAATACTTCTTCAAACCCATATTTGTTATTAAATATAGCCAACTGACAAACTTCCCCGAGTTACATGCATTCATATATATGGGCTCCATATTTATTTAATGGTGAGAGAAAGGAATATTTAGGATATGAGGTAGTCCACCTATAATTCAGTCGTTCAAAAAATATTAGCTACCTAAAGTTAGACAGGAAAGAAATTTCAATTCTATTGCTTCAGCTGTCAACTTGGACAACATATTCCATTTACTAACTACCCTCCACTCTGATTTTTTTTTTCAGTTTCATTTTAATTGTTTCCAACCACGTTTTTTACTCTTCTATTTATTAGTAGATCAATTAGTAGTGCAATTTCTTCTATTACCACTACAGTTTTCCAGACCACAAATTCCTCGGTAAGATCCATTTTCTTTCAACTCTGCAAAGATTGCAGGCAGTTTTGTTTTGCTCTCTGACCTTTATGAACAATTAAGTTTGCTGTCTACCTGATTGTATTGTCCAGTCCCCTTTGCCTCTGCTATTTTTATAAAGCAGACAACTCCCCATAGTACTGCAAATGCATCTTCATTCATAAATCCCTCATGCAAGAGATGGAATAACTTAATATATGATGTTATTGTTACCTCTCTGAACTGAAATAGTAACATTTTATATTACTGTTAACCACTGTCCTGAAGCTTTTCAAGCTCAGTCTGTCTCCAGATCCTGCTTCTAGTCACTATTTTGTACCACATATTTACGTAGGGCATAAGCACTTTCTCTTAGTTTGTATTCCTCACCTCATTATCTTACATTTCTCTACATTAATTGCATAAGGTATTTATCTTTCTTTGGGCACAGTCTGTTAGGAGTCATCTTGACTTTTTTCCTTCTTTTTTTTATTGACTGCCCCTTCCTAGTATGTATCATGAACAAATTTCATTCCCCTGGTGTACATCTCTCCTCCTGGTTAAAGAAAGTTCTAATACAGAACTAGATGTTGTGGCAGAGCGGGCTTCCTTTAAAACAAATTGTTACTCACCCTTATGTTCTTTTCCCCTTTGGTCTCATAACCATTCTTTAAGTACATATCTGTCTGTTTTTATGTGTCTGACATGTTTAATGACTTCTAGTGCAAATTTCAGGGACATGCTAACTATGAAACTCTACTCAAGTTCTTTTAACTCTTCTGGTTCTCTGTTCTTGATTGATCCATACATTATTGCTGCTTATTTTCAACATCACTTGTGGAAACTTTGGCTGTATTCTTCTTCAGCATCATTACAATTAAGATCAGCCTGGTGGAAACAAAGCCGGAACACAAAAAATAACTGATTTGAAATGAGAAACACACCAATATGTCTGAATTATACGAATGTTTATAACATATAAACTACTACAATTACATTCTATATAAAGATTTTAAACTAAACTAATACTATACAAATGTTTTATCAGCAGACTGGAATGTCAGTATTCTTCATTACTTTTTTTGGCTAATTAATACTAATTTGCTGATTTAGTAAAAGTCCTGTAGGTTTTTTTTATATACCTTTAACTTTCTTATGTATTTTAACTATCTTTTTGTTTTATCTTACTCAGAGATTTGGTTTTACAGACCATTTGTAACTAGGTTCTCTTTTTATATCATTACAGAGGCATCATCTGCAGCCGCTCAATAATTTGTCCTTATGCATTCAAAAATGCTTTTCTCATCATTTATCTTTACATGTGCAAAGAAGCTATTTTGTCTTCTTCCCACTCCTTTTAAATAAATAAATTTATTAATAAATAAAATGCTAAAAGATCATTCTCTTATTCTGGTGTTACATTAAAGTCTAAAAATTCTCTAAAATTGACAGCATGGAATTAACCATTATGTGAATTTTCTTGGGGGTGAATAGGGAAAACTCCATGAAAGGAGCTATTTTCTTGTAATAATTAACAATCATTTAACAATCTCATGGGTTTGGGCTCTCAGCTGATATAGATTGCTCTGCTGATTTAAACCAGCTGAGAGTCTGACACGTCAACACTTTCCTCTATTGCTTATTATTTTATATTGAATCAAAATTACATTTTATATTTGTGCAGTCAGAGGGAATTGAAGTGATAGGAAAGAATCAAATATTTAATTTTTATAGCTTCTCTTCTGTGTTTCCATGACCCTTTTCTTTCTGTGTCTGCTTTAGATAATTACCACCAACAGATACCTTATAGTTTTCATGTATTTGCCAAAGCCCTCATTATTACTCTCATTCATTTTTCTTTGAAGTGAGTAGAAATTTAAATACTGACTTTAGAGAGAGTAGATTTAGGACAAAGATAAGTACCTTAGGGAGTAGTTACTTGCATCAACACATAAATTAATAAATAGGAAGTGATTAGTTTATACACTTAGCTGTAATGCAGGGTAACCATGAAAGCAGGTGTCTCCTATAATACAGATCCCAGGCAATGTGGAGGTCTTCCATATAAACAAGTTCTCCAAAACCATTTTTTATTTACTCACTTTTCAAAACGTGCATGTAATAATCCAAAAGATTCCACTTTTTTTTTTTTCACCATGCATTGTATGTCAGTACTTTAAGTTCCACTAAATCCAGAAGGTAGGGTAAGATGTCAGTTCAATATCTGCCTGTTAGAGGCTATTCTGGTTCTTCAATTTTTAGAGTATTGCTATCACAGATAGCATCAGATCTCCTTCAGTCATGGAAATGCTCTTTTTAAGTGCTGATATGATAGGATTAAATTTTAAGCACTCATGTTGTAAGAGATTAAAACAAGATATTAAATGATTTACCCTCCTTTCCCCTTCCTATTGCAATGGACTGAGCCTGTAAGTTCACACTGTGCAGATTAATGTCAACACTGCCAGCTTTCCAATATTCCAGGAAATTATAGTACACACACATTGAAAACCTCAATGTCTTTTTGAAAGCCTTTTCTAAAGCATAATTGCTCATAAAGTAATTTGTAATTTAGAATTGTACAGACTAAGTTCCTGTGAATGCCCTCTGGTTTTGTGCTTATAGTAATATATTGAAAGGAGCAAAGAAACTCTTTTCAAGGTATCAGTTGAGCTCAGTCTATCCTCTCTGACTTCCCTGTTAACGCTGAAGATTTTCATTGTTAAATAATTTCTGCATGTTTGTCACAGAGTTCATTCTGGGGTTTGGCCCTGAAACTAAACATGCTCAGGAGCAGCAGGAGCTGTGTGAGGAAATCAGGGGAAGCTATGTCGTTACTACCATACACACAACTGGGCAGGCTGCACCTGGCATTGCTTTTTGAGTTCTGGGAGGAGAGAGATGATTGGTTCTGGGAGGTCTTCCACCTGCCTCAGCAGTGTATGCCATAACAGACTCTCCAACCTTTCCACCCAGCTGATGGCAGATGGGTTTTCCCTTTAAATGTAAATTTCTCTGAGTTAGCCCACATCTGAGACTGCAGTGGTTTCTCTGAACACTGAAAAAGTCTGAGGGAAAACCAATTCAGAACTGACAGCTGCCCCTTCTGTAAACATAGTCAATAAAGGAAAACATATTAGCTAATGTAAATCCTCCGGTCTGTGCATGAGTAAGGCCACTGCAGCTTGGAGCCTTCTCCTTTATAATAGCTTGTGAAAAGATGAGATTTGAGATCGTTGCTTTTAGCAATTTCCTCTGAAGAAAAAAAATAAAGATGCTTTTTCCTCTTGAAATTTTCTATAATTAATCTTTATTTCATAATTATATTGCTGGCTCAAATTTTACAGGCTTAGACTGTAAATAACAACTGTGAAAAATAATTCAGGACTGAAATGAATGAGATATAAAGCTAATTCCTACCAGCCTTCTTCATGTTGCATGACACACTGCTTCTTGAAACTAGCTGCATCTACACTATGTGGGAGAGGATGCTACTTTAGGGGGATATCTGCATCCATACCATCCTGATGCCTGCATGCTTTGCTTTGGAGCAGGGAACCTAGCCTGGGCTGCAGACTGAATCCTTACCATCTTGTCAGGTTCAGACCCTGACACAAGGTGTCTCCCTTTCCATAATGCCCCCAGTTCCTTTTTGAGGGAAAAAACTGAAAGCGAATCCAAGAGCCAGATAAATTTCTGCACGGGCAGTCAGGAGACCATGGTTTGGATTGCACTGGAAGTTAAGACGCCTAAAACCAGAGGTGGAACTCTGTGTAGATTCTTAAGAAGTGAATACCAATAAAGTTTCGTCATCTTGCCATGAACAACTGAACTAAATTAAGAAATTTAAGTTTTGTTGTATTGAATTGGATTCATGAGTCAATGCAGACACACAGAAACCTTTCTCTGGGATTTGCTCAAACTCTTCTCTCATGACAGAGACTTCAGACTCTGCTGACTGAGCTCCTGGTGCTGGCTCTCCAGTGGAGTGGCTCAGACTGGGTAATATTAATCCTAATAATGCCTGAACACAGACCAGAATTTTTGCAGGAGAAATATTTTCACAGGAAACTTTTTTATTAATACCAGAGAAGAAATCTTTATGTGAAGATAAAGAGGGGCATAAGTCATAAGAAGGAGGGGCTTGAATGCTTAAGGACCATTTTCCTAACAAAATTTGAAACAGTGTCTGAGATTAGGGAGGTCTGCATGGTATGAGTTTCCAACTGAGAATGTTGTGTTAGCCTGTAACCAGTTTTCAGTTTCATCATCTTCTCTAACTATAGTTTTAAGTGGTTTTAGTTGAAATGTAATATTGTCTAATAGAAAGAAATTGTTCCTTGAAAACTGGAGCATTTCTTTCTCATGTATCTGTTTTGTTAATTATTAATTAAGGAAATTATTTTTTTAATTAATTATACTAATACATGCAGTTTACAAACATTCTTAATAAACACGAGAGAATCCAAACTGGAGAGATGTGACAAATAGTCAAAATGTGCAGAATTTTAAGATTTGTGGTCTGTGCCTTATAAAAAACATGAAAATCTACCCAGTACAGGTAGATTCTCCTTAACTGAGGAGCAGATTACTTAGTGTCCATTTATTGCTGAACTCACATAGGAGACTTTACAGAGAGCAGGAATCATTCTTCTTTATTTCTGCTTCCATACAAGGTAGCTCTGACATCTGTAATCTCTACCAAATTCGATTGAAACCGGCCAAAGTTTAAAAAGTCTTTGGGAAGGCAGTGACAATTGTACAGAAATAGTTGAACATGTCTGCATGCATGCACACACAGAGATTTTATTCTATGTGAGGAAAACCATTTCCAGCTCAAGCTTTAAATGTCTGCATTGTTATGCCCAAAGGAATAATAATTTGAAATAGTTATGAAGGGAAGAAATTTTGTATTGAAAATGTTTAAGGAAAATAGATCCAGTAGCACTGTTTAGAGAGCTGTCTGCTTTTCATGTGGCTGAAAGTTGAGACAATCATTAAGTACTCGATGCCCTGCCAGCTAGCATCTGTAACAGACATTTCTTCAGCCATAGCCCTTCAGCATCTTGCACCACTAGTTGAACAAGTACGAAGTATCCAGTCATGTGAGAACTAATGTACTTTTTTGTTTTAGACACATCAGCATTAAATTTTTACATAAAATTCCGCAATAAACTGATGAGATAGAACATTTGTATTGAAGCTTGTATAATATAAGGCAAAAGAAGACCTGTATAGTACATTAAAAGAAGACCTGTATAGTACATTAAAAGACAGACAGCCTTTTGGCTGTGGCTGTGAACCCAAGGCATTACCTCCATGTCTGGATGTGCTAGAATGATTTGCTTACACCTTTTTGCTTGGGCTAGCTGCCAGTAAAGGTCCTCTGGTGACACAGGAGAAACCTCATCTGTTCCTTGAAAAGGCATATATGGTTCATTCAGCTAGTTCGGATTGCAGTGAACTAACTAGTTCAGATTCCAGATAACATTCACTTATTGGCACACATTTTTCTTTGCTGGTTGTGTAACACTGAGCTGAGCAAGAACAAACACAAGTACATCAGGGAGAGCTGTCTGTCTGAATACAGACTAACTCCACTATACTCTAAACCATTCCAATGCCTCTCTACTATTGCAGAGCTTTCTCTTTCTTTCTTTCTTTCTTTCTTTCTTTCTTTCTTTCTTTCTTTCTTTCTTTCTTTCTTTCTTTCTTTCTTTCTTTCTTTCTTTCTTTCTTTCTTTCTTTCTTTCTTTCTTTCTTTCTTTCTTTCTTTCTTTCTTTCTTTCTTCCTTCCTTCCTTCCTTCCTTCCTTCCTTCCTTCCTTCCTTCCTTCCTTCCTTCCTTCCTTCTTTTTCTTTTCTTCTTTCTTTCACCAGTAATTTAAAACAGACTGTGCTTTTCAAAGATGCCTAGTTTGTTCTGTAATGCCACAGCAGATCATTATCTCTTGCAATGTCATGTTGACCTGCTTTTGTTCTATAAATCTCTATTCCAATAAACTGGCAAATCCAGTGAGTTCTGTGCTGTACATTTGATTTTACTTCTTTTGTGATCCTCTTTGACTAGTAGCAGGTTGCCTAGAAAAGCAAATCATTGTTTTCTCCATAGGGCATTTTTTCTTGACTGATGGATTTCAAGTGCACTTGTTTTGATTTTGAATGTTTCATAAGTCACTGCATTTTGCATAGTTTGTTTGGATCTTAAGTTGATATGGATGTGGTTCGTCTGTTTGAAAGATGAAAAGAACAGAGGTTTGCAATATCTTGGGATTTTCTTGCTGTCTGGCAAATTTCATGTTCAATGTATATTTGCATTTTAGAAGGAAGAGGTTACTTATGAGAACACAGTAAAACACAAAATACAGCATCAAGGTTCCTCGGATTTGGGTTGATATGTCCCTCTGCCAAGCTTCCCTGCTGCTCATTCCATTCTTTAGTTGTCGCATCTACTTTGGCATTAATGTCACCCATCACAAAGTGTAAGTTGTGTTTTGGTATTCTGTCAATCACACTTTTGAGACAATTGTAGAATTTGTCCTAGTCACTGTGTTCTTCTGTCAGAAAACATCTCTGCATGATTGACATCTTTAGGAACTTGGTTTGTAATCTGGTATATATCATGTGCTGGCTGATAGCTCCCCAACCAAAGCGTGATTTTTCCACAAAATTTGACATGGTGAATGTTATCCAGTTTGCATGTTCCTTGTCACACAGATGGTTCAGCTTTCAGTGGGTTCAGAGATGGGTCCCCACTTTTTATCTTTAGCAAGGATTATGAGATGAGTAAAGAAGAGAACACCAGTGCCCTTTTCAGGGCTTGTAAGCACATGGAGGGAGAGGTGCAAGAACATTTCCCTGAAAATCAGCAGGACAAACCACAATCCCTGCATATTATCCTTGCTCAAGAAGTTCCTATTCCCATGAGCAGAAGCAGATAACCATACAGCAATTCTGTTAAATAGCTGGTCAGATTATCCAGGGTGATATGGATATTTCCTTGCTTTCTGAGTCACTGCACTCCTGCAAAGCTCTCAGAGATGGTACAAGCCCCTCATCTACCACTACTATTCTTAGAAAAGCAAACTGCCAGAACAGAGAAATAATGAAAGAACTAGATAGTCTCTGAAAACATTGGCATGATACGGAAAGAATATGAGATTTGGCTTAGGAAAATATGACTGATTGCACTGTAGGTAATAATAATTTGAGACATATATCTCAGTGTGCAGTAGAAACACAGAAAGTGGTAATATTGAAAAAACCCCAAACCATGGAGTGGAAGATGTAGTGATGAACGCTTCATTGCTATAGTGATGGGATTATTTTGAACACTACTTTGGACTGTCTACTTAAAGGCATCCTTTTTCCAAAGGAATTTCTGTGAATCCTTCTGAAAACTCAGGTCAATTCTGGCCAACAATCACCTAGCAAGAAAAATGCTGCCAATCTGAAGGGAACTTGGAAGAGCAACAATGCTGATTAGAAGATTGGGTGGACTGAAGTATAAACATAAATATATAAACTACTGCTTGATGAAGCCATGACTAATGTTATGTGGAGGAAAATCAGGAAATGGGATAACATTAGCATACTCTTTGATATGGCTATAGATGCTCAAGAGAAAGGGTTTCTTGTAGTTACTGATCATTTTGTAACAAACAGTAGTGGACTAACACTATAAATAAAACACTTAAAATGGCTATTGCAAGAAAAGCCCTCACTTTTATTAGGCTGTGAAAAAAAAAGAAGTGAAAAGACCCTTAAAAGTGAAAAGTCTCTAGCACTGGCAAAAGTATAGAGTGGATAATCTCACAGTTGCAGAGAAACCAACTGGATGATCTTTGGTCTCTTTTGCTCATTTCAGATTCTGGTACCAATGTATATTTGTTATTGGACTGATTAGTTTTCTCTTCTCATTGTGGTAATCTTTTGCCTGCTTTGCTTTCAGAGTAGGAACTCATATACTATATTCATTATCAATGTAATATTCAGCTAATCTTCTGCTTATGCCTTGGACTGTTTCTTCAGATTATAAAATGAAGAATGTTTTTAAAACTGTAAAAAAAATATTATTTCTAAGCCAACAGTGGAAATAAATTATCCATCTTTCTATTTTATGTTAGCTGTGAAATCTTTCTGGCTTTCCTTAGTTATATACTTTATACTTTTAAAATAAATGACACTCAAAAAAACCCAAGAAAAGCTGCTTGTCTAAAAAGATAGACTAGTTTATTTCAGAAGATATGGAAAACACATAATACAACGTCCATTATAGACTCTTCAGCTGGCAAGAACAAAAATGATACAGTCTTGGCATTATTTTTGACAATATTAATATAATTGACTAGGGGACAGAGTAATCTAACAGCAACAGCTTTGGCATGTTACAGTGAAGCCAAAAAAATTGGAGTAGTTAGTTAATATCCTCAGCCTAACCTTCATATAATCGCATTACCTCCAGAACCTCTGTCACTCATGACAGATGTCCAGGGAGAATTTGGTTGTGAGAGGACAAACAAGAGGATGAGTGAGACTCTGGTCTGCAGCTCAGCAAAGCTACACATAGCTCCCAGTAATGCCTCAGGCATCCTCCATGAACACAGGCATATTGCACTGCCAGTGGTTTATATCTCTTGCTTCTGAATGGTCCGTAATAATTCTGCCTTCTTCCTATCCTGAAACACCATCTTTCTACTTTTTCTGAGCAAAAGCTGTGTTCATAAATGCATCCAAAACACCTGCCAAGAGCTGGATCAAATCCACTGGCTGGCAATTAGCATGTTTTGTTGGGGACAGAGCAGCACTGGCTCTGTCTGCCAGCGCTGTGATGTGCCTGCCAGCAGCCAGTGTCGTGGGAAGGTGTGAAAGCATCACAGCCACCACCACTCCTGCCCCACAATTTAGCAGGTACCCTGTGGTTTCTGAACTGAGAAGCCTTATGCTTTTCTTGAAAAATATATATTGTCCTAATGTAAGATTTTTGTGACACTGTAGCTGGGAACCAGTACAGCTAAAAGGAGAGCAACAAATGTATGCTCTGCAGTTTGCATGGTCCTCCTAGGTTCTATACCTGACATCTAAAAAGGATTTCAATAGAATTAGCAAAATTTTAGAATAAAACATTTCTTTCCTTGAGCCCTCCTTTTAGACATTACTTGTGGACACCTGCAATACCTCGTTTCACATCTATCTTGGCAAACACTGATGCTGATGTTTGTTTGGTTTGCTGTATTTCATTTTAAATGAAAATGTACAAAGTCCTGCAGCCTGAATTCACTGTGAGGTGTGGGACAGAAATACCCCTTTTCTGATTATCTGCCAAGACAACTTCAATCAGTCATGATCCACATCTTCAGATTCCTTCTCCAGACTCTAACTAACCAGAATGCTGCTGCCCATTTAAACTAAGCATGTCATCTTCTTACTTTTAAGGTCTTTCTGACATCACGTCAGAAGGGAGGAGAGAGCACACTGGAGTAAAGCTCACATTAATAAACAAAATAAATATTATGATTGAGTTGAATTAAATATATTTTAAACCTTGTCTATAATTGCTCTACTGGTCTTATATGATCATAAAGATTCACAATTGGAACAATGCTTAGGACACAAATATTTGTAATATAAGTGGTATTAATTGGGTTTGACATTGTGTATCAAAAATAAGGGACTATTACTATAGTTAGAAGGATTTGTGCATTACTAGGGATGCCATTATATGTGTAAACTACATGCAGAATGTTTTTTATTGCTGTTTCCAAATTGACTTTAGGTGAAAGCACAGCTGGGTGTGGAGGAAGCAGACATTTAAATATTCAGCTCCCACTTTCTGAAAATTGCACTGCAATTTGGAAAGTGCATTTTCTCTTGGGAAAATTAGGCCTTAAAGTCCTGCTGCAGATGACTGATGGTGCCAGCTCTCCGTCAGTCCCTCCATTCCTGTGATCACTGGTTAATTCTCCATTTAGATGGCATGACTAAATTTCATATTGTCTGCTCACACAGCAAGAAGACATACCAGTCTGTACTGCCTTTGCATAGATATTAAGCAGATAAAAAGTCTTTTGCCTTAAAGACCTTTTTTTCCAAGATCACACTTGCACTCACTGATGTTAATAGCAGTGGCCAAAGGACCAAGTTATAAAAAAATCTTGGGTCTTGAAAAACAGCACAGCATGACATTAGAATTTGGTCTGTTTTAAGAGAGATTATGACTTCCTTGTCTATTGTCTTGTAAATGGACGCAGGTTAATTAACACTTGCTTGTAATAACACAAGACCATTGCCTGAGTTCAGTGATCAACTCTGGCTACAGTTCCACTGAAGAAGCAGTTCTCCTTACTATTGCCCCTGACTGGACATCTGTGTACCTTATACCAGCTGTGTCCTCCTCTTGGTGCAAGCAACCATGCAACTGCCTGTGGAAACAAAATATACATTACAATTATCTGGGAAAAAAAAGTCAGAGACGTTTTGTGATCTTCTCCATGTCATGGCTACAAAAAGCAACCTGTGCAGGTACAAGGGAGGGTCTGTGACCATGCAGCTACATTTGGAAGGAAGTGCAGCTACCTCCTCTAGTAGAAGCCTGGATTTAGACTGGCTTCATCTGACCATGAAGCCTTTAATGGTGCAATTTCATACCATGCTGACTGCGATCTAATGGTAGAAAGGATGGTAACTGCACCAACTTTTCTTCCTTCCACTTCCAAGGTTCCTGACATATTGAATGACCATGTGGTTTGATGAACTACTGGAAAACTAATCAGCCATTCATGGTTGGATCACAGCACAGCTTCACAGCCCTGGGAAGAGTCATGGGATTGGAAAAAGTTACACATGGCTTGGTCAGCTGTAGCCGCACTTGAAATAGATTAGCACAAAGTTGAATAGCAACCTTGAAAAGCAAAGGTGGGTTCAACTTATTTCTGCAGAGGGTGTCATCTACCCCAAAATGTTTTAGAGGCTCACCACATCCCTCTCTACATAATTCAGTGCATTTCTTCTTTCAAGGTAGCATCTTTAGTTTAAGGAATGTTAGGTTCCTTCTCATTATCTGCTCAGCAGGGTTTTGTGCTGGGTATATTTCATGGAGCCACTTACTTAATTTTTAGATGGACCTGATCCCCCAAGATGCTATTTTATATTTATTTCCACTTTAAGGCTGCTTTAAGCTTACTGGAGCGGTGCTTGTAAAGCCCAGTGGAAAACAGATATACTCATTACCCAGCTATGTTTCTCTATAGATGTCCAGATACATTTTGGTTCGTTACTCCTTTTTTTATTTCATGTTAAGTTCAGTGGCATTTGGGGAGCCTCATGTGTTTCTTGTTCTCCAATAGAGGGGAGTATTTTTTTTTTAAGGGAATCTGTATGAGGGTTCATATCAATAAAAATTTCTAAAATAAATGAGGGTGACAAAGTTCAGCTAAAGAGAGCTTCTTTATTGACAGAGATAGCAAGCACAGAGCACCAAAGTCTCAGTAAATAAATGCCTAGTAATTGACTTACAGGAAAAAAAGTCAGCCTTTTAATAAGTTGTATCATTAGCAATGCAAAACTGGTCCTCGATGTTATTGTTGCAGAGATTTTTTGCTTGTTTTCCCCTTCCTGCTTCCTAGTTCTAATTCAATCTTTATTATTTTGCAAGATTTTGCCAGCAGAAAAAGCCTCCATACATCAAAGTGGGTAGTGAGTGGCTGGGATGAGGTTCTGTCAAGGGAGAGAGTGGGACACTCGGCATTAGGAGGAAGTACTGTGCACTTAGAGATGAACAGTTTTATTTTAATCCTTTCATCTACTTCAGCTCCTTTTTGTTTCAGCTGCCATAAACACTTGCTGTGGAGCCAATGTTCGGTACTGAAAAGATTTTTTTTGTGTGTTCCTCTCATTTCTGTTGAAACATGACACTCAAATTGGAGATAGGAGCAGAGATCAACAAACCCTGTCAGCTCTTGTCAACCCAGGTGTAACAGTGTGATCTTCTTAAATTGCTTCTAATCTGCCAAAGATCTCTTTATCTGCGGTCTCCATCATGCTGTTTGCTCACATTTGGTTAACACTTTAAATTTCCCTTTTGGAGGTGTCACTGTTTGCCATTTAGCAACTAAGAAGAACTGTGAGAGCAGCTTAAAGCACATGGATTTGGGAAGCTAGAAAAGCTGATTAGCTATTCAGGGAGAATAATCTTATTGAAAGTAGTAGGAGCTGTATAAAGAATGCTTTTCCCTTTCCTTGTAACAATCTTCTAATTATGTTGTCAAGCTTGCTGTCGTGTTCTCCCCCTGTGCCATTAAGAAACCGTTTTCTAAGTTAAGAAAGAGATTTCCAGATTGTGATGATGTTTGCTGATTTTTTTTTTTTATTGTTTAAAGAATCTGTGTGTATTAAGCCAAACATTAAAAAATTATTCATGTGTGGCATAATTATCTGAGATGAGGCGCTCAAGGCTTTGGTAGTGGCAAGAAAGGCAAGAGGGTGCTTGGCAGGTGGGGGTTATTCTTCCATACACCAGGGGATTTCACTGCTCTGACTGGGATCTGAGTCTAGGAGGAACATTTGTGACTAAAATATTATATATTGATATATAATTGATAGGTGCTCAAGGGGTCAGAAGCAAGGCCAACAGATATCTGCAGCTGCACATTTACAAAAAAACCTTAATATTTCTTGTTAATGTATGAACAAGTCCAATTGTGCTCTAATCTACTCCTTTATTTTTTCTGGTGTTCATATTTTAATGAAAATAATAGGAGCCAAACTTTTAAAAATTCCCTTTAAACTGAATGTCTGGTAATTCGATGGCACATTATGGATCCATTCACTGATAGCAGCATGTTGGTGGACATACAATACCATATAATTAAAATAAAATCTATTACTCGCCAACCAAACCTAGACCTGCTCAATAGTCTTCCTATTTCTGATTAATAGCATAAACACCACCCATCCTGTGGCTTTGACTTTAATATTTTCTTATTAAAAATGCAGTCATTCAACCAAACACAATATCAGTAGTGTTCATTAATTTACTTTTGCTGCTGAGTAAATGACATTGCTGCTCCCAATGACAGTTGAAGATTGTATTAATAGCTGGTAGGATTAGGTGTATCAAATTAGTAAAACCATACCTCAGCTGAGGAAAAAATCTGCAGAATAACTGTCTTTATCAAAATGACTAACTACGGTGTCAGTTCTGACACTACACATCATGTTTTGTTATTGAGACATGGTGACTTATTTTTCCCTCATAGTGAATGACTAAAGGTGTGTAGAAAGTGTTACTGAGCAAATACAGTGCACTGCATAAGTTATTTCTTTAAAAGTGTAATGGCATGCCATCACATATTTCCATTTTCTGGATGTTTCCAAGAGTCAAATTTCTTCTTCTCCTCTCCGCCATTGAGTGTCTCCACTTTATTCAGCAGAATTGCTTTTTATTTCAACAGCAAGAGAAAATAATTTGGCTACAAAATTTTCCATATACAAAATACTTACTACCTGAGTGGAGATAGTTCTTCTTGACTGATGCAACTCACCAAAGTCTAACCATTTTTCTTTTATAACAAAGTAACAGTCATTTTAGAAGTGATTCTTTTTTTTACAAAATTCCCCTCATGTTTTTTTTACCATGTCGCATATGTATCTATTATCCTACTTAGGTATACAATTGGCCAATTGAAAACTTTTTATCACTTTCTTATAGCATATATCAACCATTTGTATACACACATACACATGTATGTATCATATATATGAGACATATGTACACACATACAACAAATTCTCCAGAAGACTACCAAGTAGGCTAACAGAAATTATAAATGAAGGTTTCTAACAGAAACCTATTTTGTTTCCACTTCAATTAAAAGTTAAGGAAATATTTATGTACAATGTTTTTGAGTTGTCAGATCTTCAGTTTCAGATAAAACCATAGTGTATTTTCCAGAAGGACTCAGAATTCACTTTTCTTTCATACAGACGCATGCTATGTACTGTATTAGCAAGGACAATATGTTCTAGTCTGTAAACAAATTCTCACTATGCTGAATTTATAAGAAAGCTGATACTTAGCACAGGATTTGCCTCTATGAGTGGAAAGCCAGATGTGCATCAAGGACTGGACAAGTAGGAAGAAGTTGATATATATTTCATATATACATATGCATATTTCTTTTAGTGGATAGAGCTAAACTTTGCTCTCATACAGTATGCATCTACAGTGAGAGTCAATTTCACCTAAGTGAGATTTTCCCTTTTTTTGGTCTTCTCAGACACTATAATTGCAATGGTAACCCAGTCAAAATTATTGCTGTTCCCAGACCCAATGTCATTCTGGAGAGTATGAATGGTACGTAGGTTTTTGGTCAGTCTTAGATTTGAAAAGACCCTCAATAAGCCAGCTCCAACACATACTTTCCCAGCACGTGACCTCCACACCTATGGGACCCATCTTTTCTCTTCAGATAATGTTTTATCAGACAGAGCAAATTTATGATCTGTACCTAACCTGGCATTCTCCCATAATCACATGAAATTGACATCCATGTCCTGCTCTTCCTCTTAATGGTGAAAGCCAGTATTGTTTCTAGAAAAAGCATCTCAATTTCTTTACTTACTACATGAATTCCGAACATGAGGAATTATGTCAGATTCTAAACTGCTCTTTAAACCTCAGGAAGTTCAGTGAAAGGAATGTGCAAGAGGTAGCTGAAGGGTACATAAACTGGGGAATACTGTGGATTGCCTGTGCAATTTTTCATATGGTCTTTTGGCCATAGTGGCTGCTGGTGTGTTTGGGAACACTTGAGTGCAGCAGTAGGGTAACAGGTGTATTTCAGCCTACACACAATTTGACGCTGGAGGGCATGGGAAGCATCTTTCAAGCTGATAGATGCATTGGCTGCCTTCCATTCAGGGTAAGAAAAATAATTGTGTTCTTTCCTGGAGTTGTAATAGAGATAATCACATTCAGTGCTCATTCGTTTTCAAAACTTTTATGCAGTAAACAGGCTGCCACACAAACGTGTAGTTTCTTCTTCCTACTTCCCATTTCATTTGTTTTTTCTGCCTCCCTCCTCAGTGCCACTATTGAGAGCTCTTCCTGCAGAGGATGACACAAGCTTGTTCTGATCATTCTAATGTTCTGATCATTCACAAGCTGGATCATTCCTGATTCAGATTATATAATTGATTTTGATTATTCACAATTTATGAATGTCTCCAATGAATCATAACTTTTATACATAAGCTCAGTTTCTCATGATTATTGCTATCCCAGTCCCCAAGATATAGAAGGATGCAGTCTCTGGTTTGAAGAGCTTACTTTCTAATTTGATCTAAGACAGAGGTGAGCATGAATAAGGAAAGAAGGGGAGAAGAAAAGAAAGAATAGTGGGCTCTTATTCATTACATAGGTAAGTAATGTCACAGCTTGATGATTCCGAATAATTTTCAAGTATCCCTTTTATAAATCAATAAGTAATGATTGCTGTGATTACAGAGCTGTTTAACCACTATTTTTTGGCTGATTCTTTTAAGTATCACTTTCAGAAGTGGATCATGAAGAGCAAAGGAATAGAGTAGAGAAGAAAAACAGAACTGTTTCCATGTGTGTGGAATAACACAGATAAAGAGTGTAGAGGAGGGTCTTCCTAAGAAGCTGTCTATGAACTACTTGCTTCAATTTTCCTGGCAGAACAAAGACTAGCTTAATATTCTGAAGTGCCAGAAGACAGCAACAGGGGGACTGAATAAAGGCAAGATGGTTAGAGAAAGGGCCATAATGCACTTATTGCTGCATTCAAAACCTGCACATATGAATGAAGTCGAGATAAAATGCCAGAATGAGGAAGACTGGATGGGAGAAAGGATTTGGTTAACTGCATACCAGATTACTGTTAGAGGTTGAGCTGTGAGTTTAGAACAATGGTTGATCGTAGATATATGCTTGTGGACAAGGTTGTTATCAACCTTAACTATAAGGAAGATTAATTTCAACTGAATTCTTGTCATCCAGAAGTCAAGTGTCCAGTCCAGAGACAAGCAGCAGCACTTTCAGAGCAATATTTATGTAGTTTTGCAAGTAGGTGGTAGTCATCAAGAACAGAACTGAAATATGCATCAACAGAATCCTCTGTTTCTGCAGGATAAACTACATAAATGTGCATGTGCAAGTGATTGCTTTCATTCTTATAAGGCCTGTTTTCTTTCCATGATAAGCAAAGAAATGTAAGGAAATATGCTGTGTTTCCGATTTTAGGGTTTGGGGGTTTTTTAACACTATGAAACTATGTAGAGTCCATCTAATACCAAAGTAGTATTTATTTTAGACACAGCTGCAAAAAATCTCTTCCCACTTCTTGTGGTTAGAAAGAGAAAATGTCAGTTAAAAAAAATCTAAGATCAATAACTGCAGCTTTTCTTGATATAAAATGCTTTGTGAAATAATTTGCAGGAAAAACTGCGACTGCAGTTAGACATATACTTGATTATTAATATTCTATTACAAACTAACTTCAGAAGAGGCCCCAGGAGACACCACAGTTGCTTCCACAAAAAAAAACCCCGACCAATAAAACAAAAAAAAACCCAACCAAAAAACTACCACCACCACCACCACCAAAACAAAGAAAAACAAATAAACAAAAAAACCCAACCAAACAAAAACTTCCAAACTGCAAATGAGATATTTTCTCATTTGAAGACCCAACTAATGCCTGCATTTGGTATTGATTTTTCCTAAAGGTTACACCACTGTACATCACTGTGAGAAATCAGTAGAACATCTCCAACTCAGCTGGTTGTTCCCAGTGAGCTCTTGTGCCCTGTGATCCTCAAGGAGTTCAGCACAACAACCACTGCCACCACCCTGAGTGCAGCTTCCTGTTCTGAAGGGTTATTTAGAAATAGTAAATCTTAGCAGAGATTAGAGAAGGAGGAAGGAAAGGGGAGGTATTCCTCACAATGTGCAATAGGTAACTGCTAGGCTGGTCTTGCTAAATGACTGTGACTTCAGGTCAAGTCTAGGTGGAAATATCAGAGGGTGGGAAAGCTTTTGTTGTTGTTCTTGGCAAGGAAAGTTGTAGGGCACTGCAGGGAGGCAATGCACCAAACTGGAGGTTAATCTTTGTTCCTAACATGAACCAAAATAATTTCTATCTTACAGGACTCCATCAGAGCTAACCAAGGAGATGAAGGTAGTCTAGCCTTTCCCAGACAGAATGTGCAGCCTTAGACCAGTGTCTTTCCTGATGTTTGCTTCTAATTTTTGTGTGGAAGAACAGTGAAATACACACTTCAGCCTGAGCACCTTCATGCTACCTGCTGAGGTTTCCTTTGCAGAATGTCCATTCCTTCTTTCCTTTCTGCTGTGTCTCATCTGTTTGGCTGGATCAATGTGTAACTATAAGTTAAAGTTCCAGCACTGAAACATTAGAGGGCACATGACTCCAAATGAGTTGATGAACCCAGCAGAGCAGATGGAATGTGCCCTGAGAGGTTATAGGCAGAAAAGCATAAGAACCACTTACTGCAGCAGGCCTTCTTATAGTGAAAATTCACTCTTTAGGAGCACAGAGTTCTATTCCCATCAGGAATATAGTGTTATTAATATGAAATACACGAATGAGCTGTAAATAAATAATCAACCAGTTTACATGAGGGTCATGTATTTTCTAGTTGATGGGGAAAATGAAAAACAATCATTTTGATTTTTCTTAACTTTCTAGTTCTGCTGTTTAAAACTAGGGCTATAAGCTCAAGTTTTCTTGCCTTCTTATCAGTCCTCTCACCACCAGTATATTTGGCTCTAGCATAGAATAAACTCCAGACTCAGAGAATTGTAGATGTAGATGAGACACAATCTAGAATCTAAGCCATCTAAAGAATGACGAGTACATTGTTCACTCAAAGCATTGTCTAGGCTCCTTCGTATGTCCTGTGTATGACAAAAGCTAAAACACCTTCCTCCCATGTAGACTTTTGCATTGCAGACACCCACAGGTAGGTGCCTGACTGTGAAGCTGAGCATTACTCATGAATTTCAAAAATGGTCTCCAGCTTTTCTTGTAGCACAGCTGCTGCAGTTAATTGGTCTACTTGGGTGAGGTGGAGAATGTTTTCCCCAAGCTGTTTCTCTTATTGCTTCCTGATATCATGACATGAACTGGAGAAAGCAGTTATGCCTACTTCAGCTTCATAAAAAATAGGCCTTCTTGCTTTGGTTTTGGTCAGGTTTTTTCACAGAAGTAGAATCAAGTTTGTAAACATGAACCAAGCTAAAACTGACTCTCATTTCAAAGGAATGGCAGGCAGGCAATGCACCAAACTGGAGCTTGGTAACTAACATAACTCTTCAAGACTTTTCTTCATCTCCAGTTGAATTTTGCTACCCAGCCACAAGGCAGGTCTAGTACCACGTCTGTGTACAGCAGCAGAGGTTTTGGTGGTTGAACTTTGTCACTAAGTGGAGTATTGAACATTATAGAAGCACTGAAAAAAGGAAGAGGGAGCAGTGAAATTTGAATTAAGTTGATGCATCCAAAGCCTTGCCATTCCAGCAGAACGTCTCCTAACTGCATCCCTGTACCAAACTAATCTGTTCATAACTTTCTAATGGCACAACAAGTGTGCCTGGTGTGTATGTTTATGTACTAGTTTGTCATCTCTCTTCACTAAGCAACTATCCCCAAGATAATTCAATGATAGGATTCACATGAAGTATCTACACAGGGTTGTCCAGAGTAAAGCTATTCTGTGTACTGAATTTCTCTTTGGAATGCCCTCTTGGTAATTATGTTCAGAAATGCATTTTTACTCTTGATCCTCAGTGTCTTTGGTCTGCTGTTCTTCCCTTGCTTCTTTGTGTAAGGACCTGGCATTACCTTGGTTGGAGAGCCACAAGTATTTGCTTTCTCCTGTTAGAAGTGGGAGAAGTAAGTAGGGTCTGCATAATGTGTTTTCAAGTGTACTGTTTAAAAGTCAGTTCAGGGTAAATGATCTATAACAACGTTTAAAGGACAGTGACAGCGAGAGAGAAATATTTTTTTTTTGTTCTCTCCCTCCCCACCATTTCTATAATCCATTAGTTAAACCTAAATTATGTCCTTGCTCAAAGTCATGCCTGTAAATGAGATTTTTCTTTCTTAGGTATTTTTCACAGGCCCTTTGAGAAGAGCCCACAAACCCCAGATCAGAGTAAATGGCTTTTTTTCCAGGAGGGAGGGGCACCCCTGGTGTTGAGATTAAAAAGCATCCTAGATTCCTATGGAAAAGATGGGGAACACTAATCAGGTGGGAAAGGCAGAAGAGGGGTAAGAGAAGCAGACCTTGCTTTGGACAAGGAAAAAGAAATCAGGAAGTTTTGGTTTGGTTTGTTTTGTTTTACATTGGTGGCTAAATTTCTGTGATTAATTCAGCCTGAGGAGATGACTCCTGATCTAAGAGCTGGGCACACAGGAAATGCTTAACTGCTAAGACATGTCCTTCTACATGGTGCAAACATCTGTCAACACTCACAAGAAAACATAACAACAATATGGGAAGTGCTCACAAAAATGAACTCTCTCCTTGTAGCTGAAGAGCTGGTTACAGGAAATAGCAATATCTGACAGTCAGTGGTGCCACATAACAGATATCATGAAGACGTCTCAAATTTATAAGCCTGGTTTTAAAAAAATGATAGGAAACAAATGAGTCTGCAGATGATGTCAGTGAACTCTGCCTCTACCAGACTATCTCAAAGTTTAACATCCTCTCCCACTCCAAAAAAAGAAAAAGGCTTCCTGAATTTTATTCCCTCATTCAAAAATCCACGGATTGAGAGCAGGAAGAAATGCTAGAGTATTTGGCTGGATTGCCTGTTCATACAGGACCTGGTAACTTTCCTAGAAATAGGAACGCATCATGGCTTGCACAGAGACCGTTTTAAAGACTCCAAAGACTAACAAGGTTGCTGTCCTGGTAAGAAGCTCCAGCATGTAATTACCTTTATTTCTAGGAATTCTTTTTTTTTCCCAGTTTAATTTTATATTCCAGCTTTTGTTATGCATTTGTCTGAAAGACTGAAGAGCTTCTCCCTACATAACATCTTTTCCATGTGTGATAATCTAAAAAGAGTGATCAAGTTGCTTATCAACGTATTTGCTAAAAAAGCAACAGTAGATAGACTTTCCCAAGAATGACGCTACATTGATTTCTTTTCCATCTTTTGAAATATTTCTGTGCTACTGTTTTTTAGCTCTTTTGAGTGTTTCCCCTCTCTTTCTAAAAGATGTATACCAAAGCTGGACAAAAGATTTAAATAGAAGTCTCATCAAGGGAAAAAAAATAGAGTTCTTGGGGTTTATTTCATATTTCTAATTAGCAAGGACTACATTGGTCACAACATCACAAATAAAACTCAGGATTAGGCAGTTATTGACGGCAACACCCAGCTCCTCTGAATTTTCCAAGACAGGCTTCCACACCATTGATAGAACTTGTAATGTTCCTACAGAAACAGTTATTTCTAGATTTCTAAATGCTATGTTCATTTCTAAATGTGACCATTCCACCTAAAACGCACAACAATGGATTACACTTTGCTCCACCCTCTGAAAATGTACTAAAAACATTGTTTCACTTTACCTAAAACGGCAGAACCAAATTTGGGTTCCAGTGGTGCTGCAACAGTTTCAAAAGGGCATAGGTATGTGAAAGACAATACAGAGTAGAGGAGTGAGCCCTGAGAGACATTACATTTTTTTTTGTACTAGGAAGTATTTGTGAGTATGAGTGAAACAGGAAGCCAAAAGCAGAAAAGTTTAGGAGCTGCTTACCTACGTAACTGATTAAAATAATATGATACTGTGAGACCAAGGACCATTCCCTAAAAGCTCTAGCAGTAATGTGCATTGATGCCTTCCTATTAGCAACCACATTTTAAGACCTTTCACGGAACCAATTTTAAATCCACACAACTTGCACCTGTAACCTAAGATTTTTAATCATGCAGAACTGTGTCAAATGCCTTGGAGAAATCCATGTAAACTATGTCAGCACAGTTGCCTTTATCAAGCAGACGTGTAATCTTGTCAAAGAAAGCTATCAGGTTTTTTTTTACAAGACCTGCTTTTCGTGATACCATACTGATTGGCATTAATTAGATTTTTAATCTCTAGGTCTGTGTTCCTAGAATCACAAATTAAATTTTTATGAAACAAGTGAATCTACCCTGCTACCCCAGGAAACTGATCAGACTCCTCTAGATAACCAGATTTTATTGCTGGTCTCATTCTTTTGGGGTTTCCCAAATTTTAAGATGTTTGCTTTAAGTACTTGCAGTTAGGCAATTCTTCCAGTTCTTCTTTAAGTCTTTCTCAAGACTTGTATGTGAGCTTCTAATTATGAAAATGTCACCAACACATAGCACAATTTGAATATAAAATACCTGGCTTTGCTATTTTTAACTAAAAATTATTAATGCATCAGCATTATTCATCACTGGAATTACTTCTGTTAGAAACGAAAATTAAATGCCCAAAACAATAACTCAGAGGGGCATAATTTTTCCTAAATCCCTCTGGATGTGTGTGAGTTCCTCCTTTGACATCAGGTACAATTCATTACAACACATTTCCCAGGACAGACCAAGAAATTAAAGAAGTGGTTACTTAAAGATGACAACAATGAGAGAAACATTTCTGTGGTTTTCATTGCAGCTCAGCACTCATGAGGTCCCTTCTGTAATCCTAATTGATCTTTCATTAACACAGTTCAGAAAAGATTTGGACCGACAGCAGAAAGTCAAGATGAGCATAGCAGCAAATGGAGAGGCAAAAGCTGTGCAAGAATGTTAAAAAGTTGGGTTGAAATTTGGTAAATTTTGGAAGAAAGGATGACAGGGGAAGAAGCTAACAGCCTTCAAGTACATGAAACATCCCTGCACATCAAAAATATGACCATCTGTTCTCCTTAGCCCTTAAATGAATTGGAGACACAAGCTGAATATGCAGAAGACCTTTTAAAAACAAGAGCAGCAAAGCCTTTCAGCTGGTGCTCTGGAGGCAGTGATGTCTTTCACTGGAGGTTTTTCTGCCTTGGGCCATGAAGTAAATGGATGGTGCCTTCAAGTGTCTTCCAGTCCTGACAATCTGTGTCATGGCTATCAGGAACAGGACTTTTCTGCCCAGGGTCCATCATGAGACTGAAGATGTAAAAAACTCTTTGTTTCAGCAACTGTCCTTCCAGTTATGAGGTTCTTTCTCCAGTTATGAGGTTCTTTCTCCTGTTCAGGTTTGTGGTGGAGTCTTTTCTACACATCCTTAAAAAAAGACAGTCTGACATTCTCATCATCATAACATGGAGTCATTTCTATTGTTAGGGGCAATGAGTTAAGAAGTGAGGTACATACCTCTGTCACTGTTATTTGCATCTATTTGTGAGGCTGTATTAAATGTTCAATTAAGAGTTATTTTATCATTTTTAAATTATCCTGGCATTTATTTTATTTACTAATAGCAAGATTTTGCGTGGGCTGCATATAGTGGCAGGCAGCAGCATAACAGTGATTCTGCACAGCTGCTAATGCCTCTTCTTCACGGAGAGTGAGTGGGAAGAGCAAGGAAATGAGTGGAGATTCGGCTTCTTCCTTTTGGTGTGCCAGCTAGCACAGTTGAATCATCACAGCAGGGAAAATATAAAACTGTATATCAGCAGCAGATGACTTCCTTATGGAGCACAAGAGCAATGCAGTATACTTTTAGGTACTTCTCCATAAAAAACTTATTAGATGGTAGAGAATATACCACACACAGATGCTTACCTTAGCCCTGAGTGAGTTGGCTCAGGAACGAGATGTCAGGCAGACACATCAGTGTGGCATTCCACCTTGGCTAACTAAGCCCAAGTGGCTGGTATTTCTCAAGACCTCTATTGTGCTACATTGAAATCTTAGTGAGACTCAGGCAAGGTTTAGATTTCTAAGCTCCAAATCTCTTCAGACCACCAATGAGCTGCTAACTGCAAATGCACCTTAATTTTTGGCATTAAAATTGTCTTAGATTTGTCTTCTTCTTCATGCATTTGTGTGTGTCTGTGCATGTGTGTGTATCTAGCAGGGCATCACTATGGACACCAAATGCTTAAGTCCCCGAATTCTCCCACCTAGGCATTCTTTCCTTCTTGAAGCTGACTCCTAAGAGGTCCATGTCAGTCATGAAGAGCTCTTTGAAATCACCTTTTGGAGCAAGTGCTACATAAGTTACAGGGGCAACTAAATTCCTTGAAATAACTTGGTAACACTGGGTACCTTGTGCTAAGCAATATGACTTACTATTAAAGACTGGGCCCTGAAAAAGACATCTATCTGTACACCCTAGAGGACAAATTTTTGCACAGGGGCTGGTCAGTCTCATATCATTCTCCTAAAAGAGCCCTAGGAACTCTGGAGTTTACTCTTGGGAATTGTGTTCATACCATAGATATGGTCTTTTTATAAAATAATTTTTTAAAAATACACGAATGGAAATTAAAAGCCAGGTATATTCCCTTCTTTTATGAGCTGCTTAGCAGACAGATTCCTTGCTTTTCCCAATGCACTCATAAAAGGTCCCTTTAAGTCAATCCCATTAATATCTTCCACCAGTGATTTCTACACAGATTTAGGGATTTTTTTTTCTTCTTGCTTTAACAGTTCTGTCATCTTGGCTGTTGCAAAAAGGCTATGATGGTGTTTAAATAGTTATCCTGTTAGCTACAACTGCTTTCTTTTCATACTTCTCCTTCCAATGTATAGGGGCAGTCACTAGGCATTAAATCATGTAGCTCAAAGGAATAGCTCAGAAACTGCTAACAAACAGCTCAGAAACTGCTAACTGAACATTAACTAAACATTGCTGTAACAAGCAAGGGATAAGGACAACCACTCAATTTCTTCAATATTTTCTGGTTTTTAATTCTTACCTGTGCAACTTTAACTATAATTTACAGAAATCTAGCAAATAAACAGCCAGATGTGCCCTTCTTTAGGATCCTGTCAGCCCATACTCAGTCAGAGTAACTCATCCTGTTGAATTTTGTATATCTACGTACTTTGCTGAGCTGAGACAGTATTGACAAACAGAAAATAGCTTCAGATTTTTCTCCTGTAAATCTGATGGGATTCTTTCTGTTTTATCTGGAAATTAAAAATCTCATAATTAGTTCAATAGTTAATGAAGAACTTAAGGTGTAGTATTATGGAAATTGCCAAAGAAAAAGGGCATGGCACTTTTTTCACTGTGTTTCAGCGTCAGAAAAATGGAGCATTTTTCCTTTCTGAACTTGACAGTTCTTTCAAAGCTCCTTCAAATTCACAAAGTTGTAATCAAAGCATTTTTATATATATGTGAAATTCAATTAATTTTGAAAGAAAATACCTGGTTAGATACATGTAAATGTACTAGTTAAGCTGTTTATCTTCATTTTTTCCACTTCAGTGATTGAGACTGTGTAGAATAGACTGTAAAAACTGCACCAAAGAAAATTTTCTCTTTTTATTGCTTGTCAAATTGTTGGTGTGACACCCATAGTTAGTAGTGAAACATTTTGAACCACTGTTAGCAACAAAAAAACAGAGTGTGAGTTGCTCATTGAGTTTAGGTAATGTACCATAAAACATTGCATGAAAACACTAATTTTGTCAATATATATTAGTAGAGAGAAACAGTCTTTACCAATGAAAAGCTGAAGATGGTTTTAAACATAGTTTATTTATATGAAGGGTTTTTTTAAGCTCTACTTAATCACTTTATGTTGAAGGAGCAGAATCTGCAATTTGACCTATGTGTCAGTCAGTCCTAGGGAGATGTTATACCTGACAAATGCTGACATTTTGACGGTCAGTGACATATGCATCACATCTTTGACACTGAGCTATCAGTTAAGGCATCAGTGGTGCTACACCAACCATGTTTTGTCATTTTTATCTTTACCATGTTATTTTGATTAGTCTCCCTTTGTATTTGACAATCATGCAACATACAGGAAATTTGTAGGTCATCACTTCAGCCCTGTTGGTACTTCTCTTAGGAGTGTAAAGACAGTATCTGACATTAGCTCCTTCCTCACAGACCTGCCCTGACTTTGGGTATCTTAGTGAAGATGATCCTGAGACTATTGTTACAGTGTGGCTTTAGGAGCTGTACAGATAAGAGCTAGTTTTATTTAATTTATCTGAACTGTATAAAGAGAATCATAAAACCCAGTATTGTCAACCTTTAATAATACTACCATTGAAACCTTTCATTATCTTAATATCAGTGTATTCAAGGAGAGGTTCTTTGTCTCTGTCCTTTTTCTTAAGATGACTGTTTCTCAGAGTTAAGTAGCAATTGTTGGTTAAGACCAGCAGAGGGGAAAGCATTATTTCTTGGATAGCAGAATAGTTGATCTAAGCACACCATAATAAACTTTATATCATGGCAAACACTGCAGCTCATACATTTGTTCATTATCTTTTCTCAGTCTTTCCCCATAAGGTTTATTTTCTGTGTAGCTTCTTATACTGCTTCTGTGGTTCTAGAAGATGAACTCTGATGAGAACAACTTTTGTTGCACATTTAATTCTCTGTTGTATCACCTTCCAGGGGAAGAATTGTGAGTGTGGTAGATTTGGCTTTGCAAGGGAAGGGATTCAGCCTAGACCACTTACTTAACAGGACATAAGGCACTGCCTCATCACAAAAAAGCCCCTTCCAGATGGATTCTTGCTGCTAGTGCCTAAGCATCAAGGCTGCTTCTCTTCAGGAAAGCCAGGGGCAAGACCCCCCAGAGAGCAGGCAAGGGGAATCTTTCACCTCTCTCTTGAAATCCAATGGCACAAGAGTCATGATGACAAAGCACATCAGGAAAGCTGAGTACCAGTAGTGCAGAAATAGAAACTGTGGTGTAAATGATCAGCAGCCACAAAAGCCACATCTTGCCACTAGAAAAGAAAGGTAGTGATCTCAGGATAGTCAATATCCTATGCTACATATTGTCAGTTATCAAGACATCCCAGGAAGTGGACCACACCTCAGGAGAAAACAAAAAGTACTGGTATACCTTATCAGTCCTGTTAGGAGAAAATGTTCCTTCTGGACTATAAAAGTGGTGCCATTAATGTCAGCTTGTGAGCAAAACATGACAAATGACAATGGAGAACTTTTCATGGAGTATCATGATGGCCTAATCTATGCTAGCTCATGCAGTGAGCATCTTCCAGTTCTTCTTACACACCTCATCCTGGAGAAAGACATGGCAGGATACTGTTCCTCTGTTACTTTTATCATGATTTCTACACAGGGGAAACATTGACCTGCAACCCAGATGTGAATAGAACAAAAATATCCCACAGAGGTGTTAGTCTGGATAAGCAGGACATCTAGGACCACTAAACATGCCATGGTGTAAATTCATGGCATCAAAAATAGTCCAGGCACAGTCCAGAGCCAAATTCCACCTCTGGCACCACCAGTTTGTGCTTAGGTGATGCTTATTTCCAGAACTTCAAAGAAGGACAATTGTTCTTCTTCCCCACCACCACTACAGAAAAGCAGTCCATCCTGCAAGAAGAACTCATTGGTGGCTTTTGTTCATGGAAAGCCAGAAGTGTAAAGATAGATATTCACTTATCATCTAATGAATGGCAACTAAATCTCTTTTCAGCTTCCTCTAAAAAATCAAACACCTCAGGTATTTCAACACCTGAAACCTCTCTATTTTTTATGTATTTTATAGTCACTGATATGTCCTGGTTGTCATCAGAAAAGATGACACCTGATATAACAAGCAGTATTCCTTTAATCTAAATCAGATTAAATAAGCAATCATTTTAATGAGTTTTGCATACAAACAAATGATTTGGTTTCTTCAGCTTTGTAAATCACATTTAATCATTCATTCTCAGAAGTTTTTACTAACTCTGTCTTCATTATTTGAATTTCATATTAAAGGTATGGGAATGAGCCAGACCTTTTATCTTACCATAATAAACATCTTGTAATGTAAAAATGAACACAGATCAACCAAAGTGTATGGCTGGTATTCCCTTCATGTGCTCTAACACCTGGCAAAATTATTCATTAATTCAACAACCACGTTTAAAAGCAACAGTTCAAAGGCCTGTGAATGGTAAAATAACGTGTTCAGAACTGAAGTGCTCTTCAGCAGCAGCAGTGTCAGAGCTTAGAGAAAGAATCATTTCCTGTGAGATGGAGGGCTAGGGAGAGCGAAATAGAGGTTAGGAGGATCTCCACTTTGTAAACTTGTTTCTTCAGCGTCTGGCAAGGGCAGCAGATATTAGATACCATGCATTTAGGAAAAGAATTTTCCACACTGAAGTTTCTTTATAAAGAAAACTTCCTTGGGTTACATGATTTGTTTTTTCTCCTGTCAGGAATTAGTCACCAGGTGAAAAGTGACTCATGTAGTAAACAGAAGACACAAAAAAGAAAAGAAGGGTTAGGACTTTGGTGCAATACTTTTAGATGTGCTAGAAGATGATTTGTATGACATTTAGCTTATATCAGTTGAAAAGTATGACATATGCTAGTCACATGGAGCTATTTACAAAATTCTTGTGTTTGTAGCAGATGAAATGCACCCTGTGCAAGAAGCTGTTCCAAACTGGATTTGCTGCACCTCAAATGTCTTCATTCTTGAGAAACATTTTTTGCCCAAGACTGATTCCTACTTCCTTTTGCAAGGTTTATATATAGATTTTAAGAGTATATTCAGTTCTTCATGGAAGCCAATAATTCCCAAGCTTTGATCTTTTGGATGCTTTTACATAGGGAATTTGTATGAACTCCAGGGCATAAAGAGTTGTACTTGTGCCATCCTTAGCACAAACATCCAGAAGTATCAGCAGCTTGGAAGAACCACACTTAAACATGACTGCCCACACTTACATCACTTCATGCCCAAGACTGCCTTCTACGGACAAAAATGTCAAATCCATGACAGAGCAGCCAGTGCAGGGCCCTATTTATACATTCATGCTGCTGCATGGAAAAAGATATTATTGGATTTGTAATTTACTGACCCACAGATGTTCCAAGTCTCACAGTAGATGCACATTGTACGATGAGGAGCACGTGATGGATGAAGCAGGCCATGTCCACCCAAGAGTTTAAAGAGCCCCTCTAAAGCTGTTCAGTTCCAAGATTTTTGCTTTTGATGTGACCAAATGTGTTCATTTCAGGGAGCCTGCTTCTGTGCAGGAGTGCTACAGACTTGAGCTCCAGGAGCTGATGTATCTTTTATAAAAATTTATTTCTCTTCTGTAAAATTATACCATCATAGAAGGCCTCATGCAAGCTTACTGAAGTCCACTGGCATCTTTCAATGGGAATAAAATCTCCCATAAACTGCAGTGGACACTGAATCAAGCCTCAGGTGAGATGATCTTTACAGGGTTCAGAAATTATTTTTTCTTTATCTCACAATTTCCTTTCCTTTGGTGATGGTATATTTCTCATACAATAAATTATTGAAACATGGACTCTCATTTACATCTTAAGACACTACCTCAAAGGATGGGAGTAATTATTCCATAGCACCTTTCACCTTCTTCAGTGTATGTAATTTTAAATGCCTCCATCCATTAAGTGATTTTAAATTGATCTTTTCCCTTAAATCCCCAATCTTTCCTCTCAAGGTTATTCAATTGCATGTGTTGTATTGGGTAGTGTTCCATTAAAGGTTTTCATGTTTTTGACCCAATAATAAGTGTAAGCCCTGGGTGAAGGAGAGACAGCTGATGGTCTTCTGCTTTTATTTTGAAACCTGTTTTTTCTGCATTAAATTGAACAGACAGTAAATTCAGGTCTTTCAAAAAATCTGTGGTTTTTTACTTATTATTTAACTTTTTTATCTACCCTGTAAGATGCAAAGGGTAGGATTTATTTTTATTGATATTTTCTTCATAATTAAAAAAGATAAATTAATTCAAGTCTAGAAAAGGCAGTTTTTAAATGAAAATTATGCATTTCTAAGTAGCTTAAGACAAGAGAGCTGCATGAAATATGCTGAAGTCCTTCAAATCTCCACTGAACTCAGGAGGAACAACTACTTAAGAGCCATGAAACTTTGAAGTCACACTTCTACACACATTACTTTGAAAACACAATCCCTCATTTCAGTTTCCTACTGTACATCAACGAAAGACATCTTGGTATGGAAACATGTATTCTTTCCCAAAGATCTCAGTTTTTTAACTGAGTGAGAGCAGGATCAGCTCAATATGCTAAAATAATACTAAGATAGTGTAAAGATTAAGATAATACGCTGGAATCAAAATAGACACCTTATGAACCATATTTGCAGACAGGTTAAAGGGAAATCATATTCAGATATACAGGAAGGAAATTTTTTGTCATTACTGTTTTCCCATGAATTTCACAAGTGATACCAGTGGCTGACAGTAAATACAAGCAGTTAAAATCGTCCTCTCATTGCCTTGAAAAAGAGATGCAGATGATGTGGCATTTGGCACTGGGACCTGTTCCAGATGTCTGTCACACTGTTATGTGATGAGTCTCTGTACAAAAAACATAACAGGAAATCCAGCGTAGGAGCAGAGGTGACAGATTGCAAGAGCTCACCTTACGAGAGGTGCTGATCCAGGAATACAACCACGGTGTCAGGTGACATAATGAAGGAACACAAATGCTTCTGTAGTAGATTACAAGTGGATAGAGTGTCCATGCTTGTACTGCTTTCAATTTGGATCATAGGTGCTTTGCAAGTCTGCATTGTGTAACAGGTGGTTAAACTGAGGGAGAAGCCCTTCTCTCACCCATTATTATTGCCTAATAGAGTATAACTGAACACAGCCATCCTTAACTTCAGTGATTTTTTACTGGGTCACGTCACTGACTTCCAGTAAATTTATTCTGATTAAATGAGAGCAGCATGTGGACCAGGGTGTATCGAGGTTACATGTATTCAGCCATTCAACCCTCATTAGCTTAGGAGTTTATGACTACAAATATCAAAAGTAACTATAGCCTTGGTCAGTGGTGAGCTAGATGTTTCATATAAACATAGACTGGCCTAGGTTGG
The DNA here is from genome assembly GCA_020086605.1 of Lanius collurio. Taxonomy (NCBI): domain Eukaryota; kingdom Metazoa; phylum Chordata; class Aves; order Passeriformes; family Laniidae; genus Lanius; species Lanius collurio. The sequence goes on along the minus strand of JACBWW010000007.1, from coordinate 18,129,088 downwards.
AAGGGACCTTAATGATCACCTTGTTTCAATCTCCCTGCCATGGGCAGGGATGCCTTTCACTAGACCAGGTTGCTCAAAGCCCCATTCAGCCTGGCCTTGAACGGGTCCAGGGATGGCACATCCACAGCTTCTCTGGGCAACCCATTCCAGTATCTCACCACCCTTCCAGTGGATGCTTTAACTGCCACAGGAAAAAGGCTCCTAGTTCTGCTAGTTTACATTACCTGACATTCTATTCCTTAGGATGCCTTTGAGTATAAAGCTCTGGCAAACTTCATTAACCTCAGCTGACATGTAAGTGCAGTTTACCTAAAGCATATCAAAGATCCATTGGATCAGTGAAAGTATCTCTTGCACAAATCAAGCTCAGGTTTCCCAGTAACCAGTCATCATCCACAGCAGCCTCTACCTAACATAATCACGGGGTCACTATCCATGTGCCTGTTTCTCAAGTCATAATGGTAGTATATTCATACAGTGTTTCCACTTTTTTTTTTTTTCTTTTGGCCCTTTCTTGCAGCTGCTGGTTAGTAGCATTTCCCTCTCATTTTGTTCCATGCAACCTCTTTGCACTGAATCCCAGATGCATGTGAAATGGCCACAAAAGAACTATCTGGGTTAAATGAGTACTAAACAGGTTTAAAATTAGTGCTTATTGTTTGGAAGCAGATGCAAGCTTCAAACAAATGCAAAACATCGATGCAAATGCAAAAAGGAGAGCAATTTGAAAATCAGATTCTAAGTACTTGATTCTATAGGTTGTTTTTTCTAGTAGTAATACCCAGAACAGTTCTGTTAATGTAATGGAAGCTCATTGAATAACTACTCTACCAGCATTTGTGTCTTCAGAGTTCATGAATCAGCAAAATAACTCAGGTTCCCTGCTATTCTCATTTTAATGAACTGTTAATTCTACAAAGCTAGTATTTTAGAAGCTAGTAAACACGGCTACATGTCTCTGTGTTACATTCTGCAGAAATTATCGATATTATTATTAGGTTACAGTTAGCTTCACTCTTTAGTTTTTGTTATCTTTTGCACAGGTTTGTTTTGGTTTGGTTTTTTTGGTTTTTTTTTTTTGAGGGCTACTTGTATTTAGAATCAGTCCTGAAGATATACAGTCTAATGAGTTTTATCTTTCCATACTACCTGCAAATTGATGGCAGCATATGAGGGGAATGTCCATAACAAATTTCTTCAACCACACCATTGATAAAATTCCTATCTTCTTCTGAATTTTCATTCTTCATCAGGCCATGCAACTTGAAGCAAAACAAAGCAGTGTATTGGTGATAGCATTTGAGGTAATGTCATGGAGGGGGTTTGCTTCAGGCATAAGCAAAGCAACAAATTCCTAGTATGCCACATGAATAACAGTGACAGAAACATGGTCTGAAGTGACCAGGGCTAGCAGGGAGGCTGCTTACAGCCAGGCACAGAATGCTATTCACTCCCTAAGCAGTGGGAAAATGGCTGCTTGCCTCAGGAGCAGAGATACTCAGTTCCCCAAATTTGGCAAGATAGTGCCCTGAAATGAATTTATTAATTTATTAGTCATACTTCATTTTCTAACCTTTTCTTCCATTTAGTTGGTCTTGGCCTTGTGAAGCCTTGAACTGGCTCTAAGAATTGATGAGTTATGGACTCTGAAAATATTGTGGTGCACAAGACGAATTTATTTGTCATACTTAATTTTCTTACCTTTTCTTGCATTTAGTTAGGTTTTGGCCTTGTGAAGCCTTGAACTGGCTCTAAGAATTGATGAGTGATGAACTCTGAAAGTGTCGTGGTGCACAAGATGCAGAGACCATCCAGAGTATCACCTCCAGAAACTCAAGTTCCCTCTGCAAAGAACAGATGAAATGTAGGCTTCTCCAAGCAACCTTCACTGCCAGTATGGTCCAGCTGTGACCCACTGGATTTTTCTCTGGACCCTCTGTGTCATATGCTTTCTCTATAAGAAGTAGTTACAAAACTACTGTGCATAGACAAATAAACAGCTTTCAGGTCACAACACAGTGCCAGTTGCATTCCTCACTGAGGCACCTCAACAAACAAGTTAGGTTCTGCAGGACTGCATGATCATTTATCCTGAAAGACTTTTTAAGACCTGCTCTTAAAAATGACTCCAAATTGTCACTTGGATGACGTGTAGTGTTGAGAGGGAAATTAACTTTCCATAATTTTCTATAAAGTGCACCAGAAGTCTGTCATTGTATGACAATTAAAACAGCAATGATTTAGGTGTAGATACTGAACCACTGAAATCAAAACAGGGAAAACAGATAGTTTCAGAAATAGTTCTGAACATATATTAGATGTAATGGCTTTTAGGAAAGGTTTTTATTTAATGACAGCATTTGGGGAGAAAAAGAGTAGAAAACCACAGAAATAAAATGGCCATTATTCCCAAAAGTATTGTTGCCAGCAGCCTTTTGTGGCTTACACTTAACAGTAGGTGCTCACTGGGATTCTTTTTCATTGCAGGCCACATTCACTTCTCCACATTATCCATGTCACTGCTCTCTCTAGTGCCTCTAATTTTACCTCTGTTGCCTGTTTATTTGAGCTCGCTCAAAGTGGTTGGAAATTATTATATTTTGTACAATTTTAACTGTTTATCATTTTTCTAAATATTACTTTTTTATATGCATCATCTTTTTCTATATTGGTAAATATCAGAGGTGTGGATAGATGTGGAAGGCAGAGGGTGAAGACCATATTTTTCTTTAAAATATGTGCTTGGGACATGAATAAAATAAACATATTTGACATGATGGCTTATGCTTTAAAAGCACAGAGGCTGCTCTTACATGCTATAATAGCACTGCAAATATCTTGGTCACTGGAACCACAAAGAGAACAAAGATTACAAGTTAGCACTGACATTTATGGTTTCAGGAAAGAGGAAATGTCCCTCCCCACCCCCAGCTGGAATTATTTTTGGGTACCTGACCTTAGTGGTGCTCTCTCAACATGATCCTAGTAACCACCTGAACTCAATTTTCCCTTAACTCCATGGTATTTTTTGAAAGAGACATCAAAAATACTTTGGCACATTTCTGTCTCTCGTCACCTAGCCCTTGAACTGTGCAGCAAGATTTACCACAGATCTGCATGCCATCAGGTTACAGCTATGACCCCTCCCCACTTATTGCTGCCTCCATCCCCAGTTCATGCTTCAGTCAAAGGGCAGGCCAAAGGTAATCCCACAAATACATATTTCCCCAAGCAGGGAGTCAATACTGTCACTAAGGTGAGGTAAAAGCAGATGCTGACCCTGCAGGACAGTCCAGGAGGCACCCAGATTGTGACAGTGAGAATTAGTGCCACTGTGACACCTCTGAGAAGAGGTACAGACCAAAAGACAATTTGGATTTTCTTGTAATTCACATAGTTGCACTGGAAGTATTTTTAGTACCCAACTGTTGATTATTGGTCATAAATATCTGTTTTGTCATATAAATAAATTCTACCAATTTTATGTAAAATAAAGTTTTTCCAGATTTTATTCTTTCTACAGAGACATAAGATTCTAAGAATGTATCCACGGACAGTTTACATCTGGGTGTTGTGAAGCTCAGTACTGTCCAACTAGAAGCCAGCAGAAAAATTCACAAAGTATTTTCCATCATATAACACTACTGTGAAACAAATTTCTATAATGTAACTCAACCTTGTGCCTGTTGGGAAACAGAGCCCTTCTGTTGTGTCTGAAATCTTGAAATTTTGGATTTGTACTCACCACTTATTTCAAGGAGAAAAAACGAAGGCACACATTTTGCTAGATTCAAATCATTCCTGCTAAAAAGAAGGTGGACTATAATGCTTAACAATTTCCTTCAAAGGATAGTAGTAGGAGACATCTACAAATTGGTGATTCCTGAGAACAGTGTAGAACACACTGTTCACACATGTGAACAAACAGATTTGTTTCTGCTAGAGAAGAATAGCTTTGAGCCATGACTTCCAAAGCATACTGACAACAGCTTTCTGGACTGTGTAACCTCTATCAAGTCAAGGTTCACAGAGATGTTCCTCCACATTCTGAACACCCACAGCAAGGATAAATGAATATACAGCAATATTGCAATGTATTACTGAGTTGCAATTGCATTACTGAATTACTGATAGGATTATCTGAAATGCTAAGAGGAGGAGATTTTCACATATGTGAAATAAATCTCTCCCCCATGAAGTAATAATAAAACAGCAGTACTATATCTGTATATATTTCTGAGGTATTAAAAATTAATAGTGTTAAAAATATTAAAAATGTTTATCCTTTTATGAAGCATAACACAAACCCTCCTTTCTCAAGAACCTTTACTACATCCCTGAGAGCTGTCCCACAAAACACCTCTTCAGCCTATTAGATAGATAGAGGAAGGGAGAGAGACTTTCTATACCTTATTGCTGTGCAGATGAAAAAAAACCAAATACAAACAAAGGGAACTGGAAAAAAAGTAAAGAAATAGTTACTGTCTGAAAACATAGTGAGATTATTTTAAAATGAAACTTGCATCATAGTGAGACAAAAAAGTTCTGGTAGGGACAAAACCTACACCCATTCCTAGAGACAACAGAAAGGGAAGAAAAAGAAAGGTTAATGAGCGGGATCTTAATTCAGTGTTTTGCAGGTGTACAAATACATTTCCCATTATCACCTGAAGATTATGATTGTCAGATTTCTCTACATTCAAAATAGTGTGTTAATTAAGTAGCATTAACCAACAAAACTATAAAGGAAAGAATTGTAAGAGAAGCAAATTAAAATAGTGCCCATTCAGACATTATCATAAATAAATATGTAAAAAATGGAAAATTGGAACTGATTCTATTTGAATAACTGGAGAAGGTCACAGACGTGATTTTCTTCTTCCGTTTTAGCATGATGCAGTACAAAAGCTGAAGTAAGAAATTAAAAAGAGTAAGTAGTATCAAGACACCACCATTAGCCAAGACCTCTGGCGTGTGCCATGGACCAATTCAGCTATGGTAAGAGCTGTGTGTCCTTAGCATTACACAGCAGCATGCATGTCCTGTAACAAACTTTATGTTTAGAGGAAATCTGGCTACAGCCTTAAGTCTTCAGAGCATTACAAGACATCTGAGCAAGGAGCATGGACTTCTGAGAAATACTTGCTTACATACAAGCAGACCTCTGTTATAAATGAACTGCCAATTAAATCGAATTAATAAATTGCACGAGCCAAATTATTAATATAAAAACAAACAGAATTTATTTTATGATCAAATTGACAATTTTGAATAGCCACTATAAAACGGCAGGGCCAAGCCTAGGTTCTTGACTCTGGGTGACACATACACAGCCCTGAACACCAGCAGCTCGGGTATATACTGTTTTTCTTGCCTCTGGCTAGAGAATCCTTTGTCTTTTTCATATTCATCTTGTTTTCTATGGTCCTCTGGTCCAGAGATCAGGGGTCCTTTAAGGTGTTGATGTATTCAGGGACTCTCCTTGTGTCTTTAGTGAGAGGTCCGTTCAGATGTTGATGTTTCCAGGAACCCCCTTGTGTAATTAAAATGAAGAGTCTTAGGTAAGAGGTCCGTTCATCAGCATGGTCCAGGGAGGAACAGAAACTTAAATGATCATATCTGTTGCTCCTTTCAGATGGAAAAAGGATTCTCCAAGGGCAGAGTGGGTTTGGAGTAGGTTGATGTGCCAGATGGATACCTGGTTTCCCGATGATGGGTGCTTGAAAGCTTCTCTTGCGAAGGTCTGCCTGTGCTTCAAATGCAAATGTTACCCTCAGGAGAAGTAATCTGTAACTCTGAGCGAGCTGCCAGGGAACATGCCAAGGCACATTACAAGCATAACATTTTTGGATATATGTACAGTCTAATATATTTTACACTTAAAATCAATCCTGATATCATTTAATTTCTTATGAATTTTGACTCATTTATAACACCTCTTAGAAATCTCCAGTTCCCAGTGCTAGAGAATGGAAAAGCAAGAACAGAGCTTGCAACTGACATTATCTTGCCAAAATAACATGAGCTAGGTGTCTGTGCTGTGGAGAAGTCCTCTTGTAAGAAACTACAATATCAGATAACAGGATTTGGAAGGTGGCCCAACGGGAATAGAGAGTTGTAGAAAATACAAGAGGTAACAAGAGATATTCTAACAGAAGGGAAGGAAAATAATTTTCATGAAGGAAGTGGATGGACATTGAAGAGGTGCCACAGAGTCTGTGGACTCTCCATCCTTGGAGATACTCACTACACTGCTAGACAAGCCCCTGAGCAACCAGTTCTAGCCACGAAGCTGGGCCTGCTTTGAAATTGGGACTAAGCAGATAGCCTCCAGAAGTCACTGTCAAACTTATTACTGAATTACTGTTAGAATTATATGAAATGCTAGGAGGACAAGATTTTCACATATGTGAAATAAATCTCTCCTCCATGAAGTAAAAATAAAACAGCAGTAATATATTTGTGTGTATTTCTGAGGTATTAAAAACACACAAGAAGCTCATATATCCATCAATCCATCATATATCCATCAACAAACAATATTTACCTCAGAAATATTGCACACTGAAGTAGAGACAAAGAGAGATGAAAACTATTGGAAAAGAACTAGGTTATGGCATAATATCCAAGAAGTGAAGATCACTCCAGATAAAGAGACTACAGTATGACAGCATTGTTGTTATGTGCACTGCTCATCCACGTGGAAACATTGGGACACAAAACTCAATGACAGTATTTTTATTATCTCTCACAGATCTTAAAAAGTAAACACAGCTATCCGAGGTGTTTACTGCCTGGAATTATCTTTATTAAGACCCAGATATACCACACGTGTTTGGGAAAACTGAGGAAACATTACAAAAGCAAAAACATACGGTATGGCTGTTGCATGGCTTCATATGAGCAACACGTAACATTGGGCTCAGTGGTACAGGATTCACAGCTCTAAGAATGAAACTGGGATTTGCCATATTTCTACAGTCTAATAATATAACCAAGTGAATAATCATACATTAAATGTCTTCATTTAGTTTCCTCCAGTTTCAATCATGCATCATTTCATGTGTGAGCTCTCTTTCTGAAGGCACTAATTTAATTAAAAGAATTGAAAACTACTTTGCTTGTTCATTTTGTGAACACAAGTATAGAGGGTGCAGGCTGGATTTACAATACTGGTGCTCAAAACTGTTGCAGATCTCAAAAGCATTAAATTAATGTACATACACCAGAGAAGTCCCAAAGGTACCTTCATCCCTGTTTCTATACATATGTCTGTGCAGACAAGTCAAAAGCAGCACAGATCATTCAGGCATCATGATTCTCTTTAAGCCCTAATGGGCTTTGCAAAAGAGAAGCCTATCTCACTTACAAGGCCCAAACCCAAATGAATTCAAACAAACAAAAAACCAAACAAACAAACAACTCAAAACACTAATCTAGCAGTGCCAGAAAACAGATGACTACCACCCTTTTCCCCTTTTGTCTAAAGACTTTTCTGTGCAGAAAGCTACCCTCAGCTTTTTCCTCTGTATGAAAAGACAAGATTATGTATCTTTCACAGACTCAGAAAAGTGACTGCCCTCTAAAAGATAGGTTATTCTTGGAACTGGTATACCTCTCCATGTCTTTTTTACTGAACTGTTCAGTAATTTTGAAATTAGTAAGTTTTTTTAAGGAGAAACAAGATAGTAACTCACTACTTTAGTAATTTAGGCATTGATCCAGAAAGGAATGTGGAATCCATCTCCTTCCTTAGTGAGATGAAGTTTTATATGTAAAGTGGAAATACCTCATCAGAAGATGATGGGGCACAACAACTCTGAACTCAGAGCCTGGATCATGCTATAGTTGGAGTGGGTTCAAGATCCTTATTACTGAGTTGATTATTATTTGTAGGGGAGTAAAGAGATAGGAAAAAGGTGAAGCTGTTGCAGACACTTGATTTCAGAAGAAGATTCACAACAGAGACTTAGGAACCCCTTCTTTGCAACACTGAGTCTTCAGGAGAATGGCAGGCTTTTCATTTTCTAGCTTAGGCAGCTTCTTGGTCAATTGATCTGCTTCTGTGCTAAGGTACGACCATGCCAGCCTCTGACTAAAGACAGTATACAGCTCACTATACATTGAAGAAGGATGCCAAATGGAAGCAAATATGCTGAGGGAACAGAAATCATATATTGCCAAGAGCAGAGTCAGGGAGGATTCTCTATTATTCCATTGAACAGTTTTTCCTTGAAAATTTCTGATCTGATGACACCCTGCTGCCGGCCTGTGTAAGACCCTTGCACCCTCATCCCATGTACTGCAGTAGCCTGGCTACCTTGAGGGACTGTTCTGGGCTGAAGGGCACCTGCTGGCCTCAGCCATCAACACTGACACAGACTTGCCTTATCACAGATTTTAACACACACCTGTAGGGGCTTGGTGAATAGAAATATTTCCTTTGAGCTGTGCTTCTCCTCATTTATGACAGTGAAAAGATACACCAAAAGGATAATTCCAAGCATGTTACCTACATGCAGGTAAATCAGGAAGCCCAGCCTGTGTCTATATTTGAACACTGGCAGACAGTAAAAATGAATTTTTTAAAGGTTATGACATCACAAAATCATTAAAGAAAACCCAAAATATGAGAAGAAATAGGGTTTTCTGTGAAGGGTGTTTTCATAACTAATGACGCCTAATGCATCTATCCAAATGTCTTTGCCTTAAACATCTTAATAGAAGTGAAGCTATTCTCAACCTGATGATTTTATGGTCATGTATTCAAGCCAGTCTTGAAATCAAGATGTGTTTCAGGTCATCCAAGCAATGTTAATCACTCCAATATCTTTGAATCACTAGATAGGCTATATTTGACTTCTCTATTCGTAGCAAATACAAGAACACTGGAATGTATTAAAAGACCTAAATATCCCATTTTCTCTACTTCAGTCAGTACTCACAGGCTCTTCACTTAAATATGGGAAACTAACAAAAACTGCAAAGCACAGGGGTTTTCTATTTAAATAATCATACGCTAGTGCTTGTACATAACATACCCTGATGCTGCAGTTTTGGACAGGATTGGACCATCTGTTTTGGACAGAACATTAACTCGTGCTGACCTAGAGCTAGACTTTACTGAGATTGAAAACTGAGATTACAATTAAAAAAAACCAACAAAAAACAAATCTATATATATTCAAATTTAATTCTACCTAATTTCATGCTGCATGTTAAGAGTGAGCAGATGTAAAATCAGCAGTGGTAACCACTTAAGTGCATAATGATTGATTAACAGAAAGAACACATAACTAAGCAAAAGAGGAATTAAAAAGGAAACTTTGAAAAAACACCAAGTTTAGATGGCAGGAATCAGGATTATTATTCTATCAGGGGCATGTCCTTTGGAGAAAGGAATTCAAATACAATTGAAGACAACAGTACAATTTATAAGAGGTAAAAGACAGGACAGGAATCAGGAAAGCTGAGAGGGAATTTCGGGAGTAGGTATGGAAAGACACAGACACAAAATAATGCATTATCTAAAAACCTGTGGAGCAAGACAGTTTTGAAAGAAACAGTGGTTCTACTGGGCCTTCTGGAAGTGAAAGGATCAATAAATAGGAATGAAGTCACCACATCTGTCAAAAGTCCTTTTTGTTCCTAGATTGTCAGGGAAAATGTCTGTTCTCCTTAGCATATCAAGAGGAGGCACTGTTAGAAATTAAAGTTTTGGAGTTTTTATTTAAGAGGTTTTATAACAAAATACTTTAATTAGTTTTTAACCACCAAAGAACAAAAACTTGATTAATGAGGACACTAGTGGATTTAATTGCTGTCTCATCAACACTCAAGAAAAAGTAACCCAGGCCTTAGACCCTTGCAGTTTTGATCCACAAGGTGTACTCAGGACCCTGGGTATTGTGCCAGGAATTCACAGTGCTGAGCACACCGAGGTCCTCAGTGGTGTGCTGTGCTTTTGTGAGAAAGTTGTTCTCTGACCATCCCTCACAGACCCCTTGCTGCCTCTTCTAGGTATAACACCTTGCATGGGCCAGACCAGGATTGGGGTTAGACTAGTAAGGAATTGTCTCTGCCCTTCTGTGACATCAAGGGGAGGCTCTATTTTTGTACCATCTCTTTGACTGACCCTGGGACAGGCTTTCAGCCCATGAAAGAGACATCATGAGATTTTTTGAGACAATAGCAGTCCAGGAAAGTATGTAGACTGAGGGACACCTACTCAACATCAGACTCATCTGCTGAACCATCTTATGGCTGATTATGGATTTTAGCCATTGAATCTGGCACATCCATTTCAGATTAGGCTATACAACTTCCTGCTGTGCTCTGTATTTCCAGTTTAATTAATTCTAATATGAATTCAAATAGCAGGGGGGAGGCTATTCTTACAGAATAAATAAACCCTGTTTCTTGGTCTGTGTCAGTTCAGCTCAAGGAAGAGCTGGGCACAAGACCTCTGGTCCTTTGCCATCAGTGGGAGAGGAAGGTGCTGAGTTACCTGCAGGGGGTCTGAGCCCACTGAAGAGTCAGCTCCTCCCACAGTATAATGAATGCTGGATAGATGCTTTTTTATCTTGTTAACGCGCACTCTGGTGGAGTTACCTTCCTCTTGGTTTGTAAGAGGTGGTGGTTGCAGGTTTATTACTCTTCTGTCAGAGAGAGAGAGGAAGCATTCAGTTCTTGGTATTGCTGTCACTGGGTCAGCTCATTTATTCCTGCTTGTTCTTCTGAGGCTGGTTATTTGGGCAATCTTTCTAAGGAAACCTTTCTAACTCTGGCAGCAGAGGTTCTCTGTCACTTCAAGTGTTTCACCTCTCCATCTTCTTCAATAAATGAAGAGCCTATGGTTGCTTCATCAGTGAACTGGACATAACAGTATTCTGCCCACAGTGTGAATGGTTTCCTTTGGCTGCAAGTGTATGTAAAACTAATGTCCTATTTTTTTCAGTAGAAGGTATGTTTTACCAGTTTAAGATGCTAGAATACTTTCAGGAGCTGTGACATCACTTTATATTTCTCATTTTAGTGAAATTTCCACTACCGAAATTAAATTACAGAGCAAGACTGTGAAACAAATTGATACAGATGCATATCCATGTGTTACATGAGACTGTGTTACAGAAATAAACATTGGTGAACATTCATATTATATAAAAAAAGAAATTCACTCTCCAGTCTAAAAAACTCAAGCATCCTACAGGAACGTTCAACAATGAAAGATGACGATGGTTTGGTTTGTTTTACCTACCTTCCTTCCACCAAAATTTGCACTTATGTGCAGGAATAAGTTTCTTATGTTTTTATCACTGATGCTGCTTCTGTCTACTCTCTGATGATAGTTTAAATCTTCTGTTAGTTAGGGAATCCTTAGTTCCTCAATGGACAGCATCATGAAGCAGTCTGTGAATTACCATTGGGAGCAAAATGAACACCACCAGGCCTAGTTCTAATTCTGGTGGAAACCAGCTGCTAGGTTTTGATTTCTCAGCTGTCAGCTTTAGCAATTGTATTTGCCAAACCAGATGGTTATTCCCTCCTTTCCCTGAACTTCTCATGGGCATTGGCTTCTAGGGATAACAGATCTCCTACCTCATGATTAAGAAAGATCTTTGCTTTTAGAAGTGTGGTTTTGAGGGGAAAATCAGCCCATTTTTCTGGGGTGTACTGGTGAAATTGCCAGGGTGGGGACCAGATGGAGGAGGGAGCACAGCCTAAAAGCTATACTAAAAAAACTCAATTTGTTACAGAAAAAAGGTTGAACTTTCATTCTAGTAAGCAAGTAAATCAATAAATAATAAAAATGTTTACAAGGTTATAAATGGTCTTTGAAGTAAACAGTCCATTAGGATGAATGGTAAAGTTTGCATTCCTCTTGGAACTATTGATTCAGTCTGGATGCCTGTAGATTCATGAAAATAGCACTGCAGCATCCATGTTTTAAAAGGTTTTCTTTCTACCAAGAAGTGCTATCTTTCAAAACAAAATAAATGCTTAAAATTATAGAAGGCAATTGTCAGAAGCTACTCCACATATTTTCAGCTTTATGTTATTAAATAATGAGATTTTTTTTTCCAGTAGTAAGATTCTGCACTTAAGTAACAGCAACAGAGCTGAAAAAAACCACATAAAATTAAATCAACTTGGAATAAAAATCATGGTCACATTGAAAGTACTGTCTTGCTCTCTGACAGCCACGTTGTTAGCAGTTTTGAGAATATTCTGTTGGCAGCAGACATTTATACCTTAATTTTTATGCATTTAGCCCTTTCCTTATTATTGTTACTCATGAAATAGCAGAATCCGCTGATCATAAGACATGACCTTTAATACAAGTTTGGGGTTTTTTTTAAAAATGAGAGTCTTTTGTCCCAAAAGCTCATTAAAAAATTGGGCTGTTTGTATCTGGAAAGTAAGTTCTTGAGGAACCACATTTCCTCCATCGATTCACACACAGCCTTTTTCACTGTGGACCTAAAGCCAAGTAAGATGAACACAGCCACTGCATTCTGCCTGTCTGAACGTTGTCCAGATGTAAGTTCTTTGCTAATCCATACTACCAGCATTCGAATATATCACTGATAGGTTATAGATAGTTATTCCCAAAACTACAACTTTTTTTCACAGAGTGTGAAATTCAGGAGTTAATAGAATTTCCTTTTTTTCTCCTAACAAGCAGACATTCTTTTCAACCATTGCAGTCCTTCATAGGGACAAAATCTGAAGTGGCAGGACCCATTAATTAGTTAATATTTTCCATTAGTGCTAGACCATCAGTACTTATATTTTGGACACAGTGGCATACTGCTTACCAACTAGGTTGCATATAGATGCACAGGGAAGGTCTTCAAAGAATGAGAGGATCTTTTTTACTTTGAAAAAATTTGAGATTTTCCATAAGTAAGATATGATTAATGCCAATTTTTATGCAACAAAATCCAGCCTGAGATCCCTTGAAACCAGATAATAACAAGAAGTTGTAACAAAATGTTTTTGCTGGCATGGCAGACCCTGCTGAGGAGGTCTGTCACAATTAAATAAAATTACACAATCACTGGAATATTTTGTAATGTCTCACGTATTCAAATGGTTTCCAGAAGCACACTGTTCTCAGGTTTCTCTATCTGGATGTTATGGTTTAATGCCAGCTGGTAGCTAAGTACCATGCAATCACTCCCCTTTCCCCACCAAGTGGGGAAAAAAGGTAGAAATAATAGTTTGAGATAAGAACAGGATTTTTTAGTAGTAGTAGGAGTAGTGTTATTGTTGGTATTATTATTATTATTATTGCTATTATTGTTGTTGTTATTATTGTTGTTGGTATTATTATTATTAATAATAATAATAATAGTTGTAAAAAAGAGAGAGAGTCACAAAACCCAAGACAGACACAGACAAGTGGTGCACAAGACATTTGTTTACTGCTCACCAACAGATGCCCATCCTTCCCTGAGCAGTGATGGATTTGAGCCAGTCCTCCCACAGTTTATATACCGAGCATGACATTCTATTCTACAAAATGCCCTTTTGGCCAGATCAGGTTGACCTTCCTGGCCAAGCTCCCTCATGGCTTTTTGTGCAGCTCTTCACTGGCAGAGCTTGGAAACTGAACAGTCCTTGATTTAGGGTAAACACTACTTAGCAGAATACCAGCATGTTATCATTATTCTCGTGCTAAATCCAAAACCCAACACTCTACCAGCTACTAAGAAGAAAATTATCTCTATGTCAGCTGAACCAGGACACTGGGTCTAACTGTCCTATGAATTGCATCAGTCTCAATTTATTCTTGGTACTGTTCTGTGTTTTTGCACAAAGTGTTTTCTCCTGCTAGAAAGAGCATAAACCTGGTGGAGCATTGCCAGCGTTCTTACACATTCCACATGGCTTGTAAAAAAAAGAAGGCCGTTTCCTGATGACCTGTGCTTTTGTTTATAAATGTCAGCCTTATTGTTTCACATGTGATTGAAAGAAAGAGCTGATTCAAGAATGTAGAGAATTGAATACAATATGGTATTAAGCAGGAGTGAGAGTGTCCTGACAGTGGACTGGAAGGAACACAACAGCACTTCTTTCTGCTGCAAGATAAATAGATTTGAGCATGGACCATCTCACTGGCAAGACACTGGAGTACATTCCATTAGTATTTCTTGAACTCATCCACACTGCTTTTTAACTTTTGTCCAGAATCTTATATTCTCTCTAATACATGTTGTTCATGAGCCCTGAGCGTGTGAACCCAGTGGTTTTCCTTATCTGTGGATATTATTAATTCACAAGAAAAATTTCACTTATTCCATTGACTTCTGGTGACTCAGATGCAGAATATCAACATTATCATTTGGCAGATGCCTTCCTGTGTGAAAGTAGCATCTTGAACATAACGAAAAGAGACAGGCTCCCTCAGAAAATTTGCCTTTGGTAATTTAAAATCCAAATTTTCATTTCTGTCCTAAAAACTTCCCTTTAAAAACTTACACTGACTGGTTTTGCAAAACAGAGCAGTTCATGCCTGACTGCATGGTAAAGGCAGTTAAAAGCACTGATGAAGAACAGGGCAAGCAGACCCTAGGCATGGAGCTCTCCAGGATTAAGAAATTTCCACTATCTAATGAAAAGTGTGGCAGATCTTCCTATTGTGAGAATATGGTAGATACCCTTCCCTTAGGAATGCTGCTTGCTGCTTTCTCAGCTTTTGGTTATTTTATAAAGTATGCTGGTGAGGAAGTCCTTATGGGGATCATGTACATGTAAACACTGTGTTCCACTAATGGAACTTCAAGGATGTTGTTTTGCATCTTGCCTAAGAGGCCAAATGCATCAATTTTATAATATACGCAACCTGTAAAAGTATTTGTCCTTAAAACTCCAGTCTCCTCACAAAGACAGGTCTCCTATTAATGGAATCAATTAGTAGAGTTCAACATACCAGCAAATGAGAGCAAGCAAAGCCAAACAAAATCTTTTTTTGCTTTAGATTTATTTTTTTTTATGAAACCTATTGGCTTTTGCCTTTCAGACCCATCCCTCTTTACTTGCTGATTGTTTCACTGCCATTATGTCTAAATTAATGATGTGTTTGGCAGTCAGACAACTGTTCCAATTGGCTGTAATGTCACATCTGAAAATGCTCATCTGTCCTGCAGGCTACTCATTTTTTCTGACTGACATGAGCTCAGCCATTGAACAGTGTGCTTGTTCTCCCTCTCCTCACACACTCAGCACACAAACAGCAACATTTACATTAAATTGGTGAATATGCAGCCATGCTTATTGAGTGTGGAGAGTTTCATTCTAGAGGAGTGGGGAGGCAACCATTGCTGGATGAAAAGTAACTCTGCGCCTTACTCTGGAGCTCAGCCTGGGGTTGTCTGATCCCTTCTAGGATAAGGCAGGGTCTATTTTTTAGAGGGGGAACTCTCATAAGTGGGCAAGCTAGCATAACTTTATTTCTAACTACTTGGCTGCAGCAAGAAGGCAGAAAAACCAAAGTTATTCATATTTGTCTCTCTGGCACAGGCTCAACAAAAGGATTTACATGCCTTGCAGAGCTAAAATGGACATTCCTCTCTTCCACCATCCAGGTTATTAAGAACGGTATCAGATAGTACAACAACGACAGACTTCTGTGGAAGTCCATATAATTTAGTCTTCCATTTTGAGAATGAAGCATCACTAACTATTGTCTCAGTACAGTTTTCAAACTCATTTTATACATGTCCATTAATTTCTTTGTCATTGGGTTTTTTTTCATTTGCTTGCTTATGTAAATATTATGTGAGACAGTGTGAGTTTTACTAAGATCTGGAAAGATAACATCTGTTGTTTCTTCTCAGTCAACAAGGTCTGTTACCCATTTTGAGAAATAAATTATATTTCTTTCATGTTGTTTGTTATTGGCAAATCAATGGGGACCATTCCTCATCTCCTTATTTCTCAGGTGCTTAAAAATAATACATTTGATTGCTCATTTCTCTTAGAAACTGAAGTTACTCAGGTGGTCTGTAATTTCTCAATACCATTTCTTTTAAAGATAGAAACCATAGCTGTCCAGAGACAATTTCCTGGCAATTCATTCACCCTTCCAAAGTTCTCAAAAATAACTGAACAGCCATAGGATTCATCTGTCTGTTCTTTAAGTATCCTCAGAAGAAATTAATCAGGTTCAGCGGATTGAAAATCTCTCATTTATGTTCCTTCTCTTTAAGAGGGTGAGATCCTCCTTACCCCTTTGCAAATGGAGTTAACTGACTACTTGCCACCTCAAAACTGACCTTTTTAATGAATGGCAGTGTAGAAAAACCTAGTTCAGTGTATTTTCCTAGAAGAAATCTCTAGTACTGATGTCATAGGCATTACAGTTAAAACCATTTTCCCCTAGATGAACCGAGAAAAATATTGGAAAAGAACAAATAAACATTTTTCCTTTTAAATTCTTTATCCTTCATTCTAAGCTTATTTTTGCCTTAAACTTTCAGTATGACTACACATTTGCAGCAGTATTTTCAAGTATATTGAATTCTAATTAGTCTCACCATGTCACTCTGGCTTGTAGGTAAAAGAATTTCCTTTCCCCAGCCAAGAATAAGTTAACAATTAAAGCACTTACAGTAGAATTCTTATCCATATATCAATAGGATGATGGCCGATAGTTTTAAGCACAGAACAGTGCTATCCTCTGAACCAGTAAGTCAAAAGTTATTCAATAAAACTACAAAGATGTAGCAGATTAAAGACAGTGAGCATCTTACTCTGAAGCATATTAGTTTCTTTTAGAGGTGTAATTGATTGGTTCCTCCAATATACCAATTCCTTCTACATTGTTAGCAACAGCATCTGATCAAATATTCTTTGCTTTGGGACTGTAGCTGTACTAACCATGTCATGGCAAGACTGAAAAGTTCTCTGACAACTGCTTCACAAGACAAGAAAAAGGCTGAGAATAGCAAATGAGACCACCCATGCTTCACACTCAAGTTTGAGAGCTCTGCAACAACAAAGCTCACTTTCTTACTTTAAACCTTTCATTGCCACTCAGTTTTGCTATGCAAATCGGGGCTTATAGGGGACAAGCAGAGACTAATATGAGAATGAAATGCATTAGTTCTAAGACAATTTTTACTACTTTATATGTCTGCTCATTTGGAATTCATGTCAAATTACAATTATGCATGTGAAGCAAAGGTAGTCTGAGTTGTGTCTGAAAATTTTTCCAATTGCAAAAAAAATGTCATAAAACTTCTGATTCACATAAAAGGTGTATATTTTTCAGGCTTCTGGGAGAAATATTTTAGCCTTCTTTTCAAAATTTTTTTTTTTTACTCCAGGGTTTGTAAATATCTATATTTAATTTTTTTATAACTAATCATGCTTTTCAAAATAAATGTATTTTGTAAACTCAGAGAACTTTTTTGAAGTAAGTATTCCTGGATAAACAGCTCAGAGAACAGAACTGTCAAAGATCTGGAAGCTATTAAAAAAAATGTTACATAAAAAGCACAAGAGCAAACAGCCAATGTGGAAGGAAGCAGGAAGAAGAGCAAGACAAAAATACAGAGTTCTTTGAAAATCAAAAGACAAATAGAAAAAGTAAGATATGACTGGGTATTGCAGAGCAGCTTTTGTGTTTCACTGTAGCAACGATTTACACTAACCCACCCAGTGTACCCTCATGAAAGATTAGGAACATGTCGGCTATGGAGGCAGTAACCTCCACCAGTGGGAGGGTATTGAACAGTAAGGCGCTGTCTTGGGGTGACTTCTTTTAAACATTCTGGTGAAATAAATTAGGCACCTTCATCTATACCCATAGGATGCATATAATGAAGTAATGTAAGTATGGATGATAAAATTAGAAGTGTTAAAATGCAAAATTAATTAATACCAGTAAGGACACACATTTGAAATCAGAGGTAGATAAAAGAAAGTATAGGTTCACCATTTAATGGGGGAAGGCAGCAAATAACAGGCATGAAGAAAGCCCAATCTTCCCATTTTGTTTCAGTCTTCGTGAAGAAGATTCACAGAGAGCAAATGTTACTGCAATTTATTTTGAAAAGAACAGTATGAAGGCCAGAACAGAGAAGGGACAGGTTCAGTACCATTTAGTTATTTCAAAGGTATTTAAGTTAGTTCCTGATGAAATTCACCACTGAGAACTTAAAGAATCACCCAAAGCAATCCCCAAGGCATTAGAACCATCTTTGACAACTTCAGGAGGGGAAGGAAAGAATTCAAAGGACTGCAGAGAAGTCAGCGTAGAACTATCATTAAAAAGGGGGAGTAGGAGACCATAGCCATTGAGTGTCAGAAGCAGCATTAGACAACGAATTAAATACTCAATGTATAAACATTTTTAGGATATTACAGTGATTAAAACTGCTGATAAAGATTTGTCAGGAGTAAATCACATCAAATCAATCTACTCATGCCTTTCAGAAGTACAGTTGGTCTGGCAATTGAAAAAGACACAGTAATAGCTATACTATATATAGGTTATTTACCTATACTTTGATATGTTTTTTTTGAGTTTGCATTGCATTATCTTTGCCATAAACAAATTGCAGAAATACAGCCTAAATAAAATCCCCATAAAATGGCTGAAAGTGCATTTAAACCCCAAATGCCCCAAATATGTTATTAGTGTAGGTATAATTCAAGTAAGATTCTGCACTGAATTGTCCTAAATCCAGTTTGATTCAATGTGTTCATGAATCACTTAGGGGTGAGAGTAGAAAATACACTTAAGGTGATGACATAATGCTAAGCACATAAGGGAAGACACTATCAAAAAACTGATTGGTCTTGACACGTTGGACATGAAACTTGAAATTCAATAAAGACAAATGCAAAGCACCAAAAAGAATAAGACAACAGATACACAATTACAAAATGAAAACCTGAAGAGGCAGCAATCCATCAAAAAGGGATCTGCTGTTGCAGCAGGTTGCTGAGTGAATATGAGTAGAAGTTGTGACACTTCTGGAGAAAAAAAACATAAGGCCATCTAATTCTGGATGAAACTCAGAGGAATGACACAGATAAGAAGCACACACTGATTCTGATCCACTTCCCATCAGTCGGGCTTCCATTGCACCTTGATGCCCCATTTGCTCAACACACTTCACACCAAAAACAGATTCAGGGGAAGTTAAGGAAGAAACACAGCAATCCTTCAACATGTGAAAGCAGAGAGAGTTACCCGTCACCCTCTGTGATGGCAAACAGAGGAGGTTGGAGGCAGCTAAATGGCTATTGGCTACTCCCAGTGCTGTGACAGTGTCCTAGAAAGCCAGGCTGCCAGCTGCTGCTGGAGCTGCCAAGAAAAGTGTTTGGATGAGTAGACTTATGGCTATTTTGGGGAGGAAGAGGAGATGCTAGAATCAAGAATCGCAATCTAGGATTGGGACAAGAGCAGCAATGTCCATTTTCTACATCTTGCAAGCACAGTCTGAATTTAGCCTTTCTTCTTGAAAGCTGTCAGCTTTCAGGATTGCCTACACTATTGAACGTCCTTGAGCTCTGCTGTAGAAGGTGTGTATAGAGAGCGTGGGAATCAGTTCTTGATGTCCACCAAGGAAAGAACAACAAGAATTTGATAACTTTACAGCAGAATGGCTTTAGCAGAGATATTAGCAGGAAAGTCTTGCAGAGAAGCTCTAGAAATCATTGCTCAGAATATTACAGAACTTTATTTGGTGCAAGGATGAAGAGCTGTTAGGGGGAAAAACACATTGCAAGCTGGTGTGTTTGTTGTCTCCTTGTGAAGAAAGACAAAAAAAGGGACTCATTGAAGGGCATTTCCATCATCACACTTCTGATTAATAACATTTCACTATGTCTTCACGTTTTACCAGGAACAAATGTGGAAGCAGCACATTAAACTCTGTGCTGATGGTAACTTTCAGAGCCCCTCTTGCAGCCCTGGGACAAATGACTGGTAAGACAAGCTCCAGCATAATTTTTAGCTACAATTATATGGTGTGTGACATCAGCCCATAGAAATTGTTTCTGGCTTCGCTCTCTGGCATCAGTGAGCAAGTGCTAAGTCATACATCTGTTTGGGAATGCAATCACATTATTATCTTCTGACAGAGGACATAATCAACTAATTTCAGCCCTGGTATAAATGGATAACCATTTATTATAAATGGATAACCATTCTCAGTTACCCTCTGAAGAATCCTCCTTGTCTCCATTACTGCTGTATAAGTAAATTAAACTCCTTAATTTATGTGCTCCAAATTAGTTAAAATAATTCAAAGTAGATAGAGTTAACCGCTTGGAAGTTATTTCTCAATAACTAAGCTAATCATTCCTAGGGCTCTTTATAATCAATGCTGGATTGTTTCTCAGTGAATATGCACATCACCTTGCTATTACTTCAGCAGAGTAATGCTGAGTTAAACCAGCTGAGGATTTGGCCCACAATATCTCAAGGGTACTTACTTTAATTTAGTAATAATTACACCCTATGCTAAATACTAGAAGGTCTTTGGCCTTCAAGTTAATGAAATAATACCAAAATGACCCCCAGAATCCATTTCTTCAGCAAAGAGGAAAATTATTATTTCACAAACAGGAAGTAACCTCAATTTCTTATAAAAATCTTCATTTTGCATATAAAAAGAGAAAGAAACAAAAAGACAAAGAAGAAGAACAAACAAGATAACTTTTAATATTATTTTCTTTGGTTCTTATTTGTCTAGCTTTTTATAACCCAAATCAGAAGTATAACCATGGATGCACACCCATGTGTGCAGACAAATATAGTATATTAATCCCTATTTCACCACCTGCTAAAGATCTCACAGAATTACGACAAATGCTACAGAGGGGTGAGAAGCCATACATTCTGCCACACACAGGAAGAATTATATCTCAGACTACATTAATAACATTAATAACAACTACATTAATAACTACATTTTTCTTCCATCCTCACAGTGAACTAGTGAGGAGATTGAACATGTGGTCTCAGAATAACAACCTAAAGAGGTGATGGCAGCTCTTCTGAATTTCTCAAAGAAAAATTGTTACATCTCTATCTCCCATGCACCACTTTTTTTCCTCATTTTTTTTTTAACCTTCTCACACTGATGTAGTTTCACTATCACAAAACTATACCCACATAATCTTACAGTTTCACAGAGAGAGGATCATGTCCTGCCAAAAACAAGGGATACTGCTGGAGCCTTTTTCCTCATACACTATATGTAAAAGGAGAGTTACAGGGGAGAGATTTTTAACTTTTTAGTCAAATAAAAAAAAATTTTCATACAGTAAATTATATCTCTCACAGCAGAGGGCTGGAACTAGATGAGCTTCAAGGTCCCCTACCAACTCAAGCCATTCTATGATTCTATGAACCTTATGATAGTTATTTCTATTTCGTATCTGTTTGGTCTGAGCAGGTTACTATAGGATTTTGTAGTCAGATGTAGGAGTAGAATTTTGGTCAAAGCTTTACATAAATGGTCCTTCCCTAGTCTATGTGAAAATGTTTACCACTCTTCCAAAGCATAGTTTGTGGAGAATCTAATAAAATTTGAATTTTGAAAATACAACAAACAGCATTGATTTCTGTAGTTAGACCACCAAACTCAAGTAATACTGTACTGCAAATTACGGTTGCACTCTGACAAGGCATGAAATCATTGATTAGGTCCCATTTTTAATATCCCTTCCAACCCAAGCCTTTCTATGATTTTAAGTTTGAAATATTCTGGAGGCATTTTTTTAAGCAACAGAGAATTCCTAGAATGAAGTCAAAACAGTTTTACAGATTGTAAAATGGTTTGAGAATGATTAGCATGTAAGCTCTGAGGAAAGTTTTTGGCTTAAAAAGGATAAAAATAAAGCCCTGTCAAAGCTGCAAGCATAGTGTTTTGAAAACCAGATGATAGCCAGAAAATACTCCATATTAATTTTAAAAAAATTAGTCTGTGTCCCTCTTTAATCGTTTTTATGCTCTGACAAGAGTCCAAATAATAATAGGATTGTGTCCTAATAAATGCTGTATTTAGTCCTGATAAATGGTGCGGTAGCATAGAGAAGATTAAGACTGAGAAAAAGGTTTTGCTGAGGCTTGTGCTGAATTGGTAAAATAAATATTGAGGACACCATAAAATATGTTCCTTTTGATCATCTCTTTATCAAATTTACCATCATGTTTGCAGGTCCAGAGCTGATGTCATAAAACCTTCCTTGTTTGGCTTGCTTTAAAGGTTTTGCAACCTTGCATAACCTGCTGATGGGATGTATTGTGTAAGGAAGGGGGTCATTGTCAAATTTGATTTCTTGACAAACACACACTGTCCTAGAAGCATCAGTTATGCACGCAATGGAGACCAATTTCTCTGTGGTGAAATAAGGTCCTTTATCCAGTTGCTCAAAGAATATGGTGGAAATACAACCCTGTGAATTCTCCTTAAATGATTGCACACGTTTTAAAGGTACAGAGTTACCCTGGGTCATTTTATTGCTGTGTGTTGCTTTTCTTCTGGGGCAGTGACCTTTGTGTTCTCTCCTACCCAGTGGCTGCAGAAACACTGCACCCTTTCTCCTTCCCCCCTTCCCTCCATTCCACTTTGCTCTGGGTACTTAAGGGCACTTACCTGCAGGGTCACTGAGGAGAGACAGAAGCCTCAGACTGTGGCAGTATCTGCCATGAGGCTTTTAATTTTACAGAAGAACCTGTCCCTACTCTAAAAGTTTTTGAGCTCTTGACAGACAGACTGTCCAGGATGGTTTGTCTTGACTTCCTGCAGGTGAGGCTGACTTTCCAAATCCTCTCCATACTGCAATTTGGACTCTGTTTTGGAAACTATGCAACTGAAATTTAAATACTGTCCCTAGCTTATTCTGTGAATTGGTTCTTCTGTCAAAAATCAAAAATTTTCTCCAAATCGCAGGGACACCTGAACTTCTGTGGAAAAGGAGATAAAACTTTATAATAGGAACTATTAGACATGTTAAACACCAGGCTTGCCAAAATTCCCTTCTTCTTACTTTATAAATCAAACTCGAATAGTTTCTTCCCAATCTAGTTAAAGACAATTTCTTTCCTTGTGCTGTATTGAGACGTAGTTTACAGAACACTACAGAAGTTACGGAATTGAATTGGTGTGAATGATAAGAGAGTTGACCATTCAAGTGTATATTTCAAGCCTTACACTCACAGTCTGGAAGAATCTATAAAATGTTGTGAAAACACTGTTGTCATTGTTGCAGAACCCAGAAGCCAGTTTTTCAGGAAACTAACTTTCCTATAGAAACAGTGCAGAGTGATGCAAGTATTTCACTTTATTTTAAAAGCTCTCTGTAGAATTTTAGAGGATGTGACATTTACAAATATTCTCTTATTTCAAACAAGTGAAGCTCCACTCTGAGTTAGTCTCATTGAGCAACAGTGAAGTGGAAATTGTGTTTAGCTACAATTAATTTCTAATAGCCTTATGTTGTCTTCAAGGCGTATTTGAAATAATGTATATGAGGTTGGAGCAGCTGCTAAACTTTTATTTATGTATTACCAATTTGGAGGAAATAGTTAATTAATTTTAACATCTTTACAGTCTCTGTACCAGTGTCTTAAAATAACTGACTGTGATTAATAGACCATGATAAGAATTTTGATCAATGATATAATGTTTTTTTGTTTAAAAAGGAAGGATTTATTGCATACTACAATTTTTTGAATTAAGTGTAGATTTCAATCTTGTCTGAAAATGCAATCTTCATCCATTCAGTGACTCAAGAAGTAAGTTTCATCTACCCATGCATTCAGAGACTGTACCCCCCTTTCCTTTCTTCCTGTCATTATTTTATTTAATTTCATATGGTTTTAATGAGTGGGGTTTTTTTCAACAGTTTTTGAGTGTTTCAGATAGCAATATTTCATTCTGGAATAAAAGCTAATGATCCATAAATACTTAATGCCATATTTTCATGGCCAGTAAATTAGTCTTAAATGAGTTCAGTAAGTTCTCTGACGTTTGTCATTAATTGCTAATGGTGTTTTAACTAGATAATTGTTGTAAAAGGTTGTTTATCATCACCATTGGTGGGTGACTGTTCCTCGCAATCTGTCCTGCCTGGTACTGCTGAACTTCCTCTGTCTACCATTGTGTGCAGCAAAGAGATTGGGGGACTGCATAGCATAGTTCAAATATCAAACTCAAACATGTCTAGTGGACAATGAACCTACAGACCATCTGACTTAATAAGATCAGATTAACTTTTCATTTTTCAGGCAGAAATTTGTATGTATGGCCTCGTACTGCTCCTTCCACATGGCACAAATGAGTTATAGCCAATCCTGACTAAGTAGTAGAAATGCCTAAGCTTAGATCCAAGCCAATTCAGGCATTAAATTACCATAAGATTATGCTGTGCAATGACTTGGTGACATGAGTAGCAAGTCAAGCTTGGACAGTTGTTAGTGGTTTCTCCTTAGGATAAAGAGGAAGTATTACTTTAATGACATGCAGTAATTAGAGGGAAAGTTCACCAAGTTCTGAGCAAAGTGAACTTTTCAACACACAAGAGTAAGTTGTCAGTAAAAGTAAATTGAATTTAAAAATAAAAGAATTGAATCTACTCTTTGCACTTAAATCCTTGACCAACATTATGCCTTCACAGGCTGTTGCCACCACATTAATTACCAAGCAAACAGATATCTTTGGTAAGGTCAGATGTCTCCACAAAGAAGAAGTCTTGTTTAAATAAATATAAGAGGCCCTAAGTATCCAGAGACAAGGCCTTTGCTTGCTATTCCAGATCTCTAGGTTCCCCTCATTCCTAAAAACACACATGAACTTTTGTCCTTTCTCTCACAAGAGGGTTATTTAGGGTATTGCTACAAATACTGCATTTTGGTGTCTCTGGGCCCTCTTTTTACGTTTTGTCTGTGGTTCTTTAGTCTCCCCACTATTTTTCACTGACACACAGCTCCCTCAGAGGAGGCCTGGCCCATTACAGCTTCTTTCCAGTGGTGGCTAGCTGCATATTTTGTCTCCAAACTCGTTAGTGCATGTTTGTTGGACCCAGTTTGTTTGTTCTCCAGTCCATTCAACTTTTATATAGGCTTAACCTAAATGAGAGGTAGCTGACCTCAGTTTTAGAATAGACTCTTTAGGTTAGTGTTTGCTCAATCCTTAGGAGAGCAATGCAGGCAGAATCATCTGAGACCAGCCCCTGGGTCATATCTGCTGTCCTTTCCCCTCATCTTCTCTTTTGCCTGACGTTTTATGGAGCCCCATGGACAGAATGCGCAGAGACTGGGATTTGATTGTGTGGGAGGGTATAACATGCCAACTCTAAATCCTCCCAAGAATGCCTAGATGTTTCTTAAGGGAGGATGCCTCACACTGTCAACTATTCTGCCCAATCCCTACCTCAGAAGGGAAGTCATAAGGGTTTGGAGAGTTTTGTTTGCCTTGTCCCTGTGTGTAACTAGCATGTGTGAGCTGTGTACACACCACACAGAATGAACAAATGCAAATTATAGCGACTTGTTTACATGCAACAGGATGATGAGGCTGGAGTGCTGTATTCTGCCAAGAAAATCAGATACAAAGGAACATGTAGTGCTCATGCTACATACCACAATATTTTACCCATCTCATTGGCTGCTATGTTCCCCAATTTCTTTAGGCTCTTTAACTAGTAACATATTGTAACCATTTACCAGCCTTACATGACTGAAAAATCCTGCCAGGCACAGCCTCCTGTAAGCAGTTAGTGAAGCTTGTCAGCTGCCTCATGAAGAGAAGACAAGCTTATCTCCCCCAGAATATCAGCCTCCTCAAGGCAGGCAGGACGCCCTATCCCCAGCAAAACGGTGCTGGTGACAGTCTGGCTCGCTGTGCTGGGATCACCTTCTAGAAACACCTTGCCCTCTCATCACTATGACCACATCTCCCAGAAATGCTCTTTTAGTAGCATCCCTTGCTTGTCACCACATTTGGAAAGCTTCTGCTCTTCCCATGTTCTTCACCCCCACGGTAAGAACAAGGAGGCACAAGTTTCAAGGCACCACAATCAGAAACTGCCGCCTTTACCAACTCACTCAGTGCTTGTCCTGTTTTCCCCTCAAAACAGGGTCTGAAAAACAGAGGAAGAGTCACTCTCACTCTTTAAAATATGGAGCCAAAAGATGCTTTCATTGCCAGGTGAAAAACAGTAGTGGTTAGAGCATGCACATCAAAATGTGGCAAAAGCCAGTCTCCTAGAAAAAGGATATACCATGGGAATACAAGTATCTCTGGAGTGAATGTAGGAAGTGGGAGGAATTCTCTCTAGTTTCCCAGTAGAAGTAGCTCCTTTGTACATGTAATATTAAGAAATTAACTGAGAAGGAGTGTAGGAGTGAACAAGGAATATTCCAGGAGACAGAAAACTTGATTGCCAGTTCCTGATCTTGTACTTTCTTACACAGTCTTACATTTTACCTACACCCAGCACTGGATAAGTGGCACAAGCTAACCTTGGGACCTTGGGATTTAGTCTGTTCGAGAGGAAGCTGTACCCATGAGGTTGGAAAGCCATGCTCAGTCCCATTCCTAATGTTCTGCCAAGAAGGCATTCCACACAGAAAAGCAACCCCAGCAAACTGGGTGAGAGAGGCAGGGAAGAAAAGCAGCCATATCTCACCAAGGTAAAATGGATTCAGGTAGAAAAGGGAATTGGCTGGTGTCCCATGTCATAGGTCAGTCTTCAAAACACCCAGTTGTTGTACAAAAACTGAGAAGCACCACCTCCTTCTTTAGGGATTGTAAGATTTTGGGGGCCAACATCAGCCCTGAGATTGCCTGCCAGACCAAAATGTCTGCTGCAGATGAGAGAAAATGCCCATATTTAAGGACTTGGTAGGGCTTATGCATAAAAGAGGTGATAAACTGCTTTTGAAGATGCATAAATAAACTAAAACTTCTGAAAATGAAAATTTTCTGAAACTCTGAGCCTGAAAAAGCATATGAAGCTCCATTTTTAAGGGGTTGAATTAGCAACAATTTCATTTAGTTTTATAATAAATGTTACAGCACTGTCAACTAATGTTTCTGCCTGTGAGTGGGAGTGCCCCTGTACATAAAAATCACTTACCTGAGTTGCATTACGAAATGTTTTGAAGAATCTCAAGGGTCCTTCAGCTTACTGAAATGAACTCATTGCAAAAATTGAGTTAAACTCCTTCGAGGTGAGCTCCTTTGGATATCTGGGATGTTATTTGTAAAATCTATTATTTCACTGTGCATAAATCTCTAGAAATAAGTCAGCCATTATTTCAGCCCCGGACTCCAGTTTCCACTCCTGCTTTTGCTCCTCTCACAAGAGCTTACCATAATCCTCTTAATAACTATGTGTTCTGTTTACAATACGTTGGGCAATATCAACCCTAAGCCACTTTTTATTTTTTTTCCAGTTGTTAAATGAAGATTAGATTAATTTCATTAGCATTCAAAGAGTGCTCTTTTCTGCTGTTCAGTGGTAGTTCTGCTGGGATTTTTAAAAGAGCCTGAGGGAGCTGGTTATCCAAACACCAGTGAATTTCCATGAGAACAGGTTACATTGCAGAGGCCAGTGGAGAATCCTAGCTTTAATCATATTGCATTACTCAGGTTAGCTCTTGAAATACATTTTGCACTTCTGCACACTTGCTTGGTGCTGAGTCATACTACCAAAAACCAAACAAACAAAAAAGTAGAAACAGAAAAGAGACATGAGACTGATTTAAAAAAGGGGGAAAAATATCAAGTCTCATATGGTGCCACATATGGGCTGAGGGTGACATGTTATGTTAGCAAAAAGGAATTTGGGCAGGGCAGTACCTGCCTTGTTAGTGCTGCTCTAAGATCTCAAAAGCAGTGTTTTTCACCTTTCATCTCACCCCTTTTCTTCTTTTTATCCCACTCTAAATCTTCATACTGAACCAGATCCTTAGGATCCAGCCAGTGGGAAAGTTCACCTCTTCAAGGATATCTCAGTTATGAATGTGTGTTGTTTGCATCCACTAACTGTTGAAAACTGGGAGAAATCTTATTATATGGAAGAGCATAATCATTTCTGTCCCCTACAGAGCTTGCAGAGACCTCAGCATCAAAGAAGTCAGACTTAGAGAACACATTAAATAGTGTGTTTAGCAAAAAGTGCACCAGACACAGTATTGGGCTAAATACCTGGCAAGATGTTTCCCAGGCCTGTCATTCCACAATTTTTTGGGAAGGGCTGGTTCTCATGTAAAGGATATGAATGAATACAAACTTCTCAGAAACACTGACTTTAAATGATGCTTGCCCCCACTGGCTATTGCTCTTCTTTTCATAGGTGATTATTAACACTGCTCTTGACCTCCTCTCTTCCCCGTGGAGACTCTGCTCAGGAAGTCACTGATGTTTCCCCATGCTGAGAAGGTGGGAGGAGCTGCACTTTGCAAGAGCACTGTTGGTAGGGAGGACAGAGAAAGAACTTGAGTGCTCTGACTTACTTTAATCGTTGAATACAAACGACCTAAAAATGACCCTAAAGGTCACCTCCAAAATAAAAAGAAAATAAAAAAAAAATAAGACAAGCAAGGAGAAAGGAGAATTATGAAGACATCCCTTTGATAAACTCTGCCCCCTTACAAAGGCTGGAGGGCATAACTGGAAGATATAAGTGGTGATGGTAAAGGTGGCAGCTTTCCAATATCAATGTTACCAGTTTATCCTGAAAAGTTAACCTTTTTAAACCAGCACCGAATCTTTTCTTTTTCTGTATAACAGCATTTTGCCTTTTGTGCAAACAGTTCTCTAATAGGCTTTCTTGTGGCCGCTTATTACACATTGGGCACTAGGTTTGGTTTCTAATAGTTCCTTTTCATCTAGCTGCCTACTGCTGACTGTGGAAAGTGTAGGTTTGGCTCCACTGATAGCTCTCTGTAATGGCTGTGATTACACCCTCTGCATCTTCTTCACAGTGCCAGCCTTTCAATTGAAAGCACATTATGCCTGGATAAAACTCAAAGAGCAGCTTAATATCAGGGTTCTCTGGAGCTATAATAACTGGTTCAAGATCGAACAGATAAAACCACATCAATATTTCTGTATGGTCCATGACGTAAAACACAACAATCCTGCATATGTCTATCCATGAGTTAAAGCTGTATTTTACCCTCACTCTAGGGGAAGAGAGGTGAAAACAAACCAATGTCATCAGAAGGTCCAGAGAACAGTGTGTAAACAGCATCCTTTTGCCTCCTGTATGAGTAAGCAGCATAGTGTCTTCATGTCAGACCCAGGAAATCACTTTGTAAGTCACCATTCTTAAGAAGGTATCCCCATAAACCTGAGAATATATGTTTCTGCAAAATACTTCACTATCACCAAACTCAGTTATTTCCAGGGAATCTACAGAAATGTTGTTGTAAGTACAAACAGAATGATTCTTTCAAAGGAGGGACCTGGGAAGAGGCTGGGCATGAAACAGAACTGTTTGTTCATTTTAAACTATACAAATTTATTATTCAGTTTTGTGATCCTGAAAACTTAAGGAAGCAGGTCCAAGCCCAAAATATAAAAGAAATTAAAAAATAAGTCCTTAATTCACTATTAGTTCTTTAGAGCTTACATTTTGATTTTTTTTTCTGTGTACAGGTAAAGTTTGAAAAACAAATTTCTTAACTGAATTCAGTTCTGCTGCATTTTACTGATTCTCAAAACTAGGAAGCAGCTTTAAAAAAACCACCAAATTTCTCAAAGATTTTACATGAAGGGAGAAAGAATGGGGGCAGGACTGTTATCAGTGCTTGTATTTAGACCTTGCTTCAGCACCAGAATAGGTCCCAAGAAGTGTATTTGAAGTAAATACACTTACTCCAAAACTCAATTACGGCTGTATGTTTGTTTGAAAAGCTAAGAAAATGCTGCATTCATTTTTCACAAAGTGTTGGACTGTGGGCCCTTTTTGTCACAGCAGTCTTTTGGACCATGCTATCCACAGGACCAGGCTTACACAGGTCGTGCCCTTTCAGCAAGCAGTGTGGATGAGCTAGAGCAGGCCTCTGTGGAGTAACTAGTCTTGAGAACTTGATGTTCTCTAGGTGCACATTTCAGAGTGGGATTTTTGAGGGAGGTCACTTCAGGCTCTCTGTCCTCTGCCTATTTGTGATTAGAAACCTCAAGGTACACATCTGGAGCAGAGCTTTCAATTTAGTTTCATTTGAAAGGAAACCAGTTCATTTACTCTGAGACTGCTTCATGATGCAAAATTAAGTGAAAGTGGAGGCAACTGGGTGATTTTCTTCAGTAACAGTCTACTGCTCTGAACTCAAATGGGAATGTAGTGCACCCTCAACCTCCAAGAAGAAACTACTGTCTGAATGGCTCGATGTTGTAAAGTGAAGTAGGATGTAGGACATTGGACTTCATTTATATCCAGTTTATAGGTTCATCAAAATATCTCTGTTCTTAGCTTTCCACTATAGAACAACTCATGAAAACATATTCTTCAAAACACCAAGCATGTTTTACTGTGTGGAAACCAAATCCTGACATTTATACACTAAAGCTGCATGTGCCATATAGGTACCTTTCAAGATATTGACTATTTTATATGACAAAGTTTCCACTTGTCTCCAAACAATTAATCTTCCCATTTCAATACAAAGTTTAACTCCACTTACATCTTTGCAAGGCTCTACCTGCACTGAAATAACTACTGGTGTGTGGAAACAGAGAGGCACTGTGATTTTTCAGCAGAGCCAAAGTCATCCACCTGTTTTTACATCTCCCACCAGCAAAGGCCTGGATCTGACAACAGCCAGAGAAACCACACAAGTTCTGTTCCTCTCAGGCTGCTCTGTTCCCTGGAGTTTGCTATCTCACTGAGGCAGGCACTTAGTGAAACTGCCATCAGAGAGATCAGAAGTGACAGGCACAAATTTCCAAGGATCCCTGAAAGTCTCACATTGCTTTTAAGCAAAACTGGCTTAGAATTTTTTTAATTTTTTTTAAGGGGCTCTGGCAATCTTACTGGAGCTGACATGAATTACTCAGATGAAGCCTGAGATTCAGAGTGTCAGTGAAATTGTTCCCATGAAAAACACACTGGTGTTATGTGTCTAGTTCCCAGAACTCTGATGCCTCCCTTTGCGTCCACCATCAGCAATGCAATCATTCAAATAAGCTGAAATCAATCATATAATGAGTCCCACCATATGATACTTATCTTTGAGGAGAATGAATAAATCATTGTGCCTTTGACAGGGTATTTATGCCACAATTGACCTAGGAAGTGGAATGGCAACACTTTGATAGTTATGGTTGTGATAGCGACAATTTAGGAAAGAATGCATCTTTTGTACTTTGACCAGTTCGAATCCTGGCACCTGTTGAAACTAAAACTGTGGAAGGAAAAATTCTTGCTACTAATAGAGATGTTGGAAACAAAATGGTGAGCTGTCAGAGGAAAATTTAGAGGAAGCCTGATGCATAACCCCCCTGCCAGGAGGAAAGCTACCTGGGAGCAACAGGAAACTGATAAGCTCCTTTCTCTTCCATGACAGAGCAAATCTTGCAGGTCGGAACTGAGAGCAATCGCTGGGATTCACCTTTCAGCATCAAGCCACGCTTTTCAGCAAGGAGTGCTCTCAAACCGATCACATTCCTCCTTTGGACATCTCTCCGTTTCTCACCGCTCTCTGTCCATACTCAGCAAGTTTCTCATTTATAATTAATATTTTCATAAATAATGCAGTCAGAAAAGCATAGATTTGCAGTAAATGGCCAACTCTGTCTTTTCTGGCCAGAACCAAGTAGTGTCTACTTACACATGACTGTTATGAAGGCTTAGAATCAAGCTTTATTTGCTGAGAATAAACTAAAACTGAATGTGAAGGTAGCTCCCTTTAGCTTGGATTTGGTATTTTTGTATCTACCACCTGCAAGCTTTGTGTCCTGAATAATATGATACTGAAGACATCAAATGCTAAGTGACATCAGCCTGTCAATCTTTATTCTTGCTGTAGTGATTTTTAGTGCTAAACCCATTATTTTTAAGAGAGTAATGTAGGTGTGAACAAATCATTATATTAGATTTTCAGGGGTTCTGGAAACTGTAGTCAGTATTCTTGAGTCACAGACATTGGTTTTAAGAAAAGCTGTTTTAAACAAGTTTATATCATAACTACTTCAGCATATGTGCAAGATCTTATGCATTCTTTATATAAATAGAACTAAAATATCATGTATTACCAAATCTAAAGCTGAGGCATAGAATTAGATATTAATAAAGGGCATCTGTATTCTAGCCCTGGATTCAAAGATGCTTTCAGAAACATCAAATTAAATTCCCTCTTCTCATAGTTGATTGCATTACAGATCTTACTGCATGAGCAGATCACTGTCTCCATCTGCAAAGTGGCTGAGATTTTTTGCCCAGACAGCCTTTTGGAAGATTGTTCCCAAGTCCTATGGGTCTGATGGTTCCAAGTGTTTTCTAATTTCTAGCCTAAGCATATTCCTAGCTAGTTTACTGCTTTTTATTCTTATGTCAATATTGTTCTTTAGTTAAATACTTTCCCTCTTCTCTGATGCTTATTCTCTTGACATATCTGTAGAGCACAATAATTCCTACTCTCGACCTTTGTTTTCTTTGGCTAAACAAACGGAGCTCTTTGTTTCCTCTTGCAAAGTCGGCTGTCCTTTCCCGATTACTGTAGAAAACCTCTGTATCTGCTGAGGCTTGAACTCAGGTAATTTAACATAGGTTCTTTTTCACAGAAGTATCTTGCTCAATTCATCATTTCCATCTCTACTTGAAACATATAATCTTACAGGTAGAATAAAATTTGTGGTTTTTTCTTGGTTGCATCATGAATGTGACTTAAAGGCTTTCCATGTACCCTCCCTTCTATACAAGGCTCCCTTGTAACTTAATAAACATCACCTCTGCGTCTAACAGGTCTCGCTCCTTGTTATATAGCTAAGAAAATCTGGTTATTTGTATGCACTGTGCACATGGTTTTGCAGTGTTCCAATTAGACTTCATTGCATCCCTAGGAATTAATCTAATTTATGCTGTAAACTACTAAGTAAGCTTTCTACGGGACATTGGTGTTCTGTCAATAAATATGGTAAATTGCTCCCATTTTTTGTGGTTCATCAAAGAAAATACTGAACACATTATTGTTAGGTCTATCCTGAAGAATTCTGCCCAAAATTTCTTTTCAGCCTCATACTTCTGAGTGGGTGAGGGCCAACACATTCTCTTACATAAAAAATCTATTATGCTAAGCACTGGCTCACTCTGAATTTTTTCCTCTTCCCTTATTTCCAAGTCCTTCTTGAAAGACTTTCCTGAAAGCCATAATGACAGTTCAGGCTACTCTTCAAAGAGCATGTGCCTGGTCTTCTGTAGAGCCATCCTTCAAGCAGTCTTTGCCACATCCACTGCTCTTACTTCTGTAACTGCCTTATGACAACATCCCCTCAGTTCTCTTTACTCCTTGATTTGATGCCAGTGCCAGTGTTTAGCTTTCTAACTGCTTGAATTTATATTTTTGATGTTCAGAACCCTACCAGAGCAACTGATGAATGCATAGAGAGGGACTATGGCTAATCTGCTGGTAGCAGTTCACACCTTCAGTCATGTGTCTTTCCTCCTGGCCAAACTGGATGCTCATCTTGTGTTCACAAATGAACCAGTGGGACCCTTTGAGTTCCTGGACTGAACTGGCTATCCAGGTGAATGTATTCCATTTGTATCCCCTTGCAGACCTGTCCGAGTCTTAAAAGTGCTGTGAACGTCTGATTTTTAAATAGTCCTGACTTTAGCTTCTTTCTAACATTGTTCATAATCTGGGATAATACACCTTAAGAAACGGTAGGACATTACTTCAGATTTGTTTTAATCTTTCCTTTTTTTTCTTCTCTTCTCTGGTCCAATTGATCACACTGCATTTTAGTGTCTTAAATGTTTCAAAGATGCCCAGGATTCCACGGATGTGCAGAAATTATAGAATTTTCATTCCTGTTAATTACTTTATTCTTTTTCATCCTTTCTTTTTCATGTTTTTTAATGACCTCCTCTCACTGCAAAAATGGAAACTGTCTATGTCAACTCTGATGTGAAGAAGATTGTATAGGCTCCCATTATGGAAATAATTTTGAACATTATAGCAGTGGATCCTTGCACAGCAGATAAACCATGTAATATATCCTGAATCATCAAAGAAGGCACTGTCTTATTCTCAGTGACTACATCTGCACGTCAATAGTCTCAGAGGATACATGTGGGGAGTCTGTATCAAACATGTTCTGTCTTCTTGGCATACTCTTTGTTCAGGCATTTCTTATGTTGGGCCTCTGAAAAAGGACAGCATTGCCAGCTCTCCTGCCTTCTGCAGAAGGTACATTTTGATCAAATGTACCTTGATGGAGCCTGCTGCTTTAATAGCCTGCTGTGAGTGCCAACTAAAGAAACTACAGTTTATAACTGGTGGGGAAATTATGAATTACAGGAGATCTTGTGTTCCCTGTGTTCCACACACGTACTCTTCTGTTGTTCATTAGAATTAATACTGTTTCTTTGTACATCAGCAACATGAGATCACATTTTTCTGGTCCAGAATTTCTGGGACTGTATTGCAGTTGACTCCACAATTTACCTGGATTCAAACTGGTGTCTGACATAAGAGAATGTCTGAAAACTTGCAGCCTTCTTGCAAAGTGTTCTGTCCTCAGAATCTAATTTAACATCTTTTTCTTCCACTACTACTCTCAATTCATTGCTGAAAAAAAACAAAACAAGCAATTAAGTAAACCCAGTGTTTCAAATGCTATTCCTGCTGAGCGTGTCTCTCTTACTTTTTACCTTCTGTCCTCCTGTGATGACAAAACATCTATACATTCTTTTTCTCAGTCTCATCCTTAATATCTACTTCTGTATGCAGAAAAGATCCCTGATTCTTAGCTTCTACAAGGATTTAAGTCTGTATTTTCCAGTGGTTTAAGTCCTTCCATTCTCTTAAGCATGCTTTTTCCTTTGCTGAAAAAGGTCTAATGGATGAGGCAACCTAATGATCACTCAGAGCACAACCCTGGAATGGTGATAGCCACATCTAGACCTCCTTCCCCACCTCCCTTTTAATGTTGCACCTACTCATGCTTCACATGGCAATGTCAGCCTTATTCAAGTTACTGTTAGTCAGCAATACCTAGTCAAAGGTATCTCTTCGTCTATTTGTGGGTAACAACCTCTGCTTTGCACATCCAGCACCGGTTAAGCACCTCTGCTTTCTCTAGTCTCTATCCCTACGTTGCTCCCTTTTTAACTACCCAAGACACTGGCATCTCCAGCACAGGCTATGTTACATGGCAGGCTTCATTATTACACTACAGTAAAGATGTAAAATGATGAAAAGCTGGAGCATTTGCATGACTTATCTGTGTCGTTATCAACGGAAAGTCACTGACGGACAGCCATGCTTCCCGTGGACTTAGAACTCCACTTCTGGATTCAAAGGACAGCTGTTTACTGATGCTGCCTGTTCTGGAGCTGCAGCATGGTCTGTGACTTGGATAGAGCCTTTCTGATGGAGCCTCAACTATATTTTAACTGCCCCAGGCTTGCTAGCCAGAGTAAAGAAAAAGGAGGTTTGGCCTGTTGGACGACTCTCTTGTGCTATCAGCAAGCTTAGCAACCACTTTTTGGCCCTTTTGATCCTCACATAAAAAAGGATCATGAGGCAGTGGTGAGAAGGATTAAAGCACCAGCCTTCTCACTGAGGCCATTTGCTTCCATGCAGAGAAGGTGTCAAATGCTCACAGGTCAGAATACAGCATTTTATACCCGGGAGGCTTCAGAAAACAATTAAAATTCAAGCCCTACAGTCTCCAATCAGTCCTTGTTTGACTCCAGTTCTATGCCAGAGTAATTTCACTAAAATCAGGTGAATTACTTCAGTATTATGCTGCATGAGCAAGTCCATCACTTTAAATGGAATTATGCTGGCAAAGAAGTGGTGTAACGTGGGTGACATGAATCAGGCCTCATGTTTGCAGCAGCCTTGAATACACCAGTATTGAGAGGACCTTTGGAGCTGGGCCCAAAGCACTCACAAAGGGAGCTCCTGCTGTTATTCCAACCCATAGGCAGTTCCCCGAACAAAGACCAATTATCTGAGCTTTGTGTGAAGGGGGTAGGGGACATGCACCAATATTCATAAATTAGGCAAGGCTGGTGTTTACTAAAGTGGAGCGCCTTCATTCCAATTAAAATCTGTCTCCATTCCTTCTGTGAATTCTTAATTTCCTTTCCATGTGATATTTGTCAGTTTTCATTTGTATATTATGACGTACTTTAAAGATGAAATGCAATATCATCATTCCCCATTTACAGATAGGGAAACCAAGGCATAAAAAAGTAAAATGACTTGCCCAAGAGAATAGCTCCAAGGTCATTTGCTATCTAAGGTAGGGTTTTGCCCACATGCTGCCTCCTATTAACTATTCCACTCACTTCTTCCAGTGGTATACAATAAAAAGAATGGAAATCAGACTTTTTCAAAGGCTTTCTTGCACCACACCTCAAAAAGAGCTGTTGCATTTTTTTATTTTCATTACAAAACCTAAAAGAGTAAATAGCCATAATATTAACAAGGTTTAATAAGGGTTTAAACCTATATGTTTGACTGTAAAGGATTCACACCAAATATTATAAAGCATTTAAAATAATTTCTTTTATATGAAAAGGCCAATTAAAGAGGAGAAAACTTCAGAAGGAATTTTGATAATGTCATTATATACAGTATAATAACAAGATCATTATAAGTTGTAAATATCCTGTCATTACCCATTGTAAGTATCTGATTACATTCACTTACATTAACTTTGTAATTAGATGTAATTTCACACTTATCAAGTAAAATCATTTTTAACATGCATGGCAGTACAGCTCCATCTTTCTGTGTGTCTCTGGCCTGATCCTTGACAATGGGAGGATGGAGAAGTTCTGAGTGAATGGTCCTTCCTCAGGATTGCAACAGGAACACGTTACCACATATGAGGAAAAAAACAAAAAAGATTTTTTTTTTTACCAGAAGGATAAGGATCTTGAGAATTAACTCAGAGAGATCAGAGGTAAATGGTCCTGTGAAATAAGAAAAAACCACATAAATTATAGCAGAGCAAATACATCATTTTAATATAAGACTAACCCTACATTACACCATCTAGTGAAATGACAGACTTTATTTATGAATGTATTATTTAGAGAACGTAAAACTTTGTTCAAAGGGATAGTGTCAGCTTTCAGCTGTACTCCTAAGTTCTCTTGATTCTTTGTCTTTTCTGACAAACTTTCATGACTGCTTTTCTGCTTTCCTGAAGGTACCTCATCACCATATCAAAAGCATCACAGCTAGAGCGGTGCCACTGCAGGAGCGGAGATTAAAAATAGCTGTACTGGATCAGCCTGAGGGACCCTGAGGCCCAGGACCCTGCTTCCAACAGAGACTGTCTTCCTTAAGCTCTTACCCTTCTCCCTCTCAGACACCAAACAAGTCCCCAAGAACATCCCATCCCTTCCTCCTGGCCCCAACCAAGCTGGCCTTTCACACCATCAGTAGGAGGAAGTTTGGGAAGGACCACTTTCTGTTCCCTTTTTTCACTGGGCCTGCAGAGGGGGTAACACCCATTTCTACCTCAGATATATTCAGGGAGCAGCAGGAACTGTCAACCCTCCTTCTAGCTTCCCAGTTGCACACTTTTGAGCATGTGATCTGCAAGTTCTGTCTTCTCCTCCATCAATCCCACTCTTTTCTCCTTCTTTTCCTTTTCCTGCAGCCCTTTCTAAGGCCAGGGGAACTTACACAGAGTCTACATCCTCATACCTCTCAGAAATCATAGGCTTAGAGATATCTTAAGGCAGAGGAGGTATTCTCAAATGTAATTCCGTATGACAAATTATCCTTTCATGATCTTATCTAATTCTTGAAGCCAAGGACCTTTTGCATAACCACATTCTCTGTGCATTCCACTCTTCTGCTCTTCTAATTCATTCTACAATGAATTTCTTTCTTGCTTAGTTTGAACTTATTCCCTGGCTTTCTATTTGTTTCCTCACAGCTTGTGTATAAAGAGAAATAGAGAATGATAATTTTCCGTTCAGCTTCTCTGTTTCATTCAGTATCTATAAACTTCTTGAATCACCTCTTCCTCAAACAAAAGAGCTCTAGTCTATTTAACTTCTCCTTGTACAAAGCCATGGTCCTGTCATCCTTGTCCACGTTCTCTCTGTCCTATTCCTACAAGAACCCTTGGGAAAGCAGTTCTTAACTACTCATACACTGCACCAAGGCAGTTCCGCCTCTTGATTTGGCTTCCCTTTTCACTTGTCTAACCTCTTGAGATCTGCCTTTCAGGGAAAGGTCTGGAGCGTGAATTCCTTAGTCCTGGAATCTCCTGGGAGACAGTTAATACAGTTTAGTCTCAGCAAAGATAAGCATGGCTGGTCAA
This sequence comes from Lanius collurio, assembly GCA_020086605.1. NCBI lineage: Eukaryota > Metazoa > Chordata > Aves > Passeriformes > Laniidae > Lanius > Lanius collurio. The sequence continues at coordinate 18,090,590 of JACBWW010000007.1, read as the reverse complement.
GTATAAACACTTTGGACATATCAGTTTCAGTGAAAGTCCAGTTTCTTTGTCCCTCCCAGGTAAAACTGCAGGAGTCTGAGATAGCCCAGATGTGTGTCTCACCTCTGCACACAGCAGTCTCCCTCTTTACCTGAGAAACTCAAGAAAACAGAGACTAAACACAGGCACAGACCAAAGCCTTTATAACAGTGAGATGATTTCTAGAAAAAATTGTAGGAAAAATCCTGGCACAGAGGTTTACCTTTGAAACTAAGCTTGCAACAATATTAAATAGTGGAAAAGTAAGTGGCAAATTTATTTTAAACTTGAAATAATAAATTCCCTTCAGTTAAAGAAATTTCTTCACATAAGTAAGACACCTGGGAATTTGATATGTTACCTGTCTTCTAAAGTCAGAAGGGGAGGTGATTCAGGCAGTCTTGATGGAGACCTGGATAGAGCCTAAGACATGGTCAGCTCTTCAATTGTCACCTAATGGTGCCTTTCCCTCTACCTTTGTGCCCATCTGTCCATTATTCCCCATGAATTTGTAACTAGTAGCGCTTCCTTGGTATAGTAGTTTTCAAATCCCACTCCAGCTAAAGAGTGCTGGAGATGATGTAGGCTGAATCTTCTTATATCACAGGGAATAAATTCACTTTATAGGGCTCCAGTCCAAAGCAATTACATGGAGCTTTAAACTTACACATCTGAATTGTCTCAACAAAGTAGGTAAAACAATAAAATACATAAAGTAAAGCACCTACTTAAGTGGTTTGGTAGTGCAAGTGTACAGCCTGTGTAGGCTGATGATATCAGCTAATGTGTCTATTTGCAAGAAATTTGCCAACACACTGGTCTAGAATCCTTTTCATTCTTTTGTCAAATGAAATTGAAATGCGCTGATTGTTCAAATGAATCACTTCCCTCTCCTCTCCTTGTTTTGGATTACACATTTTTTTTTTTTTTTTACCTCACATCTTCCATGCTCTTGAAGGCAAAGCTAACGTCACAGAAGACAGAACTAGCCCAAGATTTCCCTAAGTGATATTTCTGAAGCAGAGCAGGTGCAGCTGAAGAAAAAGGATCAGTCAATTTTTAAGAAGTCAGATGGCATTGTGCAGCAAACAGAAGGCAAAGGACTGATTTCAAAGCACAAAATCAGGTCCTTTTATTTATGCAAAATGCACCAATTCAGAGAATTTGAAATGGCTGGTTACAGAAATGTATACGTTTGTTCATAGTTTAATCCTCCATGTGGACTGCAATACCTAAATCAGGAGAGCTGTGAACATGGCATACAGGTTGATTCATTTCAGAAGAGTCACCTGGAGTTTCTTACATGAGACAGATGGCAGATGTAATTCATATTATACATCAAGAAATATTATAATTAAATTTATTCTTAGCATTGTCTCTTGCAAGGTGGGATTGGGGGGCAGGAGGAGAAGAGGGATACGAGTAATTTTATCATTAGCATTTTTTACATATTTTGCCCTGAGTTGAGCTTTCTGTGTCCTGGCAAAGTTAGAATATTACACAGAAATTAGATACCAGGTTTTCATGATTATTTTGTAGTATCTGTCCAATAAGGCAGGAAGCCTTGCTAAAATGAAAATATCAGTAACAGTAAACATTAAGCTTGTAACTTCTTCAAGACCTTATAGAGTGGTTTCACAGAAATCTCATGTTTTAATTACTGTATCACTGAGACCACACAAAGATTCAAAATGGCTCCAAATTTTCACACAATCCTTTTCAGTACTAATCAGACAACACCAATTAGATAACAATTACAAATTTTGAAGTTTTTTCTGATAAAATTACCTGTTATTTGAAGAATTCCTTTCTAGTTCTTCACTGCTCAGCAAAATGTTACGGTTGTATGGACAATCAGCTTAGCTGCATCTATATATGTGTGTGTGTGTGTGTGTGTGTGTGTGTGTGTGTGTGTGTGTGTGAATATATGGTAATAAACTTCCAATTAACTCCTCAAGGCATAATTACTCTCAGAAAATACAGTGATAAGCAGAGCATGATAGCTACATGTCCTAAACACTTCTGCAATGGGAAAAGTTGTAAATTTGACCTAATAATCATAAAATTAATTTCCACAAGTTATATCAAAGTAGAACTATAAAATAATGACCAAATATTAGTGAGGAGATCCTATCTCAGTGATGTCAGTGGCAAAACCACTGCCATCCTCCATGGAGAGTCAGGGCTTCACACAGGATTTAATAACTTGCTCTTTCTAATTATTTAAGGGGGGGGAGGGTTAGGGGAAAAAAAAAGGTAATTGCAAAGCCTTCTGGTCTTTTTCGCCTGGTGCTAATTTGAAATATTAAGACAATTAGGCTCCAAGAAAGTATGTGGTTTCTACTGACTGATTCCTGTGATTAAAATGGAGCTGTGGTTTTTAACATTGGTGTAAGTAGCGTAAGTCAGGACCCATCACACTAAAATATATGTCTGGAACTATTTGTCACAGCATACACTGGAACCATGCAATCATCCCAGACTCCCACATCCCTCAGGCAGCTCCTGAGAGCAGAACTTGCCTTCATCAGCTGCCACAGAGGCCTTCTCAAACACCAACTGCTCCAGTGTTCCCATCTCCAGCACCTCCCCTGACTGGTGTACTTCATCCGTACATTACCTCTGCAGGAAATTTCCCCAAGACTGGCATTTCTTCAGTATAACACCAGGGGAGGTTGTGCCCTACCCTCTGGGAAGGTGAAGGACTATTACTGATGGCATTACTGTGAACCCTCTGCCACACATATCTGCAGATTTACTGTCCAACTTGTACTTAACATTGCAGTCCCTTGCAGAGTGAATGCAAAGTGCTATCCCTAAGACAGTGTCAGAGAGGTCTGAGGTGCAGAGAGGGAAAACTGTATAATTGCATCAAATAATCAGTGATAACAATTTTACTGTTCAGCAGGCCACATAAAACACGTACAAATTTAAAAGACAATCTTATGACAAGATCTTGATGACAAAAAGTCACCAAAATATACCAGCAATCCAAATGTATTTTTCTCCTTATTCAGTGAGTGCCACCTCCATTGAAAGACATTCTTTTCATTTTCCTTCTTTTCCTTTTGGTAAGCTGAGGATAGCTCTTTTTTAGTTTTCACTGTCTGTGAGTTGTTTCTCTTCACCACTCAGTAAGCCCCAAGCACACAGGCACACCTGGCAATTTTTCTGCCAATTTCCCTCTGTATCTCTTCAAGGCCTCCTGTAACTTGCCCAGCTCCAGTCTGAGGATGAGCTCTTCAAAGATGAACAACATGGGATTCAGGCATGTTCCAGCCTGTCAGTCCCATGAGCTCTTGGGCAGCCATAATGTCTGGCAAGATCAGAGATTATTGCATCCATGGGGAAAACCTACAAAAGCATTCATTCAGCAGAGAATTCACTTTCTTAACTTCCAAAAAAGCTGGCAGGTAGTCTTCTACTTCAGTGTACTGTTCCAATGTCTCACTTAAGATTTGAATACTGGCAATCTTAAATACATGAAATACATCATGTGCATTCACATACACACATATGTCTTCACACAGAGACATGAGAATGCTTCTACACAGAAATGTGTTTTTTCATTTCATTCTAAATTTTTTCAATGGACCAGGCGTCAAACTTTTTTGAATGTATATTTCAGAAGCAGAAATTAATGTTAGCAGATAAGAGCCATGGCATCAAAACAAAATTAATTCAGTGTTCCATATATCCAAGGATGTCCTTTCATGCAGAAATGTGACAATCTGGTTGTTAAGTGTTAATCAAAATCTGGAATGGAAAGAGAAGAAACTACTTAGTTGGATTTTCCTCTGCCAATCCATTTCTATTCCCACTGGCAGTTTTGAAACTGACTCAGCAGCAACAGTTTTTACAATGGTATCCCATGCCTTCTAGTACTGAGGAGTCTCCTTGTATTCTAGCTCTTGGAGTTGTAAGATTATCTGAGAATCACATTTAACCTTATAGTACAAGTAGAAATATAAGATTAAAAAAAAAAAATTCTAAAAGAACTATTTTACCTTGGCAAAGCCAATCTCCTTAAGACAGCTTTAGAGACTTCCAGAGATAAAAGCCTAATTTTAGCCACAATAAATCTGGATCAGTGGCACATTTTGGAAACTGTCAGCAAGATGTTGCTGTAAGTTTGGCATTGCTAGCAGGAATATACCCAACTTTGCCTTACTGGGATGGGATAAAAATGTGCAGGTATGGAAAACAACTGTTCTGTTTCCAATAGGAAAACTTTATAAGTTCCCCGAGGTTTGGGGTTTTTTAAAATATGTCTGATGTATAAAACAGGGAAAATTAGGGTAACAGAAAGAAAAGAAAAAACATCTTCTATACAGTCATCTTTCACAATGAACAATGGAATGTTATTTATTTCTATAGCATTTCAATCAGATGTTGATCACCAAGTATTTAAAATTAGTATCTTATTTTAAAACTCGTGATAGTGTTAAATTCTTGCAGACATATCTTTCTATTTAAAAATAAATAATAATGGCATTTTCTGCTTCAGCAGTACAATCTTTTTCATATTATAGAAACATGTCAACAAGCAAAAGCTGCACTTAAATATTTTAGCGTTAGCTCAATGCCATAACTGGTGCTAGATACATTTGTCACTGCTTCAGTAAAATGCATGTATGTAGAGAGTTCATAAATATATGTGGCAGTGTTTGCTGCGTGCTACCTAAAAGACACATAATACAGTATTTGCTATGAAAAGGGTAAAAAACCAAAACCAAGTACTTTAAATTTTACTTTTTAACTAAAGAGACAGAGTAAAAATGAGAACCCAAGCACAAGCAACAAGCTTTTCAGGAGAAAAGGGAAAATTAAGAGCAGGGTATAACCTTCAAGTGGAAATTCAGATCTGTAACATTTTATGCAATGCACATTTTCCTTAACTAGATCTCTTGGGGTCTGTTTTGCATTGTTAATTCCAGGGACTACCTAGATACCCTGCTTGCAGATACTTTGCAGAGAACCACAGCTCCATAGGCAGATATGCCTTTTTGCCCACTATACCAGATTCTCAGCTCTGCTGAAAGGTGCCTAAATCCATAACTGAGTATAGAGCAGACACAACTTCACCTTATGATGTACAGCAAAACACTTTTACATTGCTTTGTCAGCATAACATACTCATGAAATGGACGTCATTTCCTCCCATTTGACAACTGCGTTACTCTGCAAGTGGCAGGCAAATGCCACAAGTAAATGAGCATTTGTCTATTAAAGGAGGAAAGGATCTGGATTTGTTTATAAAATAAGGGAATTCTGGTATGAATTAAAGGTGGGGAGCTGACCAAACTCCATCAAATGACATTTCAGTGACAGTTCTTGGACAGAATGCAGTCTGCTGCCTAAACAATATTTACGTCAAACTGCAGATGGTGTTGGAGATGATAATCTGGCATGAGTCAACAAGGAAAAGAAAAAAAGGGGGGAGGAAAAAGTGGAAAATAGCTGTAGGGTAGGATGGATAATGAAAGCCAAATGAGCTTTCAGCAGATCACCAAAACTAACCAGTGTCATCTTTGGCAAACTGCGTAGGAGTGCATAGGGCAGGCTATTACTGAAGCTGGCATTAGTTTGTCCCTCCTGGAACAGTCCAATTATGTATTCATGATTCAAGGAGTGGTTCCCAGAAAAAGGACAGGAACTTAAAAGGTGAAAAATCATCTTAGTGAGAATCTCCACCTAAAGGGAGCTTTAATATGCCTTCCTGAACTAAGTGCAACTCCTATGGACTTCAAAAGCAGCAGTGACCAAGCTGCAGGCACAGGTGTTTTGTGTGAGGATCAAGAGAAAAAGTCTCCCCTGGCAAATTGTCCTTCAGTTATTTGCAGCATCCAGGAAAAAAAGTACAAAACTGAAGGATACCAGAACAGGTTAATGAGAGATAAGGAAAATGCATTTGTTCTTATCCTCCCTATGTAAATTTTTTTAGCTAATAGCACAATTGGATGGTTCTTGTGGGAGCTGCTGCTCTGTCCCCAGAGCTGGGCCATGGGATTTCTGTGGCCAGGGCACGTACATGTGCACATGAGGGGAGAGTGAGATTTCTAGCTGAAGACACTGCAGGGTGAGCCAGCAGTGGGAGGCGGGGCATATTACAGTCACTTTAGTCTCTTGGCTGATTGCCAGCAGTACAGAAGTTGAGAAATCATTTGTCAAGGATAAAAGCCAAATACATTGCTCTGGGTGAGATGTAACCTGACAAACAGTCTCCTGTGACTGATGCATTTGAACTACTAATACACTCTATATAATGACTTTTTTCTGACAGCTAGCAGTCATATTTTTTGCTTAGTTTTTCTGCTTGTTCATGCTGAGATTTCTGAGTTCCTATATATCAGATTTCTTGGCAAGGAACATGTGGCAGGACAGTTCTCTGTCATGCTAGTTTTCATACCACATGTTCAGGTGGAAACAAGCCACAAAATAATTAGAAAACTTTTTTTTTTATTTTTTTAATTACTATTTTCTAGTATCTTTCTCTTTTTTTTCCTTTTATTTTTTTCTTTCAAAAAGCCCCAAAGTCAGCTGGGCAGCAGGAACTTCATTTATAACTGTCAATTTAACAGTTCATTTATTTCACTGAAGCAGTGAGACACAACAGGGGTGTGGTAACCATGAGATAATCACACCTCTGGGGTCTTATGAGGCAAGGAGAAACAGCCAATTCCCTCTAATCCCACAGTGGTGCGATTAGTGCTGCTGATAGCTACAGCCAAGGAGGCTATGAGATAAATTGAGCATTTCATGTTCTAGAAAAAGAATTAAATTAAAGTTAAATGTTTAACCAGACTCATTCAAGTTCTGCAATTCATCTTGATTATAGGTATTTATGTTCATGAACACTGACCCACATATATTTGTCTACTTTAAAATAAGGAGTAGCCATTTGTTTTGAGAATTTTACTATACATAGAAGCTGTAGCATATAGCTGCCTATCTGTCTACAAGCCCTATAGGCAGGGATCTGTCATCATGCTACCCAAAAGCTCCTCTGGTTATGCAATCCTTACATGTGTAACTACAAAAAAAAAAAAAAAACTCAGTTGCAAAGAAATTGCCTTTTTCCTAGTCATTATGGGTAGCCCTACTAATCAGTTTCATTAAATACTCCTCTAATATCTGTGTATGCTACGGAAGTTCCATTCATCTCTTACTGAATTGTGGTTCCACTAGAAAACATATAATGGGCATTTGGCACACAGACAATGGCATCATGGAGGACTGGGGAATGAGAGGCTGGAGAGCAGTGCCACAGAAAGGGACCTGGGGGTCCATGGTCAGTGACAAGTTGAACCTGAGTCATCAATCTCCTGGTAGCCAGGAGGGCCAAGCGTGTCCTGGGGGGCATCAGGCACAGCTTCACCAGCTGGGCAAGGGAGGGGATTGTCCCACTCTGCTCTGCACTGGGGTGGCCTCACCTCGGGTCCTGGAGGCAGTTTTGGGTGCCTCAATGTAAGAAGGGTATTGAACGAGTAGAGAGTGTCCAAAGGAGGGAATAAAGATGGTGAAGGGCCTTGAGGGGAAGCCATGTGAGGAGCAGCTGAGGTCACTTGGTTTGTTCAGCCTGGAGAAGAGAAGGCTGAGAGGAGATCTCATTGCAGTTACAACTTCCTTGTGAGACGAAGAGGAGGGGCAGGCACTGATCTCATCTCTCTGGTGATCAGTAACAGGATCCAAGAGCATGGCCTGAAGTTGTGTTTAGACATCCAAGGGACACCTCTATCAAACTGCAGATGCTGCAAAACTTTGAGGATTTTCAAGGTTTGCTATCTCGGTGCAGTGACATGGGTGCTTCCAGGCAGACAGTACGCATTTCTGACTTGAGCTGTGGTGCTGCAAGCATCATAAGGATAGAGAAATATGTATTGGGTTTGCATGGCAAGGGTTTTGGTATTGGGTGGGCTACAGGGGTGGCATCTCTGAGAAGCGGCTAGAAGTTTCCCCATGTCCAAAGGAGACAATTTCAGCCATCTCCACGTCAGGCCTGCCACTTGCCAAGGCCAAGCACATTAGTAACAATGGAAGCACATCTGGAATAACAGATTTAAGACAAAAAAGTTGTTCTGCAGCTGCAGCTGGAGAGAGAAGAGAGGATATGTGGGAGCAACAATTCTGCACACAACAAGGTCAGTGGAGAAGGAAGGGGAGGAGGCATTCCAGGCACTCAAGCAGAGATACCCCTTCAGCCTGTGGTGAAGACCATGGTGAGGCAGGCTGTGTGCCTGCAAGCTCACAGAGGTCCATGCAGCTGCAGCTTGTGAAGGACCCCACACCAGAGCATGTGGATGCAAAAATAAGGCTGTGACCCCATAGAAAGCCCACATGGGAACATGGCAGGACATGTATGCCCATGGAGAGATGAGCCCATGCTGAGCAGGTTTGCTGGCTGGACCTATGACCCTGTGGAGGACCTATGCTAGAACAGTCTGCTCCTGAAAGACTGCGCCCCATGGGAAGGACTCATGCTGGAACAATTTGTGAAGAACTGCAGTCCATGGGAAGGACTCACATTGGAGAAGTTTGTGGAGCGACCCCACACTGGAGCAGGGGAAGGATGAGGAGGAAGGAACAGCAGAGACAAGATGTGATGAACTGACCACAGCCTCCATTTCCTATCCCCCTGCACTGCTGGAGGAAGAATAGAGCATTGTGAGCAAAGTTAAGCCCAGGAAGAAGGCAGAGGAAGGAAATTTTAAGATTTTGGTTTATTTCTCATTAACCTACTCTGATTTGATTGGTTATAAATTCAATTAACTTTCCCAAGTTGAGTCTGTTTTGCCCATGACAATAACTGGTGGGTGGTCTCTCCCTCTTGACCCATGAGGCTTTTGTTATATTTTCTTTCCCTATCCAGCTTAGGAGGAGAGTGCTAGAGAGGCTTGGGTGGGTACTTGGCATCCAGCCAGGGTCAACCCACCACAAGATACTAAAATTACTTCAGCAATTTGAGTTGTCAAAGTCTGATATAAAACCCTTAAAATCCTTTAGCTAGTGCTCTTGAACAGCCTAGAAAAGTGTGATCTGTGCACCCTTAGCAGTTCTTGACCATTTTGACTAGTTTTTCCTGTCCCTCCATTTTTCTTTATAGATGCACGTGCATGAGAGAGAAGAACGAATAATGGCTTACTGCACATAGTTTTCTTTAATGCAAAGTGCCACACAGGTTTCTCCCAGGGTCCTGAATGTAACTCCAGCTACACTCTTGTTTTATGGAACAGCATAAAATCAGTTTTCTACATCAAAAGAGGGCTACAGTCAGCTGATGCATTTCCTAGTTAACCCTATTTTAGTTGCAAGAGGTCTGTTTTCTCTGCTGATGATAGAAGTACAAACCTTGCAATCTCAAAACCAAAAATAACACAACAAAAAAAAAAACAAACAAAAACCCCACAACCAAACAAAAACCCCACAACCAAAATATCTATTTCAAAATTTATTTTAATGTCATTATTCACAAAACAGGAATTTAGCTATTGTTAAAATTATCCAAAATTATACTTGTTAGATTAAATGACTGCTAAAAGCACCCTGGTGGCTGCTTTCAAGGGTCTCAGAGTGTTTTTCATGGCTGTGAACAAATGGGATGAAGGTACATCATTTTAACCATCTCATTATAACTGCAGTCCAGACCTTGGCCTTCTTGTAAAGGAGATGGTCAGCTTACAGGATGAAATTCCTGAAACTTCAGCAAGATATATCAAGCATCCTCCATCTTCAGCAGATACCTGTAGAGCAGTGCTGCAGTGGTAACTCTGGTTTGCCCTCAGCTCAACGGCGCTGCCACCTCTTCACAGAGCAGAGCCGCTGCAGAAATGTGAAACAAACAGGAGTCTTTGTGAATCACCTGAAATGCTATAATGAAAATGTACATGAAACACATGGGTTCCCCTTCAAAAAATATTTTGGTGATTATTTGGATACTTCTGAGCTAATATAAATAGTCAGGCTGAGCCTGACTGGGAGAACATTCACCTACTCTAACAATGATGGAAGCCCCAGCAGTAGTATTTCTGCAAGAGGGAATGCTTTGGAGCAATGCTGGCACATTTCTATTAAAGGCAGGTTTGGAAGAACCAGAGCTTTGATACCTGGGGCACTCAGCAAAAAATTAAAAGACTTTTTAAAAAATTATCCCTCTTTCAAAATGCAAGGGAATTATAACCCTTTTGTCCTAATGATAGGGAAAGGGTTTTAAATTCCTGAGTGTTCCCTCCCTCTAGCCCCAAAATTTTTGTAGCTGTGGCACTGAATGCAGTCCCATTATTTTTAATGATATATCAGGACTGGGTAGAAGAATAGCATACCATATATCAAAAGCTACACCCTTGGAAATCACAGAGCTCTTCAAGAAGCCACCAACGGGTTAAATGGTGACCTGACCAATTTGCTATGGTTCATTTGGTCTATGCTAATTGTTTTAAATACTCACTTTGTGGAATATTCTCGGTGCTGATTGGAAATGAGGCATATTTCTTTAGAGCAGGGATTCAAGGATTCATTTATACTGGAAAGTCTTTTTCAGAAAAGTACAGGCACGACTCAGTAGTGCTATATAAATAGGAATTAAGCTTCATCTTTTACCCAGTTGAAGGAAATACATTAAATAAATACTTTTTAAGTCCTTTTGCTTTGCTTGATTTTTCAGTATCGCGCTTTTTCTCTATTCTTCTGCAATGCTTAAAGTCAGATTGCTTCTTTCCCATTATCAAGCTTTTCTGTCTGCTTGTGTGGTGAGTGGCGCTTTTTTTATCCCTCTGGACCCTGACCTCGTAGTCATTATTTTGTCTTTTCATCTTTTTTTTTTTTTTTTATTAGACTAGTCAGCCTTGATATTAGTCTTCCCAAAGCTACTATCCATTACACTGTCAGGAAAGCAAGCTGCCTTACAGTAGGCCAAGTGTCAACAGAAGGTAAGGCAGAAAATCAGCCACAATCTAAAGCTAATTACCCTGCCTAGAAGTTAATTAAATACTTGTTAGGAGCAGCAGGGTAGATCCTAATTAAACTTGTCTAATAACAGTATGCTGACATACTCTGACACTGGGAATTCCTACAGGGTTTAAATAATTGTACAAAGGGCAATAATACCTGTCACATCATGGTGTGCAGGCAAACCCTGAAGATGCACATTTCTCAGTATTTTCTGTACTAATTTGCCACATATTGTGCACTTCACATGTGTTTAATTTACACATGTTTTAATTTTGGTGCCCTGGATCTTTTTAAATGACTTTGCTGTTGCTGATCTAAGTGCAACCACTGCGAAGGGAGATGGCCATTAGTATTTCATTGTATCATTTAATACACTAACCTTGATAAAATCCAGCTGATTATGATGCCTCCAGGGTTATTTAAATACAGCTGTGGCCCCCTTTTTTCAGATTTTAAGACAGTAGTGATTTTACCTGGAAAATAAGAGGAGCAGAGAACATAGCACACTTTGCCAGCCTTCCCACATTCTCAAAGGGCCAAATTCTGCCCACCTACAGGCTGGCAATTATACCCATTGCAATTTTCATTCACAAGAGTGCCACTGACAGAGAGTTTTACCTCCACTGCTAAGTGTGTCTTAAACCAGTCAGATCTTCATTTACATTGAAAACAAAAGGAAAGGGAAACTGCTAATAGGTGTAACTGCCTGACAAATTTAAGGGAAGAATAGAGGAGAGGTAAAAAAGAGAAGGGGCTGATAACAGACAAGAATCTCTGTCTTCTGATTATTTCCAGCCTTTTGACGAGCTGGAAATATTTTTGTTTCCAGACAGGAAGACACAATTTGCCATCATTTCAAATAAATGAGGGTTCCCCATAAACCACAGCAGGGCTTTTGTGTAGTTGTTTTTACGGGATTCTCTATGCCAGCGGTTTTAATGCTGATTTAAAAGCTGCCGTTTGACCAGGTTCTGTTTTTCAACTGATGAGTTGTCACACTGCCTTGCGTGAGGGTTAATCCCCCATTGTGTTCCCTATGCCACCGAAAAGAAGGACTGCGACAGCAATTGCTGATAAAGCTTGTCTCTTCTCGAAAAGCCTGGAGAGGCTGTGTCTCATGCTGATGGTTGTTTACCGCAGCAAAATGCTGAATGTCAGTTTTAGGAGAGAGATGTTTTAAAACTTTTTGCCTTTTCTCACAGTAAATCAGTTCAATTTTTCACTGTTCCTTTCCTACCCTTGACTCAAGCATCCTTTTTAACAGGGGTTTAGGGCTTTGGGGTGGTAACCAGTAAGAGATGCTCAATGGCAGATTTGCTGTTCCCATCATTAGAACCATACTTGAAATGCCATGTCAGTGAAACTAATAAAATGGAGTGCCGTAATGTGAAACTAATCAGACATTAGTCTGATACGACTTTAGTGGGGGGAAATAAGAGACCTGCAAAAATTTAAGCCAATCGTAGCACTCTCATTTTGCACTCTCTCCCTGAACAGCAAGGATTAATGGAAAGATATAAGAGCTCTGATCTTTTCTGGTACGACTGTTGTAGAAATAATCAATTAACCTTGGGAGATCAAATTGACAGAGCTTAAGAGTGAAGTTATTTAAAATGCCAGATTATCTAGTCAGATGAATACATTTGTTGCAACACTAAAAGGAAAATGAAAGTCTTTTTCCAAACTTCGTTTTTCTGAACTGATTTAACATTATTTCCCCAGGAGTCAACTCTGCCTTTTTCAGTGTGCACTTTAACACATTAGAACAAAATGAGATTTGATGTACTCTATAAAGAGACTAGTGATTTTTCTCTCTTCCTTCAAGGAGTAGGAGGATTATTATAGAAAATAGCTTATAGTTACCTCATGCTTTTAGCTCTTTACTTTTGTTTATTTGACAATTTTATTATTTGGGCTCCTGTCCTCTGAGGTGATTTTGGTTGGTTTGCATTCTGGCTAAATCATCTGCTGCTTCATCTATGGAGCAGGAATTCCTTCTTGCCTTAAAAATACAAAGAATGCAAAATATTTTATAATATCAGTTATTTTTAACAAATACAACAATCCCATCACATGTTCTTTAAACAATCAATTTAACTTCATTTGGTTTGAAGATATAAAAGTTTTATTTTATTAAAATGCTTTGGGCTGTGTTATTCAGACTAATCTCTCTACTGTTTTATCACACTGTATTAAGAAGAGGACAACATAAAGTTATAGCAGCATCAGGTTGTAACTAGACTCAGTGCTGCATGCTGCAGGTGTGTTGCAGCATATAAGAATATGCCTAATGTAAGCACTCAAGCAGCAAAAATACTGGTATGCTTGAAGGTAAGTATGCATTCATACACAGTCCTAAGTCCTTCCTTCAAAGAGAATTTGTGATCAACCTTATTGATTAAATTGGTACATAATCTATAACTACAAGAGTGGCACACATTTTACCTCATGAAGTTTAAATCAATTGCTTTGTTAAATTGGAAAAGTTGTCTTCATTTCATCTCCTCATTCACACTTTCATTCATTTAATCTCTTTGTTACTTCTTCTTTCTTCATTTATTTACAATTCTGTAGGAGTTTATACCAAATATAGCAATTCAATTTGAGAATACACTAGAGCTTAAGCTGATTTTTATTAGCTAAGTATATGTATTTATATTTGACTCCAAACTAGACCAAAAGTGCAAATACTTTCAGGCCAGTAAGGAAACACTTGCATACAAAGACATACAGGCTGAAATGAAAAGGTATAGTGCATAAACCAGTTCAGATTGACCAAATTCATCCAGTTGCACTTTGCCAGCAGCGACACCAATTTCAGAAATTGCCATCTCCAAACTTATGTTCCCACACCAGAACCAGAGATGACATCATGAAATGAAGCAATATTTATGCACCCCAATCCCAGGCAAATTGAGAGGTTATTTTAGTCGGTGCTAGCTGTGGCTTGAGCTAACTTCATTCTCTTTGCTTGAGGCAGGGCAAGAACATCCGCTGAGGTCTTCTCCTGAGCTGCATTTCAGCTGACAATGACAAGCAGGTGAGAGTGCTGGTGGGATCAGTCACTTCAGCTGGCTCTAGAAGAGCACTTCTCCATGTTCTCCTCCTTCCATTCCTTGACTAGGTAACCTCTCAACTCAGTCTTCCTCCAGACCATGACGCTATCAGACTAAGAAGAGAAGTGAGGAGAGGAAGCTCTTTTGAGGACTGGAACAGAAGACAAAAGGAAAGGGGAACAGCTAGAAACAAAAACAATGTGTGAAGAAGGGGTTAGTTATGAAAGACATGATTGGGGAAATTATTCTTTGGACTCGGAAGAACAGAGAGGAAAAGTCCCTTAGGAGGTCTTGAGCTTTTACATATGAGCAGAAGGGATAGAAATTGTTAGAAAATAGACAGCTTTTATGGACAGAGAGTCATTAAAAAGGATGACTACACGTCACAGAAGTCACAAACTATTGGTCAATCCCTCACTGAAGATACCTAACTCTCAGTTAAATGCTTTCTTAATATGTTTCACAATGAGTGCATGCCCTTTCTCAAAATTCAAGACAGTGTGTGTCAAACATGAATGACACTTTTTGAAGTCTTTCAAGTAGCAGGATTCTTTTACAACATAGTCTGGACAGGACAATTCATGGCAGCATAAAGTTAGTGGATGTCATAAATTAGTGGATGTAAAAAATCTGCCCTGAAGATGAAAATGGGTTAGTAGCAAATGACAGCTCTTGCAAAAGATAGAGCTGGAAGATCATTTGAAGGTTAGATTCCTCCATACTTGGAAAAACTATCCTGGGAAATATGTAAGGGTCAGGATGGGTAGTAAATTGAAGAGAAACTCTCAGTCCACTACTAAAGTAAAGTACTAGTACATACCTTCAATTCATAAAGAAATGAGAGTAGAAAGTAGGATTACTGGGTTGCTTTTCATATCTTCTGCTTGGTTGTCATGTCCTCAGTTTGAGAAAAAGGGGGACAAAGTAGAATTTAAGGAAGTACAAGAATGTTTTAAAACTTGAAAACATGATTTAGAGTAAGAGAAGTTCGACTAGTTTAACTGAAAAAAGAAGGCTGAGAAGTGACTTGATGACAGTTTGAAAGTATAAACACAAGGAGATAAAATATGCTAGTGGAGAACTCTTCCACCTAGAATACCAGGGTACAAAGTCTAAGAGTGAAAAATAGTTTAGGAACAGCACATTTGTCCTCAACAGTAAGCATAGCTAGTCCCTCGAACAGTCTATAGCTTTGGCTGATTCTCTGTTGCTGGATATTTTAACTTGAAACTTGACACTTTATTAAATATTACCTCTCACACCAAATAAAACTTAACCCACAAAGCGTACCTCCTGTGTTACACAGTAGTGATAACTGGTGACTGCAATAGCTCTTTCTGGCTTTAAAATGTATGATGCGTCTAATCAATTACAAAGATAAACTTAATAAAACACATTCTAGAAGAAAAAAACAATTACATAACTTTTTTTTTTTTAAAAAAATAGTCTTTTATTGCCATCACTTGCCCCTGATTTTTAAAATTCACTTCTCCACCAACCCCAGCCACTTGTATATTGAATCACTGTTGCTTAGTAATTAGCACTCTTACAGGTTTTTTCTTTTCAAACTCTTGCTTTAAGATAATATGACAGAAATAATGGTTCTTGCGCTTCGCCTGGATAACCTGTGCTTAATAATCTTCAGTCGCTGCCAACAGGGCTGCAGAAAGAGAGAATTGCAGCAAATCCATGGTGCTAGGGTAGCACAAAGTGAGTGTTCTGGGTGATTGGTACACTGGTCCTTACTCAGCAAAACCATTGCTTCATAGACCACTTTTACAGGAACTCTTGACCTTCACTATTCTTGACAAATAGCCAGTAGAGGTAGGTGCCAGGGGTGCACCATAAAGGGTAGTAATGACTCAGGGAACTCTGCAAATTTTAAAGCAAGAAGGTGTATCTCTAGCATGTACTACAGTCTTATAGAGGGAATTCCAAGTAGCATACATAGCAGAGTTTGAAGCCTTACAACTTGAGGAAATTACTTTCTTCTATGCACATAGGGCGAAAACCAATGTATGTCCAGAAAACATACCCACAATTTGTAAGGGATGCTTGCTGATTCCTTTCTTTTCTGTGCAAAGATGAGACAAGGCAGACCATGGAAACCAAACTGTGTCTTCTCTGCAAGATTCCACTCTAAATGCACCACGGCAGACCTTAAATTGTATGCACAGTCTCAGCATAATGAGTGGTAGCCTTGCTAAAACCATCAACATTACATTGCTGCTTCAGTTTATACACTGATTAATTGCAGTCAAATCCTTAGATGCATTAGGATCAAGCTGGCTTCTGTATCAAGGAAAAATTCCTCTGCTGCCTTTCTTTCTTCAACTATTACCATCTATTACAGCCTCAGGGAAGTGCAACCTGCCATCCCATTTGCCCAGTGAAAGACTGATGGGTTCTGCCCCAGTAAATTACTTTGGAATTGTATTTAACAATTTATTATTTGTAATGCTGCAAAGTGATTATTTTTTCTAAAGCAAATACAGTTTAAGAAGATGGGGAATTATACAACTGGTCTGTTTTCCCGTGAAAACATCTGTTAGCATTTTTACTTTGAATATTCTGTTATTGTAGCACCAGACTAGGTGGTGTGTAGGAGAGAAAATTCTCATTCTAGAAAAGACAACTAACATAAAAAGCAAAGGAATCAATGGAAAAAACCTGCAACAGCACAGTGAAACACAGATGTAAACATCTACACTCTGTCCTCGGATACACTGAAGGACAATCTGTACAAGTTCAATCTGTCTAGAAATAACTGCAACTCCAAGTATCAGGTCTAGGGACATTTCCCATAAGAACATATCTTTAATTCACCTGTAGCTGCATGGAAAACTAGTAAAATGACACAGAAGTACATCAGGATAAGGAGCTGCTACTTGTGGAAGATTTGACGTCTTTTTAAGACCTGTGTGGGGTCAAACATAGTTAGAATTGGAATTTAGGACAGAAAATTCCCTCCTGCTAGGCTCTAATACAATCTGAGTTTTCATGTCAAGAAAGGTAATACTTGCAGCACCTACTTTTTTACCCATCTTCATAAAATACTGGGGAGAAAAGTACCTTGTAAGTGAAAAATGTTATAATCCTCAGTGTAATTTACAGTTTTTAATTTGCTTTACTTTTGTATTGCACAAAGTAAGGAATCAATCATCTTGTGGAAGAGAGAACTTTGAAAACTCGCTTGTGTTAGTTCAGCAACTGGTAACATTCAGACATTTTGGAAACAAACATAATATTCTTTCAAATAAGGATCTATCAAATAGAGCATACAAGGTAGCAATGATATTTTACCTGTCAGATTTTCACTACAGCAAATGGGGCCTGGATGATGAGGAAAAAATACAGAAAACTAAAGGATAAGGGAAAGGAAGAAAAAAAGAGAGAGAAAATGAAGCAGAGGGAGAAAATAGATGGTTAAAATAGAAAAATGCTTTGCAAGGATATAAAATGAAAGTAAGGTAAGAGCTACTTATTTTCAATAAGTGCAAGTATCCACATACTGTAATAAAGAAAGGATTAATTGAGGCAGCAATAGAAAGTATTAGAACAGATACACTTTAATATAATATAGTTGGGAAAGAGGAAAAGAACACTATAAAAAAACTGTATAAAACAGTGGCAGACAGAGGGAATTAAGGGAGAGAGAAGAGATGAAAACAAAATTTTAAAAAATTGAATGGCATTTGTCCATTTACGAAGAAATCCAGTGAGGGATAGAGGACTGGCCAATAAAAACACCACAATTTTATTTTTCTAGTGTTCTGTTTTACTGGAGGTCAAAAAATTGGTAAAGACAGAGTTGAAATGAGGTGAGAAACAAATGGATAAAAGTTGGTAATAGCCTCAAATGCTCCCTACCTATTAAGCGTATTTTAGCCTGAATTCCTAAAATGAGTAGCTTTATGCATTTTTGCTCTTCAAAAATCCACCTCCCTTTCATCTTTACTAGCTTTTGCCAAGTCTAACCAAGAGTGGCTTGGAGATGTCTAATTTTTCTTGTTTCAAGGAAAGCAGCCACTATGAAGAGGCAAGAAATACAAATCAATCCCTACCCACCAATGACAGAAGACTGCAGTATATGCACAGATGTTCTCTCTTCAGAAAGCAGTAAATAAACACCACAAAGTTAATAAGCACAGATGCAGCACAGAATCATCCACAAGACATGCTGCCTCTTCTTCAGCTGGTAGTTGGAGACAGAAGAGGGAACTGAGGAAACTGAGGGAACTTAGTGAACTGTAGAAGGCTGATCAAGAACCTTAAAGGTCCAGGACATTTTGTGGCATTGTAAGAAATGTGGGAGGGAGGTCAAAATATAGTAAAAGTGAATTAGTGGAGAAGAACTGTCTGGTAAGGTGTAGCTTCATACACTGCTTAATTTCTGTGGTAAAGCTTGCCTCTATATGCGTTGGAACATCTCAAACCATCTACAGACAGCTTAGAAATCCCTTGGCTGTGCAGCTCTATATAAGCCACTGCCAGCTGTTTGCTACTCACCAGAAGCAGAAGCAAAGAGATGAAATAAAGCTGAGACCCCGGCTATATTTTTAGAGTCATTTATTTCCCCATTCCGAGAGACGGGGTGCATCTAATCAAGAGGCAGCTGGGAAAAGAGGCAGAGCCTCTGTGTGAAGTTACTTTTGTCACAGGGGGGAGGAAAGGGGATACCAGGGGCGAAGCTGGGATAAACAACCAACCAGATCAGAGCCTGGGCTACTTGAACTTTAAACAAAGGAATACCTCAGAGTCACATGTCAAGGACCCAGGCAGGAACCCAGGGATACACTGCAACAGAACTGCATGGGGAGACGGGGAACGAGATCCCTTGAAGACCTGGGGAGGAGCTAAAGCTATTGGGGACGGGAAGTCACAGGACACAGGAAGGGAAAACAGAGTCTTTATAGCATGTTGCTGTAGGAATGTAGGCTAGGAATCCATGGGAAGCCAGGCTTCCCAATCACTCCTCCTGAAACTATTTGTTTCCTCAGTATGCGTAGTGTCTTCACTTGGATGCTGATAAAATGATACAGAATGAAAAGCCATTAGACCATTTAATGCTTACTTAAAACAGTGTTTGGGGGAATTGTTCATAAAGTACAAATTTACTAAGGAAAACAAGTGGAAGCTGTATCGCCTCTGAGGTGAAAAGACACTATTCTAATCTTAGTTACACTGATATAAATCAGAAATAATACCAGTTAGACAAGATGCAAGAATTTTTATAATCACTGGCAAAAGATAAAACATGCTTTTTCTATACAATGATGTCCACATTTTATTATTGTAGCTATGTCAGGAATTCTGGATATACATTTTTAAAGACTAGCTTCCACCAGCACTGTAAAAAAACCATAACCAGAAGGTCATCAACAAGGGAGCTGAGAGAATAATATATCATGAATAATGTATTAAATTATTTCAGTCTTTATCTATTAATGAATTATTTTCAATCATCTTATAATTTTCTTGAATGTATTTGTAATTCAAAAGTACTCCCCATGCAATTTCTCCAAAAAATTATTTCTCTAAATTTTTCTTGGTCTTTTTGTGGATAGAAAGTAGCTGAAATTTGAATTCAATTATTTTGGTTTTAATAGGACATACAGAGTAGGAGTTTCTGTTCCCTGACAAACACATTTCTAAGAACCCTATCTATACAGCATTAAAATCTTAACCATGAAACGTCTTCCTCTAATATTTTCTCTAAATATCACATTTCCACCAGTACCCTAATAAGATGTGCAGTGTGCTAGGGCAGTCACTGAAATTCAGCATCTAGAATCTATTGCCAGTCCTCAGCACATTTTTTTCTTCTTAAAAGAACAACTGCTATGGGTTTTCACTCACCTCTTGAAGAATTTAAGACCTAGAAAGTCATAAAAATAATGTTGTCTTTCACAACACATTAAATTGTAGTGATGTAGTAGCTGATCAGACATTTTTTTTTCTCCATATCAGGTTATATATAATTCCTTATTACCTTGACAGGAATTTTTGGTGGTCCAAAAGAAACAGCACAAAATTTTGTTCTTTGCAGAACACCAAATAATAATACCTTGTTCCCACTGACAACTTTTAGATACTGTGAGTTTGCTTCATCTTTACTTCTAACACTTTAAGCCATAATAGTGATGACTATATCTGCACTGGAATCCTGCAGTCATAATATAAGTCACTGAAAAAGAGATTACTTTTCATCTTCATAGCATAGCCACAGAAACAAAATATACTGACATGCCAAATAAAAATAAAATATTTGTATAGATGCTTAGCTTATAATTATTCCTTCTAGTGAGCAGAAATGTGCAGACGTGGCTTCTATGTGAAGGCTCAGCAGACCTTTCTGAAATATCTAGGGGTGATGGAGTCTTATTGATTTGGAAAATACTGGCAAAGGCTGTCTTATTTTGGAATTCAACTTCTCATCACTGATTGTGAGTGTCTGAGAAGTCTGTATTACCTGTCCAAATTCTATGACCTCTAAAGATACATCTGTGTCTTCAGCAATAACTTCAGTAAAAACTTCAGCCCTCGTTTTGTGGTGTGCAACTGGCAACTGTTCATCTTTAATAATCTCTCAGTGTTCTAGTTTCAGATGGAATAGAGTTAATTTTCTTCCTAGTATCTGGTACAGAGCTGTGTTTTGGATTTAGCACAAGAATAATGTTGATAACATGCTGATGTTTTGGTTGTTGCTAAGTAGTTTTCAGTTTCCCGCTCTCTGCCACTGAGGAGAAGCCAGGAGGGAGCATAGCCAGGATGGCTGACCTGAACTGGCCAAAGGGATATTCCATACCAAAGAATGTCATGCTCAGTACATAAACGGGGGTAGGTTGGCTGGGATCCACTGATCACTGCTTGGGAGCAGGATGGCATCCGTCAGTGGGTCATGGCCGATTGTATTGTGCATCACTTGTTTGTCTTGAGTTCCATTCCTCTCTCTTTTTACTTTCCTTTTCATTACAATTAGTACTAATACTAATGGAAGTGTATTTTACTTCATTTCAGATTTTAAGCTGTTCTTATCTCAACCTATTGGGTTTACGTTTGTTCCAATTCTCCTTCCCATCTCACTGCAGGGTGGGGGGCAGTAAACAAGAGGCTGCATAGTACTTAGCTGCCAACTGGTGTCAAACCACAACACTCAGAAATTAAAGTATATCTGCCTACCTGAGAAGCTGAGTAAAGAACATTCAAAAAATTGTGAATTTCCACATGTATGTCATCACTCTGTGTTTTCAAACGTCATTTAAAGCAGATTTCTAACAGGCCAAATGTGTCCATCTGGATCTCTAATTTACAGCACAAAATTATGCAATTTCTATCAGGCTGACAAGAGGACATATCTTCTGACTAGTAGTGACTCTGTCCAGGTCTTCTTCAAGTTCCAAGATCTTTTCTTTTGATCACTCACCCATTCTTTTTTTTTTGGGGGGAAGGAACCTTTTTTTTTCCCCACTCCTTCATCCATATGCAATGCCACTGCCTACTCTGCTTAGGGCCCTCCCTAGGACCTAGTGCTGTGCAAGGGAGTTCATGAAGTGCATTGACAGACTTTGGATCAAGCTCTGACCATGGTACTACATCATCTGCAAACTCTTACTAACAGCTTCGACTGTTGCTAATGTGACTCTCATGAAGAAAAACCCAAGTGGGAGGACACAAACATCTGTAATCAAAGCTAACATCTAAGCACAGTCACTAAAGTATTTTGGGTTTCTTGGCATCAGCTCTGGCAGGCAGCAGCTCTCAGTGAAAACATAGTATTTGTTGGGGTTTTTTCCTGGAAACATCAAACATACTTTAATCCAAGTACTATTTTCTTGTGAATAGAATCAAAGAATTTAGGAAAGTACTCAGGGACACAGACTTTTCAGATTCGATTTTAATTAAAGACTATAAATACTCATAAAGAGAGGCTTGCACTCAGCTTTAGGGATCAAGCTGAGTAATCCTCATCTGGAGCCTTCTTGTATTTATATTATCGTGTTAGATCTTGATAAGACAGTGACTAATCTAAGGCAGAAACTTGCAAAATCTCCATTACATCATAAGAAAGCACATTCTGCCAGGCTTTTTAATACCAGGTCAGGCAGGCTCATCTCCAGATGGCTCCCATACCAACTGGAACCCTTTCTCAGCTCCCAAAGGACACTGTTCTCCAGTGACTTCAAACAGGTGTGAAATCCTGCCCAGCACCAGCTGTACTAAGCACAAAACAGCCATCAGACAAAACCAAACATGCAATTCCTAATCTGGTTGCTGGAACTCAGTCAGTGATCACCCATGGTGAGCAATGAGCAAATGCAACAGGACCAACACAAAAAAAAAAAAAAAAAAAGGAAAAGGCAGACTAGTCCCTTTGCCCTACTCACACAAATCCCTCCAAATGTGACCAAGGAGTGTGATGTGCAGCAGATATGCTGTATCACACAGACACAGGCATGCCTGCATGAATCGGAAAGACTGAATCCTGTGAGTAGAGTTTCAGCACGTGAGCCTTTATGTGACAGCAGAAAATATAAAGGGAGGGAGAGGAGCTAGTGATCATAAAACTTCCCAGCATCAACTGACAACAGCAAGGGCAGAAAGGACACATCTAATTTTAATATTTCCTCCACAGGAGTGGTTTTTTCTTCCCCTCAAACACAGTGAAGAGGCTTTCTCTGACTATAAACTGTTCAGCAGGGACAATGCCTGACTTAGTAAAGGTGATTTATGCTCATCTGGCAAAGTTTCCAATTTCCAATCTCCTTTTGCAGGATCAGATAGTCTTTGCTGGCTAACAAATAAGGGACAATGGTGGGAAAAGATGGGTAGACTCTAGTCCATACAAAGAACACCCCTTCCATCAGTGTATCTTTTTCCAGGTTGGTCAAATCCTGATCTCCTCAGCCTCCTTGTTAGCTTTTGATACTGCTGCTTTAGGCCATTTTGGCTCTATGCATCAAGCGGCTACCTTTACAGCCACCACACAGACCCTCTTTCAGACAGTCTTCTCCAAGAGGCTACATAATCCCATTGGGAATGACCTCCAAAACTTGACAGCAATCCCTATTTTAGATTGCTTTAAAGATCACTTTTCCACTGAAGTATACAAAATCACGACCAGATCTGTGTTTTATATATATAAAATGTTAGCCCAACTCAAAATGTGTTCACTGGATTTGAAGAGAGAACTCCCATTCCATTTTACCTTCACAATGGTGCTGGAATGGTTGAATAAAGTGTGGCCCTGCTGCCCATATGCCATTCAGCTTCTGTCTGTCTTTTTGTTTACACTGGGAATACAATAGGAACTATAGTCCTTCCAATGCATCATTTATAAGTGTATTCTACCTCTGAATGTACAGACAGAACTGGCTCTGTGAATGAGCTCTGTGAATATTGCCAAGACACTGTGCTTTGTTCAGCATTATTCTTCACAATAGATACCACACTTTGGAAGTAATTTTAAAAAGGGAATCAAAATAGTGGTACTTTTAGCCTTTGTTTCTTTTATACCACACTGCATTCTCTGTCTCTCACTCAGCTGCTTCTATTATACTGACAAATTAAATAAACCACTCCATTGCTAAAGAGGCTTGGGCGGGCTGGGCTTCGGTACACTGCCGCACTAGGAAGTCGAAATAAACATTTATGCTGGTTTTATTCTTAACAAATTTAAGCTAACTTTAGTCAAGCATCCTTTTTTTGTTGGTTTTTATTTTTTAATAAGAATGAACGAAAGAAAGGAAAAGGGGAAGGGGAAAAAAAAGGAAGGAGTACTTCAAATTTTTGAGCCGATCTGCAGCATCAAGGGATCTGGCATCTGAAGCAACGAAGTAATGAGAAGCCATGTGTCCAGGTAATGAGCCTGATTTTTTTAGTGCTCCAATATTTAGAAGCGCTGCAAGTTCATTCCTGCTGTGGGGCCTCTGGGAGAGTGACTCGGTGAGTTACGGGCAAAATGGTGTGGTGCAGACAGGGTCCCTTGCAGAGGCTCGCTGTAAGCAGCTTGCAAACTTCCACAGCAAACTTTCCACTCGATCCGGGGATTTACCTCTCCTGCTGCAGGCATAGCTCTGTTTTGGATGGCGTTTGTTCGCATGCTCTTCAGCATACAGAAATAAGGGCAGGTGGGGGAGTGCTGAGAAAAGTGCATTGGATGGCAAGGGTCTCGCTGATTACGGGTGTGTATTTGTTAACAGATAGAGAGACAGGTAGAAAAATGTGTTGGTTTGTGATTTGGCTATAGAATTGTATTCCCAGTGCACCTGTCGTAAAAAGAGAAATAAGAAAATGCAGATAGAGTGGCAATGTGGTCTTTACCTACATCAAGGTGCTTTCTGACTTTTGGCTCTTTTCTTCAGCAGGCGGTAAACAGAGAGGAGAACTGGGAGAGACTTGTGGTGGTTTGCTTGTGTGTAGATTAAGTGTGAAAGGCCATCTTCCACATTTGCAAGCACTGGTGCAGTGGTGGGGATGTATGCTGTTTATAGAGGCTTGTCCACATAGTCCAGTATTCTCAAAAATACTGTCAAACAAACAGCGTTATTTTCCCCAATGGGATCAGAGTAATGAGTACAGTGTTGCCTGGGTTAGGTCTGAAAGCTCCTCCTGTAGTCCTGCACTAGCTGCGTGTGAATAATGCAGGACAAGTCTCACCCTACTAGTGCATTTCCCCTCCTCTCCCAACAAAACAGATGACTATAGGCAGGAGTCTGAGCTAGGAAGGGAACTTTTTTTT
This sequence comes from Lanius collurio, assembly GCA_020086605.1. Classification (NCBI taxonomy): domain Eukaryota; kingdom Metazoa; phylum Chordata; class Aves; order Passeriformes; family Laniidae; genus Lanius; species Lanius collurio. The sequence goes on along the minus strand of JACBWW010000007.1, from coordinate 18,065,828 downwards.
CCTTTTTCGGGAGGTGTTTGTTTTAGAGGACTTTAGAAGTGGTCAGCTTCCTTCTGAAATCGGCGCTAAATGCCAGCCATGGGCTGTGAAAACCTGCGGTTCCTTTCCGAGGAAGGGAGGATGCAGAACAGCTGGGGCCGCTCCAGTGGGGATGGCCTTCGGCGGTCACGTCAGGCTAGGAGCACTTGGCAAGGAGTGATCAGGGCTCATCTTTTATTACTAAAGGAAGACTTTAAAAAGGGAGGGAAGGAAAGAAAACCCCTCAGGTGAAATTTCCTTCTCTTGTCTAGCAAAATTCCCTTTAATTTGTCCCCAGGGCCATCCAGCTGCCTTGCAATTCCCCACTCCCGCCTCTGTCAACGGCAGCGGCGGGGGGGGAGCTCCCTAGAGAAGGGAGCGGGAAAGCTGAAGGTCAGGGTTACCCACTGTGGCATGACTTTTAAGCTAAAGGGGGTTTTATTTCTCTTGTTGCCGTGTCAGGTTTAATTTGGCCGGCATTATTCCAAAAGGGTGGGCCTGCTCATGACAGGAGGGGGTTAAATGGGATTACAAGCTTTAGAGGTTGTCAGCAGCCACTGCTGCCTGGGGATGTAAAATTGCGATTTAATGGTCAGCTCTATCTGTATAGTATCAGTGGAAATCTGCTGTTTTCAGCAACTTAATAGGCACTGTGCTTTCAGGAGTGGCCAGTTTTGGAGGGGAGGGAGGCCGCTGGGGAGAGCTGGCGCGGGCAGCCCCTCCGGCGGGGCTGCGGTCAGGCTGGCCGGGCTGCCCGCTCCCGCACGGGGCTCAGCTTCCTGGAGGGAAGCGGGCAGCCCTGCGCCTCGGGTCGGGAGAGGGGACACACGGCGAGGGCAGCGTCGGGAGGCGGCTGCAGGGACGGGCGGGGAGGGGCGGCGGCCAGAGGAGCCCCGGGCCGGGGGTGCCCGTGTGTGGGTTGTGCGTGTGCCGGGGGCGGGGGGTGAAACATGCTGAGGGCAGGCGGAGGGGCCTGGCCGGCAGACAGCGGCATTGTCTGCTCGCGAATGAAGGGTCAGCCCGGAAAGTTCAGGATTAGTAAACCCAATATCCTGTCAAAATTCTCATGGTAATGAGCCCCGGCCCGGCGCTCCCCGCCAGCCATTTATGAGCAGGAGATTGTGCTGCGCTGGCACGGGCCGGGGCCGGGCGGGGAGAGCGGCGGGGCCCCGCGGCTCTCGGCCGGGGAAGCCGGCTCTGCGTCCTCTGGGGTCTTGCTCCTCCCAAGCCCTCCCAGCAGCAGCTTGGCCACAGTGACGGGGTGGTCTGCGTTTGGTTTTTCTTGCAGGAGTTCCCCCGCACTCAGGATTTCTGGCATTAAAGATAAGGGAAGAAAGGCAAAATTATGATTAACCATATATTGCGTTATAAACTGTATTTCAAAGGGTTTTTCTCTAATTTGCAGGGATGTTAAGTTTGAAATGGCAGACGGGAGAAGATAGGGAGAAAAGAAACCACAGTGCAAGCCAGTAGGATTGCAATAAATAAACTGTGGGCCACAACAGTATTTTTTTGAGCTCACAGATAATATTAAAATACAGTTCCTAAGCGAGTAACAAAAAAGATGAGGGGAGGAGGGAGAGGAGGGGAAAAAAAGAAGGAGGGGGGAGAGAAAGTTCCTGTGCACTTTGTTCAAGGTTCTGCACCTCTCTAAGCAGCTGTCACATCCGTACATTATGGTACATTGAATCTGAATGAGGCTCTCCACATCAAAACCTTGCATCCATTATGATATCATCTCCTGCTCTAAGCTGTAATGCTTATTAATTCTGCACCCATACTCTCCAAGCTTCAGCAAATGTATTCCATCAGCCTAGCATTTAATTTAATTAGTACAGCTGGGCTCTCATTCTCCTTTCTGTGTCAGAGGTATTGTCAGCACGTTCTGCTATAACACAATTACTGATTGCTTTTAGATAGGCAGAAATATGATTAGGGTATTGGGTGACTGTATCATAAGCCTTATTAGATTCATTTGAAATCTGGAGATAAATAGGAAACTTTTATTTGCAGTGTAATGAGATTATGCTTATTAGGCCAAGGCCTCACAACCTTTTGCAAAGAACATAGTGTATCACTAGGATTATACTCTGGAACCACACTTTTTGCTCATAGCATCCAAGCAATTTCTCAGCAGCTTTGAGATTTAACTGTTGTAGCCCTGTACACATTTTAGAATTGTTTTCTGGCTCAGCGGCTTTCTCCTTTTCATAGAGTGCGTGCACCTTCCACCATGTGATTTCTTCTGCTTAAACCAAAAAATTAGGAGGTTGTTTTGTTCAAAAGAGGGTGTTTCAGTGAGCTTTGCATATGTGTGGATAAGTAAGCATGCCAATGCATTGGACAGAGAAGTTTTTGCCAGTATCAATCTTTATTCTATTTTTTATTTTTAACTTTTTTCCTTCAGTAGAAAGCTACAAAAAACATTTCATCAGCAGCAGTTTTCAGACCGTAAAAAATGTTGCTGTTGAGATACTTAGGAGGTTGAATCTTGAGATAGAAATAATGAGTTAATTTTCTTGTGCAAAAACAATGAAAAAGCTGCACATTTCATGTCATTTCCAAAGAGTGCATTTAAATCTTAATGTATACATCACAACCTTTTGTGTTACACTAGTCTGACAAAACATATGACACAGTGTTTGAGAAGCAAGTGTTATATTTTTAAAAGTTCATTTATTACAAGGATTCAGAATTCTGATCTGGTAATTTCCCTTTAACAATCAGAGGTACAAACAACCTATCACTGACTTGGCAGGTTATAGAAAGGAGTCCATCAGTTTTAACATCGGTGTCAAATTTAGGTTTCATTCTCTTTCTGCATAAGTTTTGCTGCAAAGTCCAGTGGGAGCAAGACTAGGCTCTTACTGGATCCCTTTCCTTTCTGAGTGGTATTACCCAGCATTGGATGCATTTTGTAACTGAGTGTCACAAAACCCCGAACTTAGTTTTGTATTCCTTGTTACATCACTTGCACTGTAATTAAGATAAAAGAATTTGTCAGGCTGTTGGTCTCTCAGGTTACAATCAGACTTGGAGAGGAAACTGTGGATTGTGATATCATGGTATTTTTACTTGCATTTGCCTAGCCTTGAAAACATGTTGCAAAGGCTGGCTTGTTTCTTAGCAAGTTCCATGTTGCACTGTTTATCCCAAATATTTGTGGTACTTTGAAACTGGCACGGGAATAAGCTTTAAAGAGTCAGGGAGAAAGTTCTTAAAGATGGCATTCTGTATTTCTCATCTAGTTACTAGGGGAGCATCCAGAGAGTAAAACTATTGCCACAGCCCAATGGACACCTGAGTGTGACATTCCCAGCCCTGCCTCCAGTGCATGGCTGTGCAGTTCTTTGTGATTCTCCAACTGGAGAATCTCATGTTGTAGCTACATTTTTAATTTTCATGGGGAGTAGTATAGATCAATTTGCAATGGCTGCTGACTTGCCTCAGGGGCCACGGTGTGTATGCTTAAGCAACAAAAGCAAAAGGTTATTCTAGAGGAATGCATCTTTAATTGGGAGACCTCAGTGCTTTGCAAAAAGAGAGGGATCATGCTCTGCATGTTAGGTACACACAAGCTGAGGCACAAAACAGTGAATCACTTCTAATTACATATCTAGGAGTGGCAGCCTTGCTAGTGCCAAGTCTACTAAAAACTCAAATACTGAAAATCTTGCATTTGGACTACACATAAGGAACAATTTTATAATTATATAGCTCAATAAAGAGAGATGCTACTTTAAATCAAGTGTAGTTTGGAAAGAGGTGATTTTTCATGTAGTTTTAGAAGACTGAATACCTAGTTTCTTTCTGCCAAACAAGAGAAAAAAAAAAGATGAACAGCAAACCTGGTTTATAATGGCTCCAAAAGGAGCAGAGAGGACAAATGCTACAATTTTCCGGTATGTTGCTTCATCAAGAAAATATTTTAAAGTGTGTTATAATTGCTGTATGTGAGAATGAACTGGTGGTCCTGTTCATTTGTCCCCCGTCACTATCATCCTGATTTGCAGTGAGCAACAAGGTTATTCACATGCTCAGATTACACACATGCTTCGGTGCTCTGCTGGATCAAGGCCTAATTGACACCCTAATTGACAGGCTCAGTTGAGAGACTGAAGACTAAATTGGGCTTGGAAGCTGAAATATGATGTATGTTTTTATCCTGAGAGGTGGTTTGTCCAGACTGTTTGAGATGTGTTACCAAATAATGTGTTCCACCTTCTGCTGTAGCTTTTGTTGCGTATCTTTTGTCGCCAGAGAGAGGACTTCAGCTGCTGGGCAAAAAACCCAAATAAATATGTTAGACCAAACTAAATGACATGTTGGATGCTAATCTGAAAAATCAATTTTGTCTTTGGTCTTTCTAAAACAAGTTTATTAAAAGAAATACTAACAGCCATTTATTCAAAACCTGATGATTAAATTAAAGTGTAACTAATTGTTAGATGTTTGTTTCACATAGACTCAAAGGTAGAATCACAACAGAAGTAATTAGGGTAATTATTAAGGTCTGTATCTAATTCAAAGCCTCAGAGAATATTGCATATTCATTCAAGTGATCTATATTTCCTATAAAAAAAATAGCATTTTCTTAAAGCTTTCATCTACAGGTATGTTTTTGGTAATGTCATTTTATATGGTATCATGTCATATTGCTCTTTTGCTACTTTAACAGTGTTTGTTATTCACAATGATGGTAATCAAAGGGGAAATGTTACTGGTAATTTCTGCACTTCTAACTCCCAAATATTTGTAAGAGTCATTTTCCTAAGGCATTAGAGAATTTGAAGATGGGGCATGAACTTGCCTTGATCTCTTAGCAGAATCTGCTGTGTATATTAAGATACAAAAGCTAGGCATATTTATGTACTCCTAAAAATGCAGTTAGACATTATTTATAGAGTAACTGAAAAAATAAGGCACTCCTTATACCTTTTTACTGACAAGGAAGGAAGAAAAATCTAGCTGTATTTCATACTTTCTTGAGACTAGTCTTTATAAAATGCAAAGAAAATCTACAAAAGAAATGTTTGCAAGCTTTACTGTGGAGAGGTTCTCAAAGGCTGTTTCAGACTGTAAACTGAAGATGAATTTGTATCAGACAATTCTGAGGGAAAAAGAAAAACCCTCTTCATGGACCCAGTTCTTACATGTTACTAATCACACAGGACACAGAGTGGCAGGATGTGTTCCAATATTTGTTGCTGGCACATGACACACCATCTTTACAGGGTAATTGGACTGGTGTGGTCTCCTGGATGGATATAACGCTTGGATTTAAGTCCAGATTCTTGTCTTAGTAAAGCCAGGTGCTTCTATGAATTCTTAAAATGCAAAATTGTGTTTTTCAGACAGAAAATAATGTTACTTGCTAAATTAGCAAGTGCCAGTTTTCCTTGTTGTATTTTGATACTGCTGTAATACTCAAAGAGTATGCACTGGATGTGTATTTGATAGAAACAAACACAAATAGGACCAAAATTCTCTCAGCCTGGTCCCTTACCACTCTAATGATAAACTACTGGAATATTGTTGGTGCCATTGTTTAAATAGATACATTCCACACTAGAATTAAAAATAGCAATTGTAACATTTTTAATTCTCTTTTCTATTACTGCAAAAGTGCACTAGTGATGATAGTAATACCTAATTAATCTAATTTACTGGTACAATGGTAGATGCATAATGCATTTGTACGGAGCCAGCTGTTATGGTGTGATGATGACCTGTCTTTCTAAGTTACAAAAAATTGGTTCACTATGGAGCTGGCCAAACTACTGAGTAGAGAGAGAAAAAGTGTTGACACAATCATTAAAAAAGGAGTGAACATGGGTTACAGGTGGTAGCATTACAATTGGAGTAATTACAGCTCTGCATTTAAAAGTCACATCTGCATATATGTTGAAGTTAACATTTTACCGTCTTGGACATAATTTTTTTTCCCCCACAAAATGTAGTAGCCCTTCTTATTTGTGACCATTGATAAAGGAGAAATAGTGGAGGCTCCTTACTGAACCGCTGGGAGTATTGAGATGGTGTAGGTGTCTCCTAGAAGACAGAAAACAACAGGTTACTCTGCTGAAACCTTTTGGCCAAATGACTGCACAAGCACTGTGCTCATGTGTTAGGACTCACCATTTTGTTGCTTGTCCACAAGTCCAGAAGCTAATTAGAGAAAAGATAAACCCTCCTTTTTTGTCTCTCCTCCAAGTGAGTTTGATAAGCCTTGCTCTCTCTGTAGTACTCTTCCATCCTTCTAGCAATGTCCTAGGACAGCCAGGTAGGACTAGCTCTGCTGATGTGGATAGATTTTCCATCTACACTGTCCCTTCCAAAAACACTGCACTTTTTCCACATTTAAAATTACCAGTGGCTTTATGATAAGGTGCTGTGAGAAGCTGCAGTGCAGCAAAACTGAATCCCCTCCTCATCATCTTGCAACACAGTCAGGCTCTCATTCAGTGTTAGGATGTGTGTTTCCTAACCTAGTAGTCCATTACTTTACAAATTTGTGTGAAATTGATTTCAGAAGAAAGGCCTTGCCTCTTATAAGAAAGGTAGACTTGATTTCTTCTATCATGTCATGGCCTTGAATTGATATCCTATGGTATAGAGGTCCTACAGAGTTATCTATTAGATTATTTGCTAAGGGTACAGGAGTTACTTGGTTAGATCTATAATATAAAATGCCTTTGCCTTCAGGCATTTTTGACATGCGTGCACTTTGCCGTGGGCAAAAAATATGTGAAAACCTGATTAAAAATGGTATATTTTATCTTTTGTATATTTTTTATGTATTTTATATTTGTAAAATTACTGTTAACACTTACTTGCCTTTGGTTTCTATTATCTACCAACTGACACTCAACGCATGACTTTTCTTTTTGTTTTTTTCCCTTTCAAGATCCTTTTCTAATTATTAGCTTCTCTGCAGTGTTTTGTTTGAGGGGTGGACTATGCCATTAGTATTCCTACAAAACCTCTGCAGGTTAAACCTTATTGTATTTGAGCCCCTTCAGATAGACTTATTTCTTGCCCAATGCAGCAGCAGCAACCTGAAAATCCATGTTGATGGAGGTCATCTCTTGTTTTGTATGCATTTTCTCTGCTCCTTCTCTCCACTTCAGTATTTAAATATATTCCTTTCTTTTCCATTGTCTGCCACAATTTTTTATACTTGCAGAACGTTATGGGGGCTGACAATGAACACTTCTCTTCCCCACTGCTTTCCTGTGTGCTCTATGGAAAACCAAAAGGAGGGTTAAGACTGTAGTTCTCAATTCCAGTAACTGAGTCCTGGATTCTGTTGCTGCAACTGAGTGTAGCAGGGTGCATGGTGAGTTTATTTCTGAGCACAGAGCTGCAGTAACTACATCTTAAGAAATCCCACTAAAAGCCAGAAGAGTTAGATTTTATTCCAGTCTCTGATTTTTATTTTCCTTTTAACCTGGACAGGAGTTCTGAAATGTAACTGCTGGTTTGTTTAGAAATCTTACAAGTGCTTCTGGGATGGATGTCCTGTTGAGTTGTGTTTCAAAGCTATCTGAGTACATCTGCTCCTTATGTTAGCTAGTGTTCATAAACCAATTCCCAATCAAAATATTCTTTATTAAAGATAGGTTTGTTGATATAAATGTGCATATGCATAGAAACAAAATCCTATTCCAGAGCAAAATTTAGTGTTTACTATGTACTCTATGATGTATGGTAGCATCCATCTTCGGGGTAGTTGCTATCCAATGACCCAATGCAAGCATATGAGGACCTGTGGGTTTCACTTTGGAAAGTGTCAAATGTCTCAAATTCCCTACACTAAAACACTATCTTCATCAGCCTGTTCTAAGACTAAATTAATTGTTTTTAACATAACATGAAAGTGTTTAAGAGTCTCTGTATTACTGTTGGTCAAAATTTCCCCAAATTTGCAATTTTCAAAAGTTTGCAATTAAAATCCTTTTTTTTATTACAAACCTTCTAAAATTTTCAGTGACAAATACAGTGATTTTGTCACACCTGTGATTGGAGCATTTTTATAATGAATAAATGGGACACACTGGCATTTTTCAAAATAACAAGGTAATAGAAAATTATCTGTGGCATATTTTTAACGTATTTTAATAATAGTTGTTTCAGGTACCTCATGTTGTTTAGTAATATTGTGGCCATTTTTTTAATAAAACTGATTTGATGAAAATCAGATTACAGATAAAGTATGGGAAGCTACAGAAAGTCAAATGTTGAGAATAGTGCTCAACACGATATATAAAGATATAGGTATGTAGGGCAGTATAGAGGGAGCAGATACAGTAAAGAGATGCAGTAAAAAAATCCAGAACAGGTATGGTAAAAATGTAGTTTGGTTGGACTAAAGTCAATAAGAAGAAGAAAATGACACAGGGAAAACAAAAGGGACAAAAAGGATGCTTTGGAGAATGGTTGGGCAGTGGATAACAGTATGATAGGGAGCTGATGGGGTAGAAAAAGGAAAAAGATCAGAAAACACTATGCCTTGTGCAAGAGGAGAGATATAGAAATCTGGATTTCATAGGTTGATTCTCAACCATGTTGCATTCTGTTGTATTGCCATTACTCAGTCATCTTCATGTGAGTCAACAATATCAGGAAACTTACTTACTGGAGCATCTGCTGCTTTTCTAGGGAGGAAAAGTGTTGGACTTGGCGTTCCTTGGGGTCTTTTGACACATCAAAAGATGTTGGAGTGAGTCCAGAGAAGGGTCATAAAGAGGATTAGAGGGATAGAGCAACTCTTCTAAAGGAAAGGCTGAGTGAATTAGGATTGTTCAGCCTGGAAAAGAGAAAGATTAGGGGTGACCTAATTGCAGTCTTCCAGTGTCTGAAGGAAGTCTACAAGAAGGATGAAGAGGGACTTTTTACAGGGCATATAGTAACAGGACAAGGGGGAATAAAGTAAAATTGAAAGAGAGCAGGTTTAGAGAGCAGGTTTAGATTAGATATTAGGAAATAATTCTGTACTGTGAGAATGGTGAGTCAATGGAACAGGTTGCCGAGAGAAGCTGTGGATGCTCTATCCCTGGAAGTGTTCAAGGTCAGGCTGGATGGAGCACTGAGGAACCTGAAACATGTCCTTGCCTATGGCAGGGGTGTTGGAACTAAATGATCTTTAAGAACCCTTCCAACCCAAACCACTCTATGATTCTACAATATGTAACATAAGGAACTAAAATATAGTTCTCATTGGTACTTGCTTCAGTAGCTATCCTTGGTCAGTGTGAAGAAGAAACCCCAAAAGTCTGAGGAGTTCTTCTGTGACTTCCTGTTGAGCCCAAACCTGAATCCTGCTTAAAGGAAGGTGGAACAAGGAAAGGCTATTAAACCTTACAGTGAATTGAGCCATGTCTTTATTATCAGATTCTGAAGTGTTCTCAAGTTCTTGGATTTCATCTTCATGCTGGCCATGTCTAGACCCCATCCTGGAGGAAAGCCAGGCATGCAGCAAACTTTACCTTTGCATCTCTCCATCCAGATGTCCATTCATGTATGGAAGACCATAGTCTTTTCTAGTTGGTAAGGCACTGTGACTCCAGGGTGTGTGTCAATAGGTCTGTCTAATGCAGACTTAAGTAAAGAAAAAAGTCAGATCCCTACAATCTGAACAGTTGCCTGTTTGTTTTTGGTTTGTTTGGGTTTTTTTTTTCTGGCAAGAATGCTGAGTATTATTGATTTCTAAGAGTTGACTGGTGTCTCTTAGGACATACTGCTGGTTTCACTGCCATCGGACAATAAATTTAACTTACTTACATGTGTCTAAATTTCAACTAGTAATGCAGTACCAAGAATTTGTGCACTTTTCAAGTTGATATGGACAAGGTCCCGATTTAATTAATTTATCTGAGTATCTTGCAATGAAAATTACAGTATGATACCTGTTTTTCCCTGCTTTGCATATGATTTGTACATAAGACCACAGCGGGGTCTAGTGGTGAACAAATGTAGTCCGGACATTTTTTTAAGTATTATTAGGATTAGGGTACTGTGACCTTCTGAATGACACCAACCACAAAACTGCTCTAGCAATTGCTGGTTTCATTCTAGTGATATGTGGAACCCACTACACACACATAACTGTTTTATTTATATTTTTATATGTGTGTTTATAAATATATTTTATGAAGTTACTCAATATTGAATTTAAAACTTCAGGCTATTTCTTAAAGTGAGATAGCATGTGTAGCATGATCACTAGGTCATATCAATCTTTAATTCAATTATTGATGATAATAATGAGAGTAAATATTATGTTTTATTAGGTATGTAGGCCTAACAGAAACAACACCACTCAGCTTCTACTCATGTTTGCCATTTTCAGTCCCCAGAAAGAGAAAACGTGAATTAAAACTGATGAGAAATGCATTCATTGGGGTATATGTCACACAGCTGCAATAGGGATAATTGGAACCTTAAACCCTAATCCTGCAAACACTTAAGCGGTGCTTAACTTCAGTGCATGCAGGTTGACTCAGTTGCAATTACTCATTTTTTCAAAAGTGCACCTGCTAAATCATATGATAGAGAGGGGCAGAAATGAAGCTTTATTTAGCGTGAACTGCTGAAAAACTGTGCAAGGAAACAGACCTCTGGAATTGCTGTTGACTCATACAACATTTTCACATAGCACACAAGCCTGTGTAGATATTATTCACTTCTCCAATATTCTTCAAGATGTTGACGTTTTTTGATAGAGTAATATGCTTATGTTCAAAAAGAACAAAATAAGTAGAAAAATAGAAATCCATAGCAAATAGAAGTTATGTTGAAATCTGAGTGCATGTGCCTGTAGTATAATGATTTGTCAGTGAAGAATGTTGGATAGATGTAGTTATTAGTGTTTGCACCTGTCATGAACTCCCTCACCCTTAGCAAACTCTGAGGATTTTAACGTTATGATATTATTTAATTTTACTCTTTTAATCTGAAAGAGCAGCCTGACATCAGTAAGGAGATGTTTTTTATCTTAATCATCACTCCTTTCTCCATTAACATGCAGATGTTCAGCCTTCTTTTAACTCCAGTGATTATTTTTTTATGAATGTGAACAATAGAATAAAGTAGTTTCACCTTAAACACTATAAAAACTGGTAGTCTGGATATATTAATATCAGAAGGACATATTGCTTGTGCCTTTTTGGAAGTTGGAAAAATATCACAGTAGAGTTTGGAGTGAGGTTGCTTTTTTCTCCTTTTACTCTCTAGTGACCATGTGACATTGATAGGAATGTTACTGGGTTTTTTTAGAAAGATGGTTTGAAGATACCTTCCTTAGCTCAACTATGATCAATAGAATTGGCAGTTTCAGATATCCTCATTTTATCTAGTGGGAAGATCTTAACAAATACTGCTTCTTCCAGGAAAACACTGATGGAATTTTTTAAGTGTTTATCCTCCATGTATGTAAAAGGTTTTCGGTTACAGGTTGCATATGTAATATATGTAAAACGGTTTAGAAGTTGAATAGAAGTTCTATTCAGTGAACTTTTGACTACATCTGATAGAAAACATAAACTTTATATCCTCTTGAAATATGGGGCAAACTATCTTATGTTTGTTTTCTTAATTTCCTTATTGGGGATGCCAGAGGAGATTAGTATGTCAGAGTTAAGAATAAGCTGCAGAGGAACCTTGTTGATTGAGGGATGAATAGGTGGAAAAAGCAGTTTCACCCAGCCTGTATTTGACACTTGGAGGTATTTCTCTGTTTCTACATCTGGACGCACCTTCTGGCTGTATCTCACTCTAAGGGGTAGGTGAGAAGGTGTCACGTTTCATGTGAAGTCACGTGTTGGTCTCTGAGGGCAAAGTGTGACATTGACACTAATGTTACCGTTGGTTTGACTTTTTTAAACTGGTATTGACGAAGATTTGTCTTAGCTTATACCAGTAGCTCATCTCCATCATTTTCTGGTTTTCATTAGAAAGAAGGACAGGCATGCAGCTGATTATATACCACTGAATATCCTGGCCAGGCCTCAATCTGGATGATTTGAGGGCACTAGAACTGTATAATATAGTGTGAGCACACATTTCAACAGCTAGATAAAGCCTGTGCATGCACAGGTGAGAAACTGCCTGTTCTTTTGTGTTGAGTATCCACACGGTGAGACAGTTTCACACACCTTGGGAAGAAAAAGCTTGCATGCCCACAGGATATACTAGACAAAAACATCTCATTCATTATCTACTGCCATCTACTTGGGATACAGGCCACCAAAACACTTTCTGAGGTACACACAAGCTGGGGCAAAATAAAGTAAGGCCCTTTGCAATGTAAGCAGCACGAAAAAGTCACCATTCTTGTCCTTTTGTAATTAAAATGAGCCAGACTCATGTGTTTTGCACTGGCTTCAGCAGTTCTACTGTGCATTGTCTACTCTGAAAACACTTTCTTCAGACTTTGACAGGTTTTTGACATATCCATTCTTGCTCCAGAATTATTCAAGAGGACAGTTAAGAGCTATGTGAATCATTTCCAGACCATGAAATCTTCTCTGTATGTCTAGTGAACTTTGTGGTCCTGAAACACAGGCAGTGCTTGACTTTGCAGTGTCACCTAGCAGGAGGTGTTTGAGGCCTGGCAGAGGGGCAGCTTCAGGAGCTCTCCTCATCAGTGAGAAATCTGCACAGCAGGGCTGGTAAGCACAGGTTCTTTGTGCTGCCAGTGGAGGGGGATAGGCACATTTGTAGCACGTGAACTATCCAAATGGTTTGAAACATCCAGTCAGGTTTTGACTACCTCCAAGCATGTAACAAGCTCCATAACCTCTCTAGGCTGTACACCAAGGGTGAGTTAAATTGTGCCGTCAGAAGTACCTGTTCCACTCTAATGAATGTAAGGAAAACCTAGATGATGATTCCCTTGAAGGCATCCTTATTGAGGTGTAATAAGGCCTGCCCCTATGATCACTTAAACTGAGACTTAGGCGGCACAGATGGCATGGATTTGGCTCCCTTTCATCATGTTCCTTTTCCTTGCCTTTACTTGTCTTTTATTTGGAGGTAATTTTAAGAATGTATATAGTACACTGCAATTGCTTTCCATCCATATGATGCAAAATCAAATATTGGATTAACCAGTCCAGGTCAACCATGAGCCTTTACCCAAAACACAAAATAATTTTTTATTAAGTTGAAAATCAGTCTGAGCTTCTATTCCTTTTGAGGGAAACATTTTTCAGTTCCTCTATGACATTATTTGTACAGGTACGCTTTGTTCAGCTTGTTCATCTAAGATTGACATCTTTGTAAATATTGCATAGAGTAGTTGGAATTACTTGTTGTTTGTGTTGCATTGCAAAGTAGCTTTGGGCTCCTGAAATGATCTTGGCATCGTTTCATGTGATTTAAGATTTAATACCTTTTGTCTTGTAGTTAAGAGTATAGCAGTGGAATTTCTGTTATGACTGCTCTGAAATTTAATGGAATAGATTTGTAGCCAAATGTCTAATAAAGATTTCTGAAAACTCTTGGGAATGTGTGAGCAAAATGTTTGGCACTAGTGTCACTGTAATTTGTATGAGTTGTATGGCTATACATAAGTATATGTGTATGACTTGCTGATCAAAAAATCTTTAAGATTACCTTAATATAGGGATTTTTTAATCCTGGAATTATATCTTGTAGTCAACAGGAAATGTGAGCATTCTTAACTGGAATTCTTTCCTTGATGAGATTGTATTTGTATCTGAAGGAATGTGTACTATTTCAGGTCAAAGCAGATGGCAGTAGTACTCTTATAATTTCTTTGTTTTCACTGAAAAGGGGCACAAAGAAGCAAAGATACTTGCCAAACTAATATCAGAAGTCTGTAGAAATTAAATCTGATTCAACCATGAGCACATTATATATTTACCTGATGAGGGAGGGAAATTTTCACACCTGTTGCTCAAGTAGATACATGAGTTTGGGATTTGTTTTCTTTTTTTTTTTTTTCTATTTTTTACCTAGATTTTAATTTAGATGAAGAGGAATGAGAGTGTCTTTGTGGTGTCTGTGTAGTGTATTGATTTCAATGTTGTACCCTAAAGGGCTAATTTACCATGTGTATCTTATCTATATGAGTATGTCCTTCATGTCCAGTCTAATAAATGTTAAGTTCCTGGGTGTTTTTAGTGGGACTGGGATAAATCAACCTTTTATTTTATCCCCCGGGCATTCTTCTCTGCATCACAGCGTTGCCCTTTTACCTGTTCAGTGTAATTTAACCTGAGTTGGGATATCAGTTAAATCTATGTCTGGAAAACAAACAAATCTTAGAAGTAAACACTCCTCCAAACCCTGGGGATTTAATATTTTCCATCGCAGTCATATCATGCAGTATAATAAAGCTACAAAAACCAAAGTAAATAAGAGAAGTCATTCTGTCCCCAGTCCTCAGGGGCAACCTAGATTATTGAAACCGATCTGGTGAAGTTGCCTTTTTTTCCTATCTACCTGTGTTTAATAGTCCTCCAAACCTGTTTTTGGTCTCCAGTTACATAAATCTTGGTGAATTTGAGGTATCAAAATGCCAATAAATACATTACTGCCACCAAACAGGCCTTTATCTCTGAAGTGGTTTCAGACAAATACAGAGAAACCTTTGAATCTTATTCTTCATAGGAGACTTGGTTTCAGTCTATACCACAAGTCTTTAGAAAAAGGTGGTTCTAGCTTTATATCTTGGCAAAATAGCTGCAAATCCCAGTTGCTTTCCTTTAGATTTTAACCTAGTTGTAGTTACTCTTCTGAATTACTCATGCACGATGAAGCAAATGTGTCATCTTAAGCTTTGCAAATCATAACCATTGCTAATTTGTAGGGTTGGGAATGGGGAAGAATTACCTATGGATTTCTTTGCATTTCAGTCAGGTTTGACATTCAAGTTTATGCTGTTATTTGTAGCAATAATAACAATAACAATTATAGTTCAACAGATTTCATCCATAGGTGCCACATTTGCATTTCAAGGGCAGTGCATGGTGAGTGCATTTAATACAGTCACTCAGTGAAAACAGCAGTGGTGGTGGCAGTATTAAAGTGGTTAGCACAGATGCCTCTGCCCAGGCCACCACATAGCAACCACTATGTTTCTAAGGACAAATAGCTCTTGCCTGCCCTAAGCGACTCAGTGAGAACATCAAAACATGCCTTGTGAGAGACCTCTAATACCCATTAGTGATAGCAACTGTTACCTCAATCTTGAATGACACAGCCCTAATTATTAAGGTAATTAGAAGTTATAACACTGGCAATATTAAAGGGAGAACTTCTAAAGCCCATTAACAAGGTTACTTTAAGTGATCTGGCTGTGAACTGTTCAAATCTCTAATTACATTATATGTCTGTCTTAAAGAGTGATGTAATTAAGTGATGGGAGAGGGAATGAATGTATAGTGACTACTATACTATATTTTGTAAGTACTATTTTCACAGAAACCAGCTTCAGTAATATCAGTATGTCATTTAGGAGTAGGGTTTTTTGTTCAACTCTACACCACATATAGCTAAAAAATACTCAGAATATATAAAAATTATATATCATGGTTTAGTATAGTGACATTATTAAAACAAAGTTGGATTGTATACATTATTCAAGCTTGACAAAACCATCTATGCAATGACTTTTTTCATACCACCTCAAACAGCACTACATTTCAACATCACCCGTGTAAGTGGGTAAATACCCATGTCCTGTATATCCTACATGGAGGAAACCATTTAAAATATTTTAGAAGAAAATACATAAAATGTTACTAAAATGAGTCCAGTTTATGAAAAGTTAACAACAGTTATGCCTGTGTAAGAACTGAGGACAGACTTCTGCACTTTGACCTTTAGGTGTTCATATCACAAACTTAAATTGAGGACTTGAGAACAGAGAAGGCTTAGCACCAGTCCCTTCTTTTCAAATTGGAGAGAAAGGTGGAAAAAAATGGGAATATAGTGAAAAACAGAGTTGGATGGATGGATAGAGGACGTTGTAATTCTCCAGTCTTTGGTGAGTTTTCAGACTGCTTTCCATGAATTACAAAAAGTAGAAGATTAGTACTTTCCCATGTTTGGTAAAATACTCATCATCTCAGCAAAGGAAAACAAAATCAAGTAATTCCCCCTTTCCAGTTCCTTTTATTCAGAAATTGGCTATTTTTTCTAAGCATGAAACCTCCAAGTTCTAAAAAACAATGGTATTCAAGTGCTGGAGTTTGTTTTGGCTTCTGCCTTTCCAAAAACCTCACTATCTGTATGCATAGGCAACCACAGTAGCGAAGTTTGTTGTCCAGTCAGGTGGTTACATTTCTGAAATGTTTCTTCTAAATTCAGTGAAAGTAGAAAAGGTCCATATACAACAAAGCAAATTAAAATCTATACTTTTTTATTCTGCTTATCTTTTCACATTTGATGTCACATCATGAGCTGAGAAGTCTGTTATTGATCATTTCAGACATAATTAGTGGATGACCCTTTTACCCTTCCTCCAAATTCTGTGGGGTGTCTGAATGAGGAAAATTTCTCAGCATATTCAAGCATCATTAGGTCTGACTGTCGCTTGTGTGTGGGGACACTGACCCACACTCAACCCTGTGTGAGTGCTTCCCTGCTTGTAGCGCAAGAATCACAGAATACTGGAAGGATTTGGGTTGGAAGTCCAACCCCTCTTCCATGGCCAGGGACATCTTTCACCAGACCAGGTTGCTCAAAGCCTCATACAACTTGGCCTTGAACACTCCCAGGGTTGGGACATCCATAACTTCTCTGGGCAGTCTGTGCCTGTGCCTCACCACACTCATTGTAAACAATGTAAACAATTTTTTCTTTATATCCAACCTAAACCTACCCTCTTTCAGTTTAAAATGTTTTCATTTTGTCCTATTACTTTAGACTTTGGTGAAAAGTTTCTCTCCATCTTTCTTATAAGCCTTTTTTATATCTTGAAAGGCCACAATGATGTCCCAGAGCCTTCTCTTCTCCAGGCTGTTCAATCCCAAGTTTCTTAGCTTGTCTTCTTGGAGAGGTGCTCCAGCCCTGTGACCGTTTTCACAGCCCTCACCTGGACCCATTCTAAGAGATCCACATCTTTCTTATGTTGGGAGTCCCACAGAGGGTTGCACAACTGGGAAGAATTTATTGATTACAGCTGAGACAGGCCATCATTGAGTCAGAGAAGTTCCTTCATCTACTTTCCTGATCCAGGTTGTGTTTTCCACCTGGTCACCTAAGTTGTGACTGATGACTGATCAGTTTTGGAGTGAGCAGATGGATGACAGCCTTCATCTCTGAGCAGTTTGTAAGCAATGTGCAGAGAGGAAGGGT